>CM035427.1:60825754-61153254 GCA_020310875.1 Ceratopteris richardii | reverse complement strand
GTATGTGTGTGTATGCATTATGTATGCATATGTGTGTGTATGCATTATGTATGTGTATGTATGCATATGCATTATGTATGTGTATGTATGCATGTGAATTATGCATGCATATTTGTGTGTATGCATGTAAGTATGTATGTATGTACACATATGCATATGCATTATGTATGCATATGTGTGTGTATGCATGTAAGTATGTATGGATGTACGCATATGCATATGCATTATGTATGCATGTATGTGTATGTGTGTGCATATCTCTCTCTATGTGTGTGTATGCATATATGTGTGTGTATGTGTGTATGTGTGTGTATGTGTGTGTGTATGTGTGTGTGTATGTGTGTGTATGTGTGTGTGTATGTGTGTATGTGTGTATGTGTGTATGTGTCTGTGTATGTGTGTATGTGTGTGTATATGTATGTGTATATGTGTGTGCATGTGTATGCATTATGTGTGCATGTGTGTATGCAACCTTATTTGTGTATGTGTGTATATGTGTGTGTATTTGTGTGTATGTGTGTGTGATCTGTATGTGTGTGTGTGTCTATGTGTGTATATGTGTGTGTGTACATATGTATGTATGTGTAAGTGTGTGTGTGTGTGTGTGTGCGCATACCTGCTTGCTGTTACTTTGTGCGGCCCTCTCTTTCTCTCGCTCTCTCTCTCTCTCTCTCTCTCTCTCTCTCTCTCTCTCTCTCTCTCTCTCTCTCTCTCTCTCTCTCTCTCTCTCTCTCTCTCTCTCTCTCTCTCTCTCTCTCTCTCTCTTCTTGCTCACGTCCAAGTCCCGGCACAAATGTGCCGGGAGAAATCAAATTTTTTTTTTACATTCCAGAGCGACGCATATGCGACGCTCTGCAGTTTGCCAATGTCGCTCACACGATCGCTAGGCAGCGATGAAATTAGCGACGCTCTTTAATTAGTGTCGCATAAACGACGCTAGCATCGCTTATGCGACGAAGGTCGGGGGAAAAAAAAATTCGAAATTCCTACCGTCGCTTATGCGACGACCTCGTCGCATAAGCGACGGTTCCCATTTTTTTTCCAATTCGGGGGCGTCGCTACGCCCCCCTTTTTGTTGTAGTGCTTGTTTTCCCTATCCAGCAGAGATCCCCTTGACCTCCATAAATTGCAAAGATATATTTGGCCTGCACGCTTGTATGCATCCTCCTTTTGTTTTACCTTTGATCTCTTACCTTCCCTTTTTTTACCTTTTCATTTGTTTTGACAAAATCCATTCTTGTAGTACAATGTGTGTCCTGGTAAACTCCCTTTAGACGATGCTTCATACAAGTAGCTTTTCCCATAAAATATCAGCGAATGTGGACACCTATTTCCATTCGTGCAATCTTATGAAGGTTTGGATGTAGCAACGATTGATGCTAAGCTTCGAGACTAATCCGAAGTTTGACCATTTAAATCATTCGCACTATAGAAGATACTTTAGAATGAACATGTTTGTTGCTTTTGATCTCATGTAGCAGGTTCATTGCTTTGTTTTTGGGACTCTTTGTTCTTGGGACATCCAGTAGCAACTTTGATTATTAAAAAACTCTTCTCTAGTAAGCAGAGTGAATCTTTCCGACAGCGTATGGCAAGCTAGAGGGCATTACAAATGAGGCGGATAAATCTATCATCACCCTCATGTGGGACCCATTTGGGTTTCAACTTGTTGTTTTCGAGAAGATAAATATAGTGAGGTCTAAACGATGGAGATCTCTTGTCTCCGGAGATTCTTTAACCTAGAAGAAACAAGGATTTCTCGATCGATCATTTCTTAGGAGTTTGGCCAAAATTGGCAGCACATCGCTCCCTCCAAATCTTTCAAAGAGTCTCACCCCTAATGGCATTCCACACTCTTGATGAGGAGACAACCGCCTGAGCCAACGTGCCTATTGCCGATTGATTTGTTTCATGAGCTTCAATATCCGCGTCACATGATGCCAGATGATACAGGGCTTGGGGCATTTGAAGAAAAGGTGAACTAAATCTTCCATCCATCGATGGTAATGCTTGCACCATGGAGGCACACCACAAATTTTTTTAGCCCTTGCATTGGACTAGATACCCTTATGCTAGATCTTCCACATGAGAACGGACTTTTTATCTCAATTAGGGGGTGCCAAATAGACAGGAACTTTAGTTCCCATCAAAGTTTGGTCCAAGAAAGGCACCACATCTTGTTAAGGGTGTGATGAACATCTAAGTTCTCTTTGAAGTTGGGGATTCTGGTTAGTATCTTACTATTGCTGCATTTGAGACCTTCTAGGCAAGGAAGATCCTATCTGCAGAGAAGGAAGGTAGTTGAGTGGTCCCACGCTAAACACCTGCCTTGAAGAAGAGTCCATTCCTCGAGGGTAACTCTATGTCTCGGGTCTAGGTCTTCAAACTTGAACCACTCGCTGGTCTCTTGTTTCGAGAGCTTTTTCCATTGTTTGAACCCCTTGTTCCATAGCGGCTTAGGAGTTTAGAGGTTCCAAGATTCCACCCCTTGATGCCGATGATCGGGATCCAGATAGAGTCATTTTTTCTTATCCGAGCTGCCCACTTCCACTCATCACTGATTCTGATGAATTGTTTGGCCTTGTTCCAACTGTTCCATAAGGACCACATGAGGCCAGAGCCTTTAGGGGACACCGTGTGTGTGGTGAGAACAAAAGCATGAGGATCCCTATGTCCTTCCAACCAGGAAGGCCAACGAAGGTAATGTCTTTCAAGTTTCTGAATATTAATTTAGCCCAAGATGAATCACTATTGCTCCAAGCTTTGGTAAACCACTTTGTGGACAACTTGTGAGCCAACCAAGCGATATCCAAAATACCCAAGGCCCCCAAGTCTTTTGATCTCATGCAAGTTTCCCATTTGATTTTAGGAATCCTCCTCCTATTGGGGTCCCCAGTCCATAGGAAGTTTCTGTAGATTCTTTCCACTTTGGCCAACTCTTTCTCCTTAGGTCTCCAACATGAGATAAAGTAAATAATCGTAGAAAGCATAAATGTGTTAACAACCATTGCACGCCTTGCCAAGCTAACTTGCATACCTTTCCAATGATTTAATTTGCTATCCAATTTGGATAGCACCCACTTCCACCGCTAGTCCATTGAGATGTTGAAGCCCATGGGAATGAGGAGGAGATGGAAGACTTGACCTCTAGGGATAACTTGACACCCTTGATCTAACAAGAGTTGGGGTGGAGGTCCACGGATTTCTCTGAAAGTAGTTTTAGCATGGTTGATTTTTGAACCTAAAGCCACACAAAAGGTATCGAGGCAACTCCAGAACACCTCAATGTTGTTCATATCATTAAGTACAAAGGCATTCATGTCATCAATAAAGAGTCTTGCAATCATTTGGCCGTGATCTAGAGGTAGGAAAAGAACCTTGAGATTGCCAGCGTCCATGCGATGCTTTATGGGCTCAGAGAGCTTACTGTTGATATTTATTCTTGTTGAAGCGTTTCCGAGTAGAGTGGAAACCATCTTTGTGAACTTATGGCTGCATCCAAGGTCTTTCACTGATTGAAGAATAAAGTCCCATTCCAATCTATCATATGCTTTGTCGAAGTCGATCTTAATGAGTACCAGATCTTGTGCAGACTCCTCAGTGAACGCAATGCCTTCCCAAATATCGAAAAATTGCTTCAAGTATAGATCTACCTTTGATGAAACCTTTCTGATCCTCACAAAGCCATGACTTTAAATGACAAGAGATTTTGTTGGTGATAGCTATGGCAATTATCTTGTATCTAGTTTGGAGCATGGTAATCGACCGCCAGTTTTCAATTTTCTTCTTATCTCCCCTTTTGTGAATTAACTTGATGACACCATTATTAAGACACTCAAGGAGGGCACCACAGGAGAGAGCTTCTTGCCACACCAGATGTAGAGGTGTGGCCACCATGTGCTTGAAGGACTATAAAAACCCGTTGGTGAGGCCGTCAGGACCCAGACTTTTTCCATTGGGAAGAGCATCAATAACCTCGATAATTTCGTTCTTAGAAATGTTAGCATCCAGTAGAGAATTCATGTTTTGTGGGATTCTTGGTTGAGCAACCCTTGAGATGGTTGCCATGAAGTCATACCTGTGTGGGGAAAGAGGAGTCGAGACCCCGAGAAGATGGATAAAGTGCTCGACGATGATAGATCTATTCTCAACTTTCGTGCTACATTCGATCCCATTGTTGTCAACCAAGAAGGGGATGGCTTCCCTAGCTTGTTTCCTTTTGAGGATGTTACACATCTCTTTCGATGGTATGTCATCCTTCCCCACCCACCAATCTTTGAAGAATATTATGCAATTTTTTCCTTTCAACCTCTTCCTGGAGTCTTAGTCTATTCCTAATTTTTAGAAGCCCTTTGCAGGAGAACAAGAATTACGACCACCACATGCTATAGAGATGACTCTCCTCCCAACCTTATGCTTGTATATATAGCTTCTTGAATTAACGAGGACCACAAATGCAACTAGAGTCCACAAGTGCATGTGCAATCTCCTCCACTCCTTTTATACCTTCCACTAGAGTCCACTAGTGGTTGGTGTGCTCACCTCTTGAGTTAAGTCCACTGAACTCAAGTTAACTCACCTTAACTTGAGTGAGAAGGCTCTAGAGCTCTTTGGGCAAAACTCTCTCCCCATCCTGCCCATGGGGATTGAACCCAAGACCTCCTCCTTCACACCCATGAGACTTAACCTCTAGGCTAAGTGGATCACTTGTTCACAAGAGCACAAGACCTCCTAGTAAGTCTAAATTTAAGATTTTTGTTCATACACATGGATGACCAAATGGTGTCTGATTTTAGATCTCTCTGAACCGGCCAGACCCTTGGATCATAGACTTACTTTATTACATTCTTCCCCCCTTGGAAAATATTTTCTTCCTCGAAAATAGAGCTATATACATACTATAGGAAACCCCGGAGCCTCATGTTCTAAAACTCGAAGAACGTCTCATCTCTGTGGTGGGGTCCTTGCCCAAATGATTCAAAACACTCTCATTTTGCACTTTGATGAACTGGACAAAATAAAAACTAGTGAAAGAATAATAAGGGTGGATCTAAACACATCCCTGGTGAATTCACAGCTTCGGGATGTTTGATCTAGGCACAATCATATGAACTAGGTGGATTCAAATTACTAGTCCATTTCTTAAGCATAACTGGTGCATGGACTTAGTAATGTAGGTGGGATTTGTATCCCTTGCAAGACTTTGAGAACTCTTGATTCACTTGAATTTTTTTTGGGGAACTTGAAGTTTGGTTGTCCCAAACATCTAAGTTAGATGTTTGTTCAATGGTTTACTTTGATCTAACAATTACTTTATTTTTTCAACCAACTAGAGGACTACTTTGTCCAAATGAGTTTAAAAATCCTATGTAAACTGTAAGAGAAAGTTACCATTTTCTTTTAGTCAACCATACTATAACTTGCCCAATACAAATTCGCAATAAAATTGTCCAACCTAGGAAACTTTTCTCAAAGACTAGTTTTTTAGTTAAAAGTTCTTGGGAATTGTCAATCTATTGAGCAATTTTGAACTTCTCTATTCTAGAGTATACTAGACTCTAGGAAATCATTTATGTTATCAACTTGAAGCAAACTCAAATAAATAAGTCCACTTAGACTTATTATCTTATGAAGATTGAAAAGGTTCTTGTACAAAACATCTATCTAAGATGTTTTAATTTAGTTATCTAGTTCTGACCAGCTAACCGTGGTCTTTTTGCAAAAGGAATCAAATACCATATCTCAGCCAATTTCAAAAGATTTGAAAAGCAGAAAGAAATAATTGAAACTCAGTACAACCAATTCAAACTTCGATGATACGTAAGCTCACTATGATCAAAGTCTAGATGCCTCAAGAACTTCTCAAAGATTTGTTCCATCAGGGTGTTGAAGCATTTTCTCTATTTTTAAGAGAAATAAGTTGGATTCTCAAAAAGATTCAAAGCAAATCAAAAAACACCATCCAACCACAAGATACTAGTGTGGTAACCAACATCAGTGTGTTGACCCATTGATGTTTTGTTGATGAGTTTTGTGTTTAAATAATGCTTCACTTGAGACTAAGTTCAAGTCATATTCAGTCTTTCTGACTCCTTACTGGGAATGCAATTCTTGTGCATTTCTTTGAGTCAAAAGAGTGAATTTACCAAGTTACACTAGGAACTTGGTGCTTGACTTAGTCAATCTAGTCCTTGGTTGAAAAGATCAACTCAAAGTCAAAGTCCAACTTTTTCATAAATTTATCAAATATTTCTAATCGACAACACTTAAGCTTGAAGTGTTCTAAGAAGATCTTAGAAGTTACTTACTTCATATCTTCAATTTCTTGATCTTGAAGTTATCTTGAAGTATCTTGAGATACTACTTTCATCCTTCTTGAATTAAACTCTATTTTTGAAGTTTTAATTTCCTTGAGGATCAAACCTAACTTCAAGAGCTAATCTAGGACTAAAAGATAATTATCATCTCACGCTCCGATGTCCCATACCATCTTTCCTACATTAATCTGGGTATAAAATTTGGTATCCCATACCACCCTATTTTATACTTACATTGACGAGTGAGTGAATTTTATCCTTATTTTATACTTACTCTGATACCAATGCAAGAGAACAAGAATTACGACCAGCACGTGCTAGAGAGATGACTCTCCTCCCAACCTTATGCATGTATATATAGCTGCTTGAATTAATGAGGACCACAAATGTAATTAGAGTCCACAAGTGCATGTGCAATCTCCTCCACTCCTTTCATACCTTCCACTAGAGTCCACTAATGGTTGGTGTGCTCACCTCTCAAGTTAAGTCCACTGAACTCAAGTTAACTCACCTTAAGTTCAGTTAGAATGCTCTAGAGCTCTTTGGGCAAAACTCTCTCCCCATGCTCCCCATGGGGATTGAACCCAAGACCTCCTCCTTCACACCCATGAGAATTAACCTCTAGGCTAAGTGGATCACTTGTTCACAAGAGCACAAGACCTCCTAGTAAGTCTAAACACAAGATCTTTGGTCATACACAGGGATGACCAAACGGTGTCCAATTTCAGATCTGTCTAAACCGGCGAGACCCTTGGATCATAGAATTACTTTATTACAACCTTATTGGCATTGCAAGTTACCTTTGCTCACTTCTTCTTCAAGCTATGAGAGCCTCCCAAACACCGTTTCTCTTTTTTTTCTGGATATCTCTTATAGCCTTATGAGTCCTGATCAATATTTGTCAAGTCCTTTCCACCGTGCTTCTCCAACACTTAGGCGGTTCATTATAGTAGGCAAAGGCGTCTGCCCACACCGTAGAAATTTCTTGGTGGACAAATGGGAGGGAAAACAATGTCTAGCAAGCATGAAACCAAGGAGCTTTTGGGAGCATGGAAATCGGTTTGAAAGAAAGAGTAATCGGATAGTGGTCCGACATAGTCAGGTCCATGTGTTGGGAAATCGAAGGGATACCCCATTGGAGGATGGTGTTTTGGTCGATGTAAAATCTATCAAGTCTTGCTTTCCTTAGAGAGTCCCCCAATTAGAGATTAGACCAGGAGAGCCCCTTTATGTCTTTCACCTCGACCATGTCAAGATGGAGCTTGATTTTATCCCATATCTCTTTCTAATGACCCTCAATAATTTTCCCCTTGTTATTCCATCGGTCCTCAGGAAACTCAACCATGTTGAAGTCCCCGCAAATAAAAACATTGTGTGAGAGGGAGTCGAGGTAAGTCCACGTGTGGATTCTATCTGCCTCTCCATTAGGGGCATAAATTGAGACCACAGTGAACTGATTAGGGAACTGGATAGAGGCAACAATCCAACGATGATTCCGATCTTCACAAGCTGAGGTCAATCTACTAGAGTAGGATTGACTGATACAAATCGCAGTGCCCCCATCCCCCTAGGGTGCGAAGTGGAGAGCCAAAGGTGGTTTAGAGAAATGCATTTAAGTTGTTTCTGGAGATCCTCTACATCGATTTTTATCTCTTGTAAGCAAATAAAACGAGGTTGAGGCACTTGTCTTTGTACCACTGACCAAGAATCGTCGCTCTTGAGGGGTCCCATAAACCCCTAACATTTAGCGATGTGATTTACTTATTGATGGTTGCCCTCTTTGAGGGGAGAGACCCAATCTTTTTTTTTCTTGTGATCTTATTTTTTCCTCCCAGCTTCTTGACTTAGGATCCTATTCTTCAGGGGGTTCTTCCAAGGCATGCCCGACGGTTGTTCCCCTTTAAGATTTGCCTTTTGCTGCAGTAAGCTTGGCATGCAAACTGAAAGAGTAAGACCAAGGAAGGAGCTTTCACTGTCTTCGTTGTCTTCATTGCTAGTAGTGAAGCCTTCCTCTTTACTGGTTGTGTAACCTTCCTGGTTGTCTTCTTTGCTAGTAGAGCACCCAAGGGTATTGTCAGCAGGGTCTTCTTTATAATGGTTCGCCGCTGGGAGGTCGACCTCATTAATCTCCTTTTCTAGGTTATAGTACATGTTATTCAAAGTAGCAAAGGTCGTAACGTTCCTTGCTACTGATCTTTGAGTGCTAACTTTCCTCCTACGTCTTGCTTCGATGAATCCTTCTAAATTCGTCTCTACAACAGGAGTGCCTTCCTCTTCCTCCATCGAAGGGGGATGACCTCGAGTGTCAACTTGAGGGAAAGGATCCTAAGCAACATCTACTTTAAGCTTGTTTTTATTGGTATTTTGCTTCAAGGGGCAATCTTTGATCCTATGAATTTGGTACCCATAATAGAAGCACGCATTGGGAAAATTCTTGTAAGTAACCTCCTGTACCCAAATCTTACCATCTCCATAGTTTATGGAGATCTTTGAGGGGAAGACCTGGTTCAAGTCCGTTTCAATGCAGATTTGTGGGTGCCATCATGTCTAAAAGAATATTGAGCTCCATCATAGTGTTAAAATGTGCATTTACATTACAGGCATTTTTAATTTCTTTCGGGTTCTTGGGAGTGGCAGGGGTCTGATAAATCAGAGGCCCTGTAACTTAATTTTCCCAATTAACTTATTCAAGCTGTAGTACGTTAATGTCCAGTATTGAACTCTTATACGGGTTAATGTTAGAACTGTGGTTAAACTTTTCACGGTTCGTAACACAGGAGTTATTCATTACCATCGCACAGACTTATTATCCGTACTTAACCTTACTGTGTTAATCACAAATTAATGTAATTAAACAAAGGTAAGAGCAATAATACTCAGATCTCACGAATGATGCACTACGATGACGTCTCCATAGACCGTAATCGCCTAGACAGATAGTCTGGCAATCCCGCTTGTCATTATCGGAGAGTCACCGCAATGTCTTTTCATTAATGGATAAGCAGATACATCACTTCGCAATGACCTTTCGGTTCGTGCGAGATTGGAAAATATAAGAATTATGAAAATACAGAATGCCAATCCGGCGGCTTACACTGGCATGCACGGTGGACTTGAACCCGCAACGGAAACAAAATTTAGGGCTCATCTACGATGCCCTGTATATACATGGTGCGAGCTAATTTAAAAGTTTTAGAAATCTTCTGCTTCAAAGAATCCAGCATTAACTTTAAAGTTTCTGGTTCGACTAACTGTGCGTTAGTATGAACAGAGCTTGCGGCAATCACTTGACTCATTAAAATGTCAGCCTCTGTCTGCAAAAAAGCCTCTGTAGGTAGAAATCATTTGTCAGGGCTACGTCACGGCTCAATCTCATATCTTCAATCTGTTTATCTATTCTGGATAATCGCTCTGCTTGATAACCGAGCTGCTTTTCTCTTCTCTCCAGTTCTTCAAACTAGAACTGCATGGTCTTGTAATAAGCTTCTATTTCCTTCTGCACTCCTTCAAATTCTTTCTTTAAATGGAGATACCTGCCAAGCTCTTCCTGTAACTCTTGATCACGCTTGAACAGGGTTTTGGTAGTTTTATGAAGCTTTACCTCAGCTTTAAGGACATTTGCGGCAAGAGACTGAGAAGCTTCTTCTAATATACTGTAGGGTCCTGTGTGCTATGAATTTCATTGCCTATGGCAGTCATTGCATATGTTTTATCAGTGATTTCTTGCTTCAACGTGCTGATTTCTGTATCCTTTCGACACCACAAAGCATCTTTCTGTGCTAGATGATCTTGAATCTGTTGAATTTCTAAGTGTAGGCCATGATTTTCTTCCTTAACTGCATCAACTTCTTCCTGTAGTGGAGTAATATCTGCTTCTAAGATATCGTCTTTATGCTGCAATTCTTGACTAATATTATCAGTGACCATTCTGAGTTGCATCGGTAGCTGCTGTGAGAACTGGATTAGCATTTGACCCATGGACTCTAATTCAAAAAACATGGGAACCGGAATAGGAGGAGGAGGAAGTGGCTGGGATGAAGAGGCTGATAAGAGGTGATTGGAAGATGGTGGAGAATAATTAGGCAAAGAGGATGAGGAATCCGGTGCTTCAGGGACAATAGGTTGAATAGGTACAATGGGCTCGACCGGAGTCATTGGTGGAGGAGTGGGTATAAGAGTGTTGGGGACCAATAGTATTCCAGGAGTTTGCTGCGTAGTCACTTCAATTGGGTCAATTACAGCATCGACCACAGTAATTACCTCATTGACAATCTCAGCAACAATGGCTCGCACATCATCTTAGGTCTGCTGCTGAGAATCCTCCTTCCAAGAAATTGTTTCAGATTTGGTGGTGCACGCACTTTGTTCCTGCTGCTTATTCGGAGAAGATTGGGCGGAAGAATCGACATGGATAGAAGTTGCGGTGTCATGAAAGATCTCTTCTTCATTGGCTGCGGTGGAACCTTGCACTTGACTTTCAGACGGGCTTATGCGACTGCGTTTCCGGTGAAGGAGTTGAAACAAATTGGCATCATCATCCTTGTCTTCATCTTCAAGCATCCGAGTGGTTTCTTCACGCAGTAAGAATGGTGCATTGGGTGGAGGTTGCGCGGCTTGAATGGCTGGAAAGAGAAACGTAAGGATGTGGGGAAGGCGTGATCGTGGAAGATCACCTTTGTTAACTTGCTTAATAATCGTAACGCATTCACGGTGAATGCGCCGGAAATAAAACGAGGAAAAATTAATAGGCTCACGAGAAGCCATGTCAATCATCGAATAAAATGGGTGTGAAATCCGGTAAGTACGTTTCTATAAATTAAGGATAGCAACTAAGAATTGTAATGCAGTGCGTTCAGGGTCAGGGCGACACAAAATGGCATACTCATTCGATGAGTGCCGGGGAAATCTCTCTACCATAGTAGCAATAGGAAGGAGAGGAGCATTCTCCAATCCTTCTACGGGTAGACGAAATACTTCAGCGAACGACACTAAGGTGATGAAGACACGGTTCCGTAAACATATCATCGGCCAACATTGCTCTATGGCAGATGTGGCGGCTATGGCAGATATGATTTGCGCATAAAAGGGTTGACACTTCACTGAATGCCAAGGCAATTCAGCGAAGTTCAACAAGCCACAGATACGCAAGAACTCACTCACGTCCTGAAGGAGTCCGTCATAGAAGGTAGCGAAATTGGCTAATGCTTCCATGATGCGCACGCGAAGTCACAAGAACACGAATACACAGCAAACACAGAAAACACAGCGCACACAACATACAGACACAATAGCGATTAACAGTGAAAAGAAGAAGATTAAGTAGACACTTGGCAACGGGAGGCGATCGAAAACCCTAATCATCACGCAGGGTTGAGATGATAACCTTCATAATTACGGTGTGCATGCATGTGCAGAATCAATAACACAGGGCGGCGATTAATCATGATTAGATATCAAAACGAGGAGTTTTACGGTATTTATTCAACCAAAATACGGAAATAAATTAAAAAAATAAATGACACACGGAAAAACGAAGAATACGTCAGTGGCGATGGCGCTTGGTGATATGGACGCAACTTTGAACCATTGATTACTTTAGGAAGAGGAATTCAGGTCAAGGTAGTCAACCAAAAAGTAGCTGGACCCACTTGCTCACTAATCCGATAAGGACCGAACCACCGTAATTTAAATTTCCCAGCAGCACGATTTGATTTAGCATTATAAAACAGCACAAGTTGGCCCACCGTAAAAACTAGAGTCTAGAGAAAGCGATCATGGGTACGGGCTTGCCGCAAATGAACTTCTTGAAGAGTCAGAAAACTTTCCCAGCAACGTTCATCCAAGGCTTTGAGTGTGTCCAACCGAAATGGCAAAGAGTCTTCTGGTAAGAGCTTCTGAGTTATGGCCACGCGTAAGCTTGGCATGACAATCTCCATCGGCGCGATTGCTTCTAACCCATAAGCAAGCTTGAAAGGGATCATTCCAGTTGCTACTTTGTAAGTAGTCCGATATGCCCATAAGACTGCGGGTAGTAACTGATCCCAACTGAAGCATACTCAACAGCGTCTTGTTGGTACTTTCAGCTAAACCATTAGCACGGGGATAATATCGGAAACTAAATTTATGCAGAATTTGAAAAGTATGTGTTAGTACGTGCATTAAATTGTTAGCAAAGTGTGTTCCTTGATCTGTCACAAGTTCCAGAGGTAATCCATAACGCGGGAAGACGTCCTTCATCAGGCATTTTGCCATCGAAATAGCTGTGGCGGATCGTAAGGCCCAAGCTTCTGCCCACCTGGTAGCATAATCTATACAAGTTAGGATGTAGCGAGTGTTGCTAAGTATCGCTGGTGGTGTTATTGGCCCAATAAAATCAAGACCCCACTTCTGAAAAGGTTCCAAAGGTAATATAGGTTGCAGAGGAAAGAAGTGGCGTTGTAATGGCTGTCTAGATCGTTGACAAGTGTCACACTGCTGCACAAACTGAGTCAAGTCTTTGTACATGGTAGGCCACCAAAGCCCACTTTGCAGAATTTTTCAGTGAGTAAGGTCTGCTGCAAAATGTCCACCGGAGGGTATTGAATGTGCCATAGCAATAATCGAGTCTGCTTCATGTGGGAGAATACAGCGAAGTAAGACAATCGTATGATTCATATAGTACAACTGTCCTACAATCAACCGGAATCTACGACTGTAAACTGTAATTTTTCACCGCATAGCAGAAGGTGTATGAGGAGGAAGACATCCATCAGTTAGAAAAGTTAATAACGTATCATAGTAGGTAGGCGGCACAGGATGTTCGGTAGATTCTTCACGAGCTGGGTCAACAGCGTAAATTGCTGGTGTGGTATCATCAATGCCCACCGGAGCTTCACCGGAATCCAACCGAGAGAGAAAATCTGCTAAGGCATGTGCTATATTGGGTTGATGAATCACTTCATAGTCGAACTCCTATAGCAATAAAACCCAACAGGCCAAGCGACCACCTAAATGTTGCTACCGGACCAGATATACAAGTGCGGCATGATCCACGTGAAAGGTGAATTTTTGGCCGAGAAAATAATGCCGGAATTTCTTCACAGAATACACCAACCCGAGACATTCTCTTTCGGTAACTAAATAATTCCTTTCCGTAGAAGCGAGTTGGCAACTTGCATAGTAGACAGGTCGAAACCATTTATGCATTTGCTGCATTAAAACACTACGAATGGCTATATCCGATGCATCTACAAAGACATGGAATGGGCGGTCTCAATCAGGAGGTTGCAAAATTGGAGCCTGTGTCAATAATCCTTTTAGAAGATCGAATGCAGTTTGGCATTCTGGGGTCCATTAGAACTGTTGTGGAGTACTAGTCATTAGCTGATTAAGTGGTGTTGCTAAATGGGCTAGCCATCGTAGATGCCTGCCATGCCACCGGATTTGACCCAGGAAGCGCATAACTTCTTTCGGCGTTGTAGGGACGGGTGCTTCCAGCAAAGCTGTGACTTTGTCTGGATCGACTTGGATACCTTGTGCAAATATAATATGTCCAAGGAGTTTACCACAAGAAACCATAAAAACAGATTTTATCGGGTTCAGGCAGAGTCGGTATTCACGGCATTTATCAAAGCAACACTGTAAATGATACAGGTGCGCCACAATCATGCCAAATAAGGAGAAGTCATCTAAATAGACTTGCATAAAAGTAGTCAGGTAGGGTGAAAAGACTTCCTGCATACAACATTGAAATGTGCTGGGAGCATTCCTTAACCTAAACCACATGACCATACAAGCAAAAACACCCTAGTTCGTAATGAAAGCTGTTTTCGGTATGTCTTGTTCAGCCATTCTGACCTGGTTATTACCACTGTAGCCGTCCAGAAAGGAGTACATCTCCTGCCCGGCCACTCTATCGAGCATTGTGTCAAGAAAGGGAAGAGAAAATGGATCAGGTACCGTGGCCGCATTCAGTTTTTGGTAATCCACACAGATTCGTTGCTGCTTATTTTTCTTCGGAACAATCACGATTGGAGATATCCATTCAGCGTGTTCGTTTGGTACAATGAATCCCACCTTCAATAACCGATCGAGTTCTGCTTTGACCTGTGTCACATAATTGGGGTTCATTCGGTAACTGGATTGTTTAATTGGCTTCGCTTCTGGCTTAAGCACGACCGGATGTTCATAGATCCGCGGATCAAGACCTTTCATATCGCGATAGTCCCAAGCAAAAACATCAGAAAACTCACACAAGAGTTGGATCAAGTCATCTTGAAATGCCTCGGACAGTCCTGCCTTAATCTTAACAGGTCGCCGATTAACTTCATCACCCAAATTATAGGTTACTAACTAGTCTTCCGGGACATAAAATTGATGAGGCTTCCCCAAGTTGTCAGCTGATTGTAAAAGTTGATGTAGGGCGGCTCCATCCATCAACACTATCATCTGCATCTGCACCTCTGGTCACAGGAACAACCGTAGAAGCTGTCGGACTCCAGTTGTCTGCTACAGCTTGAAGATCTATAGTGTAATAAAGTAAGTTGGTGATCTAGGGATCCGATTGGTTCAGACAGATCTGAAATCGGACTCCGTTTGGTCATTCGTTTGTGTGGCCAAAGATCTCGAGTCTAGACTTACTGGTAGGTCATTTACTCTTGTAACCAAGTAATCCACTTAGCCTAATGGTTAAGACTCAAGGGTGTGAAGGACGAGGTCTTGGGTTCAATCCCCATGGGGTACATGGGAAGAGTATTTTGCCCAAAGAGCTCTAGAACCTTCTAGAAGCATCCACTGGACACTTGGCGCACATGTAGTTACATGGCTGAAACTTGGATGATTAGCATTCACCTGCCCAAGAAGGTAGTCCCCTGGAGAGAGCTATATATAGAGGCATTTGGTTGGGAGGAGAGTCATTCATTCATGAGCATTTCTAGTCGCTACGCTGTTGCATTGGTATCAGAGCTTTCACTCCATAGCTTTCTTCTTCATCTTCTTGCTCGTGACTTTTGGCGTGCGAATTCTGCTCCCGCCCGCATTGAGATGTGTGTCACCATCATTCTTATGCTTTAGCTTAGAGCAAAAGAGTACTAAAACAAAGTAATCGCTGCTGTGTTTGGCGAGGGATTCGAACTCCCGCCCCTCTGTTGAGAGTGCGCTACTCTATCTAGAAGAGCATCACCGTCCGCGTGAAGATATAGCAGAATTATTGAGACTAGTCCTGAAGAAGATCACAAACAGGGGCCAAAAAGGTTGATCCTCTCTACTGTAGGTCCGCGGGTGATCGAACATGGGACCTGTGTATGCGAGCGCGATCGCCTATCCATAAGCCCACAACAGTTCACGGGAGTACTGCTGAGAACGTGATGTATTCTCCTTAATTCGCGCTGAAGCAGACATCTTCACCCAGCCAAAAAAGCTGAACTACCATCGGGAGGGCGCCGGGATTGGATCCCACGACCTTGCAGAGAAACTTCAGGGCTTTATCCACTGAAGTAAAGGTTCTTTGTGATTTCATTCTCTGCATAACATATACAGCTCAATTAAATCTCTGCTCTGCTAATCCCGAGCCGAGATCATCTCATTTTGATTAACCTTTGGAGTTTGCTTATCTCCCCATCCAAACCCGAGTACATTTCTGTGGTGGTCCAAGCTGTAGAAAGCTAAAAGTTCTAGCAAAGTTTGAAGAAAGCGGAAGCCGTGGAGTGAAGATCTGGAGGCCTATCTTCGTCATAATTCTAGCACTCTCGGCTAGAATCAAGTCGACCTCAACAGACCAAATCATCAGGGACTATTTCTTGTGATATTCTTGCATAGCTCTTTTGATTTTGTTGCACACACCACCTGCGTTAGGAATACTTAGTAAGTTTAATAACGCTTTGTGTGCGATGGAGGGGACTTCTAGCCACGTCTCGCTTACAAGTACTACTAGTGCGTCCATGTATGTTTCCATTCCTATGTTAGTAACATCCTCATTCATGACTAGACCACCAATAGTTGCACGTGCATTGCATTCATCTGCACCTATGGTTTCAAATACTAGTCATGCGTCTGATGCATCTAAAATAGAATCAGCGATTGTAGCATTAGACGTTGAGGATTCTGCGAGAAAAAGGGAAACAAACACTACTTTAAACGAGAGGAAAGATATGGAAAATAGGATGTTGCTAGTTGAGCAAAGACTTGGACAGTTGTCCAGTATTCCGGATGAGGTTGCAGTACTCTGTCAATCTGTTGATGGAATCCAGGATCACCTTAAGGCCATTCTGAACTTACTTCAGACGCCTAAGGATATCAGTAAGACTATTTTAGGTAGTCACACAGATACGATCGCAACTTCACCGATGTCTGTTAGGATGGAAAAGGATAAGGGATTATCCTCTCCCCATACAGATATGTTTCCTTTAGCGGGAAGTATGAGCCGTCTTAGTCTAGCGTCTTCTACTCCCTTGTGTGTTGCTTCGGTAGGGATGTTAGAAACTCATAACCGCCCTGTGGATCTCTCTTTGGGAAAAGAGATCCGTCCTCCTTATTTCTCTGGAGAGGATAAGGATAGGAATAAGGACGCGGTTTTGACTTTCTTAGAGAAATGGAAAGATGTCCATGAACTCAAACATACCCCCGATCATGTAAGGGTAGTAGAAGCAAGTTTGTCGCTAGGACCGAAAGCTTATACATGGTGGATGAGTCTCTCTGAGACTCACAAAAAACCTACCACTTGGAATGAAATTTTCCCATCTTTTCAAGAAAGAGTTTCTCCCCGAGAATGAGGAGGAACGCAATTGGGAAGCATGGGATAAAATTCAGCAGAAGGGTAGACCGCTATTGGTGTATATTTCAGAATACAGAGATGTAATTCTGAAGTTAAAGAATTTAGATGACTTCCATCGACTTCGCGGTTTTGTCAGAGGACTTAACCAGCGAATTCGTAATGAAGTTAAGAGGCATGCGCCTAAATCCCTTGAAGAGGCGATTAAGGTCGCACAGATTTATGAGGACAATTCACGTTTGGATGTCCCGCAGGAAAGCAGTTATTCCCAGAAGAATAACTTTAAGCGTAAGGGCAAAGGGACTAGATCTAATGAAAGAGTGTCTAAGAAACCTCGTGTTTTTAGACACATCCTTTCTCCAGAAGATCATGATAAAGCGCAAAAAGAAAACTTGTGCTTTAAATGTCTCAAGCCTGGACATCGAAGCCGTGCCTGTCCAGTCGGAAGAGAAAGTAAGGAAAAGGGTAAGCAGCAAATCCATCTGATTCAATCTTTGAACTTGGATGCAAATTCAAGTGCAAAGAAGGTTCAGATTATGCACTGCGACAGTACCCATTCATGTCAAATCTCCAAAAACATGTGGCAACCTCAAGAGTTTGGTCCACATGATTTGGTCAAGTTGCATGGATCAGTAAAAGGGCACACCATCCGGATAATGGTGGATGACTCTGCTACGCATAATTTTATCAATTATGCGTTAGTAAAAAAACTGGCTCTTCCTCAGGAACCATCTCCTCATAAATACATTGTCTCCATGATGCACGGTCAAAACACCCGTGTTTGGGACACAATGATATGTAATTTGGAACTAGAAATCCAAGGATTTAAAGACACCTTGGACTTCCAAATAATGAATATGGATCGGGTAGATCTCGTTTTAGGGAGAGAGTGGCTATGGAGTCTAGGACCTTCATTGACCAGGTGTTATTTTACAAATACTTTGGAATTCCAGCGTGACGGTGTAGTGTATAAAATCAAGGGTGAGCATGATGTTCCAAGTATCCCTTTGATATCATACACTGAACTTCAGAAACTTGTCAATAAAGAAGCCAGGACTCAAGCTTTTCTTGTCCTTGGCACCGATGTAATCAATTCTGATAATATAAATCAAGTTTCTTATGTCTCGTCCTTTATTCCTCGAGAAGTTTATGTTAAATTTAACAATCTAATGAAGGAATTTAAAGATGTGTTCCCTAAGGAACTCCCCTACGGCTTGCCACCCTCTCGTGGAAACATCGATCACAGTATAGATCTGTTTCCGGGTACCAAGCCAAAATCTCAAAACCCATACCGCCTCCCCTATGTCCAAAATCAGGAGGTGGAAAATCAAATCCAAGAGTATTTGGATAAAGGATTTATCCGCCCAAGCCAGTCTCCATGGGCAGCACCCATCCTTCTAGTGAAAAAGAAAGATGGAACTATGAGGCTGTGTGTAGATTATAGGGCGTTAAACAATCTTACGATAAAGAACAAGTATCCCATGCCACTAGTCGAAGATCTTTTCGATAGTTTAAAGGGGGCTACAGTCTTTTCTAAGATTGATTTACGCCAAGGTTATCATCAGATCAGAATCAAAGATGATGATATTCCTAAAACAGCCTTTCGAACAAAGTTTGGTCACTACGAGTTTTTAGTGATGCCGTTCGGGTTGACAAACGCACCCGCAACATTTATGACTTTGATGAATCAAGTGCTTAAGCCGTATTTGGGAAAATTTGTTGTAGATTTTCTCGATGATATTCTGATCTACAGTAAAGATCATGAAAATCACTTAGAGCACTTGAAAAAAAGTTTTTCAACTTCTTCGCGATAATAAACTTTACGGTAAAGAGTCAAAATGTGAATTCTTTACCCCAGAAGTAAAGTATTTAGGTCATATTTCCGCGGAAGGAATCAAAGTTGACCCGGAAAAGGTCCAAGCGATTCTTGAATGGCCTGAGCCCAAGACGGTTCGAGAACTATAAAGTTTTCTCGGATTGGCAGGATATTATCGGAAGTTTGTGGCTAGATATGCCAAGATTGCAGTACCTTTGACGGATCAACTCAAAGGGAAGCATCAAAAGTTAAATTGGAAAGAAGAGCAAGCAAAGAGTTTTCAAGAACTTAAACTTGCTTTAGCATCGGCCCCGGTTCTACAGATCATAGATCCGAACAAGCCTTTCCAATTAGAGACAGATGCAAGTTCATCTGCAGTAGGAGCAGTACTAAGCCAAGATGGTCGACCAATAGCTTTCGAGAGTAGAAAGCTAAGTCCTGCTCAGCAAAACTACTCTACCTATGAGCGAGAGATGTTTGCTATTATAAATGCTCTAAAGAAATGGCGCCATTATCTATATGGATCAAAGCTGACCATAGTTTTTGATCAAGAGAGCATAAAGTGGTTTGCAAACCAACCTGATCTTAGAGGTAGAAAAGCAAGATGGGCCGAACAGTTGCAAGAGTTCGATTATGAGCTCAGGTACAGAAAAGGAAAGTTCAATGCAGTGGCAGACGCCCTAAGTCGGATGCCTATGTTGAACAATCTAAGTTTTGTACAAATTCAAAGTGAATTTATTTCAACTTTGAAAGGAAGCTGCAAAGAGGATCCAAGCTTCAGTCAAGCATGGAAAGCAGCGGAACAAGATAAACAAACTGAAGTAAGTACTTCTGAGAGAAAGTTTAAACACTATTCTCTCCAAGATGAATATTTGCTTTATAAAGGTAAGGTTTGTGTCCCAAGTATAGTGGACATACGAAATCAAGTACTTTTCGAATGCCATGATGCTCCAAGTGCAGGACATCCTAGTATTAACCGAACCTATGAGTTAGTGAAAAGACATTTTTATTGGCCTAGTTTGCATCGAGATGTCCAAAACTATGTGTCTAAGTGCCATAAATGTCAAGTAAATAAGTTTGAACAACTTAAAGTTGGAGGATTGCTGCATCCTTTGGAAATTCCCAAAGGAAAGTGGGAAAGCATTTCCATGGATTTCATTTCTCGATTACCCCGCACTCAAAAGGGCTTTGATTCAGTCTGGGTTGTAGTTGATCGATTGACTAAACTTGCTCAGTTTATACCTGTCAAGACTACTTATAAGACTCCAGAACTTGCAAAAAAATTTGTAAATCAACTTTATAGACTCTATGGTCTTCCAGTAGACATAGTTTCTGATAGAGATGCTCGATTTACAAGTCATTTTTGGCGAGCAGTCTTTAGTAGACTTGAAACTAAACTAAGTTTAAGTACAGCTGAACATCCCCAGACGGATGGACAGACAGAGAAAGTCAATCAGATTTTGGAAGACATACTTAGAGCTTATGTTACTTCCAAACAGACTGATTGGGAAGATTATCTTCCTTTAGCTGAGTTTGCCTATAACAGTGCCAAGAATTCATCAACTGAATTTAGTCCATTCATGTTGATGTACGGTTGCCAGCCTAGGTCTCCTTATGCAGTGGGACTTCATAATAAACGAGTTCAAGCAGCTCAAGAGTTCCTTCAAGACATGAATTTTAAGCTTAAATTAGCTAAAGAAAATTTAAAGAAAGCTCAAGATCGTGCAAAGGCTTATGCCGATCCAAAGCGAAGAGATGTTACTTTTCAGGTTGGCGATCAAGTTTATCTTCGTATTCCTGAAAGATCGGAAAAGTTCAAGACTGGTCAATGCGCCAAGTTGTCACCTAGATATTGCGGTCCTTTTCCAATCACCAAGAAAGTTGGTTTGTGGGCTTATGAATTACAACTTCCAGATGATAGTTGGATTCAGCCAGTGTTCCATGTTAGTCGACTTAGGAAGAGTCTAACAGATTCAGATAATCTAGTTGGACATCAGGTCATACTTCCTATTCCAGTAAATGAAACAATTCCTCATGAACCTGAAAGGGTACTTCGCACCCGAGATAAACGTACAAGAAGCCACTTGTATGAAGAGTGCTTAGTAAAATGGAAGGATGGAACTGAAGAAAATTCAACATGGGAAAAAGTTTCCACAATCCAATGACGTTTTCCAGCTTTCAAGTTTTAAGTTGGTCCCAAATAAAGAAGGGTTTCTACTTTCAAGTTTTAAGTAGATAAACCAATCATGTTCTTCAAGATCTAGAATATGATAAGGTTTTTTACTTTCAAGTCCTAAGTAAATAACCTGTTTGAATGAATGCATGTTCTTCAAGTTTTAGAACATGAGGCTCGGGGGTTGCCTATAGTACATATAGCTCTAATTTTCGAGGACGAAAATATTTTCCAAGGGGGGAAGAATGTAATAAAGTAAGTTGGTGACCTAGGGATCCGATTGGTTCAGACAGATCTGAAATCGGATTCCGTTTGGTCATTCGTTTGTGTGGCCAAAGATCTCGAGTTTAGACTTACTGGTAGGTCATTTACTCTTGTAACCAAGTAATCCACTTAGCCTAATGGTTAAGACTCAAGGATGTGAAGGACGAGGTCTTGGGTTCAAGCCCCATGGGGTACATGGGAAGAGTATTTTGCCCAAAGAGCTCTAGAACCTTCTAGAAGCATCCACTGGACACTTGGCGCACATGTAGTTACATGGCTGACACTTGGATGATTAGCATTCACCTGCCCAAGAAGGTAGTCCCCTGGAGAGAGCTATATATAGAGGCATTTGGTTGGGAGGAGAGTCATTCATTCATGAGCATTTCCAGTCGCTACGCTGTTGCATATAGTACCTAAGGAAATTAGATCTTTATTGTTCTTCAGAAACACCTCTTCTTCATCGTCAGATAAGCCATCCAACATGTGGACCGACTCTGCTACATAGGGTCTGGCATGAAGCTCACAGGGCTGAATGGCATCCAGTTTGACAACATATTTATGGTGATTATCTTTGAAAGTCAATTCCTGCGCTGACCAATCCTGTATCACTTTGGCATGTTTCAACCAGGGTCGACCGAAAAGAAGATTATAGTCGAGGTTGGATTCTGGTAGTTCTAAGACTACGAAAGTCATTTTGAACGTGGTACCCTACAAAGTAATCGGCATATTCTAGACTAGTCCCACCGGATGGACTCGGGATTGATCTTCCATTCTAACAAAGAATTGGACGGGCTCGATCTGGGTTCACCCCAATTTCTTACAAAGAGTTGTAGTTGCTATGTTCACACCCGAACCGCCATCGATTAACACTTGAGTAATCTTGTGATTTTTATGCCAAATAGTGATTAAGGGGACTGAACGATCCATCGTAGAATCATTTTCTGATTGTATTGTTGCAATCGCCAGAGTACTCGGAGATCCACGACTGACCTGTTGCTCGAATTGCTACCTAACTCCGGGCACCAAGGCGAGTAGCTGCCCCAAAGGGAGTGAAATTGAAGCCTTCGAGAGAATATCCCATACCTGGTCTGTTGGAATTGCACTCTTCACTGATTCTGATGATGATTCTCCTGTTACGGGGGTAGAGGCTTGTTCATGCGCTCTCACCTTTGGCAGGGGAGCCTTTGTCACCGGAATTGGATCAGGGAATACAGTTGATTCTTTAGCAGCCCACTGACTAGCCTTGGTATACATTCATTGTTGTTCGCGGATACTAGGTTCAAACACCTCAGCTGCTGGTTGCAACTGCTTACCCGATCTTGTCTGGACCACTGCTGCTTGTGATTCCACTGGTGAAATATAGACCATGTTGGTCATCGGGTTCTAGCGCTCTTTCTTTCTTTTGTCATATTCGGCTGCATCCTTGCAAAATCTCCGGATGTGGCCAATCTCACCGCAAAAGTGACATCCAGGTGGTGGCAGGGAAGCACCTTCCGCTGATGTACCTACCTGCCATCAATTTGCATTAAAATTGGTATTCCGCTATCCACGGTAATTTCAGTATCCTTACGGCTGATTGTTTCGCATCTACGGTGGCACATAGTGGGTTGCTGGCTGACCTGGTTCTTGTATAATGGCGTTTACAGCTGCTCGTCCTTGCACTTTGGCATTATACGCACAATTTTTGGTTGAGTGTCCGGTGGTATTGTAGATGGCACAATATATCTGATTAAGGACATAGATAGCACTGGTGTGCCCTGGATTTTTACACTTGGTGCAATACATTTGTTTAGCCGGATCATCTGTAACGTTCTTACTGGCTTTTAGCCACTCCAAGTCTTTAGTGAATCCTCCAACCTTATGCTCTAGTTGCAGGGCCATCACGATAACAGCATCCAGTGTCATAGCACCCACACAGTGGATGATCATGATTTGTCTTAGCTGTAGGGTCAAACCATTAATGAACCACTAGGTTATAACATCATCCAGTAAATTAGCATGTGCCGGAGGCAATTGTCTTAAATGAGTTCTAAACAATGACTTGAACAGTCTATTGCAGCTTCTATCTATTGGTCTGCAAGTAATCAAAAATTTCGGCAGGGTTCTTCTTCAGCCAGAACCTCTGCAAAAACGCATCCCTTACCGCCTCATAGGTAACGAAATGGTTGATATCATACTCTCTTAACCACCTCGCTGCTTCATTTACTAATGTTGACTGGAATACGATGGCCTTGTATGCCGGATCGATTGGATGGTTCAGTACGGCATAACTTATCTCAAAGGTATGCACATGTGCATCAGGGTTGTTACCTAGAAATCCACCGAACTTTATGTATGTCACCCCTGTTGGAACAGGTCGAAGTGGAAGTGGTTGGGGCTGTTGCTGCTGTTGTTGCTGCTTCTGCTGTTGTTGTCCACTCATGGTGCTATTAGTGGTTTCGTTGTTGTCTCCTGAGTTCTGAGGAGGTGTTTCTGGTCCTTCGGAATCTGTGTGGTCAGACTGCTCACCTTCCGGCTTGAAAATAGCGTTCAATCTCTTACAGATCTCTAAATCGAAGAGCCTATCCTCAGCCTTGATATCCCAAGTAGGCAAATTTTCCCCGAACAGTGGTGTCCAAAATGAAGATTCACCAGGGAGTATCACGAAAAAGAGTCGACATAGAGGCGAGAGCAATCAAAGCTAACTAAAATGATTTTTTAACTCTCAACTAAACAGAACTCTTCGTTTTCCTATTTCTTGGATGCTTCGCTATAATTAATATTTTCCTACTTTGGAACGGCTCGAGCTAAGGCATAAAAGACAAAGTAGACGGAAAACTCAACAGAGTAAGATTCTTCACCGTAGACGAGGTCTTAATGTGATGTGTAACTTCTCATCTCCAAAGAAATCTGCTTTACAGAGCTATCTTTCTTATATAAACAACTACTTTGCAAGTCAACAGGGAATACTATCCTGCCCATGTAAAACGATGTTACTTGGTAAATTACTTAGTTATTCTTCCCGTGACACCCACTATTGTCAAAGCCTTCGATTTCTGACAATCATTGGAACTAACGAAGGGATAATTAAATGACAACGCGCGCCTCCACAATCACCTCCTGTCAATCGCAGGTCCATAATTGACACCCGCTCACGAAGCAACTAGGCTGGAACTCATTTGATCGCGATGTATGACCTGATCAATCGCGATGGACGCCGAGAGCCACGCCATGTATCAATCGCTAACCACGTATCAGTATCAGTCGCGATGGACACCATGTATCAGTCGCGATGGACGCCTGGAGCCAAACTCAGCAACAGTTGCATCTTCCCTCGCAGCACGCAGATCTCTGCTTTTCTTGTCCTTTGTATGTTAGTTTCGCTTGATTTGGCAGGATCTCCTGAGTCCGCAGTGATTCTTGCTAGAGAAAGCCAAGTTCTTGTTTCCTTGTTTGTATGCCCGTACGAAAACATGCATTCACAGTCTTAAAGTTTTAATGGCTGCCTGTCAACTTCGTCATTCATTTCACCTCTTGTTAATCTATTTATTAATTTGTAACTTATATGCATCTTTCAATTCCAATAACACAATCAGTTTGTCCCACTTTGCTGGCTTAGTGGTTGGGCCTTTCGCCTCTTGAGGCGGGGGCGAGGGTTCAACCCCCTGGCAGCAACATGTCAAGGACATGTATAACTTGGAATGATGTTGCATGTGGCTAAGGTGCCACCGTTTGTTCATTGCTGCGGTAGTTGTGACCGCCGTTTAACCCAGTCTTGTAAACCTCTGTTCTTATGGGATAAGCGGGGTCCCATGGGTATTATGCCCTTCCTTGTACAATTGCAGTTTCAAAGTTAAAGTCAGGAGGAGTAGGCCTCGGCCGAACCTCCATTTGAAAAAAAAGAAAAAAAAAGGAAAAGGAGAAAAAAAAGGAAAAAAAATAAATAAAATAACACAATCAGTCATAAAAAAAACTTTGCAAAAAAACTTTGCAAAAATATCTTCATATCTCTGTCTCTTTAGATCTCTCTCCCTCTCTCTCTCTCTCTTTGTTTCTTTTAATGTCTCAGGGCTTTGTGACCTCTCAAGACCTTTTGTTATTGGTCAATAGCTTTAAAATAAAACCATCAACTTTAGCTTCATTTGTCTCCAAGAGATCAAAATTGGTACTAAAGACCTTCCAAAGAGACTAAGCCAAATTTCTCCATCTCATGTGTAGTTTGCCACATAGCACCCATGGGGATCAGATTGCTCTTCTATTGGTAGAAAGCATGGTTGGATACCTAGCCTTGAGGGGACCTAGAAGGATATGAACCATGTTTTTGCCTTTCTTAACCCCCCCCCCCCCCCCCATACGTCACCATTGCTTTAGTTTATGTGCCCAATCTCAACAACCCTAGGCAAGTTACTTGAAAATATTTGGACTCTCTATCTATGGATGGCATCCTTTGTGGGGACTTAAGTATGGGAGAAGATCACTCTCACATATGGGAACAAAGAGGACTCATAATTGATGGTCTTGAGAAGGAAATATGGCATGAGGTTAAGCTCCACCATAATCTAGTGCAGGTCAAAGACAAATGTGGGTTCTTCTAGTCAAACCTTCAAGCATGATTGAATTTGTAGAAAGTTAGATTGAATATAAATCATATGTTTCTAATATCATTCATACTCTGGCCCCTGATCCTTCTTTCACTGTGATGACCTTAATGGTTTCTTACTAGTATCCTATGTTTCTCTCCTTTTAAATGACACATTCATAGGAAAGCTCCCTAGTTCGATACTAATCATGTAACCTTCTCCCTCGCTGCACTTCAGCAAGATATCATCTTGGCCTTGAAAGAGGCCTTAAGATCTTGCACCTCTTGAATTAACTATTGGATTGTGGGAGTTAAGAATAAGCAAAATATTTTGTTCAAGACTTAGATTGAACTCCAAAACATCCATAGTGCCAAAAATGAGAATTTTTAACGAAATCTATGAGAGATCCAATGAAGCAAAGTCATTCCATAACATAAAATGGAACACATAGTAAAAACATGAGAGGCATTGCTCTTATATCATCTAACAAATACTGAACTATAAAAGTGTCTATAAACAATTTGAATTTGACAAGATGCATCAACTCCACACAAAGATAAGACCAATGAACCACTAGATGCCAGCATAAAGAGGGTGGGAGTGTGGGAAAATGGGCATAAAGGATGGGAGAGTGATGAAGAAGAAGGTATAAGAAGGTTGGGAAATTCGGAAAATGAGGCCCAAAAGATTCTAAAATGATTACAACCAATTATCCAAATGCATGGAGAGCAAGAGCACCAAATCCAAGCACCACCAGAGCCAACAAAACCAACCACCACATGAACCACCAAGACCTCCACCTAGTGCTTTGATACCATGCAAAAGAAACGGGGAAAAGAGAAAAATGAAAAGAAGAGTGTACTCACAAAATAAGAGAGTGTGAGAATCAAAAGTGCATAGACCATGAAACAAGAAAACTCACATGGATGAGAGTGAGCTTTCCAAGATCATGATGAAGGTGTTGGAGTCAATTTCCAATAAATCCAAAATTCCTCAGCCAATAACTACAACATTTGTTTGTTATAGATTCTTTACAAAGAAATCCCACAAGTAGAATGGCTAGGCAAAATGCCTTCCAAAGTAATCGTGTGGGTTGGATCCCCATTTTGTTTTAAATCAAAGTCATTGTGGAACCTTCTTTTGCATTGGTTTTAGCAATTGTGGATTATTTGGAGCTTTTCACTAAAAGCTCATCATGGGAGATGATCATAGCCTATATAAGGAGGCATAAGGTCACTTCTTGGATCATCACTCAAGGTGATCAAAACATCTTCTCAAGAAAAGCTATTCTCAAGCTTTGACGCTAAGGAGGCCCTCTTGGAGGCAGAGTGCTTTACATCTAAAGATATTTGGAGGTGTTTGTGTAAGCCACATACTTTGAGTAAAAAGTCTACATTTGTCCTCACTCGTTCATTCACTAGTTTTTGATTTAGGATAACTAAAACTGGATTTCTCTCTAAAATAGTTCTGAATTATCAATATTCTCCATATTCCCACATGCACACTCTTCATACCTCTTAGGCACACAATTTCTTGTACCTAGTTCAAATTTCTGCTTAGATTCACATATTGTCAGTTTGTATCATGTTCACACATTGCAATTTGAGATTGTAATATAAGATAGTGTAGGTGAGCATTGTACCTTATCGTACACTTTGAAGAACCTATGTTTTATCTCCTTATCTCTCTTTCATCTTCTTTTTCAGTTTTAAGGTGTGTATACTAAGGTTCATGTGTTGGGAATTCCTATAAACTTGAGATTAATATTGTTATTGAGGCCCGCCCACTTCCAACATTTGCTATCACAGCATAGTTGACATACACTATTAACAAGATGAATGATTATAGATTTGAGAATGAAGAAAATCTTGAAGAAATGTCTAATTATCCAATGTGGAGTTTTATGCTGATGAATTTGTTACTATCTAAAGACTTGTGGAATATTGTAAATCGCACTTATAAGTGAAGAAGAAGGAACTGCTTCATCATCAAGAGTCCATTCTAGTACTAGATTACTTCCTATATAAGAACACTCAAGATGGGATTCAAGGGATGCACAATCACTTTTCCATATTGCTATTGGAGTCAAGAGGCATATTATACTCCAAATTAGGTCTTGGACAACCTCTTGTCAAGCTTGTTTGGAGTTAGAGAATCTCTATTAGAGGAGAAACCTAGGAAGGCTCATCTAAGGAGAGATAGCTAGCCACACAAGGATGAAAGTTTGTGATTCAGTTCAGTCACATAGTTTGAAGCTCAAAGATCTACGAGATCAGTTACTCAATGTTGGATTCAACATTTTGAGATGGAGAGATAGCAAATACACTTCTAAACACACTTCCATCTACATATCCTGCTTTTGTAACTTCTTTATCTCTCACTCTCTAAGAGATATAGAACTTTCATTTGAAGAGCTACAATTCCTCTTTACTTCAAGATGAAGATCAACAAAAGGGTATGGAAGAGAATGATGAAGGCATCTTATCATTAAAAAAGGGAAAGAAAAAGAAGGAGACAAAGAAGGAGAAGAAGAGCCAACAATCCAAGAAGGAAAATAATTCTTTTAATCCTAAGTCTTCCATTTCTAACCCTTATTATTCCTCTACACCCAAAGAAAAGTAGTTGACTACATCTAATTCAAAGAAAGGAGTATGCCATAACTATAAGAAACTAGGTTATTTCATAGTAGAATGTAAAACAAGTATTTTTAATGAGAGAAAAGCATCAGCTAAGAGCGTTGAAGATGATCCGAAACCTAAATCTTAAAAGGTAGATTCATATGCATGTGTTACTATTGAAGAGGTAGCTTTTGATGAGGCACCATTAAATACAATCTTAGATGATCCTTGGATTATTTATTCTCAAGATTTTAAGCATATGGGAGGTTGCAAAAAGGTATTCTCTTGCCTTTCTAACTCTTCAGGTAGAAGAGAGCCATTTGCAGTTGGTCATGATTTTGATGTTGTAGGTGTTGGAGAAGTGAACCTAAAGTCAAGAGCAGGAGAACATTTCACAATTTCCAATGTTCTTTATATTCTAGACATGAGCAAGAATTTGCTCCCTATCTCTACTATCTTGTGAGATGGTTCTAAAGTTGTTTTTAAGAAAGATTCATGTAAGATCCTCTCACTTAATGAGATGCATTATCTACTTCAAAGTGAAAATAGAAGTGGCATGTTTGTATTGTCCAAAATAAGTCATGCTCATTGCTAGGTCTACTACACTTAAGGAGAATATGAAGTTATGGCATGTTAGATTTGTTCATATTCGTTAGATAGGTCTTAAGCATATCAAAGATCAAGGAATGGTGAATAGTTTGCCTACTTTTGTTTTAACAAATGATGTAGAGTCATGTGAATGATGTCTTGGAGGAACACTCCACAAACTACCTTTCAAGAAGCATGGATACATCAGAGCCACAAGGAAACTGCAAATCATACATTCAGATATAAATGATCTGATGAGAACAAATTATGTTCAATTTTTCATGTACATTGTTATGTTTAGTAATGATTTCTCAAGGAATTCATGGATTTACGGTCTTAAAGTGAAACTAGAGGTTTTTCTTGCTTGTAAGAAGTTCTTAGCTATGGTTGAAAATGAAAGTCAGTGAAAGATCCATATTTTGAGAAGTGATAGAGGAGGAGAGTACATGTCTAAAGACTTTAATATTTTGTTGAAGAAAAAGGTATCTCTCATCAACTCACTATTGCTTATACACAAGAACAAAATCGTGTTGCAGAGAGAAAGAATAGGATGCTTTTTGAAATGATGCATAGTATGATATCATCCAGAACACTTTCTTCCAACTTTTGGTTTGATGCAGTACAGATAGCTCATTACATTTTGAATAGATCTTCCACAAAAGATTTAAAGGTTATCACACCTTATGAAGGTTATTATGGGAAGAAACCCAATCTAAGTTACTTGAAAGTTTTTGGTTCGTGAGATTATGTTTACATCAAGAAGAAGGATCATGATAAGTGTGATCTAAAAGCCATTAAATCCATGTTTATTGGTTATGCAATTGACAGCAAAGGATACATACTCTATGTTAGAGATAGAAGTGATATCTTACTCTCATGAATTGCATATATTATAGAAAGTAAGATTTATGATAACAAGGAAGAGATTCCAGATTTCATAAAAGCAGATGACTATGAATTTTTCAAAGTAAATTTGGATTCTTATATTCAGCCATACAAGGGGGGTGATAAACCTTCTCAAACCCTAAGAGATGCACTTGATAAAGGTGAAGAGAGAATCTCATTCCCTAGATCAGTACCTAGTTCTTCCTCAGTACCTCTTGAAGCTCCAACTTAAGAAGTTGGAGAAGGTTCCAGAGCTCCAAAAGAAAGAGATACTGAAGAACTAGAAAGGATTCCACCACTTTTCAAAGATACGCCAAAGCGGTTATATCAAACCGGGATGGAAAGTGGTGTAAAGGAATACATAAGATTAACTAGAAGTCAGACAAGGAGACAACAAAGAGACCAAGTAAATTATGCATAACATTTTGAGATTCATAATATTTTAGCTCTTACTTTAGCTTTGAATGAACGAGCTAATGTTAAAGATGCACTACAAAGTTATAATCTTATCAGAGGTGCCAAAGTTTTAGATCTTCAGTTGTTTAAAGGACAACTTAATCATACATTTGATGTAAACTACTTAGGTATTTTACATTGTTAACTTGGGTCAAATATTGAGTTAAATGTATCTGTATAACCCAATAGAAATACATTGAGAAATTATTGAAAAGCTCTAAAATCATATATTCCAAGCCTACGCAAACATCTATGGATATCAATGTGTCATTATAGTCAGAAGGACACTAGAAACATTTGATGCTACATTATATAATCAAGAAGTTGGTTGCTTGATATATCTATGTAATATACAGCTAGACATTCAGTTTGAAGTTGCTCAAGTATCCAAGTTCATACACAATCTGCTTAAGATTATGTGGAAATCAATTAGGAGATATTTTCAAACAAAACAGAAGTTTTGTGGGTTCTTGTACCCTTTTGACATCCAAGGGGGGGATTTTTGGAGTCAATGTCTAATCATCCCAAAACTCTTGAGCAAAGAGCTATAGCATTTGTATGTTATAGATTCTCTACAAAGAAAGCACATAGGCGGAATGGCTAGGCCAAACACCTTCCAAAGTAATCACACTGGTTTAATCCCCATTTTTGGCAATGGCACAACGTGAACTTTTTTTGCAAAGTTTTTTTTAAATCAAACTCATGGCAGCACTATTATTGCATTGGTTCTAGTGCCCTTATTTTCTTGGGAGATTTTCAATAAAAGATCATGATGGGAGATGATCATAACCTATATAAGGAGGCATAAGGTAACTTCTTGGATCATCACTGAAGATGATCAAGGACATCTTCTCAAGGAAAGTTATTCTTAAGCTTTGAAGCTAAGGTGGAGATCTTGGAGGCCCTCTTGGAGGGAGATTTTCTACACGCTTGGATGAAGTGTGTTCTACATCTGGGGATATTTGGAGGAGTTCGTGTCAGCCAACATACTATGACTAACAATTATAAATGTTTCCTCACTTGTTCATTCACTAGTTTTTGATTTGGGATACACTAGCACATATGATGGGCATACTCACTGCTATACCAATGATCATGCCTCGGCATCAGTATGAACATTAGAAATGGCTTGAAAGACCATGTGAGTCATATCGATGGTCATTTGACCATTGGTATAATAGTTAAAAACTATTGGTTGGTATAGGTGTCAACAAATCATGTCACCAGTATATGCATCGGTATATGCATCACTTTATGTGTCAGTATAAGTGTTGGTATAGGTGCGAGTATGAGTTTCACTAAATTCCTACAATTATCGACGTGCATACTAGCCTTTATATCAATGCCTATATTGATGATGTGTTCAACATAACCGGACCCAAGAGAAAAAGGACTACATTTTCGTGTGTTTTGAATTGCATAGTGCTTCTATCCAGTTTGAACATGGGACTAGCATTGTGATCATCTTGTGCACACACACACACACATAGAGAGATCTCTCTCTACACACACATCTCTCTCTAGATCTCAAATCTTGCTAAATGAAGCATGTACTCTTTAAACATTTCTCTTTCTCTATGGTTTCTCTTTTAAAATTTCTCTTCTCCTTGGCTTCACAGGAGCATTTTGGCATTGGTTCTTTGAAATTTGATGAGAGACAGCATTGATTGAGCTTTGATGACAGCGATCCAAAGAATTACATTGATGAAAGTGATTCTTTTGTTCTCTATTGACAGAGAGTAAGAAAGAGAGAGGGAGAGAGAGAGAGAGAGAGAGAGAGAGAGAGAGAGAGAGAGAGAGAAGAGATGAAAGAGAGAGAGAAAGAGAGAGATCTAGAGAGATATGAGAGATAGAGATCAAGAGAGAGAGAGATGAGAGAGAGAGAGAGATGGATGAAAGTGAGAGATAATAAGAGAGAAAAAGAGATAATTATTGTTTTCTTCTTTATTAGAAATAGAGATAGAGAGAGAGATGAGAGAGAGAGAGAGAAAGAAAGCGAGAGAGAGAGAGAGGGAGAGAGAGAGAAATCGAGAGAGAGAGGGAGATGAAAGAGAGAGATAGAGAGAGAGAAAGAGAGAGAGATAGAGATACATACACACACACATACGCATGTATATGCATGCATACATACACACACACACATACACACATGCATATGCATACATACATACACACACACATATACACATATGCATACACATACATATGCATACATACATTCACACACATACATACACACACATTCATACACATATACATAAACATACATATTCATATACCACATACACTCTCACATGCATACACATACACACACATGTTTACAAACACATACATACACATATGCATACACATACTCATATACATATTACATACACACATGCATATTCATGCATATGCATGCATGCATACACACATATACATACACACTCACATATATAGACACACACACACTCACATATATACATACACACTCACAAATATGCACACACACTCACATACATATTAAATACACAGATGTAGATACATATACACACACATATGCATACATAGATACACACACATATGCATACACACATATACATACATACATGTACACATGCACACATGCAAATGCATACATACATACACACACATATGCATACAAACATATACATATATACATGTACACAGACACATATACATGCACACATGCATATGCATACATACATATGCATACACACATGTACACACACACACACATATACATACACACATGCATATGCATACATACATATACACACATATATACACACATATACACATACACACATATATACATACATGTTTTAGGACTAGGTCTGTTGGAGTTAGACGTCTGCGGAAGCACGCGAACAGCACAAGGAAGAAGAAGAAGCTTGGAGCACAACACACAAGATTGAATGTATTACTAGAGAATGTACAAAGATAAGTAGCCCATTAGGGCCATAGGCGTATATACAAGCCGGGGGAAAAAAACCTCCTAAAGAGGGAAAAAAGTGCCCCGGCGGTCCTAGAGTGTTCACACACATCACTACCTAAATATATCAACAAATCCCCCCTGGAAGTGATGCGGTGAACAAGGAGCTGGCACTCATGTATAAGGAAGTGCCGAGCTATGTGGAAATCACTCCACAAAAGGAAGTAAGCCCAAAGCTTTGCGGAAAGCTTCAAACTTCTCCCTAGGCAGAGCCTTCGTGAAAAGGTCTGCAATGTTCTCCTGCGTGGGCACATATGCCAAGCTGATCTCCCCAGCAGAGAACCTCTCCCTGACATAGTGATAATGCACCTCAATGTGCTTAGTGCGAGCATGGAACACAGGGTTCCTCGCAACTACCAATGCGCTCTGACTGTCAGTGAAGATGGTGGTGGCAGAAGACTGGCCAACACCCAAATCAGCCATAAGGCGTCTGAGCCACACACACTCAACAGTCGCTGTGAAAGCTGCCCTATACTCAGCCTCACAACTGGAAGTGGCCACAGTAGGCTGCTTCTTGCTCAACCAAGATATACATGAGCTACCAAGCATGAAGCAAAAACCACTGGTGGACACACGAGTGTCATAGCAACCAGCCCAATCTGAGTCAGAAAAAGCATGCAAATCTGGCGGTAGTGATCCCCCCTTGGGATAAAACAACCCAAGTAGCCGAGTACCACTCAAGTAGCGAAAGATGCGCTTAACCGCTTTCCAATGCGTGACTCCTGGGCAATGCATAAACCTGCTCATCTGTGAGACAGCAAACTGAATATCTGGCCGAGTAATGCATAAGTAAATCAAGCATCCAACGGCCTGCTGATAGAGAACAGCATCAAATGCATCTCCAACATCATGAAGACTCAATCGTAAACCTGTCTCCATAGGAGTGGCAATAGGCTTACAGTCTTCAAGGCCAAAACGCTGCAATAATGTGTCAATATATTTCGTTTGACACAAAGCCATTCCACCATCAACTTGCATAAACTGAATGCCCAAATAGTGATGCAAATGCCCCAAATCAGACATCTCAAATGAGGCATGCAAATCAACCTTGAAATCAGCAATATGCTTCTCAAGAGGACCAGTGAGCAGCATGTCGTCTACATAGACAACAATGATCAGAAGCACATCATTAGCACGCTTAACATATAAGGTGCTTTCAGTTGGACTGTTCTCAAAACCATGTGCAATCAGATAGGCATGTATTTTCTCATACCAAGCACGTGGTGCTTGCTTTAAACCATATAACGCCTTCTTTAACCTGCACACCTGGTTTTCATGCCCTTTTTGCACAAAGCCATGGGGCTGAAAAACATACACTTCTTCATGCAAGTCACCATTCAGAAATGTTGTTTTAATGTCCAACTGATGTACATTCCAACCATGATGGGCTGCAAGTGCACAAATGCTCCGAACAGTAGTCATACGGCATGTAGGTGCAAAGGTCTCATCAAAATCAATGCCTCTTTCCTGCGCATAACCCTTTGCAACAAGCCTAGCCTTATACCTGTCAACTGTACCATCAGGTTTACGCTTCAGCTTGTATACCCACTTAGTGCCAATGGCCTTCTTGCCAGGAGGCAAGTCACATAAAGACCATGTACCATTCTTCATTATAGCATCATATTCAGATTGCATAGCAGCCATCCAATTTTCTGAATTTTGTGCTTCATCAAAAGAAAAAGGCTCATTCTCATCACAGAGACTAGATGCAGCCATAGCATAGCAATCTGATGCAAAGGAGGTACTATGAGAGCCTGAACGAGTACGATATGACAAAGGTGCATCTAATTTGCTGTCACGCAAAGTCTGCACCAGCCATTTTGGCATAGTTTTTGCCTGTTCAATATCAGCTCTCTCATCAACAAGTGCATCATGTAAATCTGCATCAGAAATGGAATGATCTGCATCATCATATGAAACCTGCAAAGGTTGAGAAGTTGCCTCATTAGGACCAGCGCTAGCCTGTCCACCTGTAAAAAGAGGCATCAAAGTATCATACATGTCTTTGGAGCTAACAGATGTCTCCTTAGTACATGAAAGCAATGGCTGAATAGCATCTTCCACAAAGACAACATCACGGCTAACCAGAATGCGTTTAGTCTGTGGATGATACAGACGATAACCTTTACTTTCAGAACTGTACCCAACAAAAATACATTTTACTGCCTTATCATCCAATTTTCTGCGATGTTGTTCAGGCACTAATGCATATGCCAAACAACCAAAAACACGCAGATGAGCAACAGATGGCTTGCGGTCATGCCAAGCCTCATATGGAGTGATGGACTGCAACGCTTTGGTGGGACACCTGTTCAGTACATATGCTGCACACATGACAGCCTCAAGCCAGAAACTATGTGGTAAAGCCTGACTTTTGACCATGCACCTCGCCATCTCCATGAGTGACCTGTTCTTTCGTTCAGCAACTCCATTCTGTTGAGGTGTATACGGCACTATACACTGGTGTTTTATCCCACGTTCAGCCAGAAATGCATCAAAATCTGAAGACATATATTCCCCCCCTCGATCAGAACGGAGGGTGCCCATTTTACATGCTGACAGATTTTCAGCCAAAACCAAAAACTGTTTGAAGCACATGAACACTTCGGACTTTGCTTTGAGTGGATATACCCATGCATGCCTGGAAAAATCATCAATGAAAGTCACGAAGTAAAGGTAATTTCCAAAAGAGGGTGTCTGCATAGGACCACAGACATCACTATGTACAAGCTGCAATTTCTGCATAGCCCGAACTGAACCATCTTTTGGAAAGGAAGAACGCTGCATTTTGCCCAAAATACAGCCTTCACAAACATGTTTTCCAGGTGCCTCAAGTTTGGGCAAGGAGGACACCATTTCAGATTTTTGCAGGCGTAACAAACTAGCAAAATTCAGATGACCAAAGCGTGCATGCCAAAGCTTTGCATCTGACATAGCCTGAGAATCATGAACTGCACATGCCGAATCATTCACAGATCTTTCATAGTCTATGAGCTTATACAGCCCACGACATAAAATGCCAGACGCAATAATCACATCGCCATTTGAGAGATCATGGACTGTACACCTGTCATCAACGAATTTCACAACCAAGCCAATCTTGGCTAATGCAGAAACTGATAACAGGTTCTTTTTGATCCCTGGCACAAATAAAGCATCTGACAAAGTGAAAGAACTACCATCAACAGTAGTCAGAATGATCTTACCAACTCCCATAACAGGATAAGAGGAGTTATTGGCGCATGTGACAGTATTCCCTGTAGGGGCAGGCTCGAGTGAAGAGAAGAAACTGCGCTGCGAGGTAATATGTTTGGTCGCCCCACTGTCAAAGTACCAAACATCTGAGTCTACTGCAGACATGCACTGATCATGAGAAGATGGGTCAAAACTGCAGACAGTAGTAAACGCCCATTCTTCTTCCTGCACAAGATTTGCAGACTCTGTTTTTGGTGTAGAGGCCTCTGCAACAACCATTCCAGCCTCTTTCTTCTTTGCCTCTTTAGCAGCCAGTTTTGGACAGTTCTTTATAATATGATCATTTCCTTTACAGTACTTGCAGAACAATTTCTGCTTTTCTGATTTCTTCTCATCTTTATCCTGGTTCTTCGATTGTGCAGCATTTGCAGATTTCTGCTTACTAGTAGAAGAGCTCCATTTTCCTTTGCCCTTCTGACTAGCCAGGAAAGCTTGATCTGCAACACGCATAATGGACCTTTTCTGCCTGGACTGATCTTCCTGCAACAGAACAGAGACTAATTCCTCAAATGACAAGGCATTCGGATTGCCTTTCATCATCAATCGAAGAGTAGAGGCAAAACTCTGATATGAATCAGGAAGGCCATTCAGAACCGTCTGCACAAGTGAGCTATCTGGTATAACCTCATCAGCTGAAATCAATTGTTTCTTCAGGTCTTTGATCTTTGTAAGAAAACTGTCCATCGAATCACCTTCATTCATGTGCTCACTCTCCAACTGTTTTCGGAGGTAAGCAACACGAGCCTCATTCCTAGCCTCGTACAAAGTGGTAAGTGTATCCCAAGCATCCTTTGCTGTTCTGCAAGAGCGAATATGAGGAATAATGGCACGTTTGACAGACAAAGCTATCAATGCATGTGCCTGGGCATCTCTGCCATCCCAACGAATCTGCTCTGCAATAGGTGCTACAGAAACAACAGCACGAACAGGAATCTGCCGAATATCATCTTCGACACCATCTTCATCAGCTCCAACACTTGTATTTGCAGTACCTGTCGTTACAGGTGTAACAGGACATCTTTCAACACCCTGCACAATGTTCCACAATCCTTTTGCAACCAGTACATGTCGCATCATATAAGCCCATAATGGGTAGTTGGTACCATCCAACTTATCCTCAACAGCCAACATACGGAATACATCACTGCTTTCAGCCATGGCCGGTGACTAAAATACCTTGATGCAGAAAATTGACTGTATCTCAAAAAGTTGAACAGAACTACCCAGACGAGTTCTGCTAGACCTGTAGCAGACTTCGAGACGCTTAAACTGGCGAACAGAAACTGGTATATACCTTTGGCACAAAAGGACGAAATAGCCTGCACAAGCACTACGATAGTGCGTTCGGAGGCCGAAACGAGCTCAGATCGCGATTTCGGCACCAAATTTTGTGCGAATCTGAGACTGCAAACGGAGGAGTGTCGACGGCGCCCTAGAAGAAGCAACGACCTGCTCTGATACCAATTGTTGGAGTTAGACGTCTGCGGAAGCACGCGAACAGCACAAGGAAGAAGAAGAAGCTTGGAGCACAACACACAAGACTGAATGTATTACTAGAGAATGTACAAAGATAAGTAGCCCATTAGGGCAATAGGCGTATATACAAGCCGGGGGAAAAAAACCTCCTAAAGAGGGAAAAAAGTGCCCCGGCGGTCCTAGAGTGTTCACACACATCACTACCTAAATATATCAACAAGGTCTTTAGGATTAAACAAGGTTTTAGGTTTTTTACATTTATACACTTATACAGACACACATATACACATACATATACATACACATATACATACACACATACATATGTTTTAGGTCTAGGTCTTTAGGATTAGGGTTTTAGGGTTTTTACACATGCATACACACATATACACATATACATACATAATACATGTACACATACACATATATATACACATGCATACACACATATACATGTTTTAGGTCTAGGTCTCTATCATAATGGTTTTAGGTTTTTTACATCCATATCTTTAGGATTAGGGTTTTAGGGCTTTACATACTTGTACCAATGCATACACACATATACACATACACACACATATACATACACACATGCACACATATACACATATACAGATAAATACACATGTATATACACACATGCACACATATACATGTTTTAGGGTTTAGGGTTTTAGGATTACGGTTTGGGCTTTTACATACATACACACACACACACATACACACGTAATATGTATACAAATATACATATATACATATATATACGCATGCATACAGACACATACATGTTTTAGGTCTAGGTCTTTAGGATAAGTGTTTTATGGTTTTTACACATTCATACAGACATATACACATATACACACAAAATACATATACACATACACATATATATACACATGCACACACACATGTACATGTTTAGGTCGAGGTCTTTAGGATTAGGGTTTTAGGGTTTTTTAAACATGCATACACATATACACACATAATACATATACACATACATATATACCTTGTAGGGTTTCATATCTCTTTGTTCATAAGATTGAACTGATTGTTTTGGCCCACCTTTTGAATGTAAATCTAGTTTTCTTTCCTAGTTTACAAGCGTGAAACAAGTGTTTGATATTTTGAGAAGTGAATTATGTAGCCCATTTTATTTTTTGTTTGATGTTGCTCTCCCTTTTTAATGGCTATTTATTCCACCTCTTTTTCATTTCCCTTTACATCCATAGAAAACTTCGGCTTGATTTCTAGTTGATTGCGATCGATCTTATTGGTCCATCTCTTCAGTCATCACAATGTTCCTGATTCATAGAAATTTAACAAGGAATCTTGTATGTGCATTGAAGTCCTTTCGTCTCTCATTGTGTGTCAAATCATTGAGAGTAAGCGCCGGTAGGTTATCAGCTTCAATGGTCCTTGCAATGGAGCTTAAGGCATCTAGAAATCCACTTAGCTTAAATATGTACTCATGAGATTTCTACTTGAGACCTTCCTTCGGTTCTTAAGATCATTCTTGAATCAAACTCCTTGTTTTGGATGAGGATGAATATAATTTTCTTATGGCCTAGCACAATTTCTTGGATGTGTCCAAGTCTTGTCTCTACCCAATCATCACATAGCTTTTATTGGGACACGATAAATATGAACTCTCTCTCTCTCTCAATTCATCACAACTATAGCTATACATTCCAATGGTTGGATCATCTACATGAGCCATACCTTTGTGCCATTTACTAGCCCCCCTAAAAATTTACCCATAAGGTAGTCACTAACCCCAGATTTACAAGGCTCATAGTTCCCTAGATCTACATTTTCAGAGGCTACCTTCGATTGTGATTGCTTTGTTGTGACCTATATTCTACTAACTTCTTCTTGACACCTCGTGTTCCTGTGATTGATGAGAGCTACTGCTCTACAGTTCTTGAGTTATTTCCTCCACTCCGAATCTTTTGAAGGGTGACCTTTGAAGAGTCCAAGCTTTGAGAATTCATGGTAGAGTCAACGGGGAATGGATAAAAGATCCCTATGCTTCAGAAGGTGTTAGGCCTCCACATATGAGCTCCCTTAGAGGTCTTTGTTGGAACTGAAGGACTCACCAGGCAAGGAAGCTTACGAAGGGAGTCAAAGAGAAGAGAAAGTACAAGCAGACAGAGCAGTCAACGACGATCTGGCAAGTAGGCCAATATTTTTTCAGCACACTAACGCATATAAAAGAGGTGGACACACAAGGAGAAGGAGCAAGTAGGGAGTTCCAGGAAAGGTATGTCGAAATGTTATTAGAAACCCCTACAAAAATAGTGATTTTCATCACTAAAAACCAGTGTAAATACCATTTCATATTTTTTTAGCTCCATTTTGTGCAAGCCAAGGAGTCCTTGAGCTTGAGGAGCTTCAGAAGTACCTACCTGTGAGTTTTCACATTTTTTAGACTTCGTTTGAACCTCCAAATAGGGTAGAGAACCTAATTTTTAACTAGGACGGACACTAGGTCTGGACACGGCCAAAACCTAGTCAAAAACTATAAATAGAGCTAGAGAGCTCATTTTTGAGGGTAGCTTGTAATTGAATTGAACTTGTATGAGCTTTTGGGAAGTAATCTAAGAACTCCATTGCTTCTCACTCTTTGTCTTACCGTGTGTGCGCGTGTGTGTGTATGTGTGTGCATGTTAGTGTGCTTCTCACTCACGCACTTGTGCCTTCACTTGCTCGAGGTCTTCATACCATCCTCTCGTCTTCCCGGATTGACATTAAAGGAGGTGCTACTCATCACCGAGCTACACCAAATTTTGGCGCCGTTGCCGGGGATCGAGCTTTGAGGACGAGCGTGTGATGGTAAGACGTAGATGTCAGACGTTGGCGTTGTAGGTAATTTCTTTACTTTTCTTATTTTTCTCTTTCTTACCTCACCACCATCATTACCATCATCATCCTCACCATATCCGATATCCATCTCCATCATCATGAAAATTTTCAGTTTTTGATCATATCACCTTCTCCACCTCATTTCCCTCATTCCACTTGTGAGAGAGAGCAAGAGAGCGATATTGTGTGCATTGGTTTTGCATGTTTTTTGAGCTTTCTTGCAGGTACTTGTTGCATCATCATCTCCAGCACTCCGCGCAGGTACAGAAAACTCAGAAACTGTCTGTGTGTCGCCGACCTCTGTCGATCGCGATCGACAGAAAAAACGCCCATTTGGTAAAACAAAGTGCACCACTAAGACCAGCACAAAGAGCACATTCCAAATCACTAAACAAAATTGAAAAATTCCGTGTTTTTCTATCAATCGCGACCGACACCATCGATCGCGATTGACAGCCACGATCGACAACATCTGTCAATCGCGACCGACAGACCCCACGACCGACTGGCTGCCACGTTAGACCCTGTCAATCGCGATTGACACCGTCGATCGCGATCGACAGCCACGACCGACAGACCCCACGACCGACTGGCTGCCACGTAGGACCCTATCATTCGCGATTGACACCGTCGATCGCGATCGACAGCCACGACCGACACCTCTGTCAGTCGCGATTGACACCATCGATCGCGACCGACTAAATTTCAACGATTGATTGACTTTTTCGCGTAGCTACGTATCCATCGCGACGGACACATCCCCCATTCAGTGAAATCACGGCGAAAATCCCGGAAAAAGTGTCGATCGCAATTGACACCATCGATCGCGATTGACAGGACTCACGACCGACTCTGTCGATCGCGATTGACACTGTCAATCGCGACTGACGTGTCGATCGCGATCGACAGGCCTCGACGGACACCTCTGTCAATCGCGATTGAGAGACCTGTCGATCGTGATTGACAGGCTTTTTCGGCCAAATTTCTAGGGTTTTTTCTTGCATCTTTTTGGGGTAATTTTGGGCATAATTAGGAAACCATTAGTGATTTGTGAGGTCCCCACACATGTGTTTTTGAGAAAAATCATGTGATCTGTCAGCCTGTTTGAACCCTGTTTTAACTCCAAAACCCTGAATTGACATAACTTTCTCATGCGAAATCCGTTTGTTGTGATTCTTGCCTTGTTGGAAAGCTCCTGGGGAGTACAACCAAAACATCAGGATTAAATATGGTTAAATTAAGATCAGGATTATTAGATAGGGTATTTTGAAGTTGATCATACCCTGGGGGAACAGAATGCAGGGATTTCTAGAATTGTTTTCCAAAAACAATCAGTGTGCAAATTGGTGTTTGTGTTACATGAATGAAAGTGATTGGTTCTGTCTTTGGAATTTAAGTCTTGAGCTAATCTTGGGACTGATACAAGTCTATTGAGAGCAATTGAGAGCATCCAAGCGAGGGCTTTGTGCAAGCTTGAGAATCAGTTTCCCGAGCACTAAAGAACAAGGGATCAGCAAGAAAGGTTGGAATATTCTCAACTCCCTCTGTCAATTCCTAGCGTAGGCTAAGAACGACTAGTGATAGGAGTAGGCCAGGGCGGCGATAGGCATTTATCAAGTTGAAGAATACCTAAACAATCAAGTCCAAGCTAACGACATAATCTTTGTACTGTTGAGAACTTTAAAGGAAAAGAACTTAACGTGGAACGATCAACTTATGAACCTTAGATCAGGGCGACATCTAGGGAGAGATAGACAAAGTCTTAGGTCTTCAGAGGCTAGTGTCAACCACACTGCTAGGTCTTGGGCCCAGTAGTTGAGCCACCACTCATACTACCCTAGCTCTGAGACCAGTGAATGATAGATGTCTCAAGGCATGGACAGACCTACGGGAAGCTCAGGAGTGCCATACTTGCATAGGGTAGAAGGCCCTTACAAGACGCAGCTGGAATACCTTAGGACCAACCGATTAGGTGCTAGCATCTATGAGGACGGCCTAGGAAGATCTGTAGTACAGATTAAAAATCCTAACCAATCTATTGGACTAGAGCGCCCAACTGTCAAGTTCGAAAACAGAGCATACTTAGACAAGGAAGCGACAATATATGTAGTCACCAGTCATTCAGATAGGACTGATGAATTTGGGAATGTGGTCCCAGAAACGGACTTAGGTGACCTCGAGCAAGGAAACATGGGTGAAGAACCTAGGACCCCCTGAGGCAAATCTGTTCTCACTAGGATTATTACACCAGAGTGGGTTCCCCAGGACAACAAGAGCATAGATCTGCTTCTGAACCGAGAAACTAACGAAGCCTTTTGGAGGTATAAATCTGATCGGCCAATTGATATAGGAACAATCAGGATCTATGAGTTTAAGGATCCTGATAGCTCAGGCAGAGTGACCTACTTAGATCACGCTTCAGAGAGGATCTTTGTGGTTACAGAAAATGATAGGCATGCTTACACTTGGAAAGGTGATTTTATTTTCCCCCAACCAAGATCGAATGTGTCCTACGGTCACCCTGGAGCGGGAACATCCCAAGCTCATGGAACTCAAAGAGACAGACATAGAGAAAGACCGGAGTTAAGCTTTGCCAACCCAATGGGAAGAGACAGAACGAGAACGAAAACAAATAGGGTGGAACCTGAAGAATTTAGAGCCCCAAGGAATCAAAGGAATATGGAAGACTTCCCTCTGCCAAGGCCTAGGGAACACACCAGGATTTTGAGACCGACTCAGTTAGTTAAGTCCATGAAGAATTACTTCGATGGCACAGGAGACCCATACGATCATGTGGCCGAGTTTAGGCAAGTCTTGAGAGCAGAACAAGTGGAGGACCTATTCACGCAATATAATGCCTTTGGTCTAACCCTTAGGAACACAGCCCTTACGTGGTTCCAACCATTGAATGAGAGGCAGTTCAGGAGCATAGACCAACTCCTAAAGGCTTTCATTATTGAATTCTCTAAGAGTGGCATAAGACATAATACCTCCTCAGTGATTCACAGCTTCAAGCAAACCCCTCAAGAGACCGTGAGACTTGCAAGAAGAAGATTTAGGCAGTACCTAGAGAGATGCCCTGTTCCTGAGTTACCCACACCAGCTAAGCAAGTGGCTTTATTCTTGGATGGATTGCTAAGTACCAAATTGAGGTCATATGTGTATCTGAAGGACCCTAGGACTATAGAAGAGTGTGTACGCATGTGCATTGACATCGAGGATAACCTAGGGGAGGATTTAGAGCTTTACAAAATATACAAAGATTTAGATAGTGCCTCTAGCCTCTCTTCCACGCAATCCATATCAATTGATGAACTTGCAAAGAAAGTAGCTCAGAAACTAGGTGTCTCTAACAAACAAATCCCAAGGTTTGCCCCTGTGAAAAGATGCTATACTTGTGGGGGTGACCATATGGCGAACGTGTGTCCCATTACGGCTCAAACCCAAGTAAATCCGAGTAGCCAATACTGTACCATAGAACGGAGATACACAAATCACACAACACAAGACTGTCCATACAGTAAGCAAGCGATTAGGCAAACCTACCCTCAGCCATACCAACAGGGGAGATATCAGAACCAATATCCACCACAGCAGTATGCGAGGCCCCAACAACCCTACCAACCACAATATCAAGCCCAGCAAAGACCCCAGCCAGTGCTAGCACAACAACCACCTGCTCCTACTAATGTGATCCTTGTAAAGTATGCAGCTGTAGTAGAAAACCTGAATAGAGTTATAGTCCCTGTAACACCATTGCTTTCTGAAAGTGACCCGGGTGACCATAGCTTCGATTCGACGCATATTGACAGTCCTCAGGCCTACTACATGCAATCTCTTGAACATGGTGAGTCCTACTATAGTGAAGAGCCAAATGAACCTAGTTCGGAGTCAGATTACACAACCGTCATGTATGCAAACCCCAACCCTAGACCCCAACCGAGGCAGGTAAGACCCCCATTCCCTAGAGGACCATGCTACACATGTCAGGGAGATCACCTCATTCGTGATTGCCCCTTACCTCCACCTACACAACCCCAGTCAGTGACAATTCAAGGCTTTTGCCAAGATTGTGGAAAGGAGCATCTCTTACGAGATTGTCCAAAGAACCCCAATAACATGCCAAAAATTACTCCTATCAATGTTATTGGGTTAGTAGTAGACTCTACAGGAAGTGTGACGTCCACTGCACCAGTACAGGTAGTCACTAGAGCTCAGGTATTGCAGCAAAACCAAGGGGTAGGCCAAGAAAAGAGCCCAGATGTTAGTGAAACAGAGAGCATGACAAAGAAAAGGACTAGAGCTTGGAGAGATAGTCGTGAAAGAATGAAAAGACAATGGGCAAAGAAAATGAGTGAACTTGAGGAAAGCCTAAGAGAAACTAAAGCCAGGATAACCGAACTCACAGCTCAAACTCCCTCTCACACTGCCCCACCTCCATCACCTCCACCATTCCCAACTCCATCCAAACCGCCACCTTCCAACCCACCTCACCTAAACCCACCACCCCCTAGAGTAGGATCAATCCTAGCAGATCCCACTCCCGAGGACCTTAATATGATGCCTAAAGCCTATCAAGCCAGAATCCAAGAAGGGCCAAACGTAACTGATCATGAAAAGTGTTACCCTAGAGCAGAACTAGAGCTAGAACAAACCAAAATTTCTGCCAAAATGGTGGAATTGGCTCAGACCATGTTTGAAGCCAGTCGCCTATTTAACATCTCTAGTTCAGCGAAGACAGAGTTGCACTTTGAAGGACTGTTAGAAAGAATAGAGAGGCTAATTGCACAATCAGAAAAGGAACCCGCCTCTCAACATAAGGACAAGGCAAGTGAAAGAGCAGGTCTTCCTGCCCAGGAAGCCTATGTGCCTAACTCTACGGAGCCAGACACATCATCTTCTATGAATCGATTCACACCAGAATTCCTACGAGAGATTCAAGAAGACAATGGGCTAAAGAAAGTAAAGTCCCTCCTCCCATTGAACTTGTGGATGATGCACATGACCAATTCCCACAAGACATCCCATCCATTTATGAGGAGCAGGAGAGCACCCACTCTCAGGAAAGATTAGACTTTGAGTCTAACTCTTTACAAGAATTACCCCACTTCACGGGTCCATGGGAAGCTAAATCTACATGTATGAGAGCGCCCACGGTCATGGTACGAAATGAGGACTCAGTCATACCTAGGAACACAGAGGTAGTGAAAAACACTAAAGTACAATGCAACCTCACCTTAGAAGAGCTACTCAAAGTAAGGCCAGAGCTATGGAAACATGTAGCCAAACAAGTACCAGAGATAGCAAAACCTCGTTCCCAGGTAGGATCCCAGAGAACAGTGCCAGAAATACCATTGGACAAAATAGGAGACATGAGTGAGGGCGAAGAGGGAAACACATATCTTCCTATCACCCATCAAGGATACACCACCAAGGCCATTCTAGACTCAGGCGCAGGAGTCGCAATTGCTACCACTTCCCTATGGAAGCGTTGGGGCAAGCCAGCACTCAGGCCCACAAGGATGAAGTTGCAAATGGCTGATGGCCACATAGAGAGACCCCTAGGGCTGTTAGAAGGAATAACTCTCACCACGTGTGGTGTCGAGTTCGAGCATACATTTGGTATATGTGATTTTAGCAAAAATCATGCCTATGAAATGATCTTGGGAAGACCATTTATGCGACAGTTGCAAGTGGTACAGGATTGGGGAACCAATTCTTTGTACCTGCAGCACTTAGGTGTTACGACCAAAGTGAATCTCAAAGATTACTCTCATAGAGATGTCCCTCCTATCCAATGGAATCCCATCCATAAAGCCAAAGATGATACGGAATTGGTGCATTCCATAGGATCAGGATCCTCATGGATGCATGAAGACACCCACCTATGGATGTGCAAAGTAGCAGTGGAAGAGGAGAAAAGAGAAAAGGCCAGAGAAATAGGCGCAAACGAAACACATAGATCCATTCAAGACCCAGCCTATGCACCTGTAGTATTTCCTGATGAAGAATTTGAACCCCACGGCTGGGCAGAAATCTTAGCAACAATGGATGTAGCCATCAATGAAGAACAATGGACACCCCACTGTGATGAGGATGTCTATGACCTTTCAGTCTTATCCATAGAGCCAATCATGGGAGAGGCAGTGTTAGAAGAGTGCGAACCTAGCCCTGATGCATTTGAAGATGCGAGTGACTCCGATCTAGAGTCAATCATTATGGACCCACCTTTTGCATCAGATGAACAATACTTCTATGAAGTAGAATTTCAACCCCAGAGGCACGGAGAGCTTACAAATGATGTAAGGCTAGCCACACATGTAACTCCTAAGGAAGAAGGAAAGAAAAGAAAGAAGAGAGAAGTCACACAAGAAGAGGAAGAATCTTTTTTTGAGGTCCCGGAAAATTTTAAGAAGTATGAGATAGATGACAGGAGAGTCATGATCAGAATGCCTAAACGAGAGGCGCAATCAGGGGAGGCCTATGATAACAAAGAAACCACCAAGAAAATAGTGGTAGCCATAGAAGAAGGAGAAGAAAGATGCACTTACATAGGGCATGACCTTACGGAAGAAGAAGAGCAAGAGTTGATAGCCTTGCTAAGAGAATACAGAGATGTATTCGCTTGGAGTTACAAGGATTTGAAAGGAGTGGACCCTGACATATGCTCACACACTATCCCCATGACCTCAGATGCCAAACCCTCTAAGCAAAAGCCATATACATATAATGAGAATTATGCTGCCAAGATCAAAGAGGAGATAGATAGACTCGTTGAAGCTGGATTCATCTATGAAATTGAGCACAGTGAGTGGGTATCCCCCATCGTAGTGGTGCCCAAGAAAAATGGAAAGCTGCGTGTATGTATTAACTTGAAGAAGGTTAATGCAGCCACAATTCGAGATAACTATCCGCTTCCTATCACAGAGCATCTCTTAGAAAGAGTAGCAGGCAAGGAAGTGTACAGCTTCCTCGATGGATTTTCGGGCTACAATCAAGTAGCCACAGCTCCAAAAGATCAGCATAAGACGGCATTTGCCACTGAATGGGGCATATTTGCCTTTAGAGTAATGCCATTTGGGCTTACCAATGCACCAGCAACCTTCCAAAGGCTGATGTGCCATGTATTTAAAGAGTTCTTGAGGAAGAACTTAGAATTCTATGTTGATGATCTTTATGCTCATTCCAACATTAAACAAACCCATATTCCTGAACTCAGACAAATCTTTGACAAATGTAGAGAATATCAAGTCTGCCTAAACCCAGAAAAGTGCATTTTTATGGTCAGGCAAGGCAAGATTCTAGGACACATAGTGTCAAAGAATGGCATATCCACGGATGAAGAGAAAGTGAGAGCCATAGCCGAGTTACCTAGGCCAAATAACGTCAAGGAAGTGCAAGCTTTCATGGGGCATTGTGGTTACTACCGCCGGTTCATCCACATGTATGCTGTCATTGCAAAGCCCATGTACGGACTTCTGACTAACTTTGAGTGGACTGATGAATGTGAGAATTCCTTCTAGGGGCTTAAACAAAGATTATGTTCAGCACCAATCTTAACCACACCAGATTGGAATAAGCCTTTCCATGTTCATGTGGATGCATCCAATTATGCTATTGGGTGTGTACTCACGCAACCTACTGGTGAAGGTAATATGGATCTTCCAATTGCCTATGCTAGTAGACAATTGAATGCAGCTGAACAAAATTATACCACTACTGAGAGAGAAGGACTAGGCATGGTATATGCGGTTAAAAAGTTTAGACATTACTTGCTTGCAAATAAGTTTAAATTTTTACTGATCATCAAGCATTGTTGTACTTGGTAAACAAACCTTGCAACATAGGCAGATTAGTAAGATGGTTTCTCTTACTAATGGAGTACGACTTTGAGGTAGTGGTGAGGAAAGGAAAGACTCACTTGAGAGCAGACCATCTCTCTAGGCTCACATCTGGAGAAGCCCCACAAGGAGTGTCAGATGACCTCCCTGATGCTTACTTGTTTAATTTGGAAGTGGTGCCGCAGTGGGCTAAGCCATTAGTGCCAGTATTGACATACGGGCCTAACCATCCAATAATAAACACACAAGATAGAGAGGTAGTAAAAGCCCAAAAGTATCACATCATGGCAGGAAGTATGTACAAGCACACGGATCAAGGGATCTTGGCGTGTTGTGTGGAAGAGGATGAGTACGCTAAATGGTTGCAATTAGCACATGTAGGTGCATTAGAGCAACACTACTCAAAGCAACGAACCCTACAGACACTAAGGAGACTCGGAGTGCATTGGCTGACTATGGAGGCTGATGTCCAAAAGTTGTGCAAGGAATGCCCAATCTGCTGCACTAAACCACCTGTGGAACATGCCACTCTGTATCAAGTGTCCATAGTGCTAGATTGGAGTGAACCACTAGTATCCTTCCTGAGGACGAAACCATTCCCTCCAGACATGACTCTGGCTAGGAAAAGGAGTTTAGAACAAGAAGCCAAGGATTACTCACTCATTGGTGATAATCTATACAAGCGTGGTAAGGATGGTTACCTGAGACTATGTGTCCATGAAAGTGAATATCTCAAGATCTTGGAAACTTCTCACCAAGGTGTAGCAGGAGGACACTTTGGACTAGATCGGGTGATCAAAGAAATACTATTTGCGGGCTTCTGGTGGCCAACCCTTCACATGGATGCACATACCTATGTGAAACGGTGTGACGTGTGTCAGAGAACTCAGTATCCTATACACAAAGATGAGATGCCCCTGAAACCTATGATGGGTGGACGTGCATTCTCTAAGTGGGGAATAGACTTTGTAGGTCCTATTAATCCCCCAGCCAAGGGTTCACATGTTGAATACATCATTGTTGCCACAGACTATCTAAAGAAATGAGTAGAGGTAAAAGCTACGACAAAGAACGACGCTCAGACAACTGCTAAATTCTTGTTTGAGAATGTATCACAAGATACGGGCTACCTATAGAGCTAGTAAGTGATAGGGGCACTCACTTCTTGAATGAAGTTATTGAAAATCTACTCCAAGAATTCTTGGTAGTACATAAGAAGTCTGCCCCCTATCACCCTCAAGCTAATGGGCAAGCCGAAAGCACCTGTAAGATCCTATGCAATGTATTGACAAAATTAGTGAACAATAAACGCTCTGATTGGGACAAACAGCTACACCATGCTGTTTGGGCATACTGAGTCGCCTACAAAAGGGTACTCCAAGCCACCCCCTTTCAAATGGTATTTGGCCAAAATGTTGTGCTACCGTTGGACTTCTTAATACCTACATTGAAAGTAGCACAAGAGCATGAATGGACGGGTCATGAACTCTCCTCTAGACTTTTTGACCTTGAACAATTAGGAGAAACAAGACTGAGAGCGGCTGCAGGGATATATGCAGCTAAGAAACGACAGAAGGCATACTTTGATGCCCACGTTAAGGAGAAAGGTTTGAAGGCAGGCGACCTAGTACTAGTCTACACTTTGAAACAACATGCGAGGAAACTAGAGAAAAGAGGCTACGGACCCATGATCATTAATAGAATCTCAACAAGTGGAGCAGTATAACTAGCCACATTAGAAGGCGATGTTCTCCCAAGCTACATAAGCGGATACAGGGTCAAGTTGTATCAGGAACCTCTCACAGAGGAAATGCTAAGTCGACTCAATACTGCTAAGAAACGCAAAGAAGAAGAAAAGCGAATTCGAGAAGAAGCCCAAGCAGAAGCTTTAGAGCGCATACAGAGAATGAAACTAAGAAGACAAGGCAGAGAGCAACCTAGGCCATATGCATATGCAGATCAAGGATATCACGTAGCTATGTGTGAAGTTTCAGGTATCAGCTCTCATAGGATAATTGATCGACGTCCTTTTATAACCTTAGATATAGGACAAGGAAAGGGTGCAAGGACTGTAAGAGCCTTGATTGACTCAAGTGCAGCCACTAGTGCTGTCAAATTGTCTTACTGTCAAGAATTGAAATTAACTGTCAATCCTATAGAAGCATATCTCATAGGATTGGGAGGTGTGGAAACCCCTTGCATGGGCGAGGTGGATCTTCCCATCTCCATTCAAGACGAAGTAATGACAGTCAAAGTACTAGTGTGTCAAGATGAGGACCTCACTGAGCCTCTTGTCTTGGGTCAGGACTAGATCTATGATCATGCAGTCAACCTAAACCTAAGAAGTGAACTTCTTCAGGTATGGGTAAATCATAGACAAATTACAGTTGAATTGGAAAATGAGGCACTCAAGGAACTAGGCAAAGCACAAACTCTTGGTCCTTCCAGGGGCGCACATGAAGTTGACAATGCTATTTTTGTCCAAAACTGTATGATGCAGAAAGAGGCTTGTCTCAACAACGGAGTCAAGGAGAGGACGACACTCCCTTCTTTCCCAAAAGCCAGAAGGATGCAGCAACCAATGGCAGTTCAAGTACAGAAGGAGCAGAGTACTACCTATACGGGAGGCCAAAAAAAGGAGCAAAGCAGATTGTTTCAACCGTTGAAACAAGTATGGAGGCGGAAAGGCGAACACCCTGTTGCGACTAGGCCAGCCCCACGGCCAAAACCTCTTATTAGTAATCAACAACACAACACTAATAAGAAGTCCTTCATAAATTCTTCTGCGAAAGGGAAGTCTATTTGGGTACCCAAGAAGTCAATGAAGGCCAGCCCACAATCACGACAAATCTGGGTGCCCAAGGCTTGCTTGCGGGCTCAAATAGCTACACCAAGGCCACACTCGGTACAACATGTTTCACTCACTCGAACATCTGAGGCCCAGTCTTACACATCATGCACGGACACATATTCTTCCATGTGCAAAAGTAGAATCACTCGTAAATGGGTCCCTAAAAAGCCTCATTCTCAAGTAGATACCCCTATCCAACTCTTCAAAGTCTCCACAAAATCAATATCAAAGCCCATCCACTGCATTTGGCAACCTAAAACTTGTAATAAACCCCCGGACCCCAGTTGTAAATTCATGTCTACCTACTAACTACGTCACTCTCACACTACATCATTCCACTTAGTTCTTAGGTCTACCCAATTCCTAACTACACACATAAGCACCGAGCACTTAATAACCCCCTAATCTCTCCCGAACCTCATGTTAATGTTGTAATGGGGACAAAAATGGTTCTATCTTGTCCTTTACAATGTTAACACATGTTTCTATATTCTCACAGAATGAGGAGGCAAGAAGTAACATGGCAGATACGGCAGGAACTAGCTCCCAGGCAGGCACCAACCCCCAAGTCGTGGACATTGAAAGTCTTCCCATTGAGGAGGAATTGAAGGAACACCCAGTGGCATTGAGGGCATTACACACCATACTGGTTCAGAATCCTCCACAGGGGCACACAATGCCAGTCAGCAAAAACTCTCATTGGTTATGTGATGTGGCAGGACCCCTAGGTGAAGGCACTTATATGTGGGAGGCCGAGATAGAATTCAATGGGCGCTGGGGCAGATATCACTTTTTCACGAGGGAATTTGAGAGACTGCAGAATAATGAAGGACTGAAACCTATATGGAAGAAGGCAGGACTCTATGAGTACTTCAAATTCCAATTGCCAAAGCCTGATTTTCTAAGGTGCTCTTATTTGATTAGCACCCTCACTCCGAGCAAAGACAAAAAGGGATACAGCTCCTTTGTCCTCCCATCTCTCACAAGGGGCAATGAGCTCAAGCGTTTCAGATTAACTATCAACTTGGTAAGGGAAGCTCTAGACATGAAAGGTATGCACATTCCTACGGAGAAAGAGACTATGGTCCGTGACAATATGAAGAACAGGAATCTGACAAAGTTAAAGGACATGGTGGCAATGATGCCTACAATCGCCATTCATTTGCGAATGGTCATGCAGCACTTTGCATTTCCCACTCAAGAGAGGTTCACAATGCCACCTAAGAAGATATGGTTTAGTCTATATTTGGCTGATGCCTTTGATCTGACAATCAATATGCCCCATTGGATCATCAACCAAATCCACTTGGCTCATCAAAGGTGGTATAAGAAACAAAAGTCGGTACTGTATGGATGCTGCGCTCTTACCAGGATTGTGTATAGATGTCTCGCGTATGATGTACTAGTGCAAAGGGCACTCATTTGGACCAAGGTACAGGAGTTTCAGCGCAGATTATCCTCCGCAGGGCCACCCTCCAAGAAAATGAGAGGCACCGTTCAGATGCCCTGTGCACAAGCCCGCGGTGCGACATTGACACCAGAGACAACTCCATGACTTCCAAGGCGGGTACAACCCTTCACTATCAAATTACCAAGACAGAGCACTGACGGACCTAATCTGGTGTTCCCAACCGTACCAACCGACATAGAGTTTCCTCACGGATTCACTTTAGAAGACCTAATTGATGAGGAGGTAGCCAGAATCATCGAGGTTGTTAATACTGAAGTCGAGGCAGAACAAGCTAGTGGACAACAAACTGCTACAGACCAACCCCATCCCAGACAACCAGATGTCGTCGATGTGGAGGGTGAAGAAGAAGAAGAACAAGAGGAGGAACATGATGGACAATCCGAGGAAGAAGAGCAGGAATATGATCAGGAAGCTCTGCAGGTACTTGAAGGTGCCCCAGCTTATACGAAGGCATTGAAAAAGCTCTATGATACCACGAACAGAGTTCAAGAGCAACATAGACTGTCCCTAGCAGCAGGCAAGGCCCTCATGAATCAAATCCTTGAGGAGGAAGGTGTAGACAAGCAATACCGCGCCACTCTTGACATGATATCTGAGGCTTTGGGAGTACCTGAGACGATGCATACCGCCCTTGCACAAGCACGAAGAACGGAGCGGAGATACGGCAGACGTCCCCCTCGATTAGGAAAGCAGATGAATGTACGAGTATCAGAACCACAAGGCACATCCACAACCACGGGCACCACACACACTGTCCACGATACTGAGGAAACCCATGTATCAAGTGCACCTCCGTCATCCCCGTTGCCACCCCTGCCTCCAACTCCACCACATTCACCTCCCACAACCAGTGTAACCACTACTGTCACCGCCTCCGAGTCCATTACCCATACCGAAGCACAGACCGTCACTCAACCCACACAACCCACACACCCTATCTCCACTTCTTTTGTCTATACGACCACTGAAACAGTAGTTCTAACCGCTGCCATAGAAAATCTCAACCCCCCGATCACACTTCCGGGTAGTTCGTATTCACAATTGCACACACCACTGTACACTTTCACCACTATCACCGCACCCACAATTCCAATATTCACAATCACTCCCACTACCGCATCCACCGTTGATTTGATGGACATCTCACCCACCTCCGCACCTCTCCCTCCCCCCATACACCCACTATCTCCCATTCCCCCACCTCCCACTTCACCATTTTCTAGCACCGCATCCACACTTCCATTTCCCTTCCCCTTTCCCTTCCCTTCTGCATTCAACATCCTTCCTACATCCACCCCTATTAATAATGTATTTAATAATATGTATCAGTGTATGTCGCAACTACAACAACACTACCAGCATCTTGATGACCAACATACGCGACTCTTTCGAAGCCATGAGGAACTTCAACTATGCTTCATTGATCTCGAAAGGGAAAAGCGGCTACTACAACAACAGCATGCCACCTTACAGGAACAACACGAACAGTTAGTAGCCAACCCACCCCAGTCAGATGCAGAAGAAAGGCAACATATGGATGAATTGCTACACTCCCAGATAACAGAGAATCTCAAGCTTAGATGCAACCTAGCCCTCCTACGAAAACATATGTCTACAGCACTCGAAGAGAATAAACGGCTGCAGAAACAGAATGAAGAGAACTTGGAAGCAGCAATGGAGGGTTCCCCGTAGGAAATCGACCCAAAGAAATTCAAGGCCATTCCCTCACAGAATATGCAAATTGTGTTAGAAACCCATGCCGACCTCCTGGAGGCCCATGCAGCATTAGAACGAGAAAGAGATGACCTACTTAAGCAAGTGGCAACTCAGTAGGAGTCACCAAGAAAAGTCACAGCCACAGACGACACATTCGAAGAAGTCACAAAGCTCAGAGCAAAACTCGAAGAATTACGCAGTAAACTCATGCAATACGAGCGTCAACCCTCTCCCCTTGTCGAGCCCGAGCCTGAAGACTTAGTGCCAATTGAAATAGAGGAAACTTTCAAAGACCCATACGTTCCCATGCCTGCACCAGGGGGCAAGCAATTAGAAGAGGGCATGGACACCATCGAGATAGAGGCTCCTGAATGGATGCAGAGGTTTGAGAAACTGGCCACAACCCATGATGATAGAGTGGCAGTTCAGATAGCGTCAATGTCACGATTGGAAGAGGTAGTTATAAAATCGGAGTACTTTCGAAACCTCTCCCATCATAGGTGGATCGGCACATCCGATGATTTGTATGTTCCTTTCTGCGTCTTAATGGCGGACTACAATGTCGGAATCAAGCAACACACCTCAAAAGAACCAACCTCGGCTACACAGTTTGCACCGGATGACATCCAAGCAAGTGCCAAGCAGGGCAATATACATCAACCGACGTGGAGGATTCGTCCACTAGAAACCTACCCAGAGATGGTAAGAACATGGAATAACATGCCTTTGTATATCAAATATAACCCATTCTACTGCCCTGTATTTCGAAGAAGGTCATGGCCGGAATACACAAAAACCGTGCTGACAACCAAAGGATGCGAGAAATGGCTCAATTATGTCTACTTAGCACCACCTAAAGGCCAACCTACCATCGGATATATGATTTCAACCATTCGGCACTGGGGGGTCCGGTTCAAAAATGTACCAGATGTCATGGCCCAAATGTGTCTTAAAATTTTTGAACTCATGTTGGTCACCTTCAGGACTTTCAAGAATGTCAAGGAACCTCATCTATCAGCTCTTGGATTTAATGAAGGTAATCAGGACCTTGTCTACGACATGAGCACAACCCCATCTATTAATGTTGTATATGCATGGCACGCGCGTATCAAGTATCTACCAGCCTGCTTCAAACAGACGTTTGAAGAAATGTTTGTCACGGGATTCTAGGAATATCACTCAGAGATATTCATTCCCAGACCATCACATTTATTGCAGTTGTTTGCAGTGGAACAAGCTCTCCATTCAGAAAAGTTACGTATACCACATCCAGAGGTTCCCGGGCCGGTAGATTGGGATGCTCTACTCATGGACTTGGCCAAAGGGTTGCGGATTGCAGAACATGACTTAGCACAAGACGTTGTTGAGTACTACATCCAACGACCCACCCAACAAGGGTCTCTCAGGGACGACAGACGTGAGAGAGGGGGGGGGTGTTGGAACTGAAGGACTCACCAGGCAAGGAAGCTTACGAAGGGAGTCAAAGAGAAGAGAAAGTACAAGCAGACAGAGCAGTCAACGACGATCTGGCAAGTAGGCCAATATTTTTTCAGGACACTAACGCATATAAAAGAGGTGGACACACAAGGAGAAGGAGCAAGTAGGGAGTTCCAGGAAATGTATGTCAAAATGTTATTAGAAACCCCTACAAAAATAGTGATTTTCATCACTAAAAACCAGTGTAAATACCATTTCATATTTTTGTAGCTCCATTTTGTGCAAGCCAAGGAGTCCTTGAGCTTGAGGAGCTTTAGAAGTACCTAACTGTCAGTTTTCACATTTTTTAGACTTCGTTTGAACCTCCAAATAGGGTAGAGAACCTAATTTTTAACTAGGCCGGACACTAGGTCTGGACACGGCCAAAACCTAGTCAAAAACTATAAATAGAGCTAGAGATCTCATTTTTGAGGGTAGCTTGTAATTGAATTGAACTTGTATGAGCTTTTGGGAAGTAATCTAAGAACTCCATTGCTTCTCACTCTTTGTCTTACCGTGTGTGCACGTGTGTGTGTATGTGTGTGCATGTTCGTGTGCTTCTCACTCACGCACTTGTGCCTTCACTTGCTCGAGGTCTTCATATCATCCTCTCCTCTTCCTGGATTGACATTAAAGGAGGTGCTACTCATCACCGAGCTACACCAGTCTTTAATCACCATTTCATAAACTTTACAGAATTCAAGCTTCATAAGGTCTTTGAGAACTTGAAACGTAAAGGATATGCAATGATGCAAACTTTCTCTTACATCAGTAAAAATTGTTTCTCTATAGAAAAGAGACATCCACATGAAGTGAGTTACTTTGCATTCAGCATATTGGTTATAGTGAGACATGCAGGAAATAAACCCAAGGCCAGATCCTACTTTGGGAAACTATATGAGGAGTATAACAGTGCTTGAAATATGAACACATATGAAGTAGGAAATCTCAATTCATGTGAATATAACAAGAGCAGAATATACATACACAAACAAACATAGAGCAGAATATACATGTGAATACCTAAAGCGGAGAAGGGAGAAGGAAAGGGTTGTGCTTATACACAATCTCAACGGTTTTCTAATGCGTTTCTTACAACCACCAATCGTTGTGGATACAGTTTTTGTTGGTTTCAATGGTTGATGCGATTTGATTTTTTGTAGCTTCACGAACGCATAAATCCCTCAATGATTGGTCCACGCTTCCTGTTTTTGCTGGTATCGATTGTTTATGGTTAAGAATTGATTCCCAACAACATGTGGGAGTAGGATAGCACACACACAATATGTTTATGGTTAGGAGTAGATTCCAAGCTTAAGTTAGCCATATGGCCGTTAGTTTACTGACCATTCCTTCGATGTCTAAAATCCACTAACTAGCTTTATATTTTTGGCTTATACAAGTTCCCCATTTAATTTAGGGGACACCCCTCTGGTTATGGTCACTAGTCTAGAGAAAATTTTAAGGAATTCTTTCCAATTTGAGAATCTCTTTGTTCATCAGTCTCCAGCAAGAGAGAAAGTAAATAATTAAAGAAAGAAGGAACATGTTATCCACGATAGCTCTCCTCCCCCCACCTGAGGTTGATCTAGATACCTTTCTAGTGTGCCAACTTGTTATTGATCTACGCAAGAGCCCAGTTCCATCCCTGACCCATTGGAACATTTTATTGAAATACCTGACAAGCGGAAGATTTCTCTCCTAGGGATCAACTAATAGCTATGGTCAACCAGAATTTGAGGTGGATGACCAATAACCACCTTGAAAGCAGTTTTAGAGTGGTCTATTTTGGAACCTAATGCGTCACAAAATGTATTTAGTAAACACCGAAATGTATCAATGCTCGTCGGATCATTATAAACAAAAGCATTTCTATCATTGCTAGAGATTCTCTTGATCATTTGGTCTTGATTGAGAGAAATAAAGATGCCTTGAGTAAGACCTAAATGTGTGTGATGTTTAAGGAGGCAAGATAGGTAGATAGAAAGATAGATAGACATAGATAGATAGATAGATAGATAGATAGATAGATAGATAGATAGACAGATAGATAGATAGATAGATAGATAGATAGATAGATAGAGGCAGCAAAGACCATCCGCATTTATCACAAAGAGAAGAGGGGTCAAGGGGCATTCTTGCCGGATAGAATGTTTTAATTGAATAGCTTGAGAAAGTTGGCAATTTGTGTTTATTTACAATGATGCATTTCCCATCGATGTTGAGATCATCATAATGAATTTTTCACCATAGTGGATGTCTTTCAAAGATTGTAGAAAGAAGTCCAACTCAAGATTTCATATGCTTTGTCAAAGTAAATTCTAAGGAAGATAATATCTTCAGTGAACTCTTTAGTGAAAACCTCACCTTCCCAAACATTATGATAGCCTTGGTGATGGATCTCCCCTTGATAAATCCTTTTTTATCTCACTTGTCTAGTTTTCTAAGTAATAAGCAATTTTATTAGCAATACTTTTAGCAAGTATCTTGTAATCTATTTGTAACATTCTAATTGGACGCCAATTTTCAATCCCAATTTCGCTACTTTTTGTTAATAATCTTGATAGTGCCTTCATTGAGGCATCTATGGAGTGCACTAAAAGATATGGCCTCTTTCCACACCAAACATAAAGGATTAGTCACCACGTGCTTCAAGGTTTTCAAAAATTCATTGGTGAGGCCATCCAGTCCTTGGCTTTCGCCATTACAAAGAAAATCAATCAATTCAAGAATCTCATCATTCAAATGGGAGCTTCAAGAGGAAGCTTCATATTTTGTCAAAATCTCTTGGTTTTGACTCTTGAGATGGCCGCCATGAAACTATGCATGTGAGGAGAAAGAGGTGTCGAAACCCGTAAAATCTAGGTAAAGTTTTTGACAATCAACAAACTATTTTCATCATATGACTTGTACTCAACCCCATTCATATCTATCATGAAAGGGATTGCTTCCTTGGATTGTTTCTCCTTGAGGAGGTCACACATCTCTTCAGTAGGTTTGTCGGCCCTTCTGGTACACCAATCTTTAAAATATATTTGTACATTCTTTCTTTGAATTTTTTCTTCTTATCTAAACATGCATCTGAGTTTTTGGAGCCTTGTCTAATATTGAGCATGGCCTATGGCTGGAAAACAATCAGCATCGATACCATGTAAAAGCACCTTTAAGATAAACTCCTGTTTCAAGAACCCTCCAGCTCGAAGAAAAAAGATGTACTTGTTTGTTTGCGGGCAAAACGATAAAAACCATTACATTCACATGCTTCTTATCGCAATCACAAATATGATGCACATCCAAAGACTTAAATCCAAGGTATCCTCTCCCGAGGGTTCAAGCGCACCTCACCCATGTTACATGACACAACCTAATGCATTTATATGACGTAAATTTCCCATTAGAGGAGTGGAAATGCAGAAAAACCACTTATTTCTCTATGCTATTCATTTCTACTCTTCATGTAGAGAAAACATATCTTTCAACATACACATCACAAAGAAATGCACATATGCATATTGTACATACAACAACAAAAGAAGATCACACACACACGTACACCAAAAGCATCGTCATGCATAGATACAATGTGCTTCGTGTTCAAGTTCGAGCTCAACAAAAGCACACAAACCACACAAGGAAGAAGCTTGGAGCGCAACACAATACGAATGAATGTATGAAGATAATTGATTTGATAGGGTTATGGTCATGTATTCAAGCTAGGGGAAAAAGTTTCGCAAAGGTTCTAAATGTGTTCACACACATCTCTACCAACATATATCCAGTAAATCCCCCGAGGAGTGATGCGGTCAACAAAGAGTTTGCACTCATGTATCAAGAAGTGTCAAGCAATGTGGAAAGAAATCAATCCACAAAAGGAAGTAAGCGGAAAGCTTTGCATATAGCTTCAAACTTCTCGCTATGCAAAACCTTTATCAAAAGCTCTCCAACATTATCTTGCGTGCATAAGCCAAACTCATCTATCCACTAGAGAACCTCTCCTTGGCACAATGATAGTGCACCTCGATGTCCTTTGTGTGAGCATGGAACATAGGGTTCCTAGCGATCTTATATGCTAACATTCGATGCATGAATTCCATCGAAAGAAGTCATCCTAGAATGGCTCTCAAACAAGTGGTCGATAGTCGCTTGCAAGATACATTCAAACAGGTGCTCTATTAGTATCTCATGTCTAAAATGGTAATTCCATTACATGTGGTTCGCCTGCACACTCATGAAATGCACAATCAGCCAATTAAGAACCATATGCTTGTGTGAAGAAATCAATGTTGCATCCATGAAGTACGGTGTTTGTATCTTTGTTACACGTGCTTAAATACAATTATCAATAACCCTTAGTATTTCGCAGGTGTGTGGGGCATCCGTCTAGCATATTGGGCGATGCAAAAACATAAAAATGTTTAGTGAATAGCTCTGATACACATTTGAGACAAAATGAAGATATTTATTTACATATATAATTCAATATGATACATAAAATAAGTTGCATCTCTCTCTCTCTCTCTATATATATATATATATATATATATATATATATATATATATATATATATATATATATATATATATTGACTGATTGTGTTATTGGAATTGAAAAGTGCATATAAGTTACAAATTCATAAAGAGATTAACAGCAGGTGAAATGAATGACCAAGTTGACACATCCTGACGAGTATGGATGATCAGAGTGGTCGATATGATTAAAAATACTTTTTGTACACACTAGATTACTCAAGATAGACGAATGAGAGAGAGAGAGAGAAAGAGCGCAAGAGGGAGAGAGAAGAGCCTTGCTACAATTTCTCTATAAGTTCTTGTGTCAGTTCCGCACTAGCGCTACTCTTTGGGGCTCTACATGTCCGATATATATATATGTATATATATATATATATATATATATATATATATATATATATATATATATATATATAGAGAGAGAGAGAGAGAGAGAGAGAGAGAGATAGGTAGATATTTTTTTGAACTCTATTTTGACTGATTGTGTTATTGGAATTGAAAAATGCATATAAGTTACAAATTCATAAAGAGATTAGCAACAGGTCAAATGAATGATGAAGGTGATGTAAGAAAAAGGAAAATGAATAAATAATGAGTGAGTGGTGGGCTAATGGTGTAACTCTAATGCCACGTAGAGGTCACCACAACACACATATAAGATCAAGGTTAGATAGAAAGAGAGATGTCAATACTCATGGGAATAACACAAGATATTTGGTTATAATGGAAAGTGGACTCAAGCTGAATAGAAGATGAACTCAACTCAATTCAACTAAACGCATAACTCTAATACAATCGAACTCAAACACTAAACAATATATTTATGGTTCTATCCACACATGCACTCCCTATATGGAGTTTAGATGGTGATCTAGATAGAAGCTAGGTGAAGGGCGATAGGCCAACACAATGCGTACTAAGATGGATACCCTAATGGTTCCAAACACCACAAACCATGATCCTACATGGGGATTGGACCATCTTTATAAGGTCCTCCAAGCCCAAGTCGGCCTACCCATGTTTAGTGAATAGCTCTGATACATATTTGAGACAAAATGAAGATATTTATTTACATATATAATTCAATATGATACATAAAATAAGTTGCATATCTCTCTCTCTATATATATATATATATATATATATATATATATATATATATAATGACTGATTGTGTTATTGGAATTGAAAAGTGCATATAAGTTACAAATTCATAAAGAGATTAACAGCAGGTGAAAAGAGAGCGCAAGAGGGAGAGAGAAGAGCCTTGCTACAGTTTCTCTATAAGTTCTTGTGTCAGTTCCGCACTAGCGCTACTCTTTGGGGCTCTACATGTCCGATATATATATATATATATATATATATATATATATATATATATATATATATATATATATATATATATATATATATATATATATATAGATAGATAGATATATATATATAGAGAGAGAGAGATAGGTAGATATTTTTTCGAACTCTATTTTGACTGATTGTGTTATTGGAATTGAAAAATGCATATAAGTTACAAATTCATAAAGAGATTAACAACAGGTGAAATGAATGATGAAGTTGATGTAAGAAAAAGGAAAATGAATGAATAATGAGTGAGTGGTGGGCTAATGGTGTAACTCTAATGCCACGTAGAGGTCACCACAACACACATAAAAGATCAAGGTTAGATAGAAAGAGAGATGTCAATACTCATGGGAATAACACAAGATATTTGGTTATAATGGAAAGTGGACTCAAGATGAATAGAAGATGAACTCAACTCAATTCAACTAAATGCATAACTCTAATACAATGGAACTCAAACACTAAACAATATATATATGGTTCTATCCACCCATGCACTCCCTATATGGAGTTTAGATGGTGATCTAGATAGAAGCTAGGTGAAGGGCGATAGGCCAACACAATGCGTACTAAGATGGATACCCTAATGGTTCCAAAAACCACAAACCATGATCCTACATGGGGATGGGACCATCTTTATAAGGTCCTCCAAGCCCAAGTCGGCCTACCCATGTTCTAGGGTTGTGGTAGCTTGATCCATGCCCAAAATAATCTCCACCATTGATCTTTGGGGTCAATCCAATGGTACAAAGGTAGGATCAACAACCATTTGTTTGTAACCCTTGATCTTGCTTAATCCACACTTAGGATCAAGTTTAGATCCAATGGCCCACATTAAATAGACCCTTCCCCAAGTTAAGAAAGCTGATTTCTTTTCTAGCCATTGATTTAGGTTGATCCTCACATCGGATCAATCCCAAATCCAATGGCTTACAAGTAACCTTCCTAACTATCCATCTACAGTCTACTATAGACCTCATCTGACCTCAAAGCCAGGAACCTACCAATGTCCAACACTCTCACATGGCATCTCCTCATAATGGGGGCCTTACAAAATAGAGTGTTATGGAACAATAGTGGTGCTACATAAGGGTGAGGCATTGAGCATATCTAACACCCCCCTCAATGTCCACCCAAAGGTGAACTACCTTCTTGGCCTGATGCCAAGTCTTTCATGAGGGTGGAGCATTGACCATGTCTAACACCCCCCCTCAATGTCCACCCAAAGGTGAACTACCTCCTTGGCCCAATGCCACGCCTTCAAAGATGTATTTGAAGTAGATCCTTCGTAAGCACTTTGGTGAGGATACCCGTTGCATTCTTCATGGTTGCATAGTAGTCTATTTCCACCATCCTTCTCAAGTGTACTTGCTTGCCAACTCTTAAATGTGCTTCATGAGGTCTATTCCCAAGCCTTCTAAAAAGTCTGACTAGAAAACTGATATGTTGTATGGTACTCCATAGATAGAGAAGACTACAAAAGACCTTCATGTAGCTCCAATTTCTATCTGCTCATACAATCATCTTAGGGTTTGTTTCATCACATAGAATGCCTTTTTCAATTTACATAATGTGCTCTTTGGATGTTGAGCCTCAAAACATGATGGCTAAAAGACATGTACCTCCTGCTTGAGGGCAACATTCGAGCATTCTGATTTGACATGTAACATGAAAACTTCCCTCTTTGTCTGAGCTGCTACCATTAGTATGATGCAAATAGTAGTCATTAGAGAAAACGCGTCTTGAAAATCAAAACCCTTCACTAGTGAAAGTCCTTGTGCTACAAATGTCTCTTGATAGCATTCCAAGATTCCTTCTATCATGTCCTTGACTTGCCAAACCCACTTGGTGCTAGTGACCTCCCATGCTTCATTCTTCATTAAGCTAACACAATTGGCTTGCATAACCTTCTTCCATGACGGATCTACACGTGCTTGACCTTCAACTATTGGCTTCATTACTTGCTTCATAATCACAACCATCATGGCTATACTCACTATGAGAGTAGAAGCCCACTTGTGCTCCTCTATTCTCTATGATCTCCTTGGTCCTTCGGTCTTCTCTTTAATAGTTGTTGGCATAGGATTACTTTGATATAGAGCTTTTCCTTCACCCATTGCAGTGACAACCGATCTGTTTGGGTGATTTTAGGTTGGTAGACTCTCTTCTCACCATCTGATGATGATGCTTCCTCCTGTTCATAGGTAGGGATGACTCTTGGGCTAGGAACATAGTGAATTAGTCCTTTGCTTGATGATAAAATGGAAGCTCTTTTCTTGTCCTCCACTACATGTGGTTGGTCCATAGACACCACATCATGGCTCCCTTTGATCTTCTTTGCCTCATGGTCATACAATATGAAAGCCCTTTGCTTTTCATTATGACCTAGGAAGATGCATCTCTTGCTTTTTGGTTCCAACTTGTTCTTTCTTTGACCTAGGACAAGAGCATAACACACTCTCAAAAATTCTAAAGTATAGGATGGATGGATTCTTACCAATGTAGACTTCATGTTGAATCTTTCTATTTTGATAAGGAAAGCTCATGCTTTCCGTCATACCCATTGCTATCTCAACAATGGTGTGACTCTTGCATTCCATAATGCCATCATGTTGTGATGTTTGAGGTGTCACTGATTGACACTTTATCCCTTTGCACTTGCAAAAGCCTTCCAACTCCTCTGAGTTGAGCTCACCACCACCTCCTATCCCAAGCTTCTTCACACTTTTCCCTGGTTCATTTTCAACAAGTTGTGGTTGTTCTTTAATCTTACCAAAAGCTTGAGCCTTATCACGAAGAAAGTACATCCACATCTTCCTGCTATAGTCATCAATGATCACAATGTAGGAAGATCCTCCCAAGGCCTGTATAGACATCTTAACACACAAGTTAGCACATACCAACACTAGAGGAGCCTTTGACCTAATCTTGCTTTCTTGTGGGAATGTCTCTCTGTGTGGCTGCCCATCATACAAGCTCTATAAGGTTCCTTCATTCCATTCATTGTAGGTAAGTGATGAAGAACAATACCTTGCTTTTGCATCTCCTTCCATACTATCCCTATCACCATGATGGGTTCTTGCTGAGGCTGCATAGAACTAGATTGTCCTATATCATTGGTCATTTGACGTCATTCCATCACATGGCTTCTTGATGTGTGTAATGGATGCCTTCACCTTCTTTCCTTCTGCAAATTTCTCTACTTCGAGTTGATTTTCTAAATTTTGAATGCATGTTTGGTTTCTTACCTCATAGTGACTGCTCAATATACTCCATGCCTCATTTGCCTTAGATGTATGCTGAATAAGACGTAGAATAGACTCCACGCAATTGTTCAGTATATAATATAGTGCATTTGCATTCTTCATCTTCCAAGCTTGTAGAAGTTTTGCATCTCGGAGAATCACCATACTCGGGTCCAATGGGTCAAAGGTAGGTTGTGGCTCTTGCTCACTTCCCATCAACATCTCCAAAAGATCATAAGAATCAAGGATAACTATAATCTTAAACTTTCAAAGAAAATAATTCATACCATCTAACTTGCCTCCATTCAACATTGGTGGATGAACCCATAGTGTTTGCATTTCCAAATCCATTGCACCAAATCTAGTTCCACTTGCACTCCTAGATGCTAACACCTCCAATGTGGTGGATGAACCCATAGTGTTTGCATTTCCAAATCCATTGCACCAAATCTAGTTCCACTTGCACTCCTAGATGCTAACACCTCCAATGTGGTGGATGAACCCATAGTGTTTGCATTTCCAAATCCATTGCACCAAATCTAGTTCCACTTGCACTCCAAGATGCTAACACCTCCATAGTTTTGAAGCCTTTGTATCCCATGAACTTGAAGCCTTGAAGCATTTACCTCCCAAGAACTCTAGCATTAAGTTCTTGAAAACTCTAGCGTTGAAGCCTTTCCCCCATCTTTATAAGGTCCTCCAAGCCTAAGTCGGCCTACCCATGTTCTACGATTGTGGTAGCTTGATCCATGCCAAAAATAATCTCCACCATTGATCTTTGGGGTAAATCCAATGGTAGAAAGGTAGGATCAACAACCATTTGTTTGTAACCCTTGATCTTGCTTAATCCACACTTAGGATCAAGTCTAGATCCAATGGCCCACATCAAATAGACCCTTCCCCAAGTTAATAAAGCTAATTTTGTTTCTAGCCATTGATTTAGGTTGGTCCTCACATGGATCAATCCCAAATCCAATGGCTTAGAAGTAACCTTCCTAACTATCCATCTACGATCTACTATAGACCTCATCTGACCTCAAAGCCAGGAACCTACCAATGTCCAACACTCTCACATGGCTTCTCCTCATAATGGGGGCCTTACAATGGTGCTACATAAGGGTGAGGCATTGAGCATATCTAACACCCCCCCTAATTGTCCACTCAATGGTGAACTACCTTCTTGGCTTGATGCCATGTCTTCCATGAGGGTGGAGCTTTGACCATGTCTAACAATTGACACATCCTCGAGAGTATGGATGATCAGAGTGGCCGACATGATTAAAAAAACTTTTTGTACACACTAGATTACTCAAGACAGATGAGTGAGAGAGAGAGAAAGAGTCCAAGAGGTAGAGAGAAGAGCCTTGCTAAGGTTTCTCTATAAGTTCTTGTGTCAGTTCTGCATTCGCGCTCCTCTTTGGGGCTCTACATGTCCGCTTCGTTTTGATCATCTTGCCCTCCTCAAGCTACTACTGCTCGTAGGGTTTTGTCTTGCTTCTCCCCCTCCCCTCGTGGGGAAGGGATGGCTCTACAGGAAGCCTTACGTAATGGCTTCAGCGTAGAAAATATGGTGTAGTTGTTTGAACCAAAAAAACAATGTTCCCTCAGAAGCCATTGTGCGAGGTATGTCCTCTATCTGTAACATTTGGTCCAATCCAGCTACTTCTAATGGACATCTAGTTCCTCCATCCATTCACATTGCTACTGAGGGTTTTGACAGAGCTTATTAGTATGAACAAGGAGATGTCGGGATGTTCTAGAATAACAAAGAGGTGTAGGGCCCATGTATTAATTCATATGCTCAAGTGGCTCAGAGTCCTCCTAGGGCTATCTTCTAACACATGGCTACACAAGTGTGGTTAGGTAACCCTAATCACTCTCATGAGATGAAAGGAAAGCAAAAGATTACTAAAGGTGATAATGACCCCGATTAGAGGATGTCTGAGCCTATGTACTCGTGAGATTTCTACTTGAGACCTTTCTTCGGTTCTTGAGATCATTCTTGAATCGAATTCCTTGTTTTGGATGAGGACGAATATAATTTTCTTATGGCATAGCACAATTTCCTTGATGTTTCCATGTCTTGTCTCTGCCCAATCATCACATAGCTTTTATTGGGACACGATAAATATGAACTCTCTCTCTCTCTCTCTCAATTCGTGACAACTATAGTTATACATTCCAATGGTTGAATCATCTACATCAGCCGTACCTTTCTGATAGTTACTAGCCCCCCCTAAAACTTTACCCATAAGGTAGTCACTAACCCTAGATTTACAAGGCTCATAGTTCCCTAGATTTACAAGGCTCATAGTTCCCTAGATTTACAAGGCTCATAGATTTATTGGGCTCATAGTATGCACCGGTAGGTTATCACCTTCAATGGTCCTTGCAATGGAGAATTTCTTGGATGTGTCCAAGTCTTGTCTCTACCCAATCATCACATAGCTTTTATTGGGACACGATAAATATGAGTTCTCTCTCTCTCTCATTTCATCACAACTATAGTTATACATTCCAATGGTTGGATCATCTACATGAGCCGTACCTACGTGCCATTTACTAGCCCCCCCTAAACCTTTACCCATAAGGTAGTCACCAACCCTAGATTTACAAGGGTCATAGTTCCCTAGATTCACAAGGCTCATAGATTTACAGGGCTCATAGTTCCCTAACTCCCTTTCATGACGATGGAATCTGGAGAATGTAAACATTTCACTTTTTCAAAGGCTACCTTCGATTGTGATTGCTTTGTTATGAGCTAAATTGTACTAACTTCTTCTTGACACCTCGTGTTCCTGTGATTGATGTGAGCTACTGCTCTACACTTCATGAGTTGTTTTTCCACTCCAAATCTTTTGAAGGATGACCTTTGAAGAGTCCAAAATCTGAGAATTCATGGTATAGTCAACGGGGAATGGATAAAAGATCCCTATGCTTTAGAAGGTGTTACGCCTCCACATATGAGCTCACTTAGAGGTCTTTAATCACTATTTCATAAAGTTTACATGATTCAAGCTTCATAAGGTCTTTGAGAACTTGAAACGCAAAGGTATGCAATGATATGCAACATTTCTCTTACATCAGTAAAAATGGGTTCTCTATAGGAAAGAGACATCCACATGAATTTAGGTACTTTACATTCAGCACATTGGTTATAGTGAGACATGTACATTCACTCTTTGAACTCTCTATCTGTCTCTTTCAAAAAAAAAACATGCAGGAAATAAACCCAAGGCCAGATCCTACTTTGGGAAACTATATGAGGAGTGTATGTGTATGTGTGCATATATGTTATGTGTATGTGTGCATATATGTTATGTAGGTGTTATAACCCTGAAACCCTAACCTTAAAGATTTAAATCTAAAATATGTATATTTTTGTATGCATGTGTATCTACATGTATGTATGTATTATATGTATATGTGTGGTTGTGTATATATGTTATCTACATATTAAAATCCTAAAACCCTAATCAGAAAGACTTAGACTTAAATCTGAAATACTAAACCCTAAAACTCTAATCTTAAATATCTAGACCTAAAACCCTAAAACCCTAATCTTAAATATTTAACCCTAAAACCCTAATCCTATTTAAAATCCTAAAACCCTAATCTTAAATATTTACCCCTAAAACCCTAATCCTATTTTTATATATTTGATGTAAAACAAAAACTTCAAAATAAAAATAGGATTATATGTGTGTATGTATGCATGTGTGTATATATGTGTGTGTATGTATGCATGTATACATATGTGTGTGTGTATGTATACATGTGTATACATGTGTGTGTATGTGTATGTGTGTGTATGTAGGCATGCATGTGTGTGCATGTGTGTGTATGTGTGTGTATGTATGCATGCATGTATGTGTATGTGTGTGTATGTGTATGTGTGTGTATGTGTATGCATGCGTATACATGTGTGTGTATGTATACATGCATGTGTGTATATGTGTGTATGTATGCACGTGTGTATATATGTGTGTATGCATGCATGCCGGTATATGTGTGTGTATGTATGCATGCATGTGTGTATATGTGTGTATATGTGTGTATATATGCGTGTGTGTATGTATGTGTGTGTGTGTATGTGTATGTATGCATATGTGTATATATGTATGTGTATGTATGTGTGTGTGCATGTGTGTGTATGTATGCATGTGTGTAAATTTATGTGTGTGTGTATGCATGCATATGTATATGTGTGTGTGTATGTAAGCATGCATGTGTGTATAGGTGTGTGTATGTAAGCATGCATGTGTGTACATGTATGTGTGTATGTATGCATGTGTAAATTAATGTGTATCTTCCTTTCTCTTGTATCTCTCTTTCTTTCTCTCTCTCTCTCTCTCTCTCTCTCTCTCTCTCCTTCTCTCTCTATCAATAGCGAATAAAAGAATCACTTACAAGTATGTCTCTCTTTGAATCGTTGTCGTCAAAGCGTAATGTAAGTCGTCTCTTGTCCAATTCCAAACAATCGACGCCAACGAACTTCCGCAAAATCAACGAAAAGAGAAATTAGAAACCCTAAAGCATAGAGAAACACAAATGCTAACAGTACGCGCATCACTTACCAAGATGTGAGAGCTAAGCCGAGAGAGAGTGTGTGTGTGTAGAGAGAGAGATCCGTGTGTGTGTGTGTGCACAAGATAATGTAGGTTCGCGCGCACAAGTTCGACAGTAGACCGAGAGTACTCAAACACGCGCAGAATGTGAAGTTTTGCTCTCGGGTTCGCGGTATGTTTAAAAATTCGCTGCCGGTATAGGCGCCGGTATGGACGTTGGTATACGCGTCGGTAGTTGCCAGTAAATTACCGACGCTTATACCGACGCTCATACCGACGCCTATACCGATGCATATACCGACGCTTATACCGGCGGCTGCGGGCCACACCGACGATCCGTTTAAAATGGTCATACCGACGGTCACTTGACCGTCGATATCTCTTAGTGGGATTTTATGAGGGCTATACTGATGCCGACTATGACCGTCGGTATATGCAGCGTCGGTATGCCCCTCATATGTTGTAGTGTTGCCGCCAGAGACTCCTTGCATAAAGAGACCACTGGTGGTGCAACGTCTGCTAGGACGGAATCCATCTCAAGGGGGCACACGGACTAAGGGGGAGCCACATTGTTCATGACAAATGAGGGAATAAGAGTCTGCATCTTAATGAACAAAATCCCCCCCCCAAACACTTTGAATTTTCTTTCTTCATTTTAAAAGAGCTTCTTTCTACTCACTAAAGGTTCCATAATTTCCTTTTCTCTTTTTTCCTCAAGTACTTCTATAAGATCACTTAAAACGCCTGACCCTCTTGACCTTAATAAAATCACTTACGAACGCCTCCACAAGCACGAAGGATGTCACACGAGGCTCAAGGACTAGCAAATGGGCATCCCGATTCCCCAGACAATCGCTGAGCATACCCCTCAGACAAACGTGATAAAATGCGATGAACAAGAAACCAGTTCCACGATGGACACCTGCTCACGAAGAAACCAGGAAGGACTGGAGGCTCTAGCTGGTACTCACTCGATCATGCATCCCCAGCCGGCCCCTTGTCAATCGTCAGTCGCCAAGCAGTCGGTCGCCTAGCGTCAGTCGGTCGCCAATCACCGCCCCCCGTCAGTCGCAGTTTCACGTGAGTGAAATATTAAAGCCTTCAGTCGCACTTTCACGCGCGCGCCAGTTGGGCCCCGGTCAGTCACAATCCACGTTCACTGTTGCTGCCGATTTTTCAGTCGATCGTCGGGGAGCCCAGTCAATCGCAAGGGACGCCGGGGAGGTCAGTCGATCGTGGAGCCCGTCAATCGTGAGGCTCCGTCGATCGTGAAGCCCAGTCCATAGTTTTTTGAATCTTTGCGCTCCTACTGACAGGGCGATGCTTTCGTCTCCTTCTCCACCTGTGTTCAGAGCAGCTCACGCCGGGGAGCTCAGTCGATCGTGGAGTCCGTCAGTCGTGAGGCTCCGTTGATCGTGAAGCCCAGTCCATCGTCTTTTTCATCTTTGCGCTCATTCCGATAGGGCGATGCTTTCGTCTGGAAGAACTCTGCTTGCTCGTTGCTTATGGTATGGAGGTTTCATTCGTCCAGCATAAATGATCCATTACGTTCTGGATATTGGCTTCTGTATGTCAGTATTGGACTACTCTCGCTCCTGCCCTTGCGAAGCCAATAATAGCACAAACCACATTAAATTCCCTTTTTCTAAAAACTAAAATGAGATTACTGTCACATCAAACCACATCAAATTCCCTTTTTCTAAAAGGTAAAATGTCTTCTCGCTAATAAAATCACAAACCACATTAAATTCCCTTTTTCTATAAAGTAAAATGAGATTACTGTCACAAATTTAGAAATGCGACGAATATAATAAATAAAGTCCATCAACTTCTTATAAATGATAAAAATTTCAATAAGACTTACTAAGCGCACAAGTAAAACTCTATCTGTCTTGTGTAACTCTCTTTCTCTGTAACTAAACCTCTAGTGTATTGTTCTGCATCCGGTATGCAGTTACTTATTTTTTAGCTCATTTCAGACTCCACAGGAGATAAACTTTTTAAATCTCCAAGAACGACATTGTCTCTGACTGTTAGTCAGTTTGCTTAAGTTCTTTCGAGTTTTATTAGTTTTTGCTTAAACTATAAGAAAACAGCTTTATAATGCTAGTGGCGCCATGTTCCTTTTCCCGTGCTTGCATCATGGTGAGTGCAAAGTTTTAGTATTACCCCATTCGATTTATCAATGAACAGCGAGATCAAGGGATGAACTAATCTCTATAATGATATCTTAGCGTGGAACACTGGATACATCGAGGAATGTTTTTGTGGAAATTCATTCGCCATAATATATACGTACATTTCTCTCTCTCTCTCTCTCACTCTTTTTTAGTAACTAAAAGCTTTTAATTAAAATTAAAGCCACATCATAACCGTTTGATCGATAAAACCTATAATTTTTTGTGTTGCAGTAAGAAATATCTTTTAAAGAAGTGACTGGTGTAAAAAGTATCTTTTATGAAGATCCATAAGATTATTTAGTTACTTATTCAGCCCCCATGGCTACGATCGATGCACCTCATCATCTATGTGGTGAGAGGTTAAAACTAGCCCTTTTGGAGGATCATTAGATGTTCGGGGGATCCTCGGACCTTCAAGCTATCCAATTCAAACCACCTATTTCCTTTGAATTTAGGTCATCACTTTCTAGCATTTCCATCGCAATCGACTTCAGGAATATGATTATAGTGATTCACATCCAGAGCGCATGCAGTGCGATAGAAATCACATCGATCTATTTTTACGAATATTTATATTCTTGTTATTAAGAGTTATTCCTGAATGACATGACATGGCTCCCATTCTCAAGTCTCTATTTTTGTGTACTTTGACATACTTGTGAGTAGCGGTGTTGTGTTGTTCAGTCTTTCTGTGCGTGTAGAGGTTCTTATTGCTTTGGATCAGCCTGACTCATATCTGAGCAAGCATACGTCTACATAATGAGTCCATACCGTTTGTTGTGTTTTGCTATAAGCTCAACTGCATAAAAAGTCAACTAAGGTTTTAAGCGGCCATCAAAAATCAACTAAGCATAAAATTAGCCTTCTTTTGATAAGTCACGCAGTCTGATCGTTATCCTCCTCATGAATTATGCCTGATATAACTTTGCCTGAAGAAAATCACGTGTGTATTGGCCTCTGCGTGCAACTCGACGCAGTAGATCAGATGTTATCAGATTCGTTGTATGAGCAATTGTTAGAGGTTGTGTCAGAATTTGCCGCATCGTCTGCATTAGATCACAAACTTCCCCCTCCATCGTCGGATCAGGCCCGTCAATATATGCCCGATTCTTCCCATGGTTTGATCTCCCTCCTCCTTCCACACTCGCCCCCAAAACTGCAGCGCCCTTCCACTACAAGGAATACGGGCATATAGCGACGGTTAAGGCGACAGAATTTCGTCGCTATAAAATTGCAACTTGCATCGTAATAAGCGTCGCGCGCCGACCGTCGATTAAACGACGCATAAAACGATGGTATTTGCGACTTGTGACGCGACGGGATTGTGACGTTCCCATACAACGTCGCTAAAAGGACGCAATTTAAAAGCGTCGCATAAGCGACACTTTCTTGCATCACATAGGCGACGTTACGTGCCGTCGCATAAGCGACACTAAAAATTGTCGCTTATACGACGACGAATAGCATCGCTTACACGACGATCTGTTGACGGACAAAAATTAACACGTTGGAGGCTCTGCGATCGTCATTTTCACGCATCCGATCGAAGAGCTCTCCAACGTTCGCAATTGCGCTGCGCTTACGAGCTGAAGCAAGTATATGCAGAATTGTTGTTTTGCCTAAGCTCTCTCTTATTGTCTCCCTCTGTCTTTGTTTCTCTCTTTCTACATCTTTCTCTCTTTGAATTCTCTCTCTCTCTCTAGATCTCTCTCTCTCTCTCTCTCTCTCTCTCTCTCTCTCTCTCTCTCTCTCTCGCTCTTTTCTTTCTCTCTTTATTGCAGGTTATTCAAGAAGCTAACTAAGCAAAAAGTATCGCTAACAATTGTAAGTACAATTTCTATTCTTTGTAGATCATTTGAATTGTGTTATTTTCATTACATAGCATACTCACACTTATTGATATGCACTCATACACTTATACATGATGAAGATGCACTTTCACACATATACATATATACACATGCACATACACACACATATATACACATAGATACATGTGCACATACACTTAGACATACACACATATACACATGCATATGCACAAACATTCCTACAACCACATAAAAAGACGTCCATGCATGCATTATATATATATATATATATATATATATATATATATATATATATATATATATATATATATATATATATATATATATATATATATATATATATATATTAACATATATGCAAATACATGTATATGCACATCCACATACACATGCATGTTTCATACATATACACATGCATATACATATACACATATACATATACATATACACACATATACATATACATGCATATACATATACACACACATACATATACATGCATATACATATACGCACACATACACAAGAACATGCACATAGTCATACACACATATACACTTATACATGCACATGCACATACATACATATACACACACATACACATGCACATACATACATATACACACACATACACATGCACATACATACATATACACACACATACATATGCTCTTAGGTACACAAAGATGAATGAATTATATAATTAAAGTATTAAAACACATATACACATGCACACACACATGCATATACCTACATATACACATATACATGCACATACACACACATACACATAGAGTTATACATATACATGCATATACATATACACACACATACACAAGAACATGCACATATTGATACATACATATACATTGATACATGCACATGCACATACATACATATACACACACATACACATGCACATACATACATATACACACACATACATATACACTTAGGTACACACATATGAATGAATTATATAATTAAAGTATTAAAACACATATACACATGCACACACATGCACATACCTACATATACACATATACATGCACATACACACATATACACATAGAGTTATACATATACATGCATATACATATACACATACGTACATACACATGCATATGCACATACTCATACACACATATACACTTATACATGCACATACACATACATACATATACACACACATACACATGCACATACATACATATACACACACATACATAATTAAAGTATTAAACCACATGCCTAATATAAACAATAATAACAATATTCAATAGAACAAAACTCTTCATTACTTAATAACATACACACAATTCAAAACATAACTGAAATAATATATATATATATATATATATATATATATATATATATATATATATATATATATATATATATATATATATATATATATATATATATATATATATATATATAAATGTAAATACATATAATCCAATGTCATAATCAACTAAAATCCTAATCATCATCATCATGATCATCATCATCATCAGCAATATCATGATCATTCTGATCTTCCTCATCCTCATCGTCATGATCATCCGGTGACGATCGAGATCGTCCCTCCTGTGTCTGTCTCTCCACCTCATCCATATTTATCTCTCCATAATACTCCTGTATTACATAGAACAAACATAAATAAATAAAATAATTAAAACATTCATAAAAACAAAATAATTATATAAAATTTAAAAATACTCACAAAGGCATCAGGATGATCTTGCATATACTCGCTGGAACGCCGATATCCAAAATGTGTAGCATACTCGGTCTCTTGTTTTGTAGGATATGGGCCATAATCCTTCCGCTGCAATGAAACAAATAAAAAACATTAGTTGCTTGCATTTTAACTAAAATAAAAAATATACTCACAATAACACATATACTTACAAACGTAGCTACAAAACCATTATGGCCCATTTGGCCTAGGTGCGATGTGTGGCCTGACTCCACTCTCTTCTTTGCAGCAGCCTGTTTATTCAAGAAAAAAAATACATAAATTAAATGTAAAAAATTACTAAAATATATAAAAATTATAAAGATAAACTATTAATTTGTGTACCTTCTGCTGAGGAAATGACTCCTGAAGACGTAGCTGTCTACGAAAAAACTGCCACGACTCAGATGGTATGGTAGCTCGCCTCTTATTTTTTTCGACCATACAATATCTCCTGTTAATTTAATCTCAAACAGAAAAAAAGTCAGAATACATACACATATATACACACACATACACATACACATACACATACACATACCCACATACACATATACATGCAAACATATACGCATGCATATATGTATACATATACACATATACGTACATATAACATAAACACACATATACATATCCACATATATACGTACACCACATGCATGCATATACACTCATTCATACAAAATACATGCATTTATCCCACAATAATATGTAGTTGTGTATATTTGAATATGTGTGTATGTGTAAATGTGTATATGTGAATATGTGTGTACGTGTAAATATGTATATGTGAATTTTTTGTTTCTGTAGATAATCAAATTATTAATATCAAATACCATTATTTGTAGATTCTGATCAATCAGATGGAACTCCACCACCGTCTCCTCTTTGTGCAACGACTTTATACTGTAAGTATATGAAATATTTAATTTTAAATATATTTGATGGATACATAACTTTTTTTTTTTATGTTTCTTATTATGTGCAGATTCTGATCAATCAAAGGGTAGTCCACCACCTCCTACCCATGCAACGACTTCACATGTGTCCTCCGATAGGAATTATGATGAATTTTACTATGAAGAGCATATTATATGTTGGTGTAACTCTTGTTATGGCATGTATCGAAGACCACGATTGGAATGTATTGAACATGAGGCAGAGTATGGTACTTTTGAGCGTGCACCATCACCTAGTCAACGTGATAATGCTTGGGTATGTATTTTCTATATATATTAATGTCATTATTTTATTTAAAAACCATATATAAAATCAAATTATTGTTGATATACAGGAATACTTGCTCGATGATGATGATGATGATGATTTTTCTCATGATGTTAATATACCTCGTACGCGTCATGGACTTGCTGTTCATCAATTACAAGCAGAGGTTTCTAGAAATCCTCTACCTTCTGGTTTAGAGAATGAAACGGTTGGAGATTATCCATTGCCAGCTCGTGATCGATCTTTAGTACAAACATATGATAGAAGAAGATATGGAGGATGGAATAGAGGACCACTTCCTTTAGATGGAGAGGTTTTCAACTTGTGGGGTAATCGCTATATGATTGCTCCATCCACTATTACTAATGTTGGTCGTGGTCTCTTTATTGTAGAGGATTTGTATGTGACTCCGAACGCTGAAGTCACTCTTATGTCATTTTGTGGTCCTATATATGGATGGGGAGATTGGCATCGACTTTCACGTTATGTTCAAAGCATGAGTACTTATGGAATATGCTTGAACGCAGCTTCCCTTACTAGTAGAAGGATTTTACATGCAGAAAATGAAAGATTATATATTGATGGAAGACCTTACACACATGGAAATATAGCAGGTTTTATAAATAGTAGTCGAGGGTTACATAATAGTTCAAGGACTAATTGCACATTTGAGGAGCGTGAAAATAGTCATGAATCACCATACATGAGTAGAGATGTATCAAGATACATAGTTGTCAATGCTATTACTACATTACATGCTAGTGATGAACTATTAGTGAATTATGGATGGCGTAGACCTCCAAGAGCACCTTTTAGCTAGAGAGAATAAAAATTTTCTATCCATATTTAATAAGTTATATACTTAATTTTATATTTGAAGTTTACTTTTTATTCATTTATGGAATACTAATTAGTTTTATTTATATGTGTAGATTCCAATGTATGATGTTGATGATATTCGTCCACAGCATTCACAATTACCAGTAAGACCACAATTATCAGAAGCTTTTATGAGGAGGCTACGCAAAACTAATCATGTGCAATATGCAAAGTTGAAAGATCTATATTCAAAAGACGATAAAGTACAAGATTTGTGTGACAATGATGAAGATGATGGCATTGCAGATTTTATTGAGGATTGGTATCAAAATGACAGTGAGAGCATTGATATTTCTAAAAATGAGAAATATCTTTGAGAGGAATGTCTAAACCATGTATATGAAGGAAGTCGTTTGACACGACTAAGTGCAAGCTTACTTATTCTCAACCTTCAAAATCGTTTTGGATGGAGTAATGTATCTGTTTCGACACTATTAAGAATTTTCAATTTTCTATCTATTTATATATATGCATATATATATATATATATATATATATATATATATATATATATATATATATATATATATATATATATATATATATATATATATATATATATATATGTATATATATATATATATATATATATATATATATATATATATATATATATATATATATATATATATATATATATATATGCAGGTTTTTATTCTTACTTTAGATAAGGTAAGAAGAAGAACTTGAATTGAATAGATACGATTGTTTGGATGGCACGATACGATTGTTTGTTTTGGAGGATATGAATGATTTGTCGATTCACACATATGTTCAGTTTGAAAGTGTGAATCGACAAATCATTCAATGAAGGTACATACTTCATATCCTCCAAAATAAACAATCGTATCCTGCCATCCAAAACAATCAAATTTTGTGTAAATATTTTGAAAGATGCATTAATAGTTTTAAAAGATGCACGGAAAAAAAGTGTCCATTCAATTCAAGTTCTTGTTCTTACCTTATCTAAAGTAAGAGTAAAAACCTACATGTATATATGTATATTTATTTATTTACCTTTTTTAATATATATTTTTTTGATAAACTTACAGGTTATTATCTGAAAAGTTTTCACCAAGTCAGAATATTCTTCCTACCTCACATGATGAAATGAAGAAGATAATCAACAATCTTGGTATAGATTATCAATGTATACATGCATGTCCTAACGATTGTATTTTATATAGAGGTGAATATGCAGACTCTTTGACATGTCCCAAATGTCAATCTCCTCGATATAAGGGTGAAGAAGGTAAAATCCCAAAAAAGGTATTGAGATATTTTCCATTGGCTCCACGGATTAGACATATGTTTCAAAGCCCCGAATTATCAAAGCTTTTGACTTGGGGACATGATCACAAAAGTACTGATGGAATAATCAGAATTCCTCATGATAGTGTTGCTTTTCAGCGTATTGATTCTACATGACCTGAATTTGCACAAAATCCATAGAATCTAAAGTTAGGAGTTGCATTAGATGGGGTTAATCCATTCTCCACGAAATCCAGTAAATGGTCAACATGGCCAGTGGTAGTCATAAACTACAATCTTCCGCCATATCTTAGCATTAAAAAGGAACATTTAATGCTTTCACTTTTAATCCCAGGCAAAAGACAAGTTAAAGATATGAATGTATATCTTGCTCCTCTCATTGACGATCTTCAAGGGTTATGGAGAGGTATTAATGTCATTGATGTATCGAAAAGCATCAATGAAAGACATATTACGGTTTGTGGTATTGTGGCTTGGACTATTCACGATTTTCCTGGATATGGCGTTTGTTCAGGTATTGATGTAATTTTTTTATTCAATATGCATGTAAATAAATATGATTTAATCTAATTATATTTTTATCATTTTCCATGATGCAGGACTACTAAGGGTTATAAAGCTTGTCCAGATTGTGGTGATTGGTTGAGATCAATCTATAGTAAGAATCTCAACAAAAATATTTATCTTCGACATCGACGATTCTTGCCTGATGATCATCCATTAAGATCTAAAAGAGAAGCGATACATTTTAATGGAAAGCTTGAAACAGGCCAATATCCAAAACCTATGACACCTATGGATTGGTATAAAAAATGGACAGATGGACCTCTGATAGATCGAGAAGGAGAAATCTTCAGTGATGATTCAGATAATGAGTATGTGAACAGAGGTAAAGGAAATTGGCACTCGCAGAGAACATATCAATATGGTATTCTTTGGAGTATTGGAAAGAGTTAAAAGTATGTCATCTTCTTGATCCTATGCATATATTCAAAAATATTGGTTATTCACTATGGCAGCATCTTCTTGGACTAAAAGATACCACCGCATCAAGGAATGATTTGAAAGATCAAAAATCCAAACCAAAGTTATGGCCAGTTTTTGATAGACATCGAGAAGAAACAACTTATGCATCTGCTCCTTGGGTACTTACAACAAAAGGGATATAGACTATCAACAATAGAATTCAATTGATTAAGACTCCTACAGGATATGGAGCATCGTTTCAAAACATGTTTACTATGGATGATAAGAGCTTATCTGGGTTACAGACCCATGATTGGCATAACTTTTTGAAACATATTTTACCTTTGGTTATCGATGGATGTACAACAAAAGGAGTACGAGATGTGATCTATCGTCTTGGATCACTTATAAGGTAATTACGATACTTTTACATTCAATATGTATTAATATATCTTTTATTTTTTAATTAACTTCTTTATAATTGTTTTTATGATATGTATAGGTGGATTACATCCAAAGAGATCGATAAAAATTCGATCCCACAAAAAAAACGTGAATGCAAAGAGCTACTATTTTTTATGGAAAAAGAACTTCCCACTTCATTTTTTGATATTCAGGTTCATTTATTAGTCCATCTTGTAGATGAGATAGAGATTGCAGGTGTTGTCAACACTCGATGGATGTTTTGGGTCGAGCGATTTATGGGAATACTAAAAGGTTATGTGCGACAAAGAGCAAAACCAGAAGGATCCATGGCAAAGGGTTGGATGCTTGAAGAGTGCATGTATTACGTTAGTGAGTACCTTGAAAGAGTTCATGAAGAAGCTCCACGTGCATGGACCAACGAGTCTTCTTCAAAAATAACAAATGAGGTATTATCAGGTAAGGGGGTTCCATTCTTCTTTATATTTCAAGAAAAAATGATGTTTCTACTTTTGTAGCATATAATAGCGAATGCATGCAAGCATTCCTTAGCGAGTACGAGGAACTTCAAGGTCTCCGAAGTAAAAGGCGAAAAAACAAAAGATCTAAACGTAATCTCGATAATAATGAGATTACAGATATACCTTCTTTCATGGATTGGCTATATAGTCGTTTGCAACGCGCCAACGCAAATAATGAAGAAATCTCAGATGAGCAAAGAGAGTTAATGATAGGTTGTGAACAAAAGGTAATTTTATTAAAATAATATTTCATTTTTTTCATATATGTATGTTAGTTTCTATTTACTAATTGAATTTATTTTGCAAGCTCGAATGTTCACTAATATGTGGGCTTTTGGACAGCATATTAGAATCAAAGCCATTGATTCTTTACGTAAAACAGAGGATTCTAGTATTGTTGCTTCTTTCAAGCAACTATCACGTGCTAGCTCAAAAGACATGAACCTTATAGATAGCGAACTTGGTTACGTAGGAACTATTGTTGGTATCTATGAAATTTCATTTTGTACATTCAAACAGGTAGAAAAAAGTTTATATTTTTTTTTTTGAGTTAGTTATTTTTTTAAGCACCTAATAATGGGTTTTTGTTGTTATATATTTTGATAGGTCATTTTGAAGGTTGACAAGTATCGAGCGGAGTATAAAGGTAGTAATTCTACATTAAGAAAGGAATTATCTGGGTTTTGGGCAATTGATTCTTCCAAGGTAATGCGATTTACTAAAGAACCATATGTTCTTCCTAGGCATATTAAACAAGCATTTTTTTATAAAAACCCAGATGCTCATCCTTGGTGGCGAGTCATTCATGTGCAACCTAGAGATAGGTCATTGTTTGAACAGTTTATTAATAGAGAGATCGAAGAAAGTCCTCTTGATGATTCAGCATCAGATACTGATACAACATCTGACATAGAAATTAGAATCATTATACGTGATAATGATACTAATATTTTTGATGAAGAGGATAATTCTCTACATGTTGATTCTACTGATGAGGAAGAGGAATTACCAGAAATAGATATTAATCCATCAATAGATGATGTGATTCATGAGAACATAGATTTAACAATAGAAGAAATAAATGAAATCAATAAGGATAATGAAGATGAGACTATATTGATGTCTTACCAAAATGATGGCAATAATGAAAACATATGAGCAGATTAGATAGTAAACTATACTCTTGTTATCGATGAATAACTTGAAGCTTCTGAATGGATATCAGATAATAGGTTTTTTTTATTAGTTTAAATAACCATGAATCCTATTAGAGAGATGAAATCATGTTCTTCTAAGTTAGAACATGAAGCTCGGGGGTATGCCTAATTATTTTATATATAGCTTTATCTTCGAGGAGCAAATTTTTATTATGTATGTATGCATATGTGTGTGTATTCATGTGTATTATATGTATACATATCTTAGTATGCATATATATGTATTTCATGTATATGTATGTGTTTGCATGAGTGTGATATATGTATACATGTGTTAAATATGCATATGTGTATATATGCATATGCATTTATGTAAAATATTCATGTATTCATGTAATATATGCAAGTGTTTATAATTGTGTACATGTATATATGTATATGTGTCTATGTGTAAATATGTACATGTAAATATGTATGCAAGTATATATATGTTTATGTGTGCATGTAGGCATTTATATGTGATGTGTACATGTATATATGTATATATGTTTATGTGTAAATGTGTACATGTAAATATGTTAGTATGTATATATATATTTATGTGTGCATTTAGGCATGTAAGTGTGATGCATAATATATCTACTCCATTTTATATTTATGTATCCTATCTACATGATGTGTATATATCTTTACATATATTATGATCCTCGTTGATTCGAGTAGCTATATATAGAGGCATAAGGTTGAGAGGAGATATCTCTCTAGTAGGACGTCGGAGGTGTACATATACTTCAAACATATGGCTAAAAGGTTCAATTAGAGTTTTTAAATTAGGGATTACAAAACCCTAATATCAAAATTAGTGTTTTCAATTTAGGATTTTTGAAATAGGATTTATTTATTTATTTATTTATTTATGCGTATGCATGTGTTGTGTATGTATGTGTATCTATATGTGCATATGCATGTGTTTTGTGTGTATATATGCATGTGTATATGTATATATGCATGTAAATATGAATATATGAGTCTATGTGTGTGTACAGATGATTATGCATGTGTATGTGTATGTGAGTATGTGTACCTGTATGTGAGTATGTGCATGTGTCTATGTGTATTCATTATATGTGTGTAACATTGCATGTGTATGTGTGTGTAAAAATGTGCATGTATGTGTGTGTATGTATAAATGTGCATGTATATGTATATGTGTGTAAATGTGCATGTATGATGTATATGTGTGTGTATGCGTGTATTTATACCTCTAGTCGCACTCTCTCTCTCTCTCTCTCTCTCTCTTTCTCTCTCTCTCCCTCTCATCATGCTCACTATAAAAATAAAAAGCATAATCTAAATAAAACATAAGATATATATTTCAATTTATATGTAAAACTTTTACTTACTTCCACGGTAAGTGGATAAAGCGCAGGTAAGAGTCGCACAGTGACCGCATTCTTCTCTTGAACTCCAATCCATTCCCTATGTACACAATGGTCCCCTCTGGCTCTATGTCGCACTCTAGTCCTAAGGTGCCTATGCATGTCCTCATAGGCAACTCTACTCTGCTATCACATGCTGGCGGTGGTATAGGTGTCCTGAAAATAGATAGATAGAAATAAATAAAAATATGTGTTATAATATCATTAAAAAAGTTTATGAAAACAAAACATACCTATGAGCAGCAAGCTCTCTTCCTGCATGTGGAGCCGCAGAAGAGCCCTCGTCTGATCGCTGGGTAAGCATCTGGATCGTATAATCCAGCTCCTCATCAGACATCTCTGTGTAATCACGCATTATGGCCCCTAGAGTATCAGACGGAACTCTTGCTCTCATAAGACTTTTTATGAGAGTGAGTTTCGCCTTTCTCTCTCTACTGGGATCCATAATACCTAACATATAAAACAAAATGGTTAGAAATCAATATATATATGTGTACATATGTAAGTGTGTATGCATTAAGTATGTGTATGTATGCATGTGTGTGTATGTATGTGAGTGTATATGTGTGTATGTGTGTATGCATGTGTATGTGTGTGTATGCATCATTATGTGTATGTGTCTATGTGTGTATGTGTGTGTAAATGTGTGTGTGTATGTATGTGTATATGTGTGTGTGTATGTATGCATGTATGTGTGTATGTATGTATGTATGTATGTATGTATGTATGTATGTATGTATGCATATGCATATGCATATGCATTATGTATGTATATATATGCATGTATGTGTATGTGTGAGTATGTCTCTCTATGTGTTTGTATGCATATATGTGTGTATGTATGCATATATGTGTGTATGTATGCATATATGTGTGTATGTGTGTGTGTATATGTGTTTGTATGTGTGTATGCATGTGTATGTGTGTGTATGCATCATTATGCGTGTAAGTGTCTATGTCTGTTTGTGTGTGTGTATATGTGTGTGTGTGTGTCTATGTGTATGTGTGTGTGTCTATGAGTGTGTATGTGTTTATGTGTATGTATGTATCTATGTGTGTGTATGTGTCTATGTGTATATGTGTATGCATGTATGTATGCATATGTGTGTGTATGCATGTGTATGTGTGTGTATGCATCATTATGTGTGTATGTGTCTATGTGTGTATGTGTGTATGTATATGTGTGTGTTGTCTATGTGTATGTGTGTGTGTCTATGAGTGTGTATGTGTTTATGTATATGTATGTATCTATGTGTGTGTATGTGTCTATGTGTGTATGTGTCTATGTGTGTATGTGTATGCATGTATGTATGCATATGTGTGTGCATGCATATGTATGTGTGTGTATGCATCATTATGTGTGTCTATGTATGCATGTGTATGTGTGTATGCATCATTATGTGTGTATGTGTCTATGTGTGTATGTGTGTGTATATGTGTGTGTGTATCTATGTGTATGTGTGTGTGTCTATGACTGTGTATGTGTTTATGTGTATGTATGTATCTATGTGTGTGTAAGTGTCTATGTGTGTATGTGTATGCATGTATGTATGCATATGTGTGTGTATGCATATGTATGTGTGTGTATGCATCATTATGTGTGTCTATGTATGCATGTGTATGTGTGTATGCATCATTACATGTGTATGTGTCTGTATGTATGTGTGTGTATATGTGTGTGTGTGTCTATGTGTATGTGTGTGTGTCTATGAGTGTGTATGTGTTCATGTGTATGTATGTATCTATGTGTGTGTATGTGTATGCATGTATGTATGCATATGTGTGTGTATGCATATGTATGTGTGTGTATGCATATGTATGTGTGTGTATGCATCATTATGTGTGTCTATGTATGCATGTGTATGTGTGTATGCATCATTACGTGTGTATGTGTCTATGTGTGTATGTGTGTGTGTATATGTGTGTGTGTCTATGTGTATGTGTGTGTGTGTCTATGAGTGTGTATGTGTTTATGTGTATGTATGTATCTATGTGTGTTTATGTGTATGCATGTATGCATATGTATGTGTGTATGCATCATTATGTGTGTATGTGTCTATGTGTGTATGTGTGTGTGTATGCATTATGTATGTGTATGTAAGCATGTGCATTATGTATGCATATAAGTATGTATGTATGCATATGCGTATGCATTATGTATGCATATGCGTATGCATTATGTATGCATATGTGTGTATGTGTGTGTATGCATTATGTATGTGTATGTAAGCATGTGCATTATGTATGCATGTAAGTATGTAGGTATGCATATGCATATGCAATATGTATGCATGTATGTGTATGTGTGTGTATGTCTCTCTATGTGTGTGTATGCATATATGTGTGTGAATGTTGTGTGTACATGTGTCTGTATGTGTGTATGCGTGTATGTGTGTGTATGCATCATTATGTGTGTATGTGTGTGTATATGTGTGTGTATGTGTGTGTGTCTATGTGTATGTGTGTGTATCTATGAGTATGTATGTGTTTATGTGTGTGTATGTGTGTATGTGTCTGTGTCTGTGTATGTATCTATGCATGTGCATTATGTATGCATGTAAGTATGTATGTAGATATGCATTATGTATACATATGCATATGCATTATGCATGCATATGTATGCATGTATGTGTTTATGTGTGTATGTCTCTCTATGTGTGTGTGTATGCATATATGTGTGTGTATGTGTGTGTATATGTGTCTGTATGTGTGTATGCATGTGTATGTGTGTGTATGCATGTGTATGTGTGTGTATGCATGTGTATGTGTGTGTATGCATGTGTATGTTTGTATGTGTCTATGTGTGCATGTGTGTGTGTATATGTGTGTGTATGTGTGTGTATCTATGTGTATGTGTCTGTCTCTATGAGTGTGTATGTGTTTATGTGTGTATGTGTCTATGTGTGTGTCTGTGTTTATGTGTGTATGTGTATGCATGTATGTATGCATATGTATGTGTATGCATGTGTATGTGTGTGTATGCATCATTATGTGTGTATGTGTCTATGTGTGTATGTGTTTGTGTATATATGTGTGTATGTGTGTGTGTCTATGTGTATGTGTCGCTACGCGTCTATGAGTGAGTATGTGTTTATGTGTGTGTATGTGTCTATGTGTGTATGTGTCTATGTGTGTATGTGTATGCATGTATGTATGCATAGGTTTGTGTATGTGTGTGTATGCATTATGTATGCATATGTGTGTGTATGCATTATGTATGTGTATGTATGCATATGCATTATGTATGCATATGCATTATGTATGCATATGCATTATGTATGCATATGCATGCATGTATGTGTCTGTGTGTGTATGTCTCTCTATGTGTGTGTGTATGCATATATGTGTTTGTATGTGTGTATGTGTATGTGTATATGTGTGTCTATGTGTGTATGCATGTGTATGTGTGTGAATGCATCATTATGTGTGTATGTGTGTATGTGTGTATGTGTGTGTGTGTATATGTGTGTGTATGTGTGTGCGCATCTGTGTGTATGTGTGTGTGTCTATGAGTGTGTATGTTTGGATGTGTGTGTGTATGAATGTGTGTCTATGAGTGTATGCATGTGTAAGTGTATATGTGTGTCTATTTGTGTATGCATGTGTATGTGTGTGAATGCATCATTATGTGTGTCTATGAGTGTGTATGTATATGTGTATATGTGTGTGTATATGTGTGTCTATGTGTGTGTGTATATGTGTGTCTATGTGTGTATGCATGTGCATGTGTGTGAATGCATCATTGTGTGTATGTGTGTATGTGTGTATGTGTCTATGTGTGTATGTGTGTGTATATGTGTGTGTATGTGTGTGCGCGTCTATGTATATGTGTGTGTGTCTATGAGTGTGTATGTGTTTATGTGTGTGTATGTGTGTATGTGTCTATGTGTGTATGTGTCTATGTGTGTATGTATGCATATGTGTGTATGTGTGTGTATGCATTATGTATGCATATGTGTGTGTATGCATTATGTATGTGTATGTATGCATATGCATTATGTATGTGTATGTATGCATGTGAATTATGCATGCATATGTGTGTGTATGCATGTAAGTATGTATGTATGTACACATATGCATATGCATTATGTATGCATATGTGTGAGTATGCATGTAAGTATGTATGGATGTACGCATATGCATATGCATTATGTATGCATGTATGTGTATGTGTGTGCATGTCTCTCTCTATGTGTGTGTATGCATATATGTGTGTGTATGTGTGTGTGTATGTGTGTGTGTATGTGTGTGTATGTGTGTGTGTATGTGTGTATGTGTGTATGTGTCTGTGTATGTGTGTATGTGTGTGTATATGTATGTGTATATGTGTGTGCATGTGTATGCATTATGTGTGCATGTGTGTATGCAACCTTATTTGTGTATGTGTGTATATGTGTGTGTATTTGTGTGTATGTGTGTGTGTCTATGTGTATGTGTGTGTGTGTGTCTATGTGTGTGTGTACATATGTATGTATGTGTAAGTGTGTGTGTGTGCGCATACCTGCTTGCTGTTAGTTTGTGCAGCCCTCTCTTTCTCTCGCTCTCTCTCTCTCTCTCTCTCTCTCTCTGTCTCTCTCTCTCTCTCTCTCTCTGTCTCTTTGTCTCTCTCTCTCTCTCTCTCTCTCTCTCTCTCTCTCTCTCTCTCTCTCTCTCTCTCTCTCTCTCTCTCTCTCTCTCTCTCTCTTCTTGCTCGCGTCCAAGTCCCGGCACAAATGTGCCGAGAGAAATCAAATTTTTTTCTTACATTCAAGAGCGTCGCATATGCGACGCTCTGCAGTTTGCCAACGTCGCTCACACCGTCGCTAGGCAGCGATGAAATTAGCAACACTCTTTAATTAGCGTCGCATAAGCGACGCTAGCATCGCTTATGCGGTTAAGCTCATATGTTTCTAATATCATTCATATGTCGGGGGCATGAGGTTAAGCTCCACCATAATCTAGTGGAGGTCAAAGACAAATGTGGGTTCTTCCAGTCGAACCTTCAAGCATGATTGAATTTGTAGAAAGTTAGATTGAATATAAATCATATGTTTCTAATATCATTCATACTTTGGGCCCATGATCCTTCTTTCAATGTGATGACCTTAATGGTTTCTTACTAGTATCCTATGTTTCTCTCCTTTTAAATGACACATTCATAGGAAAGCTCCCTAGTTCGATACTAATCATGTAACCTTCTCCCTCACTGCACTTCAACAAGATATCATCTTGGCCTTGAAAGAGGCCTTCAGATCTTGCACCTCTCGAATTAACTATTGGATTGTGGGAGTTAAGAATAAGCAAAATATTTTGTTCAAGACTTAGATTGAACTCCAAAACATCCATAGTGCCAAAAATGAGAATTTTTAACGAAATCTATGAGAGATCCAATGAAGCGAAGCCATTCCATACCATAAAATGGAACACATAGTAAAAACATGAGAGGCATTGCTCTTATATCATCTAACAAATACTGAACTATAAAAGTGTCTATAAACAATTTAAATTTGACAAGATGCATCAACTCCACACAAAGATAAGACCAATGAACCACTAGATGCCAGCATAAAGAGGGTGGGAGTGTGGGAAAATGGGCATAAAGGATGGGAGAGTGATGAAGAAGAAGGTATAAGAAGGTTGGGAAATTCGGAAAATGAGGCCCAAAAGAGTCTAAAATGAATACAACCAATTATCCAAATGCATGGAGAGCAAGAGCACCGAATCCAAGCACCACTAGAGCCAACAAAACTAACCACCACATGAACCACGAAGACCTCCACCTAGTGCTTTGATACCATGCAAAAGAAACGGGGAAAAGAGAAAAATGAAAAGAAGAGTGTACTCACAAAATGAGAGAGTGTGAGAATCAAAAGTGCATAGACCATGAAACAAGAAAACTCACATGGATGAGAGTGAGCTTTCCAAGATCATGATGAAGGTGTTGGAGTCAATTTCCAATAAATCCAAAATTCCTCAGCCAATAACTACAACATTTGTTTGTTATAGATTCTTTACAAAGAAATCCCACAAGTAGAATGGCTAGGCAAAATGCCTTCCAAAGTAATCGTGTGGGTTGGATCCCCATTTTGTTTTAAATCAAAGTCATTGTGGAACCTTCTTTTGCATTGGTTTTAGCAACTGTGGATTATTTGGAGCTTTTCACTAAAAGCTCATCATGGGAGATGATCATAGCCTATATAAGGAGGCATAAGGTCACTTCTTGGATCATCACTAAAGGTGATCAAGAACATCTTCTCAAGAAAAGCTATTCTCAAGCTTTGACGCTAAGGAGGCCCTCTTGGAGGCAGAGTGCTTTACATCTAAAGATATTTGGAGGAGTTTGTGTAAGCCACATACTTTGAGTAAAAATTCTACATTTGTCCTCACTCGTTCATTCACTAGTTTTTTATTTAGGATAATTAAAACTGGATTTCTCTCTAAAATAGTTCTGAATTATCAATATTCTCCATATTCCCACATGCACACTCTTCATACCTCTTAGGCACACAATTTCCTGTACCTAGTTCAAATTTCAGCTTAGATTCACATATTGTCAGTTTGTATCATGTTCACACATTGCAATTTGAGATTGTAATATAAGATAGTGTAGCTGAGCATTGTACCTTATCGTACACTTTGAAGAACCTATGTTTTATCTCCTTATCTCTCTTTCATCTTCTTTTTGAGTTTTAAGGTGTGTATACTAAGGTTCATGTGTTGGGAATTCCTATAAACTTGAGATTAATATTGTTCTTGAGGCCCACCCACTTCCAACATTTGCTATCATAGCATAGTTGACATACACTATTTACAAGATGAATGATTATAGATTTGAGAATGAAGAAAATCTTGAAGAAATGTCTAATTATCCAATGTGGAGATTTATGCTGATGAATTTGTTACTATCTAAAGACTTGTGGAATATTGTAAATCGCACTTATAAGTGAAGAAGAAGGAACTCCTTCATCATCAAGAGTCCATTCTAGTACTACATTACTTCCTATATAAGAACACTCAAGATGGGATTCAAGGGATGCACAATCACTTTTCCATATTGCTATTGGAGTCATCTCTTAGTTTTCTCAGTCCGCTTGCAGAGATGTTTTCTCTGAGCGTGGTGCATCATTTTCAGTGATTTAACTTGGTAAAGTTAGATCTATAAGTCTACTATATGCTCACAAATTTTCATGTCATTTGGATGTTGCAATCTTCAGTTATAATCATTTGAAGTCAACAGGGTCTGTTCATCTTCACTTCTCTGTCACCAACTTTTTCACTCACCTTGTCAGAGCCATTTCTCAGTGGTTACTCATCTAAATTCTGGGATTTAAAGCTTGTTGGATTCCGCTTACTGTATAGTATACTCATACAAATTTTAATAATCATTGGATTCCTACATTTTGAGTTATCTTTATGTTTCTGCTCACTTGTCTCAAACTATAGCAGCCCGTGAAAATTAGGATGATGTCATCACTTGTTAAAACTCATTCTCAGTGTGTGGTTTATTTTTTTTGATGAGGTTACTCTTGAAAGTTAGCTCTTTAAGCTACCTAGACTTCCCCAAGAGGAATTAAGCTAATTGCTGCTGTGCTCAGAGAATTATGTAAAACACTGGACAGGTGTATGAACCAAGAATAGCAAGTTTTCACCTCTGAGCTAACTCCAACTTATCTGTTTTGATCTATATTTTTGAGAGTGATCTTCCAAGGTACATAGGGTGTCTAATACATCCATTGGCAAGCTAAAAGGGCCCACCATATACTCCTGGAGTTCATTTGGCTGGTGTAGATCAAGGATTTTGCAACACCTCTTCATCTTCAAGCACATACCTATCCATCTCTTCACAGTGGTATCAGAGCAAGGTTGGACAACATGGCAGATGGATTTCCTTCATCAATTGACAAATTGGACAGAGGTAACTACTCAGCTTGGTCATTAACAATGGAAGCTTATCTCCAAGGTAGAAGTTTATATGGTTATGTGGCTGGAGATGAAGTTATGCCAAGTTTCAGGAACAAAAGTCAACCAACACAAGAAGAGCAAGAAAGATTGAGCACATGGTGCTCCAAGGATGCACTTGCAAGGTCTTATCTCCTCAACTCTATCTCAGATTTTTTGTTGCCTCACATTAGGAGTTGTAAGACATCTCAGGAAGTGTGGGATGCACTTGAAGCTTTCTTTTCTTCAAGTACCAAAGCTAGGAAGCATCAACTATGGCTGGATTTCACAACTCTCAAGAAGGCTCCCAAACAAAATGTGACTGATTTTTTCACAAAGCTCAAGGACATAGCGGATCAGTTGGGAAGCATTGGAGAGGTAATAGATGAAGAGCAAATTGTAAGGCAGGTCATCAATGGCTTGAAGGTAGATGACAAGTGGGAAGCATTCACCACAGCTATGGATTTGTACATGGACATACATGTACCTGATTTCAATACACTGATTGGACAACTACTTACTCAAGACGCAAAGCTTATAAAAAATGGAGAAAGCTCTGAAGGTAATCAATCTTCAGCTTTATACACTGATAAAAGCAAGTCCAAACATAACAAAGGAAAGGCAAAGAAAGTGGATGATGAAGCAGGTACATATCAAGCTAACTATGCAGGTAGAGGAAGACATGGCAGAGGTAGAGGAAGAGGAGGTAGAGAAGGCAGGGGGAGATCCCAAGACTCCAACTCATGTTCTATTTGTGGACTAACTAATCATACAACTGAAAATTGCTTTAGGAATTCCAGGAATCAAAGAGGAAGAGGATACAATAGAGGAAGTTATGGCTATTCAAGAGGAAGGTTCAACAACTATCATGGCAACTACAACAACTACAATCATTCAAACTATCAAGGAGGCTACAAAGGAAGGAGAGACTACAATAACTACACAGAACACTCAAACAAAGAGGATTCATTATTGATCATGAACATGGCTATGCCACAAGGTAAATCTGATGAGCATGTTTTCTACATAGACTCAGGTTGTTCAAATCATGTGGCAAGAAATGTGGCACTCCTATCAGATTTAGAAGATCCAAGGAATAAGCATGAGGTACAAACAGGAGATGATACAAAAAATCTTGTGGAGAAAATAGACAATGTCAAAGCACCTGATGGAAACATCAACCTACTCAGTAAGGTACTCTATGTCCCTACCATTACAAAGAATTTGATAAGTGTTGGGCAGATAGTAGAGAAAGGGTTGCAAGTCAGGTTCACAAAAGCAGGAGCATTTGTTGAAGATCCAAGTCAAGGATTCAAAAGAATTGCAAAAGGTGAAAAGACAGGTAGATTGTTCATATTTGAATTACAGGACACTAGAAACATTGCTCTCTTTAATTATGGTAGTCAGACACTCACAGAATCGGAAGTATGGCACAAAAGGTTAGCACATATTGGTGAAAGGTCATTAAAGCAAATTTGCAGGGACCAAAGTGTACTTGGAATACCTAATTTGTCAAAACACCATATGATTTATAAGTGTAGTGCATGTCAATTTGGAAAGTCTCACAGGTTACCATTCATGAAGAAAGGTTATATGCATGGAGATCTCTTGGAGTTGGTTCATACAGATGTATGGGGACCTAGCAAGGAAGCTTCAATATCTGGATCAAGGTATTATGTTTCCTTTATTGATGATTGTAGCAGATGGACTATCCTATTCTTTATGAAACACAAAGATGAAGTTTTTTCATGTTTCAAAAGATATTTGGCTCTTGTGGAGAATCAAACAGGTAAATCACTAAAAAGGCTAAGGTCAGATGGAGGGGGAGAATACTTCTCCCATGAGTTTGATTCTTTTCTTCAAGAAAGAGGAATCAAAAGAGAGGTAACTAACTACAAGGTACACTCCTGAGCAAAATGGAGTGGCAGAAAGGAGGAATAGGACAATTGTTGAAGCTGCAAGGTCTATGTTAAATGAAAAGCATTTACCTAATTACTTATGGGCTGAGGCTATATCTACAGCCACTTACTTGATTAACAGGTTGCCTTCAAAATCCCTTGATGGGATGACTCCATATGAGGCTTGGAATGGAAGAAGACCAAGCTTAGATCATTGTAAAATTTTTGGATGTATTGCTTTTGCTCATGTTCCTTCACAGGTTAGAGGCAAGATGGATCCAAAGGCAGAAAGGTGTGTATTTATTGGATATGCCAACAATCAAAAGGGCTAAGGTTATACAATCCTACCAACAAAGGATTCTTGGTAAGTAGGGATGTAGTTTTTTATGAGAACAATTCATGGTATGAAGATTCATGTAGGAAGGTCAATTTACCATATGATCTTGAAGAAGATTTTCCAAAGCTTGGTAGAGAACAACCAAAGATTGAAGAACAAGACACCTCGGAGGATGATGAAGAATCTCATATGGAAAAGATCAAAGCATGGAAGTCTAAAGGTAAAGCCAAATTGCAGGAACTTGGACATGAGGCAGAATCATCACATCATGGCCTAAGAAGATCCATGAGGGAAAAGAAAAAACCAGAAAGGTATGGGTTTGACACGTCATTAGTAACTAAACATTCTATATACATAGCACAGGACATAAACCAAGAGGAGCCATCATCATTTGAAGAGGCCAAAGCAAAAACAAAATGGAAGCATGCAATGAAGGAAGAGATCGAAGCACTTGAGGAAAACAACACTTGGGATTTGGTGTCCAAGACTTCATCCATGAAGGTAATAGGCTCAAGATGGGTCTGTAAACTCAAGAAGAATTCTGATGGTTCCATTAACAGGTATAACGCAAGGCTTGTAGCAAAAGGCTTTGCACAAACTCAGGGAATTGATTATGAGGAGACCTTCTCTCCTGTGGCAAAGATGCCTACTATTAGGGTTTTGCTTACTATTGCTTCTTCCAAGAATTGGAAGATACTTCAACTAGATGTAAAGAATGCATTCTTGAATGGTTGGATAACAGAAGAGGTATATATGGCACAACCACCTGGTTTTAAGAATGAAGTTTATCCTGATTATGTGTGTAAACTTAACAAAGCATTGTATGGTCTCAAGCAAGCTCCAAGAGCTTGGAATTTCAGGCTTGTTTCATTCTTGCAGGACAAAGGCTTTCAACCAAGCAAGGCAAATCCTTCACTCTTTATTAAAAAGAGTAATTCTGAGGTCATCTACCTATGTGTATATGTAGATGATATTATATTGACAGGAAATGATGCAGATGGTATGAAGAAGATCAAAGATCAAATGAGAGAAGATTTCAAGATAAGTGATTTGGGTTCACTTACCTACTTCCTAGGTTTGGAAGTTGTCTACAAAGATCATGGTTTGTTTCTCACTCAACAAAAGTACATTAAGGACATGTTGGCAAAATTCAAGATGCAAGATTGTAAGATTGCAGGTACTCCAATGGAGGTCAATCACAAATTGAGCTCACATGAAGGTGAACTCATAGAGGACATCACATCATATCAAAGTCTAGTGGGTAGTCTCAATTATGCCACATTGACAAGAGTAGATATATGTTACAATGTGAGTGTGCTAAGCCAATTTATGCACACACCAAGGAAACCACATATGGATGCTGCCAAAAGGATTCTCAAGTATCTCAAAGGAACCATAAATGAAGGACTTTATTATCCTTATGTATTTGATTTAGGTTTGAAGCTATTTTCTGATGCAGATTGGGTTGGCTCCAAGGAAGATAGAAGCAGCACTTCAGGTTATCTTACCTTTGCACGTTCAAAGCTTATTTCATGGTCATCCAAGAAGCAACCCACAGTTGCTCTCTCTTCTATTGAAGCTGAATACAGAGGTCTTGCCATAGCTACTCAAGAAGCTATGTGGATGAAGACATTGTTCAAAGATCTTGGATTGGAGTTTGGAACTCCAACTATTTTTTGTGACAATATGAGTTCTATTCATTTGGCTGCTAATCCTATTTTTCATGGAAGGACTAAACATATTGAAGTTCATTATCACTATGTATGAGAAAAGGTTCTAAGCAAAGAGATTCAAATATCATATGTGTCCACTCATCAACAATGTGCAGATATTCTAACCAAAGCATTGGATGGTACAAAGCTTTGCAAATTCAAGGCTATGATTGGTTTGCAGGTAATCTTGGAAGATTGAAGACCTCAAGCATACTTGGCTTGAGGGGGAGCTGTTGCAGCAAGTCTATGACAAGCCTAAGTATTGGCTTGAGTCTCACAAAGTCTTAGAAGAAGCTTCAAAATGAAGACTATGTAAAGTTCACTTGTGAACTACCTCTTGTAATTTTTTGAAGAGTTTACTTAATGTAAAACTAAGAGAATCTTAAGTGGTTGAGTCCACATGATCAAAAAGGGAAAGAGGAGCCACGAATTCGTGATTTTTGGTAGGTAGAGAATCAAATCAATCATTGATTGATTGGAGAGTGATTGAGGGAAGTTAGCCTCCCAAACTCAACTATAAATAGATGGTAGTTTTAGTCGTGGTTAGAGAGACCTATGTGAAGACCTCCAAGAGCTAAGCTTTATGCCATATCAAGGTGTGATTACAAGGCACACATATGTATCAGTAAGTCCATTGTATTTTACAAGCAATATACTTTCATTTTCATTATCATTTGGGTTCATATTTCCATGTTCTTGTGAAGTGTACTACTCACTGCCATATCTCTCGGTTTTCTCAGTCAGCTTGCAGAGATGTTTTCTCTGAGCTTGGTGCATCATTTTCAGCGATTTAACTTGTATATTTATATCTACACGTCTACTATATGTGCACAAATTTTCATGTCATTTGGATGTTGCAATCTTCAGTTATGTTCATTTGAAGTCAACAGGGTCTGTTCATCCTCACTTCTCTGTCAGGTACCCGACTTTTTCACTCACCTTGTCAGAGCCATTTCTCAGTGGTTACTCCTCTAAATTCAGTGACTTAAAGCTTGTTGGATTCAGCTTACTGTCTAGTACAACCATACAAATTTGCATAATCATTGGATTCCTACATTTTGAGTTATCTATATTTTTCTGCTCACTGGTCTCAAACTGTAGCAGCCCGTGAAAATCGGGATGATGTCATCACAAACTCATTCTCAGTGTGTGGTTTATTATTTTTTATGAGATTACTCTTGAAAGTTAGCTCTTTAAGCTACCTAGACTTCCCCAAGAGGAATTAAGCTAATTGCTGCTGTGCTCAGAGAATTATGTAAAACACTGGACAGGTGTATGAACCAAGAATAGCAAGTTTTCACCTCTGAGCTAACTCCAACTTATCTGTTTTGATCTATCTTTTTGAGAGTGATCTTCCAAGGTACATAGGGTGTCTAATACATCCATTGGCAAGCTAAAAGGGCCCACCATATACTCCTGGAGTTCATTTGGCTGGTGTAGATCAAGGATTTTGCAACACCTCTTCATCTTCAAGCACATACCTATCCATCTCTTCACATTTGTTACTATCTAAAGACTTGTGGAATATTGTAAATCGCACTTATAAGTGAAGAAGAAGGAAGTGCTTCATCATCAAGAGTCCATTCTAGTACTAGATTACTTCCTATATAAGAACACTCAAGATGCGATTCAAGGGATGCACAATCACTTTTCCATATTGCTATTGGAGTCAAGAGGCATATTATACTCCAAATTAGGACTTGGACAACCTCTTGTCAAGCTTGTTTGGAGTTAGAGAATCTCTATTAGAGGTGAAACCTAGGAAGGCTCATCTAAGGAGAGATAGCTAGCCACACAAGGATGAAAGTTTGTGATTGAGTTCAGTCACATAGTTTGAAGCTCAAAGATCTACGAGATCAGTTACTCAATGTTGGATTCAACATTTTGAGATGGAGAGATAGCAAATACACTTCTAAACACACTTCCATCTACATATCCTGCTTTTGTAACTTCTTTATCTCTCACTCTCTAAGAGATATAGAACTTTCATTTGAAGAGCTACAATTCCTCTTTACTTCAAGATGAAGATCAACAAAAGGGTATGGAAGAGAATGATGAAGGCATCTTATCATTAAAAAAGGGAAAGAAAAAGAAGGAGACAAAGAAGGAGAAGAAGAGCCAACAATCCAAGAAGGAAAATAAGTCTTTTAATCCTAAGTCTTCCATTTCTAACCCTTATTATTCCTCTACACCCAAAGAAAAGTAGTTGAATACATCTAATTCAAAGAAAGGAGTATGCCATAACTCTAAGAAACTAGGTTATTTCATAGTAGAATGTAAAACAACTATTTTTAATGAGAGAAGAGCATCAGCTAAGAGCGTTGAAGATGATCCGAAACCTAAATCTTAAAAGGTAGATTCATATGCATGTGTTACTATTGAAGAGGTAGCTTTTGATGAGGCACCATTAAATACAATCTTAGATGATCCTTGGATTATTTATTCTCAAGATTTTAAGCATATGGGAGGTTGCAAAAAGGTATTCTCTTCCCTTTCTAACTCTTCAGGTAGAAGAGAGCCATTTGCAGTTGGTCATGATTTTGATGTTGTAGGTGTTGGAGAAGTGAACCTAAAGTCAAGAGCAGGAGAACATTTCACAATTTCCAATGTTCTTTATATTCTAGACATGAGCAAGAATTTGCTCCCTATCTCTACTTTCTTGTGAGATGGTTCTAAAGTTGTTTTTAAGAAAGATTCATGTAAGATCCTCTCACTTAATGAGATGCATTATCTACTTCAAAGTGAAAATAGAAGTGGCATGTTTGTATTGTCCAAAATAAGTCATGCTCATTGCTAGGTCTACTACACTTAAGGAGAATATGAAGTTATGGCATGTTAGATTTGTTCATATTCGTTAGATAGGTCTTAAGCATATCAAAGATCAAGGAATGGTGAATAGTTTGCCTACTTTTGTTTTAACAAATGATGTAGAGTCATGTGAATGATGTCTTGGAGGAACACTCCACAAACTACCTTTCAAGAAGCATCGATACATCAGAGCCACAAGGAAACTGCAGATCATACATTCAGATATAAATGATCTGATGAGAACAAATTATGTTCAATTTTTCATGTACATTGTTATGTTTAGTAATGATTTCTCAAGGAATTCATGGATTTACGGTCTTAAAGTGAAAGCAAAGGTTTTTCTTGCTTGTAAGAAGTTCTTAGCTATGGTTGAAAATGAAAGTCAGTGAAAGATCCATATTTTGAGAAGTGATAGAGGAGGAGAGTACATGTCTAAAGACTTTAATATTTTGTTGAAGAAAAAGGTATCTCTCATCAACTCACTATTGCTTATACACAAGAACAAAATCGTGTTGCAGAGAGAAAGAATAGGATGTTTTTTGAAATGATGCATAGTATGATATCATCCAAAACTCTTTCTTCCAACTTTTGGTTTGATGCAGTACAGATAGCTCATTACATTTTGAATAGATCTTCCACAAAAGATTTAAAGGTTATCACACCTTATGAAGGTTATTATCGGAAGAAACCCAATCTAAGTTACTTGAAAGTTTTTGGTTCGTGAGATTATGTTTACATCAAGAAGAAGGATCATGATAAGTGTGATCTAAAAGCCATTAAATCCATGTTTATTGGTTATGCAATGGACAGCAAAGGATACAGATTCTATGTTAGAGATAGAAGTGATATCTTACTCTTATGAATTGCATATATTATAGAAAGTAAGATTTATGATAACAAGGAAGAGATTCCAGATTTCATAAAAGCAGATGACTATGAATTTTTCAAAGTAAATTTGGATTCTTATATTCAGCCATACAAGGGGGGTGACAAACCTTCTCAAACCCTAAGAGATGCACTTGATAAAGGTGAAGAGAGAATCTCATTACCTAGATCAGTACCTAGTTCTTCATCAGTACCTCTTGAAGCTCCAACTTAAGAAGTTGGAGAAGGTTCCAGAGCTCCAAAAGAAAGAGATACTGAAGAACTAGAAAGGATTCCACCACTTTTCAAAGATACGCCAAAGCGGTTATATCAAACCGGGATGGAAAGTGGTGTAAAGGAATACATAAGATTAACTAGAAGTCAGACAAGGAGACAACAAAGAGACCAAGTAAATTATGCATAACATTTTGAGATTCATAATATTTTAGCTCTTACTTTAGCTTTGAATGAACGAGCTAATGTTAAAGATGCACTACAAAGTTATAATCTTATTAGAGGTGCCAAAGTTTTAGATCTTCAGTTGTTTAAAGGACAACTTAATCATACATTTGATGTAAACTACTTAGGTATTTTACATTGTTAACTTCGGTCAAATATTGAGTTAAATGTATCTGTATAACACAATAGAAATACATTGAGAAATTATTGAAAAGCTCTAAAATCATAGATTCCAAGCCTACGCAAACATCTATGGATATCAATGTGTCATTATAGTCAGAAGGACAATAGAACCATTTGATGCTACATTATATAATCAAGAAGTTGGTTGCTTGATATATCTATGTAATATACAGCTAGACATTCAGTTTGAAGTTGCTCAAGTATCCAAGTTCATACACAATCTACTTAAGATTATGTGGAAATCAATTAGGAGATATTTTCAAACAACAGAAGTTTTGTGGGTTCTTGTACCCTTTTGACATCCAAGGGGGGGATTTTTGGAGTCAATGTCTAATCATCCCAAAACTCTTGAGCAAAGAGCTATAGCATTTGTATGTTATAGATTCTCTACAAAGAAAGCACATAGGCGGAATGGCTAGGCCAAACACCTTCCAAAGTAATCACACAGGTTTAATCCCCATTTTTTTGGCAATGGCACAACGTGAACTTTTTTTGCAAAGTTTTTTTTTAAATCAAACTCATGGCAGCACTATTATTGCATTGGTTCTAGTGACCTTATTTTCTTGGGAGATTTTCAATAAAAGATCATGATGGGAGATGATCATAACCTATATAAGGAGGCATAAGGTAACTTCTTGGATCATCACTGAAGATGATCAAGGACATCTTCTCAAGGAAAGTTATTCTTAAGCTTTGAAGCTAAGGAGGAGATCTTGGAGGCCCTCTTGGAGGGAGATTTTCTACACGCTTGGATGAAGTGTGTTCTACATCTAGGGATATTTGGAGGAGTTCGTGTCAGCCAACATACTATGACTAACAATTATAAATGTTTCCTCACTTGTTCATTCACTAGTTTTTGATTTGGGATACACTAGCACATATGATGGGCATACTCAGTGCCATACCAATGATCATGCCTCGGCATCAGTATGAACATTAGAAATGGCTTGAAAGACCATGTGAGTCATATTGATGGTCATTTGACCATTGGTATAATAGTTAAAAACTATTGGTTGGTATAGGTGTCAACAACTCATGTCACCAGTATATGCATCAGTATATGCATCACTTTATGTGTCAGTATAAGTGTTGGTATAGGTGCGAGTATGAGTTTCACTAAATTCCTACAATTATCGACGTGCATACTAGCCTTTATATCAATGCCTATATTGATGATGTGTTCAACATAACCGGACCCAAGAGAAAAAGGACTACATTTTCGTGTGTTTTGAATTGCATAGTGCTTCTATCCAGTTTGCAAATGGGACTAGCATTGTGATCATCTTGTGCACACACACACACATAGAGAGATCTCTCTCTACACACACATCTCTCTCTAGATCTCAAATCTTGCTAAATGAAGCATGTACTCTTTAACCCTTTCTCTTTCTCTATGGTTTCTCTTTTAAAATTTCTCTTCTCCTTGGCTTCACACGAGCATTTTGGCATTGGCTCTTTGAAATTTGATGAGAGACAACATTGATTGAGCTTTGATGATAGCGATCCAAAGAATTACATTGATGAAAGTGATTCTTTTGTTCTCTATTGACAGAGAGTAAGAAAGAGAGAGGGAGAGAGAGAGAGAGAGAGAGAAAGAGATGAAAGAGAGAGAGAAAGAGAGAGATCTAGAGAGATATGAGAGATAGAGATCAAGAGAGAGAGATGAGAGAGAGAGATGGATGAAAGTGAGAGATAATAAGAGAGAAAAAGAGATAATTATTGTTTTGTTCTTTATTAGAAATAGAGATAGAGAGAGAGATGAGAGAGAGAGAGAAAGAAAGCGAGAGAGAGAGAGGGAGAGAGAGAGAAATCGAGAGAGAGAGGGAGATGAAAGAGAGAGATAGAGAGAGAGAAAGAGAGAGAGATAGAGATACATACACACACACATACGCATGTATATGCATGCATACATACACACACACACATACACACATGCATATGCATACATACATACACACACATATACACATATGCATACACATACATATGCATACATACATTCACACACATACATACACACACATTCATACACATATACATAAACATACATATTCATATACCACATACACTCTCACATGCATACACATACACACACATGTTTACAAACACATACATACACATATGCATACACATACTCATATACATATTACATACACACATGCATATTCATGCATATGCATGCATGCATACACACATATACATACACACTCACATATATATACACACACACACTCACATATATACATACACACTCACAAATATGCACACACACTCACATACATATTAAATACACAGATGTAGATACATATACACACACATATGCATACATAGATACACACACATATGCATACACACATATACATACATACATGTACACATGCACACATGCAAATGCATACATACATACACACACATATGCATACAAACATATACATATATACATGTACACACACACATATACATACACACATGCATATGCATACATACATATGCACACATATGCATACACACATGTACACACACACACACATATACATACACACATGCATATGCATACATACATATACACACATATGCATACACACATATATACACACATATACACATACACACATATATACATACATGTTTTAGGACTAGGTCTTTAGGATTAAACAGGGTTTTAGGTTTTTTACATGTATACACCTATACAGACACACATATACACATACATATACATACACATATACATACACACATACATATGTTTTAGGTCTAGGTCTTTAGGATTAGGGTTTTAGGGTTTTTACACATGCATACACACATATACACATATACATACATAATACATGTACACATACACATATATATACACATGCATACACACATATACATGTTTTAGGTCTAGGTCTCTATCATAATGGTTTTAGGTTTTTTACATCCATATCTTTAGGATTAGGGTTTTAGGGCTTTACATACTTGTACCAATGCATACACACATATACACATACACACACATATACATACACACATGCACACATATACACATATACAGATAAATACACATGTATATACACACATGCACACATATACATGTTTTAGGGTTTAGGGTTTTAGGATTACGGTTTGGGCTTTTACATACATACACACACACACACATATACACACGTAATATGTATACAAATATACATATATATACGCATGCATACAGACACATACATGTTTTAGGTCTAGGTCTTTAGGATAAGTGTTTTATGGTTTTTACACATTCATACAGACATATACACATATACGCACAAAATACATATACACATACACATATATATACACATGCACACACACATGTACATGTTTAGGTCGAGGTCTTTAGGATTAGGGTTTTAGGGTTTTTTAAACATGCATACACATATACACACATAATACATATACACATACATATATACCTTGTAGGGTTTCATATCTCTTTGTGCATAAGATTGAACCAATTGTTTTGGCCCACCTTTTGAATGTAAATCTAGTTTTCTTTCCTAGTTTACAAGCGTGAAACAAGTGTTTGATATTTTGAGAAGTGAATTATGTAGCCCATTTTATTTTTTGTTTGATGTTGCTCTCCCTTTTTAATGGCTATTTATTCCACCTCTTTTTCATTTCCCTTTACATCCATAGAAAACTTGGGCTTGATTTCTAGTTGATTGAGATCGATCTTATTGGTCCATCTCTTCAGTCATCACAATGTTCCTGATTCATAGAAATTTAACAAGGAATCTTGTATGTGCATTGAAGTCCTTTCGTCTCTCATTGTGTGTCAAATCATTGAGAGTAAGCGCCGGTAGGTTATCAGCTTCAATGGTCCTTGCAATGGAGCTTAAGGCATCTAGAAATCCTCTTACCTTAAATATGTACTCATGAGATTTCTACTTGAGACCTTCCTTCGGTTCTTAAGATCATTCTTGAATCAAATTCCTTGTTTTGGATGAGGATGAATATAATTTTCTTATGGCCTAGCACAATTTCTTGGATGTGTCCAAGTCTTGTCTCTACCCAATCATCACATAGCTTTTATTGGGACACGATAAATATGAACTCTCTCTCTCTCTCTCTCAATTCATCACAACTATAGCTATACATTCCAATGGTTGGATCATCTACATGAGCCATACCTTTGTGCCATTTACTAGCCCCCCTAAAAATTTACCCATAAGGTAGTCACTAAACCCAGATTTACAAGGCTCATAGTTCCCTAGATCTACAAGGCTCATAGATTTACAGGGCTCATAGTTCCCTTACTCCCTTTCATGACAATGGAATGTTGAGAATGTAAACATTTCACATTTTCAGAGGCTACCATCGATTGTGATTGCTTTGTTATGACCTATATTCTACTAACTTCTTCTTGACACGTCGTGTTCCTGTGATTGATGAGAGCTACTGCTCTACAGTTCTTGAGTTATTTCCTCCACTCCGAATCTTTTGAAGGGTGACCTTTGAAGAGTCCAAGCTTTGAGAATTCATGGTAGAGTCAATGGGGAATGGATAAAAGATCCCTGTGCTTCAGAAGGTGTTAGGCCTCCACATATGAGCTCCATTAGAGGTCTTTAATCACCATTTCATAAACTTTACAGAATTCAAGCTTCATAAGGTCTTTGAGAACTTGAAACGTAAAGGATATGCAATGATGCAAACTTTCTCTTACATCAGTAAAAATTGTTTCTCTATAGGAAAGAGACATCCACATGAAGTGAGTTACTTTGCATTCACCATATTGGTTATAGTGAGACATGCAGGAAATAAACCCAAGGCCAGATCCTACTTTGGGAAACTATATGAGGAGTATAACAGTGCTTGACATGTGAACACATATGAAGTAGGAAATCTGAATTCATGTCAATATAACAAGAGCAGAATATACATACACAAACAAACATAGAGCAGAATATATATGTGAATACCTAAAGCGGAGAAGGGAGAAGGAAAGGGTTGTGCTTATACACAATCTCAACGGTTTTCTAATGCGTTTCTTACAACCACCAATCGTTGTGGATACAGTTTTTGTTGGTTTCAATGGTTGATCGCGATTTGATTTGTTGTAGCTTCACGAACGCATAAATCCCTCGATGATTGGTCCACGCTTCCAGTTTTTGCTGGTATCGATTGTTTATGGTTAAGAATTGATTCCCAACAACATGTGGGAGTAGGATAGCACACACACAATATGTTTATGGTTAGGAGTAGATTCCAAGCTTAAGTTAGCCATATGGCCGTTAGTTTACTGACCATTCCTTCGATGTCTAAAATCCACTAACTAGCTTTATATTTTTGGCTTATACAAGTTCCCCATTTAATTTAGGGGACACCCCTCTGGTTACGGTCACTAGTCTAGAGAAAATTTCAAGGAATTCTTTCCAATTTGAGAATCTCTTTGTTCATCAGTCTCCAACAAGAGAGAAAGTAAATAATTAAAGAAAGAAGGAACATGTTATCCACGATAGCTCTCCTCCCCCCACTTGAGGTTGATCTGGATACCTTTCTAGTGTGCCAACTTGTTATTGATCTACGCAAGAGCCCAGTTCCATCCCTGACCCATTGGAACATTTTATCGAAATACCTGACAAGCGGAAGATTTCTCTCCTAGGGATCAACTAATAGCTATGGTCAACCAGAATTTGAGGTGGATGACCAATAACCACCTTGAAAGCAGTTTTAGAGTGGTCTATTTTGGAACCTAATGCGTCACAAAATGTATTTAGTAAACACCGAAATGTATCAATGCTCGCCAGATCATTATAAACAAAAGCATTTGTATCATCGCTAGAGATTCTCTTGATCATTTGGTCTTGATTGAGAGAAATAAAGATGCCTTGAGTAAGACCTAAATGTGTGTGATGTTTAAGGAGGCAAGATAGGTAGATAGATAGATAGATAGACATAGATAGATAGATAGATAGATAGATAGATAGATAGATAGATAGATAGATAGAGGCAGCAAAGACCATCCGCATTTATCACAAAGAGAAGAGGGGTCAAGGGGCATTCTTGCCGGATAGAATGTTTTAATTGAATAGCTTGAGAAAGTTGGCAATTTGTGTTTATTTACAATGATGCATTTTCCATCGATGTTGAGATCATCATAATGATTTTTTCACCATAGTGGAGGTCTTTCAGAGATTGTAGAAAGAAGTCCAACTCAAGATTTCATATGCTTTGTCAAAGTAAATTCTAAGGAAGATAATATCTTCAGTGAACTCTTTAGTGAAAACCTCACCTTCCCAAACATTATGATAGCCTTGGTGATGGATCTCCCCTTGATAAATCCTTTTTTATCCTCACTTGTCTAGTTTTCTAAGTAATAAGCAATTTTATTAGCAATACTTTTAGCAAGTATCTTGTAATCTATTTGTAACATTCTAATTGGACGCCAGTTTTCAATCCCAATTTCGCTACTTTTTGTTAATAATCTTGATAGTGCCTTCATTGAGGCATCTATGGAGTGCACTAAAAGATATGGCCTCTTTCCACACCAAACATAAAGGATTAGTCACCACGTGCTTCAAGGTTTTCAAAAATTCATTGGTGAGGCCATCCAGTCCTTGGCTTTCGCCATTACGAAGAAAATCAATTAATTCAAGAATCTCATCATTCAAATGGGAGCTTCAAGAGGAAGCTTCATATTTCGTCAAAATCTCTTGGTTTTGACTCTAGAGATGGCCACCATGCAACTATGCATGTGAGGAGAAAGAGGTGTGGAAACCCGTAAAATCTAGGTAAAGTTTTTGACAATCAACAAACTATTTTCATCATATGACTTGCACTCAACCCCATTGATATCTATCATGAAAGGGATTGCTTCCTTGGATTGTTTCTCCTTGAGGAGGTCACACATCTCTTCAATAGGTTTGTCGGCCCTTCTGGTACACCAATCTTTAAAATATATTTGTACATTCTTTCTTTGAATTTTTTCTTCTTATCTAAACATGCATCTGAGTTTTTGGAGCCTTGTCTAATATTGAGCATGGCCTATGTCTGGAAAACAATCAGCTTCGATACCATGTAAAAGCACCTTTAAGGATAAACTCCTGTTTCAAGAACCCTCCAGCTTGAAGAAAAAAGATGTACTTGTTTGTTTGCGGGCAAAACGATAAAAACCATTACATTCACATGCTTCTTATCGCAATCACAAATATGATGCACATCCAAAGACTTAAATCCAAGGTATCCTCTCCCGAGGGTTCAAGCGCACCTCACCCATGTTACATGACACAACCTAATGCATTAATATGACGTAAATTTCCCATTAGAGGAGTGGAAATGCAGAAAAACCACTTATTTCTCTATGCTATTCATTTCTACTCTTCATGTAGAGAAAACATATCTTTCAACATACACATCACAAAGAAATGCACATATGCATATTGTGCATACAACAACACAAGAAGATCACACACACACGTACACCAAAAGCATCGTCATGCATAGATACAATGTGCTTCGTGTTCAAGTTCGAGCTCAACAAAAGCACACAAACCACACACAAGGAAGAAGAAGCTTGGAGCGCAACACAATACGAATGAATGTATGAAGATAATTGATTTGATAGGGTTATGGTCATGTATTCAAGCTAGGGGAAAAAGTTTCTCAAAGGTTCTAAATGTGTTCACACACATCTCTACCAACATATATCAGTAAATCCCCCGAAGAGTGATGCGGTCAACAAAGAGTTTGCACTCATGTATCAAGAAGTGTCAAGCAATGTGGAAAGAAATCAATCCAGAAAAGGAAGTAAGCGGAAAGCTTTGCATATAGCTTCAAACTTCTCGCTATGCAAAACCTTTATCAAAAGATCTCCAACATTATCTTGCGTGCATAAGCCAAACTCATCTATCCACTAGAGAACCTCTCCTTGGCACAATGATAGTGCACCTCGATGTCCTTTGTGTGAGCATGGAACATAGGGTTCCTAGCGATCTTATATGCTAACATTCGATGCATGAATTCCATCGAAAGAAGTCATCCTAGAATGGCTCTCAAACAAGTGGTCGATAGTCGCTTGCAAGATACATTCAAACAGGTGCTCTATTAGTATCTCATGTCTAAAATGGTAATTCCATTACATGTGGTTCGCCTGCACACTCATGAAATGCACAATCAGCCAATTAAGAACCATATGCTTGTGTGAAGAAATCAATGTTGCATCCATGAAGTACGGTGTTTGTATCTTTGTTACACGTGCTTAAATACAATTATCAATAACCCTTAGTATTTCGCAGGTGTGTGGGGCATCCGTCTAGCATATTGGGCGATGCAAAAACATAAAAATGTTTAGTGAATAGCTCTGATACACATTTGAGACAAAATGAAGATATTTATTTACATATATAATTCAATATGATACATAAAATAAGTTGCATCTCTCTCTCTCTCTCTCTCTCTATATATATATATATATATATATATATATATATATATATATATATATATATATATATATATATATATATATATATATATATTGACTGATTGTGTTATTGGAATTGAAAAGTGCATATAAGTTACAAATTCATAAAGAGATTAACAGCAGGTGAAATGAATGACCAAGTTGACACATCCTGACGAGTATGGATGATCAGAGTGGTCGATATGATTAAAAATACTTTTTGTACACACTAGATTACTCAAGATAGACGAATGAGAGAGAGAGAGAGAAAGAGCGCAAGAGGGAGAGAGAAGAGCCTTGCTACAATTTCTCTATAAGTTCTTGTGTCAGTTCCGCACTAGCGCTACTCTTTGGGGCTCTACATGTCCGATATATATATATGTATATATATATATATATATATATATATATATATATATATATATATATATATATATATATATAGAGAGAGAGAGAGAGAGAGAGATAGGTAGATATTTTTTTGAACTCTATTTTGACTGATTGTGTTATTGGAATTGAAAAATGCATATAAGTTACAAATTCATAAAGAGATTAGCAACAGGTCAAATGAATGATGAAGGTGATGTAAGAAAAAGGAAAATGAATAAATAATGAGTGAGTGGTGGGCTAATGGTGTAACTCTAATGCCACGTAGAGGTCACCACAACACACATATAAGATCAAGGTTAGATAGAAAGAGAGATGTCAATACTCATGGGAATAACACAAGATATTTGGTTATAATGGAAAGTGGACTCAAGCTGAATAGAAGATGAACTCAACTCAATTCAACTAAACGCATAACTCTAATACAATCGAACTCAAACACTAAACAATATATTTATGGTTCTATCCACACATGCACTCCCTATATGGAGTTTAGATGGTGATCTAGATAGAAGCTAGGTGAAGGGCGATAGGCCAACACAATGCGTACTAAGATGGATACCCTAATGGTTCCAAACACCACAAACCATGATCCTACATGGGGATTGGACCATCTTTATAAGGTCCTCCAAGCCTAAGTCGGCCTACCCATGTTCTAGGGTTGTGGTAGCTTGATCCATGCCCAAAATAATCTCCACCATTGATCTTTGGGGTCAATCCAACGGTACAAAGGTAGGATCAACAACCATTTGTTTGTAACCCTTGATCTTGCTTAATCCACACTTAGGATCAAGTCTAGATCCAATGGCCCACATTAAATAGACCCTTCCCCAAGTTAAGAAAGCTGATTTCTTTTCTAGCCATTGATTTAGGTTGATCCTCACATCGGATCAATCCCAAATCCAATGGCTTACAAGTAACCTTCCTAACTATCCATCTACAGTCTACTATAGACCTCATCTGACCTCAAAGCCAGGAACCTACCAATGTCCAACACTCTCACATGGCTTCTCCTCATAATGGGGGCCTTACAAAATAGAGTGTTATGGAACAATAGTGGTGCTACATAAGGGTGAGGCATTGAGCATATCTAATACCCCCCCTCAATGTCCACCCAAAGGTGAACTACCTTCTTGGCCTGATGCCAAGTCTTTCATGAGGGTGGAGCATTGACCATGTCTAACACCCCCCCTCAATGTCCACCCAAAAGTGAACTACCTCCTTTGTCCAATGCCACGCCTTCAAAGATGTATTTGAAGTAGATCCTTCGTAAGCACTTTGGTGAGGATACCCGTTGCATTCTTCATGGTTGCATAGTAGACTATCTCCACCATCCTTCTCAAGTGTACTTGCTTGCCAACTCTTAAATGTGCTTCATGAGGTCTATTCCCAAGCCTTCTAAAAAGTGTGACTAGAAAACTGATATGTTGTATGGTACTCCATAGACAGAGAAGACTACAAAAGACCTTCATGTAGCTCCAATTTCTATCTGCTCATACAATCATCTTAGGGCTTGTTTCATCACATAGAATGCCTTTTTCAATTTACATAATGTGCTCTTTGGATGTTGAGCCTCAAACCATGATGGCTAAAAGACATGTACCTCCTGCTTGAGGGCAACATTCGAACATTCTAATTTGACATGTAACATGAAAACTTCCCTCTTTGTCTGAGCTGCTACCATTAGTATGATGCAAATAGTAGTCATTAGAGAAAACGCGTCTTGAAAATCAAAACCCTTCACTAGTGAAAGTCCTTGTGCTACAAATGTCTCTTGATAGCATTCCAAGATTCCTTCTATCATGTCCTTGACTTGCCAAACCCACTTGGTGCTAGTGACCTCCCATGCTTCATTCTTCATTAAGCTAACACAATTGGCTTGCATAACCTTCTTCCATGCCGGATCTACATGTGCTTGACCTTCAACTATTGGCTTCATTACTTGCTTCATAATCACAATCATCATGGCTATACTGAGTATGAGAGTAGAAGCCCACTTGTGCTCCTCTATTCTCTGTGATCTCCTTGGTCCTTCTGTCTTCTCTTTAATAGTTGTTGGCATAGGATTACTCTGATCATAGAGCTTTTCCTTCACCCATTGCAGTGACAACCAATCTGTTTGGGTGATTTTAGGTTGGTAGACTCTCTTCTCACCATTTGATGATGATGCTTCCTCCTGTTCATAGGTAGGGATGACTCTTGGGCTAGGAACATAGTGAATTACTCCTCTGCTTGATGATAAAATGGAAGCTCTTTTCTTGTCCTCCACTACATGTGGTTGGTCCATAGACACCACATCATGGCTCTCTTTGATCTTCTTTGCCTCATGGTCATACAATATGAAAGCCCTTTGCTTTTCATCATGACCTAGGAAGATGCATCTCTTGCTTTTTGGTTCCAACTTGTTCTTTCTTTGACCTAGGACAAGAGCATAACACACTCTCAAAAATTCTAAAGTATAAGATGGATAAATTCTTACCAATGTAGACTTCATGTTGAATCTTTCTATTTTGATAAGGAAAGCTCATGCCTTCCGTCATACCCATTGCTATCTCAACAATGGTGTGACTCTTGCATTCCATAATGCCATCATGTTGTGATGTCTGAGGTGTCACTGATTGACACTTTATCCCTTTGCACTTGCAAAAGCCTTCCAACTCCTCTAAGTTGAGCTCACCACCACCTCCTATCCCAAGCTTCTTCACACTTTTCCCTGGTTCATTTTCAACAAGTTGTGGTTGTTCTTTAATCTTACCAAAAGCTTGAGCCTTATCACGAAGAAAGTACATCCACATCTTCCTGCTATAGTCATCAATGATCACAATGTAGGAAGATCCTCTCAAGGCCTGTATAGACATCTTAACACACAAGTTAGCACATACCAACACTAGAGGAGCCTTTGACCTAATCTTGCTTTCTTGTGGGAATGTCTCTCTGTGTGGCTGCCCATCATACAAGCTCTATAAGGTTCCTTCATTCCATTCATTGTAGGTAAGTGATGAAGAACAATACCTTGCTTTTGCATCTCCTTCCATACTATCCCTATCACCATGATGGGTTCTTGCTGAGGCTGCATAGAACTAGATTGTCCTATATCATTGGTCATTTGACAAGATGCACCACTGTCTAGTACCCACTAATCCATAATTGATTCTTTTTGTGTTGAGGAGCATACCACCTTTGCTTTGGCTCCATGTATGAACTCCTTCACTTCATCTATCCTCTTAACATGACAAACTGCAATTGCATGCCCCTTGCTTTTGCAATGGAAGCATTGTCCTTGAATCTTCTTCTTACTACTCCTCCTCTTTGTATTCTTACCTTTGGTTGAGGAACCACCTTTACTTGATGCATTGTTGGAGAATGTAGCATCTGCTTGACTACTTCTTACTTGGCTTTTAAGCTATGAATCCTCTTCCAATGGTATTGAATAGAACTCCTCAAATGTCAAAGCTTGAGGTCACGTGAGTGTTGAGAGTAGTTACCTTTCCATCATACTTTGATGGAGTATTTTGGAGAAACCTTTGAGCTAGCCCCTTGCTAGTCTTCTCTATCCCTTCACAAGTCATTCCATCACATGGCTTCTTGATGTGAGTAATGGATGCCTTCACCTTCTTTCCTTCTACAAATTTCTCTGCTTCGAGTTGATTTTCTAAATTTTGAATGCATGTTTGGTTTCTTACCTCATAGTGACTGCTCAATATACTCCATGCCTCATTTGCCTTAGATGTATGCTGAATAAGACGTAGAATAGACTCCACGCAATTGTTTAGTATATAATATAGTGCGTTTGTATTATTCATCTTCCAAGCTTGTAGAAGTTTTGCATCTCGGAGAATCACCATACTCGGGTCCAATGGGTCAAAGGTAGGTTGTGGCTCTTGCTCACTTCCCATCAACATCTCCAAAAGATCATAAGAATCAAGGATAACTATAATCTTAAACTTCCAAAGAAAATAATTCATACCATCTAACTTGCCTGCATTCAACATTGGTGGATGAACCCATAGTGTTTGCATTTCCAAATCCATTGCACCAAATCTAGTTCCACTTGCACTCCTAGATGCTAACACCTCCAATGTGGTGGATGAACCCATAGTGTTTGCATTTCCAAATCCATTGCACCAAATCTAGTTCCACTTGCACTCCTAGATGCTAACACCTCCATAGTTTTGAAGCCTTTGTATCCCATGAACTTGAAGCCTTGAAGCATTTACCTCCCAAGAACTCTAGCATTAAGTTCTTGAAAACTCTAGCGTTGAAGCCTTTCCCCCATCTTTATAAGGTCCTCCAAGCCTAAGTCGGCCTACCCATGTTCTACGATTGTGGTAGCTTGATCCATGCCAAAAATAATCTCCACCATTGATCTTTGGGGTAAATCCAATGGTAGAAAGGTAGGATCAACAACCATTTGTTTGTAACCCTTGATCTTGCTTAATCCACACTTAGGATCAATTCTAGATCCAATGGCCCACATCAAATAGACCCTTCCCCAAGTTAATAAAGCTAATTTTGTTTCTAGCCATTGATTTAGGTTGGTCCTCACATTGGATCAATCCCAAATCCAATGGCTTAGAAGTAACCTTCCTAACTATCCATCTACCATCTACTATAGACCTCATCTGACCTCAAAGCCAGGAACCTACCAATGTCCAACACTCTCACATGGCTTCTCCTCATAATGGGGGCCTTACAATGGTGCTATATAAGGGTGAGGCATTGATTATATCTAACACCCCCCCCCCTAATTGTCCACTCAAAGGTGAACTACCTTCTTGGCTTGATGCCATGTCTTCCATGAGGGTGGAGCTTTGACCATGTCTAACAGTTGACACATCCTCGAGAGTATGGATGATCAGAGTGCTCGACATGATTAAAAAAACTTTTTGTACACACTAGATTACTCAAGACAGATGAGTGAGAGAGAGAGAAAGAGTCCAAGAGGGAGAGAGAAGAGCCTTGCTAGGGTTTCTCTATAAGTTCTTGTGTCACTTCTGCATTAGCGCTCCTCTTTGGGGCTCTACATGTCCGCTTCGTTTGGATCATCCTGCCCTCCTCAAGCTACTACTGCTCGTAGGGTTTTGTCTTGCTTCTCCCCCTCCCCTCGTGGGGAAGGGATGGCTCTACAGGAAGCCTTACGTAATGGCTTCAGCGTAGAAAATATGGTGTAGTTGTTTGAACCAAAAAAACAATGTTCCCTCAGAAGGCATTGTGCGAGGTATGTCCTCTATCCGTAACATTTGGTCCAATCCAGCTACTTCTAATGGACATCTAGTTCCTCCATCCATTCACATTGCTACTGAGGGTTTTGACAGAGCTTATTAGTATGAACAAGGAGATGTCGGGATGGTCTAGAATAACAAAGAGGTGTAGGGCCCATGTATTAATTCATGTGCTCAAGTGGCTCAGAGTCCTCCTAGGGCTATCTTCTTAGACATGGCTACACAAGTGTGGTTAGGTAACCCTAATCACTCTCATGAGATGAAAGGAAAGCAAAAGATTACTAAAGGTGATAATGACCCCGATTAGAGGATGTCTGAGCCTCCTAACAACATAAACATCGATGACTTTATTGTAGATAATGAAGATATTACTCTTGTTTCTTATCGTAACGACCTTAATAATTGGCATAATCATCTTTATGAAAAGGTTCTTGTGGGACTCTGGCATGGACCTAGATCGCACAAGAAACCATAAGGAACTCGATTAAAAATAGTTGGGAAAGTAGGGGATTTCATGTGAAACACATTTAGTTTCTTCCTAGTATCTTTTACTTGTTTTTTGAATACCCTAGTAGTGCTATGCATATATTGTCAGAAGGACTTTGGCTTATACAAAACACTCTGTCATTTTTTAAATGGCACCTTGACTTTAAGCCCAGGGGCTCCAAGCCCACCAAGGTTCTTGTTTGAATAGACTTCCCTGATCTTGCCCATAGACTTTTACCCTTGGATTGAACACATTGGAAAAATGATTCGCAAGATGCTCGGACAAAAAACTAGACATGGCTTTAATCTTAAATGGGACCCACAAACCTGAGTGGATGTTGACATGGCCAACGACTTAAAATCCTCTATAATATTAAAGGACTCTGATGTGTAGAAGTTGCATGAGAAAAAAATTGTGCATAAAAACCTTCCTAATGCTTGTTTTTACTCCCTTAAGCAAGGCCATCTTATAAAAGACTTTCCCTTATTAAACAATAAGGAGGAACTGTGTGAAACCTCTACACCCAAGAAAGAAAAAATTATCTTTAATGAAAAAGGTAAAGAATCGTCTTCTATAGGTAATGGCTTTAAAAACATTACTACAAAGCCTAAGAAAAGATTGTATAACTGAAAAAACAAATCAAATGTTCTGCTTGAAAATGTCATTAAGCCTTTCATTAAGCTTGAAGATCCCACTGATCCTAATTGTATGAAGGATATTGAAGAACAGGTTCTCCCTACCAGACAAACAGAATTCTCTTCTACTCATCCACCTGCTGAAAAGTTTTGTAGTGAATCCCAAGGTTCTCTTAATAGGGAGATTAAGTCCTCTCATCATCCTTGCAACAACGCAAATAACTCCTCTAATCACTCCTCTTCAAGGGAGGGAGATTTTGATTGAGATAACCATGATGAAGATGCTTTCACTAAGCAACTTAACGAGATGGATAAAGAAAATTTGACCTTATTTCAACATCAATCAAGTCCTTCTAAGGACATTTTTATGAATCTTGTTCATGGCTCAAGACATAAATTGACCAACAAAGATAAATCTGAGAGAAGGAAGATACCCATGTATCTAGGTCTGCCATTAAGCCTCAAAAGAATCATAAAAAATAAGGGTGATTTTTGTTTGTTTTTCCTTTCTTTTTTTACTTGATGGATATTATTAACATTGTTTCTCTTAATATTAAGGGGCTTATCGATCGTGTGAGGGTTAAGATTTTCAATAACATGTGAAAGAATACTTCTTGTTCTGCTTACTTTATCTATCTGTAGGAAATGACGGTTGATGGATTTGTTTTATAGACCAACCTTCATATTGCCTCTAGCAGACACAACTGGTTTTCTACCAACCAGACTAAGGGAAAGGGAGGTATTGATATTTCTTCTGACATCACCTTTTTGAAAATGTTTTTGTCAGTGACTCCAATCAGTGGTGGCCATCCAATGTGGTGCCCCTTTGAATTATTTTTTGGTTAGTGTCTATGCTACTAATAATGAGGATGATATAGCTAACTACTAGAATGAGCTTTCTGGTCTCTCTATTGATGTCATTCTTTTTGGTGATTTTAATATGATTGTGTTAGGAGAGGATAGAATTGGAAATGAAGAAAATATTTTCCAAGGTAGAGAAAATAATAGTTGGTACAATATGATTAACTTCCTTAATTTGATGGACTCCTCCACTAATACTAGTCACACTTGGACCAATAGGAACGTGAACAATTGTCTAACTGCTAGGCTTGATAGGTGGTATATGAATGTTCCCAGATATCATGAACTATGGCATTGCAATTGTGATACTGATTCCTCTTTACACTTGTGTGATCATGTCCCTTTGATTATCAAATTATTTAGAAATTCCCCCAATTATAAAGCAAGCTCACCCCACTTTGATGCTTCCCTCCTTAAAGTTCCTTTTATCAGAGATCAAATAAACAATATCTTTAATCTGCATTTATTTGTCAATGGTCTTTCCCCTTCTGTGGCTTGGGAAAGAGCTATCAAGGACATTCATATACTTGTCACTTAGTAGAAGCAACGTGCTAAGGAGATTAGAGAAAACAGAAGGCTGATGAACTGAAAGGAGAAAGTAAATATTGAGCATTTTGTTCTTGACCCTTTAGTTAAAAGGCTGAACCTTGACCTTCATGATAGGTTAAGATATGAAGATTATATCTCTTCTTGTAGTGCTCTTGTCTCTTCAAGAGAATTGTGGACTGGGAAAGTTGATAAACCCAATAAGCACATGTTTGATTGCTAGAGCTAGACGTCTATGGAAGCACGCGAACAGCACAAGGAAGAAGAAGAAGCTTGGAGCACAACACACAATAGTGAATGTATTACAACTAGAATGTACAAAGATAAGTAGCCCATTGGGGCAATAGGCATATATACAAGCCGGGGGGGAAAAAACTCCTAAAGAGGGAAAAAAGTGCCTCGGGGCTCCTAGAGTATTCACACATATCACTACCTAAATATATCAACAAATCCCCCCTGGGAGTGATGCAGTGAACAAGTAGGTGGCACTCATGTATAAGGAAGTGCCAAGCTAGATGTAAATCACTCCAAAAAAGGAAATAGGCCCAAAGCTTTGCGAAAAGCTTCAAATTTCTCCCTAGGCATAAACTTCGTGAAAAGGTCTACAATGTTCTACTGCATGGGCACATATGCCAAGATAATCTCCCTAGTAGAGAACCTCTCCCTGACATAATGATAGTGCACCTCAATGTGCTTAGTGCAAGCATGGAACACAGGGTTCCTCGCAACTGCCAATGCACTCTCAGTGTCAGTGAAGATGGTGGTGGTAGAAGACTGACCAACACCAAAATTAGCCATAAGGTGTCTCAGCCACACACACTCAACAGTCACTGTGAAAGCTACCCTATACTCAACCTCACAACTCAAAGTGGCCACAGTAGGCTTCTTCTTGCTCAACCAGGATATACATGAGCTACCAAGCATGAAGCAAAAGCCACTAGTGGACACACGAGTTTCATAGCAACGAGCCCATTTTGAGTCAAAAAAAGCATGCAAATCTGGTGGTAGTGATCCCCCCTTGGGATAAAACAACCTAAGTAGCCGAGTCAAACTCAAGTAGCGAAAGATATGCTTAACCGCCTGCTAATGCTTGACACCTAGGCAATGCATAAACCTGCTCATTTGTGAGATAGCAAACTGAATCTGTGGCAGAGTAATGCATAAGTAAATCAGGCATCCAACAGCCTACTGATAGAGGACAACATCAAATGCATCTTTAACTTCATGAAAACTCAATCGTAAACCTATCTCCACAGGCATGGCAATAGTCTTACAGTCTTCAAGGCCAAAATGGTGTAATAATGTGTCAATATATTTGGTTTCACACAAAGTCATTCCACCATCAACTTGCATAAACCAAATAGTGATGGAAATGCCCCAAATGAGACATCTCAAATCAAGCATGCAAATCAGCAATATGCTTCTTAATAGGAGCACTGAGTAGCATGTCATCAACATAGACAACAATGATCAAAAGCACATCATGAGCACGCTTATCATATAAGGTGCTTTCAGTTGGACTGTTCTCAAAACCATGTGCAATTAGATAGGCATGTATCTTCTCATACCACATATGAGGGGCATACTTACTTCCATACCGATGTTCATGCCTCGGCATCAGTATGACCATTAGAAATGGCTTGAAAGACCATGTGAGTATTATCGATGGTCATTTGACCAGCGGTATAATAGTTAAAAACTATTGGTTGGTATAGGTGTGAAAAACACATGGCAGTGGTATATGCATCAGTATATGCATCGGTATAAGAGTTGTTATACGTGCAAGTATGAGCTTCAGTAAATTCCTACAATTATCGACATGCATATCAGTGCTTATACGAATGCCTATACTGATGATGTGTTCAACATAACTGGACCCGAGAGAAAAAAGGACTACAGTTTTGTGTGTTTTGAACTGTGTAGTGCTACTATCAAGTTTGCGCATGCGACCAACATTGTGATCCTCTTGTTCACACACACACATAGAGCTCTCTCTCTCTCTACACACATCTCTCTCTACATCTCCTATCTTGGTAAGTGATTCACATTCTCTTTAACCTTTTCTCTTTATCTATGGTTTCTCTTTTCTAATTTCTCTTCTCCTTGGTTTGGGAGGAGCGTTTTGGCATTGGTTCTTTGGAATTTGATGAGAGACAACGTTGATTGAGCTTTGACGATAGCGATCCAAAGAATTACTTCGATATAAGTGATTCTTTTGTTCTCTATTGACAGACAGTAAGAGAGAGAGAGAGAGAGAGAGATGAAAGAGATATCTAGAGAGATATGAAAGAGAGAGATCAAGAGAGAGAGAGAGAGAGACAGAGAGCAAGATGAGAGAGAGAGAGATGGATGAAAGTGAGAGAGAATGAGAGACAGAAAGAGATAATTATTGTTTTGTTCTTTATTATAAATAGAGATAGAGAGAAAGAAAGAGAGATGAAAGAGATAGAGAGAGAGAGAGAGAGAAAGAAAGAGATAGGGAGAGAAAGCGAGAGAGAGAGAGAGAGATATGAAAGAGAGAGCGATAGAGAGATAGAAAGAGAGAGAGATAGAGATACATACATGCACATACTGATGTATATGCATGCATACATACACACACACACATATAGACACATGCATATGCATACATACCCACACACACATATACACATATGCATACACATACATATGCATACATACATTCAAACACATACATACACACACATTCATAAACATATAGATACACATACATACTGATATTTTACATACACTCTCACATGCATACACATACACACATGTTTACAAACACATACATATACATATGCATACACATACTCACATACATATTACATATGCACATGCATATTCATGCATATGCATGCATGCATACATACATATACACACACACTCACACATATATACACACACACACACACTCACATATATACATACACACTCACACATATGCAGACATACTCACATACATATTAAATACACACATGCATATACATATACACACATATGCATGCACACATGCATATGCATACATACATACACATATACACATAAACGCACATATACATACATGTTTTAGGACTAGGTCTTTAGGATTAGTCAGGGTTTCAGATTCTTTACATTTATACACATATGCAGACACACATACATATACATACACATATACATACACACATACATATGTTTTAGGTCTAGCCCTTTAGGATTCGGGTTTTAGGGTTTTTACACATGCATAGACACATATACACATATACACACACAATACGTATACACATACACATATATATAGACATGCATACACACATATACATGTTTTAGGTCTAAGTCTCTATGATAAGGGTTTTAGGTTTTTTACATACATATCTTTAGAATTAGGGTTTTAGGGCTTTACATACATATACATATGCGTACATACATATACACATACACAGAGATATACATACAGACATGCACAAATATACACATATGTAGATATATACACCTGCATACACACACATATACATGTTTTAGGGTTTAGGGTTTTAGGATTATGGTTTGGGCTTTTACATACATACACACACACATATACACATGTAATATATATATAAATATACATATATATACAAATGCATACACACATATACATGTTTAGGCCGAGGTCTTTAGGATTAGGGTTGTAGGGTTTTTAAAACATGCATACACATATACACACATAATACATATACACATACACATATATATACACAAGCATACACACATACACATATATACATGTTTTAGATCTAGGTTTTTAGGATTAGGGTTTTACGTTTAATATTCGTATATATAATCAAATATATTTAAAAACTAGGGAAAATTAGAAGGTGTAGATATTCTAATTAAATGTTTGTAAAAATTAGCGAGAAAATCTCAATATGTAAGAAATATATAATTAAATATCAAAAAAATAGGTCTTTAGAATTCCTAGGTTATATATATATATATATATATATATATATATATATATATATATATATATATATATATATATATATATATATATATATATATATATATATATATATATATATTTATGTGTGTGTGTGTGTGTATGTATGTGTGTGTGTGTGTTAGGATTTTATGGTTTTTACATGCAAACACATCCTAAATAAAGTTTTAGGATTAATATTAATTTATATAATCAAATATATGTATAAGTTAGGGAAAAAGTAGAATGCATAAAAATTCTTTATAAATGTACGTAAAAATTAGGAAAGAAATTAGAATATTTAAAATATATATAATTAAATATTGAAAAATATGACGTTAGGATTTTTAGGGTTTTAAAATATAAAAATTAGGGTTTTAGGATTTTTACATACAAACATATACACATACCAACACATATATACAAATATATAAGAAATTAGGATTTTGGAATTAAATTAAATATTCATAACTAAATATTTAAAAAGTAAAGTTTTAGGATTAGTATTAGTATGTATAATAAGATATATGTAAAATACAGGGAAAAATTAGACTATGTAAATATTATAATTAAATGTATGTAAAAATTAGAAAAGAATGGAAATATGTAAAATATATATACTTAGATATAATATAAAAGTCCTTTAATATTTTAAGGTTTTTTACATATATATATATATATATATATATATATATATATATATATATATATATATATATATATATATATATATATATATATATATATATATATATATATATATATATATATATATAATTAAATATATTAAAAAGAGATTTTTAGGGTTTCTAAATACAATTACATGTACCCAAATATATACAAAATTCAGACTTTTACATATATATAATTTTTAAATATTTAAAATATAGGATATATATATATATATATATATATATATATATATATATATATATATATATATATATATATATATATATATATATATATATATATATATATATATATATATATATGTGTGTGTGTGTGTGTGTGTGTTTGTGTGTGTATGTATGTATGTATGTATGTATGTATATGTATATATATATATATATATATATATATATATATATATATATATATATATATATATATATATGTGTGTGTGTGTGTGTATGTGAAGGGAAAAATAGGTTTTTAGGATTAATATTAATATATATAATCAAATATATAAAAAATAGGATTTTACATTTAATAAAAAATAGGGTCTTAGAATTAAAATTAGAATATAAAATTATATGTATTATATATTAAATGTCCTAACATCTCCACATGGTATCAGATGGCATTTTTGGATCTAGAGGAGAGAATGGCATGTCCTTGCACTTAGTGCAAGTATCAAATTTTTTGGAAACGACAGATTTGTAGTGCACATGTTAGACAATATGGATCCGTTGATAAAGGTCGACTAGAAGACCTATGCTACCATTCGCATGATTCCCCAGTTGAGCTAGTCAACCCAAATGACATTGCACCATCTACCTCTCCTAACCACAAAAGAACAAAGAGGGAGGTATAAGTACATGGTATATGTAGCATAACATAGAATGAATACATGGAAGAAATGCTTAAGGCCTTGTGTGAGATGGAGTAAGATCATGACGGTAGAGAAGATGTCGTGGGTTCCATCGACATGCCACAATTTCCATGCTCAGAAGTCCACAAAGACCACCTTGGCCCTTTTGACCAACGAAAGCTTGATCTACAACACACATAATGGACCTATTTTGCCTAGAATAACTCCTCAAATGTTAAGGCATTTATATTGTGTTTCATCATCAATCAAAGAGTAGAAGCAAAACTCTGATATGAGTTTATAAGACCATTTAGAGGAGTTTGCACAAGTGAAATGTCAGGCAAGAGTTCATCATTAAAAAACAATTACTCCTTCAGATCTTCGATCTTTGCCAAAAAATTGGCCATGGAATCTCCTTCATACATGTGTTCACTCTCCAACTATTTTTGGAGGTAAGCAACATGAGCCTCATTTCTTGCCTTGTATAAAGTGTTCACTATATCCCACGCATCATTTTTTGTTCTACAAGAGGGGATGTGAGGAATAAAGACACATTTGACAGACAAGGCTACCAATGCATGTGCTTAAGCATATCTTCCATGCCAACATATTTTCTCTTCGATAGGTGCAACAAGAACTGTGCCATGAACAAGAAGAAGAAGAATATCATCATCTCCATCACCTTTAGTAATTGTACTTGCAAGTGTAATAGCAAGTTTTCCAAACCCTGCATAATATTCCATATTCCTTTTCGAATAAATACACACCACATCATATAAGCCTGCAACGTGTCCTCAACATCCAACATATGGAATACATCATTGCTTTCAGCCATGGCCACTAGCGAAAATACCTTGATGCAAAAAACGACTTTATCTCAAAAACTTGAACAGAATGACCTTGTCGAGTTCTACTAAAACTATAGCATAATGCGAGACACTTATACTAGTGAACCACAACCTATATATATATATATATATATATATATATATATATATATATATATATATATATATATATATATATATATATATATATATATATTTGGCTCAGAAAGACAAAATTGCCTACACAAGCACTGTGATAGTGTATTCAGGGATCAAAAGGAGCTCAAATTGCATATTTGACACCACAAAGCGAAGTCAATTTGAAATCCTAATTGCCCTTAGTATGCTCACCAAATTTCATGCGATTTTGAGACTGTGACCAAAGGGGTATCCATGATGTCCTATGGTCACCTCCTCTGATACCAATTGTTCAAATTTGAGGTCTCTGGAAGCATGCAAATAGCACAAGCAAGAGGAAGAGTCTTGGAGCACAACACACAGTATAGAATGTATTATAAAGAGAATAAAAAAAAGTAAGTCACCCGTTAGGGTTATAGGCATATATACAAGCCGAGGGAAAAAACCTCCTAAAGAGGGAAAAAAGTGCCCTGATGGTCCTAGTGTGTTCACACACATCACTACCTCAATATATACACAGTTCTAATGAAGGGATGGATACATGCCCTTTGATTTTAATGCATTTCTGGGTGAGAATGGGATAAAACATTAGTGTATAGTGTTGTATACACCTCATAAAAATGGAGTTGCTAAAAGAAAGAACAACTTTGTCATGGAAATGTTGAGGTGTATGGTCAATGATTAGGCTTTACCACATAAGTTCTGGCTTCAGGTTGTTATTTATGTAGAATATGTACTTAGTAGGTAACCCACCAAAGTAGTGCAATTGATTACTTCATAAGAAGCCTAGCATGGTAACAAACCATCTCTTGCTCATCTAAGTATCTTCGGTTATCTAGCCTAAGTATTAGTGCATGAACAACAATGCACAAAACTATTTGATAAAGTAGTAAAATGTATTTTTGTTTGGCTATCCTCTATATTATCCATAGATGTTTTTGTGAAAAGAAAATTATATCGTCTGCATCATCCCTAAATTCAATCCATTCTTATTATTGCTGATATTGTTTTGATGGAAGATGCAATTTAGCCATTACTTTCATGCACCAAGAAGACATGATCTGCATTGAAGTGCTTTCATCTCTCATTGTGTGTCAGATCATTGAGGGTAAGCGCCGGTAGGTTATCACCTTCAATGGTCCTTGCAAATGGATCTTAAGGCATCTAGAAATCCTCTTACCTTAAATATGTACTCGTGAGATTTCTACTTGACACCTTTCTTCGGTTCTTGAGATCATTCTTGAATCGAATTCCTTGTTTTGGATGAGGATGAATATAATTTTCTTATGGCCTAGCACAATTTCTTGGATGTTTCCATGTCTTGTCTCTGCCCAATCATCAGATAGCTTTTATTGGGACACGATAAATATGAACTCTCTCTCTCTCTCTCTCTCTCTCTCTCTCTCTCTCTCTCTCTCTCTCTCTCTCTCTCTCTCTCTCTCTCTCTCAATTCATGACAACTATAGTTATACATTCCAATGGTTGAATCATCTACATGAGCGGTACCTTTCTGACAGTTACTAGCCCCACCTAAAACTTTACCCATAAGGTAGTCACTAACCCTAGATTTACAAGGCTCATAGTTCCCTAGATTTACAAGGCTCATAGTTCCCTAGATTTACAAGGCTCATAGATTTACAGGGCTCATAGTATGCACCGGTAGGTTATCACCTTCAATGGTCCTTGCAATGGAGAATTTCTTGGATGTGTCCAAGTCTTGTCTCTACCCAATCATCACATAGCTTTTATTGGGACACGATAAATATGAGTTCTCTCTCTCTCTCTCTCATTTCATCACAACTATAGTTATACATTCCAATGGTTGGATCATCTACATGAGCCGTACCTACGTGCCATTTACTAGCCCCCCCTAAAACTTTACCCATAAGGTAGTCAGCAACCCTAGATTTACAAGGGTCATAGTTCCCTAGATTTACAAGGGTCATAGTTCCCTATATTTACAAGGCTCATAGATTTACAGGGCTCATAGTTCCCTAACTCCCTTTCATGACGATGGAATCTGGAGAATGTAAACATTTCACTTTTTCAAAGGCTACCTTCAATTGTGATTGCTTTGTTATGAGCTAAATTGTAATAACTTCTTCTTGACACCTCGTGTTCCTGTGATTGATGTGAGCTACTGCTCTACACTTCGTGAGTTGTTTTTCCACTCCGAATCTTTTGAAGGATGACCTTTGAAGAGTCCAAACTTTGAGAATTCATGGTACAGTCAACGGGGAATGGATAAAAGATCCCTATGCTTCAGAAGGTGTTACGCCTCCACATATGAGCTCACTTAGAGGTCTTTAATCACTATTTCATAAAGTTTACATGATTCAAGCTTCATAAGGTCTTTGAGAACTTGAAACGCAAAGGATATGCAATGATATGCAACGTTTCTCTTACATCAGTAAAAATGGGTTCTCTATAGGAAAGAGACATCCACATGAATTTAGGTACTTTACATTCAGCACATTGGTTATAGTGAGACATGTACATTCACTCTTTGAACTCTCTATCTCTCTCTTTCAAAAAAAAAACATGCAGGAAATAAAGCCAAGGCCAGATCCTACTTTGGGAAACTATATGAGGAGTGTAACAGTGCTTGACATATGAACACATATGAAGTAGGAAATCTGAATTTATGTGAATATAACAAGAGCTGAATATACATACACAAACATACAGCAGAATATACATGTGAATACCTAAAGCGGAGAAGGGAGAAGGAAGGGCTTGTGCTTATACACAATCTCAACGGTTTTCTACTGCGTTTCTTACAACCACCAATTGTTGTGGATACAGTTTTTGTTGGTTTCAATGGTGATCGTGATTTGATTCGTTTTAGCTTCACGAACGCATTTGGTCGACACTTCTAGTTTCTGCTGGTATCGATTGTTTATGGTTAAGAATTGAGTCCCAACATGTGGGAGTAGGATAACACACACACAATATGTTTATGGTTAGGAACTGATTCCAAGCTTAAGTTAGCCATTTGGCCATTAATTTACTGACCATTCCTTCGATGTCTAAAATCCCCTAACTAGCTTTATATTTTTGGCTTAAACAAGTTCCCCATTTAATTTAGGGGATACCCCTCTAGTTAGGGTCCCCTGTCTGGAGAAAGTTTTTGCAAATTCTTTCCAATTTGAGAATCTCTTTGTCTGTCGGTCTCCAGCAAGAGAGAAAGTAAATAATCAAAGAAAGAAGGAACACGTTATCCACTATAGGTCCCCTCCCCCCACATAAGGTTGATCTGGATACCTTCCTTTCTAGTATGCCAACTTAATATTGACCTACGCAAGAGCCAAGTTCCATCGCTGACCCATTGGAACATCAAATCTTATTGAAATACTTGACAAGCGAAAGATTTCTCTCCTAGGGATCAACTAATAGCTATGGTCGACCAGAATTTGAGGTGGATGACCAATAACCACCTTAAAAGCAGTCTTAGAGTGGTTTATTATGGAACCTAATGCCTCACAAAATGTATTTAGTAAACACCAAAATGTATCAATGATGGCCGGATCATTATGCACAAAAGCATTTGTATCATCGCTAGAGAGTCTCTTGATCAATTGGTCTTGATTGAGAGAAATAAAGATGCCTTGAATAAGACCTAAATGTGTGTGATGTTTAAGGAGGCAGCAAAGACCATCTACATTACCGCAAAGAGAAGAGGGATCAAGGGGCATTCTTGCCCGATAGAATGTTTTAATTGAATAGCTTGAGAAATTTGGCAAGTTGTGAAGAAATGGATGTTGCATCGATGAAGTAGGATGTTGTTCTACGTTATATGTGGTTAGATACTCTTATCATTAACCGTTAGTATTTTGGAAGCTGTATGAGGCATCGGTCTAACATATTGGGCAATGCAAAAATATTAAAATGTTTAGTTAACAGCTTTGATGCATATTTGAGAGAGAATCACAATTATGAAGAGATTTATATACATCTAAGGTATGATTGGTCAAGCCACAAATGATTCTTTGTGTCCTTGAAGCACTCATCTAAGGTATGATTGGTCAAGCCACAAATGTTGCAATGTGAAGAGTTGTATGGTCTCCCCTTGCCTTGTTTTTCTCATCTACCCCTTCCTCTAGTACCTCTTCCTCTACCTTTGAAATTCGCTTGAGAGGTACTTGCCTCTTTTTGATTCCTTTTACCCTTGCCTTTATCTTTACTATTATTTTTGTGTATGTAAAGGGCAAAAGTTTGATTACCTCTAGAAGTATCTCCATTCTTGTTGAGTTTTGCCACATGTGTGAAGAGTTGACCCATCAATGTGTTGAGGTCAGGTATCTACATGTCCATATATAGGTCCATTGTTGTGGTAAAAGAGTCCCATTTATTGTCAGCTTTAAGGCCATTTATGATCTACTTTACTATTTGCTCCTCTTCTATTTCTTCTCCCATACTCCCAAGTTGATCAACTACATACTTCATCTTGGTCACATAGTTAACTACACTTTGCTTTTTTTGCTTCTTCAAGGTTGTGAACTCCATCCAAAGCTAGTTCTTCCTAGCCCTTGTATTTGATGAGAAGTATGAAGAGAGTACCTCCCAAGTCTCTTGGGAGGTCTTGACTAGAGCATCAGATATTGAGTTAAGTATATAAGACCTGACTAGAGCATCCTTTGCACACCATGTAGCTACTCTTTCTTGCTCCTCTCTTGTAGGTTGAAGTTTTCTTCTGAATTTTGGCGCTTCTTCATCTCCAGAGATTTATCCATACAAGCTTCTTCCTTCGAGGTAAGCCTTCATCCTTAGAAACCATGCTAGATAATTTTCCTTGTCCAATATCCCAATGAATGATGGAAATCCATCTCCCATATTACCTTAATGTTGCTATGATACCACTATTGGAGGATAGGAGGATAGATTCTCGAAATGAGATGGTGCTGCAAATCCTTGCTTCACACCAGCCAAGAAGAAGTTGAAAAGTGTAAAGTATACCTCTTAAGCTTCCCAATGACCAGAAATAATCACCTAAACGCTTTGGATTATGCTACTCCAATCAATGAATCAAAATAGATGACTTGTAATATTCATAGTGAACAAAAACTTAGTATTCTAGTCATTGCACTTACATAGTAAATTCGACACTACTCTGTACCTTCTAGCATTTGGTCGAATTCCTTTACAAAAAATCTAATTAACTTAGATAGCTCACAATCACGAGTTATTTCACTTGAAATGATCAAGTGTACTCTGAGAATTATGCTTAACAAGTTAGGGGTACATCTCGACAATTTTGGGCTCCAACAGTATGTACACTAGTGAGCAAAGTTTTGAAGATATCTCGAGATTGACTAAAGCAATGATGATGAGACTTTGTAGCAAGAAAATAGATGGTATGCTATGCTGAATCTATACCAACATAAATCACATCAAATGATGAAGTATGCATTGAGATCCAAGTCTGCAAAATTCACTATTTTGAGCACAATGTGAGAGTAGTGATGGAGCTATAGAATGAGCTCACTAAGCACGGAAAATCCCTCTCAAATGATCTTCAAATTGGGCTCATGTGATGCAAGATTTTGATCCATCTTTTATAGTTAGAATTGGAGCCACTTTTTAAATTCCAATTCAAACTCTTACCATAAAGTGAATCCTAAACTTTCAGACTTTCTTTCTGATCAATCACGTACCAAATAATTTGTGATTTGATTCCTCCTAATTCCACGTGGAAGTAAGTGCTATAATGTATGCACTTTTAGGAGGATAAAAGTAAATGTTTTTTATAAGAGAATAGTCATATATGACTTTATGAAGTGCATGCTAAATGTCCAAGTATGTAGGTTTGGACTCATTTGCACCAACAATCACGTGTTCTTAATTGACATAATTTTGGAAAAGAATCTCCTATGTGCATTGAAGTCCTTTCATCTCTCACTCTTTGTCAAATCCTTGAGAGTAAGCACCCGTAGGTCATCTTCTTCAATGGTCCTTCCAATGAAACGTAAGGCATCTACAAATCGTGTTACATTAACTATGTACTCATCCAAATTTCTACTTGAGGCCTTCCTTATCTAGCAAACTACGTTTCTTACTAGCACCAATCGTTGTAGGTACAATTTTCGGTGGTTGCAATTGTTGATTGTGTTATGATTCGTTTTAGCTTCACGAACGCATAAGTCCTTCAATGATTGGTCCACGCAAAAAAAATGTTTATGGTTAAGAACTGATTACCAACAACACGTGGAAGTAGGATAGTACGCACAATATGTTATGGTTAAGAAATGATTCAAATCTTTAGTTGGCCATTTGGCCGCTAGATTAGTGCCCATTCCTTTGGTGTCTAAAATCATGGCGCCACCTTGATCTTGTCTTTTTTAAATAAAGGAATTTTGGCCTTAGCCTACTCTCCCGGACTTGAATTAATTAAAACAAAAGTACAAGTGAAGGGGACTAGTACCCAAAGGATCCCCCGAATCCCATGGTTGCAGGGATAGCTATAACAGAGTTTAGATGGCATTACAAAGAAGGTTAATCACCCTCTCATCACCCTCATGTAGGGCCCACTTAGGTTTAAGGTTGTTGTTGATCAAAAGGAGCACTTGATGATGCCTGAAGGAGGGAGGGAGGGATTTCTTATAGTTAGCCATTCTTTAGCCGAGGAGGAAAACCGATTTCTCAATCGACCACTCTTTGGGGGAGTTGTCAAAGGAAAAGAACATCTTTCCCACCAAATCTTCCATAGGACCTCCCCCCTGATGGCTTCTCCTAGCAGAGCTTGTTTCCAACAGAGCCTGTGGAGTTGGGACAACTAAAGAAGATGTGTGACACATCTTCGATGGATGAGTAGTAGCGTTTGCACCAGGGAGGCATCCCACAAATTTTTCTAGCCTTAATCTTGGTCCAGATTCCAAGATGAAGAATTTTTCATAAGAGAACACACTTTTTGATTTCTATGAGGGGGTGCCAAATAGCCATGAACCTCATGTCCCACTGCAACCGCATCCATGACAGGCGCCACTTCTTGTTAAGGTTAACTTGATAATCAATGGTTTCTTTGATGTTCGGGATTTTTGTTAGACAACTAACATCGTGCTATCTCAGGCCAAGCGAGTTGGACGTGTCGTGCCCCATGAGAAGGTGAACTTTAGAGCGGTCCCAAGTGAGAAACTGTTTTGAAAAGTATTCCATTCTATATAGGTAATGTTGATGCTAGGGTCAATACCCTCAAAGCTGATCCACTGGTTGGTGTCTTGTTTCTAGAGATGTTTCCATTATTTGAAGCCATTGTTCCATAGCATCTTGGCGTTTGGAATGGCAACATTCCACTATCTGGATGCCATGGATCCAAAACCAGATAGAGCCATGTTGTCTGATAGTGGCTGCCCACCTCCAATCTTGACTTATTCTTGTGAAGCTTTTGAATTTATTCCAACTCTTCCATATGGAGTACACAAGATTAGAGCCTTTCGCGAAGATCGGGGTTGGGGAAAAAAAGGGTCAGGATGTCAAGATTCTTCCAATTTGGCAATCCCACAAGAGTCAACACATTCTTGTTTCTAAACATCAACTTGGCCCAGGAGGCCTCCCCATTGCACCACGCCTTAATCATCCATTTTGCCGCAAGTTTTTGGCCATGCACCCAATGTCCAGAATGCCAAGGCCTCCCTCCTAGGTGCAGATGGACGACTTGATTTTAGGCACCTCCCTCCTATTGTGGTGGCACGTTCAAAGGAAATTTCTACAAATACTTTTCAATTTGGATAGCTCTTGCTCTTTCGGTCTCCAATGAAAGGAACCACCTTGATCTTTTTGGCTTATACAAGTATCCCATTTAATTTTGGGGACACTCCTCTAGTCTCTATCAAGAGAGAAAGTAAATAATTGAGGAAAGAAGGAACATGTTAACCACTATAGCTCACCCCCGCCGAGGTTGATTTGCATACCTTTCTAGTATGAAAACTTGTTATCGAGCTTAGCAAGAGTCTAGTTCCATCCAATAGCCATTGAAACTACTTGACATGCAAAAGATTTTTTCCTTGGGGCTCAGATTATAGCCATGGTCAAACAAAATTTGAGGTGGATGACCAATAAGGGCCTTGAAAGAAGTTTTAAAGTGGTTCATTTTGGAGCCTATTGCCTCACAAAATGTATTTAGGAAACACCAAAATGTATGAATGGTGTCCGAATCATTATTTACAAAAGCATTCTTGTCATCCATCGAGATTCTCATGATCATTTGTTCTTGATTGAGAGGAAGAAAGACACCTTGAATAAGACCTAAATGTGTGTAATGAAAAGGCAGCTGGGACCATTGATAACTATCGCAAAGAGATGAGGGGCCAAGGGGAATCCTTGCCCGATATAATGTGTTTATTGAATAGCTTGCGAAAGCTCGCCATTTATGTTTATGTGCAGTGATGCATTTCCCAGCAAGATTGCTATCATCTTAATGAATTGTTTATTGTAGACGAGGTCTTTGAGAGATTAGAGAATGAATCTAACTCGAGATTTTCATATGCTTTGTCATAGTCAATCTTAAGGAAGAGAATATCTTGAGCATGCTCTTCAACAGAAACCTGACCTTCCCAAACATTGATGATAGCCTTGACGATGACCTCCCCTTGATGAATCCATTTTTATCCTCACTAATCCAATTTAGTAAGTGACAAGCAATTCGATTAGCACTAACTTTAGCAAGTATGTTGTAGCCTATTTGTAACGTTCTAATTGGATGGTGGCTTTCAATCCTATTTTTTTTGCCTTTTTTGTGAATAAGATTTATAATGCCTTCATTGAGATATTTGAGAAGTGCACTAAAAGAGACGGCCTCTTTCCACACTAGACATAATGGGGTAGTCGCCATGTGCTTAAAAGTCTTGAAAAATTCACTTGTGAGGCCATCCAATCCTAGGTTTTTCCATTAGGAAGCGACTCCATAATTTCCAAAAACCTCATCATCCTAAATGGGAGCTTCAAGAAGAGGCTTCATATTCTGTCGAGTTCTTTTGGTTCTTGCTCTAGAGATGGCCACCATGCATCTCTTTAGTAGGTTTCTCTGCCCTTTTGGTCCACCAATCTTTAAAATATATTCGGAGATTCTTTCTTTGAACTTCTTCGTTGTATCTTAGCATGAATATGATTTTCCAAAGCTTCTTCTAGTATTGAGAGGTTTGGAAGACAATCAGTTAAGATACCACCAAAAAGCACCCTTAAGAGTAAAGTCTTAGTTCAAGAACCCTCTACCTCAAAGAAAAAAGATGTACTTGTTTTCTTTTGGGGCAAAACATATCGCAACCACAAACATGATGCACATGCAAAGAATTAAATCCAAGGTATCCTCTCCTAAGGGTTCAAGCGCATCTCACGCATGTTACATAACATAACTGAATGCATGTATATGACGTAAAGTTTCCATTAGGGAAGCGGAAATGCATATAAATCAGTTATTTCTCTATGCTATTCGTTTCTACATTTCATGTACGGAAAACATATCTTTCAACATACACATCACAAAAAAAATCACATATGCATTCTGTGCATACAATACCACAAGAATATCGCGCACACACGTACATCAAAAAGCATCATCATGCATAGATACAATGTGCTCCCTCTTTGAGTTTGAGGTCTATAGAAGCACATGAACAACACAATGAAGAAGAGGAAGCTTGGAGCACGACACATTGCAAATGAATGTACAAACATAATTCACCAAATAGGTCCATGGACATATGCAAAAGGTAAGGGAAAAAGTTTCCACAGATTTATTAAATGTGTTCACCACATCACTACCAACATATATTAACAAATCCCCCTATAAGTGATGTGGTGAACAAAGAGAGAACTCATGTATCGAGAAGTGTTAAGCTATGTGGAAAGAAATCAATCCACAAAAGAAAGTAAGCCCAAAGCTTTGCATATAGCTTCAAACTTCTCCCTACAAAAAGACTTTGTAGAAAGGTCTCCAACATTATCTTGTGTCGGCACATAAGCCAAACTCATCTCTCCACTAGAGAAGCTCTCCATGACACAATGATAATGCACCTCAATGTGCTTTGTATCATGGAACATAGGTCTCCTCACACTTGCAGATATGCTTTCATTGTTAGTGAATATGGTGGTGAGAAAATACTTACAAACACCCAAATCAGCCAAAACGCATCTGAGCTACACACACTCAACAATCACTATGAAAGCTTCCCGATACTCAACCTCAAAATTAGAATTGGCCATTTTAGGCTGCTTCTTGCTCATCCAAGATACACATGAGCTACCAAACATGAAGCAAAATCGAGTGTTGGACACAAGAGTGTCATAGCAAGCAACCTAGTTTGAGTAAAACAAAAAGCATGTAAATTTGATGATACTGATTCCCCCTTGAGATAAGACAATCAATGTAGCAGAGAATCACTCAAGTACTAAACGATACTCTTAGCCCCTTACCAATCCTTGACACCTTGGCAATGCATAAACTTTCCCATGAGACATGCAGGAAATAAAGCCAAGGCCAGATCCTACTTTGGGAAACTATATGAGGAGTGTAACAGTGCTTGACATATGAACACATATGAAGTAGGAAATCTGAATTTATGTGAATATAACAAGAGCTGAATATACATACACAAACATACAGCAGAATATACATGTGAATACCTAAAGCGGAGAAGGGAGAAGGAAGGGCTTGTGCTTATACACAATCTCAACGGTTTTCTACTGCGTTTCTTACAACCACCAATTGTTGTGGATATAGTTTTTGTTGGTTTCAATGGTGATCGTGATTTGATTCGTTTTAGCTTCACGAACGCATTTGGTCGACACTTCTAGTTTCTGCTGGTATCGATTGTTTATGGTTAAGAATTGAGTCCCAACATGTGGGAGTAGGATAACACACACACAATATGTTTATGGTTAGGAACTGATTCCAAGCTTAAGTTAGCCATTTGGCCATTAATTTACTGACCATTCCTTCGATGTCTAAAATCCCCTAACTAGCTTTATATTTTTGGCTTAAACAAGTTCCCCATTTAATTTAGGGGATACCCCTCTAGTTAGGGTCCCCTGTCTGGAGAAAGTTTTTGCAAATTCTTTCCAATTTGAGAATCTCTTTGTCTGTCGGTCTCCAGCAAGAGAGAAAGTAAATAATCAAAGAAAGAAGGAACACGTTATCCACTATAGGTCCCCTCCCCCCACATAAGGTTGATCTGGATACCTTCCTTTCTAGTATGCCAACTTAATATTGACCTACGCAAGAGCCAAGTTCCATCGCTGACCCATTGGAACATCAAATCTTATTGAAATACTTGACAAGCGAAAGATTTCTCTCCTAGGGATCAACTAATAGCTATGGTCGACCAGAATTTGAGGTGGATGACCAATAACCACCTTAAAAGCAGTCTTAGAGTGGTTTATTATGGAACCTAATGCCTCACAAAATGTATTTAGTAAACACCAAAATGTATCAATGATGGCCGGATCATTATGCACAAAAGCATTTGTATCATCGCTAGAGAGTCTCTTGATCAATTGGTCTTGATTGAGAGAAATAAAGATGCCTTGAATAAGACCTAAATGTGTGTGATGTTTAAGGAGGCAGCAAAGACCATCTACATTACCGCAAAGAGAAGAGGGATCAAGGGGCATTCTTGCCCGATAGAATGTTTTAATTGAATAGCTTGAGAAATTTGGCAAGTTGTGAAGAAATGGATGTTGCATCGATGAAGTAGGATGTTGTTCTACGTTATATGTGGTTAGATACTCTTATCATTAACCGTTAGTATTTTGGAAGCTGTATGAGGCATCGGTCTAACATATTGGGCAATGCAAAAATATTAAAATGTTTAGTTAACAGCTTTGATGCATATTTGAGAGAGAATCACAATTATGAAGAGATTTATATACATCTAAGGTATGATTGGTCAAGCCACAAATGATTCTTTGTGTCCTTGAAGCACTCATCTAAGGTATGATTGGTCAAGCCACAAATGTTGCAATGTGAAGAGTTGTATGGTCTCCCCTTGCCTTGTTTTTCTCATCTACCCCTTCCTCTAGTACCTCTTCCTCTACCTTTGAAATTCGCTTGAGAGGTACTTGCCTCTTTTTGATTCCTTTTACCCTTGCCTTTATCTTTACTATTATTTTTGTGTATGTAAAGGGCAAAAGTTTGATTACCTCTAGAAGTATCTCCATTCTTGTTGAGTTTTGCCACATGTGTGAAGAGTTGACCCATCAATGTGTTGAGGTCAGGTATCTACATGTCCATATATAGGTCCATTGTTGTGGTAAAAGAGTCCCATTTATTGTCAGCTTTAAGGCCATTTATGATCTACTTTACTATTTGCTCCTCTTCTATTTCTTCTCCCATACTCCCAAGTTGATCAACTACATACTTCATCTTGGTCACATAGTTAACTACACTTTGCTTTTTTTGCTTCTTCAAGGTTGTGAACTCCATCCAAAGCTAGTTCTTCCTAGCCCTTGTATTTGATGAGAAGTATGAAGAGAGTACCTCCCAAGTCTCTTGGGAGGTCTTGACTAGAGCATCAGATATTGAGTTAAGTATATAAGACCTGACTAGAGCATCCTTTGCACACCATGTAGCTACTCTTTCTTGCTCCTCTCTTGTAGGTTGAAGTTTTCTTCTGAATTTTGGCGCTTCTTCATCTCCAGAGATTTATCCATACAAGCTTCTTCCTTCGAGGTAAGCCTTCATCCTTAGAAACCATGCTAGATAATTTTCCTTGTCCAATATCCCAATGAATGATGGAAATCCATCTCCCATATTACCTTAATGTTGCTATGATACCACTATTGGAGGATAGGAGGATAGATTCTCGAAATGAGATGGTGCTGCAAATCCTTGCTTCACACCAGCCAAGAAGAAGTTGAAAAGTGTAAAGTATACCTCTTAAGCTTCCCAATGACCAGAAATAATCACCTAAACGCTTTGGATTATGCTACTCCAATCAATGAATCAAAATAGATGACTTGTAATATTCATAGTGAACAAAAACTTAGTATTCTAGTCATTGCACTTACATAGTAAATTCGACACTACTCTGTACCTTCTAGCATTTGGTCGAATTCCTTTACAAAAAATCTAATTAACTTAGATAGCTCACAATCACGAGTTATTTCACTTGAAATGATCAAGTGTACTCTGAGAATTATGCTTAACAAGTTAGGGGTACATCTCGACAATTTTGGGCTCCAACAGTATGTACACTAGTGAGCAAAGTTTTGAAGATATCTCGAGATTGACTAAAGCAATGATGATGAGACTTTGTAGCAAGAAAATAGATGGTATGCTATGCTGAATCTATACCAACATAAATCACATCAAATGATGAAGTATGCATTGAGATCCAAGTCTGCAAAATTCACTATTTTGAGCACAATGTGAGAGTAGTGATGGAGCTATAGAATGAGCTCACTAAGCACGGAAAATCCCTCTCAAATGATCTTCAAATTGGGCTCATGTGATGCAAGATTTTGATCCATCTTTTATAGTTAGAATTGGAGCCACTTTTTAAATTCCAATTCAAACTCTTACCATAAAGTGAATCCTAAACTTTCAGACTTTCTTTCTGATCAATCACGTACCAAATAATTTGTGATTTGATTCCTCCTAATTCCACGTGAGAGTAAGTGCTATAATGTATGCACTTTTAGGAGGATAAAAGTAAATGTTTTTTATAAGAGAATAGTCATATATGACTTTATGAAGTGCATGCTAAATGTCCAAGTATGTAGGTTTGGACTCATTTGCACCAACAATCACGTGTTCTTAATTGACATAATTTTGGAAAAGAATCTCCTATGTGCATTGAAGTCCTTTCATCTCTCACTCTTTGTCAAATCCTTGAGAGTAAGCACCCGTAGGTCATCTTCTTCAATGGTCCTTCCAATGAAACGTAAGGCATCTACAAATCGTGTTACATTAACTATGTACTCATCCAAATTTCTACTTGAGGCCTTCCTTATCTAGCAAACTACGTTTCTTACTAGCACCAATCGTTGTAGGTACAATTTTCGGTGGTTGCAATTGTTGATTGTGTTATGATTCGTTTTAGCTTCACGAACGCATAAGTCCTTCAATGATTGGTCCACGCAAAAAAAATGTTTATGGTTAAGAACTGATTACCAACAACACGTGGAAGTAGGATAGTACGCACAATATGTTATGGTTAAGAAATGATTCAAATCTTTAGTTGGCCATTTGGCCGCTAGATTAGTGCCCATTCCTTTGGTGTCTAAAATCATGGCGCCACCTTGATCTTGTCTTTTTTAAATAAAGGAATTTTGGCCTTAGCCTACTCTCCCGGACTTGAATTAATTAAAACAAAAGTACAAGTGAAGGGGACTAGTACCCAAAGGATCCCCCGAATCCCATGGTTGCAGGGATAGCTATAACAGAGTTTAGATGGCATTACAAAGAAGGTTAATCACCCTCTCATCACCCTCATGTAGGGCCCACTTAGGTTTAAGGTTGTTGTTGATCAAAAGGAGCACTTGATGATGCCTGAAGGAGGGAGGGAGGGATTTCTTATAGTTAGCCATTCTTTAGCCGAGGAGGAAAACCGATTTCTCAATCGACCACTCTTTGGGGGAGTTGTCAAAGGAAAAGAACATCTTTCCCACCAAATCTTCCATAGGACCTCCCCCCTGATGGCTTCTCCTAGCAGAGCTTGTTTCCAACAGAGCCTGTGGAGTTGGGACAACTAAAGAAGATGTGTGACACATCTTCGATGGATGAGTAGTAGCGTTTGCACCAGGGAGGCATCCCACAAATTTTTCTAGCCTTAATCTTGGTCCAGATTCCAAGATGAAGAATTTTTCATAAGAGAACACACTTTTTGATTTCTATGAGGGGGTGCCAAATAGCCATGAACCTCATGTCCCACTGCAACCGCATCCATGACAGGCGCCACTTCTTGTTAAGGTTAACTTGATAATCAATGGTTTCTTTGATGTTCGGGATTTTTGTTAGACAACTAACATCGTGCTATCTCAGGCCAAGCGAGTTGGACGTGTCGTGCCCCATGAGAAGGTGAACTTTAGAGCGGTCCCAAGTGAGAAACTGTTTTGAAAAGTATTCCATTCTATATAGGTAATGTTGATGCTAGGGTCAATACCCTCAAAGCTGATCCACTGGTTGGTGTCTTGTTTCTAGAGATGTTTCCATTATTTGAAGCCATTGTTCCATAGCATCTTGGCGTTTGGAATGGCAACATTCCACTATCTGGATGCCATGGATCCAAAACCAGATAGAGCCATGTTGTCTGATAGTGGCTGCCCACCTCCAATCTTGACTTATTCTTGTGAAGCTTTTGACTTTATTCCAACTCTTCCATATGGAGTACACAAGATTAGAGCCTTTCGCGAAGATCGGGGTTGGGGAAAAAAAGGGTCAGGATGTCAAGATTCTTCCAATTTGGCAATCCCACAAGAGTCAACACATTCTTGTTTCTAAACATCAACTTGGCCCAGGAGGCCTCCCCATTGCACCACGCCTTAATCATCCATTTTGCCGCAAGTTTTTGGCCATGCACCCAATGTCCAGAATGCCAAGGCCTCCCTCCTAGGTGCAGATGGACGACTTGATTTTAGGCACCTCCCTCCTATTGTGGTGGCACGTTCAAAGGAAATTTCTACAAATACTTTTCAATTTGGATAGCTCTTGCTCTTTCGGTCTCCAATGAAAGGAACCACCTTGATCTTTTTGGCTTATACAAGTATCCCATTTAATTTTGGGGACACTCCTCTAGTCTCTATCAAGAGAGAAAGTAAATAATTGAGGAAAGAAGGAACATGTTAACCACTATAGCTCACCCCCGCCGAGGTTGATTTGCATACCTTTCTAGTATGAAAACTTGTTATCGAGCTTAGCAAGAGTCTAGTTCCATCCAATAGCCATTGAAACTACTTGACATGCAAAAGATTTTTTCCTTGGGGCTCAGATTATAGCCATGGTCAAACAAAATTTGAGGTGGATGACCAATAAGGGCCTTGAAAGAAGTTTTAAAGTGGTTCATTTTGGAGCCTATTGCCTCACAAAATGTATTTAGGAAACACCAAAATGTATGAATGGTGTCCGAATCATTATTTACAAAAGCATTCTTGTCATCCATCGAGATTCTCATGATCATTTGTTCTTGATTGAGAGGAAGAAAGACACCTTGAATAAGACCTAAATGTGTGTAATGAAAAGGCAGCTGGGACCATTGATAACTATCGCAAAGAGATGAGGGGCCAAGGGGAATCCTTGCCCGATATAATGTGTTTATTGAATAGCTTGCGAAAGCTCGCCATTTATGTTTATGTGCAGTGATGCATTTCCCAGCAAGATTGCTATCATCTTAATGAATTGTTTATTGTAGACGAGGTCTTTGAGAGATTAGAGAATGAATCTAACTCGAGATTTTCATATGCTTTGTCATAGTCAATCTTAAGGAAGAGAATATCTTGAGCATGCTCTTCAACAGAAACCTGACCTTCCCAAACATTGATGATAGCCTTGACGATGACCTCCCCTTGATGAATCCATTTTTATCCTCACTAATCCAATTTAGTAAGTGACAAGCAATTCGATTAGCACTAACTTTAGCAAGTATGTTGTAACCTATTTGTAACGTTCTAATTGGATGGTGGCTTTCAATCCTATTTTTTTTGCCTTTTTTGTGAATAAGATTTATAATGCCTTCATTGAGATATTTGAGAAGTGCACTAAAAGAGACGGCCTCTTTCCACACTAGACATAATGGGGTAGTCGCCATGTGCTTAAAAGTCTTGAAAAATTCACTTGTGAGGCCATCCAATCCTAGGTTTTTCCATTAGGAAGCGACTCCATAATTTCCAAAAACCTCATCATCCTAAATGGGAGCTTCAAGAAGAGGCTTCATATTCTGTCGAGTTCTTTTGGTTCTTGCTCTAGAGATGGCCACCATGCATCTCTTTAGTAGGTTTCTCTGCCCTTTTGGTCCACCAATCTTTAAAATATATTCGGAGATTCTTTCTTTGAACTTCTTCGTTGTATCTTAGCATGAATATGATTTTCCAAAGCTTCTTCTAGTATTGAGAGGTTTGGAAGACAATCAGTTAAGATACCACCAAAAAGCACCCTTAAGAGTAAAGTCTTAGTTCAAGAACCCTCTACCTCAAAGAAAAAAGATGTACTTGTTTTCTTTTGGGGCAAAACATATCGCAACCACAAACATGATGCACATGCAAAGAATTAAATCCAAGGTATCCTCTCCTAAGGGTTCAAGCGCATCTCACGCATGTTACATAACATAACTGAATGCATGTATATGACGTAAAGTTTCCATTAGGGAAGCGGAAATGCATATAAATCAGTTATTTCTCTATGCTATTCGTTTCTACATTTCATGTACGGAAAACATATCTTTCAACATACACATCACAAAAAAAATCACATATGCATTCTGTGCATACAATACCACAAGAATATCGCGCACACACGTACATCAAAAAGCATCATCATGCATAGATACAATGTGCTCCCTCTTTGAGTTTGAGGTCTATAGAAGCACATGAACAACACAATGAAGAAGAGGAAGCTTGGAGCACGACACATTGCAAATGAATGTACAAACATAATTCACCAAATAGGTCCATGGACATATGCAAAAGGTAAGGGAAAAAGTTTCCACAGATTTATTAAATGTGTTCACCACATCACTACCAACATATATTAACAAATCCCCCTATAAGTGATGTGGTGAACAAAGAGAGAACTCATGTATCGAGAAGTGTTAAGCTATGTGGAAAGAAATCAATCCACAAAAGAAAGTAAGCCCAAAGCTTTGCATATAGCTTCAAACTTCTCCCTACAAAAAGACTTTGTAGAAAGGTCTCCAACATTATCTTGTGTCGGCACATAAGCCAAACTCATCTCTCCACTAGAGAAGCTCTCCATGACACAATGATAATGCACCTCAATGTGCTTTGTATCATGGAACATAGGTCTCCTCACACTTGCAGATATGCTTTCATTGTTAGTGAATATGGTGGTGAGAAAATACTTACAAACACCCAAATCAGCCAAAACGCATCTGAGCTACACACACTCAACAATCACTATGAAAGCTTCCCGATACTCAACCTCAAAATTAGAATTGGCCATTTTAGGCTGCTTCTTGCTCATCCAAGATACACATGAGCTACCAAACATGAAGCAAAATCGAGTGTTGGACACAAGAGTGTCATAGCAAGCAACCTAGTTTGAGTAAAACAAAAAGCATGTAAATTTGATGATACTGATTCTCCCTTGAGATAAGACAATCAATGTAGCAGAGAATCACTCAAGTACTAAACGATACTCTTAGCCCCTTACCAATCCTTGACACCTTGGCAATGCATAAACTTTCCCATGAGACACAACAAACTAAATATCACGACATGTTATGCATAAATAAATCAAGCATCCAACAGCCTGTTGAAAGAGAGCAACATCAAATGCACTCCAACATTATCAAGATTCAACTATAAACTTGTTTACATGGGAGTGGCAATAGTTTAAAAATCTTCAAGGCCAAAACACTCCAATAATGTGTCAATGTATTTTGTTTGACACAAATCTATTCCCCAAACAACTTGCATAACCTCTATGCCCAAATAATGATGCAAATGAACCAAATCTAACATCTCAAAAGAGGCAAGTAAATCATCTAGAAATTTAGAAATATTCTTCTCATTAATACCATTGAGCATCGTGTCATCAACATATACAAAAGTGATCAAAAGTGCACCATATTCATGCTTAACATATAAGGTACTCTCAATTGGAGTGTTATCAAAGCCATTGTTATCAAAGCCATGTGCTAGCAAGTAGGAATGTATAGTTTCATACCAAGCTCATTCTGCTTGTTTCAAACCATATAATGCCTTTTTCAACCTACACACTTTGTTTTCATGACCTTCCGGCACAAAATCATAGGGTTGAAATACATAAACGTCTTCATGTAAGTCACCATTCAAAAATAGATGTCGATCTGACGTACATTCCAACCATCATGAGATGCAAGTGCCGAAATACTACGAATAATGTTTATTTGGCATGTGGGAGCAAAGGTCTCATCAAAATCAATGTCCCCCTTCTTGATCATAACCTTTGGCAACAAGCCTTGCCTTAGACTTGTCAATTGTTCCATCCAGCTTATGTTCCACCATGTATAACCATTTAGTGATGGTCTTTTTTCCTAGAGGCTAATCACATGAGGACCAAGTATCATTCTTCATAATAGAATCATATTTTTATTGCATACCAGCCATCCAATTTTTTCAAGTTTATGCTTCCTCAATAGAAACAAGCTCATTCTCATTAGTAAGACTAGATACAACCATTGCACAACAATTTCATGTAAATGAAGCACTGTCAGAGCCTAACTAGGTATGATATGACAAAGGTGCATCTCATTTGCTATTCTCAAAATATACACCAATCACTTAGGTATAGTTTTAGCCTCTTCTAAGTCGGCCTCTCATTAATAAGTGCATCATGTAGATCTACCTCGCAACTTGAATGATCGACATTATCATTTGGAAGTTCTAAAGGCTTAGAAATTTCCTTGCTTGAAAATAAAAACAAGAACATGGATAGAAAAGAAAATTTAATTCGTATTGGGTTGATGCAAAATGAGCTTTTTATCTAAAGCGTAGTGATTGTAATGAGCTTTTTCCATGGTATGGAAGCAAAGATGGCTTGCATATTCAATCCTTCCCTCCATTTCAAATAGAAGCCCATCATTACAAGGAAAGGTTGGAGCCACAATAACAAAAGGAAAGGAAAAGATGGATGGTTTCAGTTAATGATGAAGAAGTGGATAACTTGAAGACTGCAAGAGTTAGAACCGCTAAATCAAATAGAACCAAATAAATGGTTCAAAGGTTAACATATACCTCATTCATAATCAAGGAGTATGCATACAAGAACTTAAGAACCCTATTGTTTGAAACAAGAAAAAAATCACATGAAATGTAATGCATCTATGAAAGAAAAAGTTAAAGATTTGGAAGGGCAATGGAACTTGGTCTTTCCTACGCAATAAAAGGGAGTGCAAAAATATTTCAGTATTTTTTTTGACAAAAAACTATTCCCCCATGAACTTGCGTGATCCAAATGCCCAAATAATGATTCAAACGCACCAAACCTAGCATCTCAAAAGAGGCATGCAAAACAGCATTGAAATCAATAATATGCTTCTCATTAGGGCTAGTGAACAACATGTCATCAATATATACAACAATGATGAAAAGTGCATCATCTCCACAACTAACATATCAAGTGTTCTTGGTTAGACTATTCTCAAAACCATGTGGTAGCAAATAGGCATGTATCTTCTCATACCAAGCACGTGGTACTTTCTTCAAATCATATAATGTTCCTTCAAACCATATAATGTCTTTTTTCAACTTGCAAACTTGGTTTTCATGCGCTTTCTACACAAAACCAAGGGGCTTAAATACATAAACTTCTTCATGTAATTTACCTTTCACTGATTTATGATCTAGTTTTCTACTTTTTCATTCATGCACTAATGCATATGCGAGGCAACCAAAGGCACATGGATGAGCAATAGATGGTTTCCAAAAATACAACGCCTCGTATAGACTGATTTCTTGGAGTGCTTTGGTAGGACACCTGTTAACTATGCTACACACATAACATCCTCAAGCAAGGAGCTACGTGGTAAATCTCGACTTTTCACCACACACCTCACTATTTCCATTAGGAACTTGTTCTATCTTTTAGAAAATCCATTTACTTGAGGTGTATAGAGCACTATACAGTGATGTTTTATCATATTCTCATCCAAATGCATTAAAAATTAGAAGACATGTATCCCACCCCTCAAGGGTGACTAATTTAAATGTTGAAAAATTTTCAGCCATAACGAGGAAATCTTTAAAGCACATAAGCGCTTTGGAATCTACTTTCAATGAATACATCCAAACATGTTTAGATATGTCATCAATAAAAGTCAAGAAGTACAAGTAGTTCCCAAATGAAGGTGTGTGCATGGAACCACAAACATCACTATGAACATGCTACAATTTATGAGCATCTCAAAATGAACCATCTTTTGGGAAGGAGGAATGATGCTTTTTCTGGGAGATGTAGCCTTCAAATAAATGTTTAGAAGGTGCCTCAATTGTGGCCAAAGAGGACACAATGTTAGAATTCTATAGTCTGCAAAACAATTTAGCAAAAGCTATATGACCAATGTGTGCATGCCAAAGCTTTGCATATGAGATAGCGTGAGAATCTTGAACTACACATGCTGAATCATTCACAAATTTGATCTGAATATGAATTATCAAACTATGAGAGTGAAGACTGAACAAATCAACCATCCTTATGGTCATCAACGTCTTCTTTTTTGTGGTTCAATTAGTCATGTTACCATAAAAATGAGTCTCTAATCGTGTGTTTGACTTTGAAGTCTTTTTTGTTTTCCTTTGCATGCATTGGATTTCATTCAAAATACTTCCAAGTTCTTAATTTCTTTCTAAATCCAAACACATGATTGTGTAGATGTCTTTTCCAAAGGAAAGATCTTATTTGTTGAATGTAAAGGAAAAATATTTTGGAAGAAAATGCGTAAGCTAATTTTCGCAAATGTAAAGATATACCAAGTGGTTTTTTTAGAGAAGTAAGTCATAGAAACAAGTTGGAATGGTTAAAAAGTTTCATTAGGAGTGAATAGTTAGAGGGCTCATTACCTACTTGATTGACATGGAATCCCTTCTTTTTCACTCTCTTGGTTTGAAGTTGCCTCATATGCATGTAGATAATGGTCAAGCGTCGAGGAAGAGTAGTTGTCAACATGCGGGAATTTCTTAAGCATGCAAGACTTTCATACCATGATTGCAATAGTTTCATATGTAGATAAGGTATGAATTGTTCTAATACAAACCATGTGTAAGGTCCGATAACATATTCAGAGGATCTTGTTTACATGGAGATATAGTACAACGCAAAGAGAACCTATGTATGCATAGACATAAAGACACAAAGAGAGAAAAATATGGAAAGAAATATGTAAACAAAAAGATTGATAGTCTAGTTAAAGAAGTTCCAACGTGTTTCGAGTTAAAAAAGCCCCAACGTGTTTCGGGTTAAAAGGTACTCAAAATTTGTTTTCTTATAACGACGAAGGCGCCCGGATACACCCAATGCCCGTCTTATAGTAGAGGGAAGCACTGATTCTCTGCATTAAAAGGAACCAAGCCTCATAATCAATTTGGTGATTCGAATCTATTCCAATGTCTTCTAGCTTGGTCGTTTTAGAGGTGCTTCCACATAGGAAAGCCTTTGTTCTCAAGATTCTTACCCGATTTTGAAGTTCTTGTCTTCCACTCTCATGATACCAGAAATTAGTACCAAATAGTCTTGTTGTCTCATGCTAGCTACCCATGTGCACTCTTCACGGATGGAGCAGAAGGGCTTCATCTTGTTCCAACCCTTTCCACAAAGAGAACATACGATCCAAAGTATTAAAAGTGGCCATGAATGGTGATAACAACAGAGTGAAGAGGTCAACTTCTTTTCATCGAGGGATCCCCATGAAAGAAAGGATGCAACTTTAAATAATAAAAATTAGAGCCTTACAAGTCAATGGGCATAGCACCCATAGGACCCCCCATATCCCATATAGCAGGAGCTACTTATAGATTACTAGAGAATTTTACAAAGAATGTTGATAAGTCCTCTCTCATCCCGCGCATGTGGGGCGCACTTGGTTTTGATCTTCTTCTTCTTCTCTAGGAAGAACACTGTATGATGTCTAAAGGGCACGGCTTCTTACAATTGAAAATTCTTTTGCCTAAAAGAAAAAGAGATTTTTCGATTGAACATTGTTTGGGAGGGCTTTGGAAGTTGGCTGCATACCTCTCTTTGCCCAAAGACCTCAATGATTTCTTGCTAATAAAAGCACAAACCGAATTAAATTCGCTTTTTGTAAAAGTAAAATGAGATTAATGTCACAAATTTACAAATGCAACGAATCAATATTACGCGACGAATATAGTAAATAAAGTCCATCAACTTTGCATAAATGAGAAAACTGTCAATAAGGCTTAGTAAGTTCACAATTAGAACCCTATCTATCTTGTGTAGCTCTGCTCTCTTGGTCTATAAGTGAACCTATAGTGTGTTGTTCTGCATCCGGTATGCACTTATTTATTTCTTAGCTCATTTCGAAATCCACAAGAGAAACTTTTTGTTAAATCTCCGAGAATGACAATGTCTCTAACCTCACCACCCAAGTCTCTGAAGGAGGTTCTCTGCTTTATGGGATGGCTCAAGTGGCATGGTCATCACCTTCCTTGCTGGCACGTCTCACGATCCCACTTACCCAGTTGAATTGAATCCCTCCTTGTGAATTTTATTGGACTGATGAGTGTAACACTAGTTTTCTTCACCACAAGTAGTTACTCCATGTATTATTTGAGGCATTGGATACAACGATGGCAGTGTTTTACTGCAAACAATCTTCTATGGTCTATGATTTCATTAAAACGTTTGTAAACGATTATTCATATTCCAATGTATAGAAATAACCATGCATAAACGAATAAATAATAACCCTTTAAACAAAAGAATTTCCCAAAAAATAACCATCGACTACATAAATCTGAGTGTCTAAGAAATATGCGAGCCTTCATGATCGTTGATATAAGAATGAGAAAATAAAAATTGGAATACTCGTTTTTGAAATTCAATTTTAGGAGTGGTGAATGTTGATTTCGAATGATCACTTTGGTGTTTTGAAGCCCTTTTAAGCCAAGGACTGTTTCCATTTTGTCATTGCAAGCTTCCCATTTGGGGGCTTTGTGGTCATTTAGCTAGGAGTCGGATCTTCGAGTCTGCCCAAGCACTTATTCTCTTCATTAAGAGGAACCAAGCCTCATAATCAACTCAACGATTCGAGTCAATATCCTCAAATCTGATCCAATATCTTCTAGCTTGGTTTTTTTAAGGTGCTTCCCCATAGCAAAACCTTTGCTCTCAAGATTCTTAGCGATTTGAAGTTTCTTCCTTCCACTCTCATGATACCAGCAATTGCTACTAAATAGTCTTGTTGTTTGATGCTATTGCCCATTTCCACTCTTCATGAATGGATCAAAAGGACTTCATCTTGTTTGAACCCTTTCCGGAAGGAGAACAGACGATCCAAAGCAGTCAAAGTGACCTTGATTGGTGAGACCAACAAAGTGAAGAGGCCAAAGCAGTCAAAGTGACCTTGATTGGTGAGACCAACAAAGTGAAGAGGCCAGGTTGTTTCCATCGAGGGATCCCCGTGTAAGAAAGGATGCCATTATTTCTGAAAAATAAACTTGGAGCAAGAAGCACTAGCATCACTAAAGGCCTTAATCATTGAATTGGCCAGCATCTTGTTCGCCAATGCTTGAATGTCCTCTTGCTGATAAAAGCACAAACCACATCAAATTCCCGTTTTCTAAAAAGTAAAATGTCTTCTTGCTAATAAAAGCACAAACCACATTAAATTCCCTTTTTCTATAAAGTAAAATGAGATTACTGTCACAAATTTAGAAATGCAACGAATCAATATTACGCGACGAATATAATAAATAAAGTCCATCAACTTTTCATAAATCATAAAACTTTCAATAAGACTTACTAAGCGCACAATTAGAAGTCTATCTATCTTGTGTAACTCTCTTTCTCTGTAACTGAACCTCTCGTGTATTGTTCTGCATCCGGTATGCACTTACGTATTTTTTTTAGCTCATTTCAGACTCCACAGGAGGTAAACGTTTTAAATCTCCAAGCATGACATTGTCTCTGACTGTTAGTCACTTTGCTAAAGTTCTTTCGAGTTGTATTAGTTTTTTCTTCAACTATACGAAAATTGCTACAGCTTTAGAATGCTAGTGGCGCCATGTTCCTTTTCCTGTGCTTGCATAATGGTGAGTGCAAAATTTTAGTATTACCCCATTCGATTTATCAATGAACAGCGAAATCGTGGGATGAACTAATCTCTTTAATGATATCTTAGCGTGGAACACTGGATACATCGAGGAATGTTTTTGTGGAAAGTCATTCACCATTATATATACGTACATTTCTCTCTCTCTCTCTCTCTCTCTCTCTCTCTCTCTCTCTCTCTCTCTCTCTCTCTCTCTCTCTCTCTCTCTGTGTCGTTTTCTTCTGTTCTTGAAAGAGGCTACATACAGCATAATTTCTTCCGCTCTGATGTCAGAGTTGGTAGATGTTTTGGAGCTATAAGTTATAGCCTATTTCAGGGTCAAAAAGACACGATGAAGCATAAGAGCAATGCACAGAGGTTGCAGAGGAAGGAACAACCATTGTGCTACGTCATTGTTTCCTAACTCATTCTAGAGAAGCGGTTTTTTCCAGCAAATGGTAATGCTTTCAGAAGACATAAAACCATTGATAAGTCGAGAGACTAAGACGAATTACAAGCAATGGGTTGAATGATGATTAGTTATATCTGTTCAATATGAAAACTCCGCGTTCAACTTTGCCGATTCTCTTTCAGAGTAGACTATTGAGAAGTTCTAAATAGGTAGAGCAACAAGAAAGCATAAGACTAATCTCCCCCGTTTAAATACGGGAAAATCTTTTCTTACTGGTGCCAGAGAAAAAAACAGTTTAAAATCAAATGGTTCCCACGTGAAAGGGACGAAAAGCTTATGAGCGTCTTTCTTATCTCCCTTGTATTCTTTTCTATGTTCTTTTTTAATACTCTGAATCAATTGTTGAAAAAAGGAACATTCGTTTTACCTACGACCTCTGCTTTGGATACTATGCCCCCGTTTATGTCCTCCTTTCATTGTACTTTTAAATCAATTCATGCTATTCCGGAAGTGTAGAACTCAATGATCGAAACTCCTTTAAGCAACATGCATCGTCCTTCACATATGATGGTTTCTCAAATGAATGATTCTATGTTTTACCGAGTCACTCTCGATCTTGCACTGATTGATCATTCAACGAAAATGGCTGTGATCATTCTCCTTGCACACATCACTAAAGTAATGGAGATCATGCTATTGACGAGCTTCCTCTGATGAAGAAAAACAAAGTAATGGAGCCGCTTTCCATTCACATTGCAGAGGGAAACCCAACACTTCGCTGTCTCCGTTATACTATTGGAGCCTCTTTTAGTGAATTTCAGAAAAGGGTCCACGGTCAGATGGTTGAGTCCCTCAAGGCTGAGGGTTAAATCCTGCACACCGGCAAGGAATCTAAACCAGGCCTTTGGGCATGTGGAATGAGTCAAACTAGTTGTTACTTTGCTTTCAGGCGGTTGCAAAATCATGTCAAATGCGTTTAAATCCTCCTCCTCAGGATAAGAGCGTCCCTTGGGTACTGTGCCGAAATCATGTCAAATAAGTTTAAATCCTCCTCAGGATAAGAGGGTCCCTTGGGTATGGTGCCCATTTGCCCTATATAGTTGCAAATTCAAAGTTAAAGCTCTTGGGTGTACAGTTGTAATTTCAAAGTTAAAGCTCTAGGGAGCAGGCTTCGGCTGAACCTTCATTTACAAAAAAGCAAACAAAAAAAAATTCAAAAGGTGCTTTTGAACACCTCTCAAAGATCTTATTCACAATCTTTTTTTTTTTAAGAAAAGGAAGTTCGACCTTAGCCTATTCTCCCGGAGTTTAATTAAAATAAAGAAGAAAAATTACAAGTGAATGGGACTAGTACCCATGGGACCCCCCAAATCCCACAATGCAAGGGAGGAGTATGGCAAGCTAGAGGGCATTACAAATGAGGCAGATAAATCTAACATCACCCTCATGTGGGACCCATTTGGGTTTCAACTTGTTGTTTTCGAGGAGATAAATACAATGATGTCTAAACGATGGAGATCTCTTATCTTGGGAGATTCTTTTACCAAGAAGAAACAAGGATTTCTCGATCGACCATTCCTTAGGAGTTTTGCCAAAATTGACAGCACGTCGCTCCCTCCAAATCTTCCAAAGAGTCTCACCCCTGATGGCATTCCACAGCCTTGATGAGCAGCTGACCACCTCACCCAACAGCTCCTGTTGCCAATTGATTTGGTTCGTGAGTCTCAATATCCAGGTCACGTGATGCCAGATAACATGGAACTTGGGACAATCGAAGAACACGTGAGGTAAATCTTCAATGCATCGATGGAAACGCTTGCACCATGATGGCACACCACAGATTTTGTTAGCCCTTGCATTGGACCACATACCTTTATGCAAGATCTGCCACATGAGCAAGGACTTTTTTATCTCAATTAGGGGGTGCCAAATAGACATGAATTTTAATTCTCATCGAAGTTTGGTCCAAGAAAGGCACCTTGAAGAAGAGTCCATTCCTCTAGGATAACTCTAAGTCTCAGGTCCAAGTCTTCGAACCTAATCCACTGGTTGGTCTCTTGTTCCCAGAGTTGTTTCCACTATTTGAACCCATTGTTCCATAGCCGCTTTGCAGTTTGGAGGTTCCAAGACTCCACCCCCCTAATGCCATCGATCGGGAACCAGATAGAGTCATTTTGTCTTATCCCAACTGCCCACTTCCACTCATCACTTATTCTAATGAATTGTTTGTCCTTGTTCTAACTCTTCCATAAAGAACACACGAGGCTAGAGCCTTTAGGGAACATCGGGTGGGGGGAGAACAAAAGCGTGAGAATCCCTATGTCCTTCCAACCAGGATGGCCAACCAGGGTAAGGTCTTCCATGTTTCTGAAGATCAATTTAGCCCAAGAGGACTCACTATTGCTCCAAGCCTTGATAAGCCACTTTGCTGCCAACTTGTCAGCCAATCCAACGATATCCAAAATTCCCAAGCCCTCTGAGTCTTTCGGGCTAATGCAAGTTTCCCATTTGATTTTGGGAATCCCCCTCCTGTTAGGGCCCCTAGTCGAAAACAAGTTTCTGTAGATTCTTTCTACTTTGGCCAAGTCTTTCTCCTTAGGTCTCCAACACGAGATAAAGTAAATAGTTGTAGACAGCATAAATGTGTTAACAACCATAGCATGCCCTGCCAAGTTGACTTGCATACCTTTCCAATGATTTAGTTTGCTATCTAGCCTAGATAGCACCTAGTTCCATCGTTGGTCCATTGAGATGCCGAATCCCATCGGAATGCCAAGGAGACGGAAGACTTGACCTCTAGGGATAACTTGACACCCCTGAACTAACAACAATTGGGGTGTAGGTCCACTGATTGCTCTAAAAGCAGTCTTAGCATGGTTGAAGCAAGAGCAACTGTAGGACCAGCCTGTGTGGTCGTGACTCCTAAGTCTTGAGCGTAGCGCCATCGTATAAGCCGCATCTCTTTTGGTCTGCGATTTATGAAAAAAAAATGTCACCAGAGCTCATCTGTCTTACTCATCAACTTGCTCCATAACTTTCCTATAAATGGAAAGAAGAAATGCATCAAAAGAATCTATGGGCATCGCAGCCACTCGTTCTGCAATTGTGCACAGACAATTATTAAGCATTTTCCATTCTAGTTATTTCTTTTTAGTTACGAAAAGGTCCTACTTAAAATTAAGACCACATCATAACCAGTTGATGGATAGAGCCTACACTTTCTTGTGGGGCATTAAGCAATATCTTTTAAAGAAGTGACTGGTGTAAAAAATATCTTTTATCAAGATCCATAAGATTATTTAGTTATTTATTCAGCCCCCATGGGCTACGATGGGACGCACCTCACCATCTATGTGGTGAGATGTTAAAATTAACCCCTTTTGGAGGATCATTAGACGTTCGGGGGATCCTTGTACCTTCAAGCTAACCAATTCAAACCACTTATTTCCTTTGACTTTAAGCCATCACTTTTTAGCATTTACATCCCTAAGTTTTCTGGCTCTATATCCTAGTAGTTTCTAAGCATTCAATCTTTGCTTTGTGAAATTTGAAGGTCCTATCGATAATATGTTTCAATGTACTTTCACTTGGTGATCCCCAAAGGTCCAGAGATGGTTTCTTCTCCTTCGAAAGCATGGCGAGCATGAAGCCGCACTACTCTTCTTTAAGCGATGACTAGAAATGGGTCGTTGGGATATGACTAAATGAGTACATTTGGTTCGCCATGTTGGGCGTTACACCAATCAAGGGGGATAGCGAACATATATGCATGTGGTACCAGTGTGATATCGAACATAAATGCATCTTTCTAAGTGAAGCACTCTCACAATTTCAGGAACACCTTTACATTCCTGGTTCTGATAGACCACCAAAGCTGGAATAATTATCATAAGGGACCTGAAGAAGCAGACAAGTACAGATTGCACAAACGTCATTCAAGAAAAGGATTTTATGCTGAAAAATATAAACGCGGTCGTTTTCCTGGGGAAGGAAAAAGAAAACACAACGTCATTCAAGTAAAGGCTGCTATCGCTCATTATAGGAGGGCGAACTTTTTCCCAAAGAATGTTCGCAATCGACTTCAGGAATATGATTATAATGATTAACATCCAGAGCGCATGCAGTGCGATAAAAATCACATACATCTATTTTTACGAATATTTATATTCTTTTTATTAAGTGTTATTCCTGAATGACATGACATGGCTCCGATTCTCAAGTCTCTGTTTTTGTCTACTTCTACATACTTGTGAGTAGTCTTGTTGTCTTGTTCATTGTTTGTGTTTGTGTTTGGATCAACCTGATTCATATCTGAGCAAGCGTACGTCTACATAATGAGTCCATACCGTTCATTGTGCTTACGACATAGGCTCACTTTTATTTTGTATGTTGTGGTCTGTACGTGCTCGTTGATTGATACCAGTTATTTCATGTCGTATAGTGTGCATTTTACAGTTCAGTGTGTAACTCTTATCACATTACTTCATACCTTACAATCCTGCGAGAATCATTTCTGTTGGGAAGATTTCATTTAGTATTTTATGACTGTAAGATCAGCCTCGATATGTGTGTGTTTGCTTTGCTTGGAGTAAGCTGAAATGGATGTGAGCCAAATTAGTAACAGCTTATTCACTTGCAAGCTTAGTTATAGCTAAAAGGCAAAGCTAGATGTGTAACTGCTAATATTCGAGAAAATTTTGTATGTAATCATCTGTTCTTGATGAACTATCAGAGGTGAATCTTATGCTTTATCTGCATGTGATTCCTTTCTATCTGGGCTGGACACCTTATACAGGCCAACGAGTTAATCGTGCTTGAGGAAAGGAAGAGAGTTTAGTACCATTGTTTTTAGATCACAATGACTGTGCAAATTAAGCTTTATTTAATCTTCACCAGGCTGGTCTCATTCATGAATAAGCTCTAAATGGTTTCATTGTATGTTTTAATGGCTCACTCTCCAACTTGCGCCGATTGATCATTCAACGGAAATGGCTGTGAGACAGCTTTTAAGACTGGTCTCCTTCGACACAGCGACAAAGTAATGGAGGCGTTTTCTATCGACATTGCAGAGGGGAATTCGAAACTTCGCTGGAAACTCTTTCCCTGAATTTCGCAAAGGGGTATTGGCCAGCTCTTTGGGAGCATATTCACAATCTTTGAACAATGCCGCACAGGGGTATTTAGTATGAGGAAGTGCATAAAAAACTCAACTTAGGTCTTAAGCGGCCATCAAAAAATTAACTAAGCATATTCACAATCTTTGAACAATGCTGCACAGGGCCATAAAAAATCTTTGAACATATAAGCCGCGTCAGGCCTACCGTATAAACCGCGTCCCCCGATGTCTTACTCATCAACTTGCTTCACAACTTTTTGCCAATTTGTGTATATTTACGGGCATCAAAAGCATCGCAGCTACAATTATTGAAGCATTTTCCATTCCAGCATGACCAGATATGTCAGATCGTTATGACTCAAAAGTACACAAAAGAGGCTGGTGTGAAAAGTATCTTTTGTCGAGAGCCAGAGGATTATTGAAAACAGTTTGACAGGATGCCATAAGATTATTGAATACAGTTTCTTTGAAATGAACAGAAATGCTAAATTAACAATGGAAGTGCATACTGTGCAGTGGGCAAGAGCCCACCCAAAGCTACAATGAGGATATCATTGAAAATCTCTTAGCAAAAGGAACTTCCATCTAGAGAATTCAGTTTCAGATATATCACATCGTTATAAATTTTTAATTATTAAAAGCGCCTACTTAAAATTAAGACCACATCGCAACGGTTTGATGAATAAAACCTACAAAAGTGGCTGGTGTGAATAAGTATCTTTTGTTGAGATCCAGAAGATTATTGAAGACAGTCTGTCACGATGACTTAAGATGACATTCTTTCATGAAATCATTGCAAGTCTACCCTTCCATGTGCTCCTGTACATCTGTTACTGTAGCCTTTCATCACCTCCTGTAAATCTTTACTGTCCTCTCATATGAACTTGTGTATCTTTTTTGCTTTTTTGGTAGATTTGCATTACGTTGCCTAAACAAAACAGAAAGTATTTTTAGTCATAGCGGCCAGTCTGATCGTCCATACTCGCCAGGATATGTCAACTTCGTCATTCATTTCACGTGTTCTTAATCTATCTATTAATTTGTAACTTATATGCATGCTTCAAATTCCAATAACACCATCAGTTAAAATAAACTTTGCAAAAATATCCACGTATCTCTCGCTTTAGATCTCTCTCTCTCTCTCTCTCTCTCTCTCTCTCTCTCTCTCTCTCTCTCTCTCTCTCTCTCTCTCTCTCTCTTTGTTTCTTTTAATGTGTCAAGGTTTTCTGACCTCTCAAGAGCTTTTGTTATTGGTCAATACCTTTGAAATAAAACCATGAGCTTTAGCTTCATTTGTCTTCAAGAGATCCAAATTGGTACTGAAGACCTTCCAAAGAGACTACGCCGAATTTCTTCATCTCATGTGTGGTTCTCCGCATAACATCCATGGGGATCAGGTTGCTCTTCTATTGGCAGAAAGCGTGGCTGGATACCTAGCCTTGAGGGGACCTAGAACGATATGAACACCATGTTTCTACTTTTCTTAAACACCCCCCCTCCCCCCGCTATAGGTCATCATTCCTTCAGTTTATGCACCCAATCTCAACAATGCTAGGCAAGTTACTTGGAAATATTTGGATGCTCTATCTATGGATGAGATCCTTTGTGGGGACTTTAGTATGGGAGAAGCTCACTCTCACATATGCGAACAAAGAGGGCTCATGATTGATGGTCTTGAGAAGGAAATATGGCATGCGATTAAGCTCCAGCATGACCTGGTAGAGGTCCAAGACAAATGTGGGTTCTCTTGGTCAAACCTTCAAGCATGATCGAATCTGTGGAAAGCTAGATTGAATATAAATCATGTGTTTAAAAATATCATTCATACTTTAGGCCCCCGATCCCTCTTTCAATGTGATGGACTTAATGGTTTCTTACTAGTATCCCATGTTTCTCTCCTTTCAAATGATAAACTCATAGGAAAGCCCCCTAGTTCCATACCAATCCTTTAACCTTCTCCCTCACTTCACTTCAACAAGAGATCACCTTGGCCTCCAAGGATGCCTTCATATCTTGCTCCTCTCCAATCAACTATTAGATTGTGGAAGTTAAAAATAAGCAAAATATTTTGCTCCATACTTATATTGAATTCCAAAACAACCATAGTGCCAAAAATGATAAGAATTATCCAACTGCATGAGAGAGCCAATGAAGACAAGTCATACCATAAAATAAAATGGAACACATAGTAAAAAGATGAGATGCACTACTCTTGTATCATCTAACACCTATTGAACAATCAAAGTGTCTATAAACACTTTAAATGTGATAAGATGCATCAACTCCACACAAAGATTAGACCAATGAACCACTAGATGCCACCATAAAGAGGGTGGGAGGGTGGGAAAAGGATGGGAGAGTGATCAAGAAGAAGGTATAGGAAGGTTGGGAAATTGGGAAAATGAGGCCCAAAAGAGTATAAAATGATGACAATAGGCTTATCCAAATGAGTGAAAGCAAGATCACCAAAGTCAAGCACCACTAGATCCAACAAAACCGACATCCACAGGAACCACCAAGACCTCCACCTAGTGATTTGATACCATGTAGAGAGTACAGGGATAAAAAGCAAAATGAAAAGAAGAGTGTACTCACAAAATGGAAGAGTGTGAGACTCAAAAGTGCATAGACCATGAAAAAAGAAAATTCACATGGATTAGAGTAAGCTTTACAAGATGATGATGAAGGTGTTGCAGTCAATTTCCAATAAATCCAAAAGTCCTCAGCCAATAACTACAGCATTTATATGTTTTAGATTCTCTAGAAAGAAAGCCAGCAAGCAAAATGGCTAGGCAAATGCCTTCCAAAGTAATTGTCTGAGTTTGATGCCCAATTTTTTTTAAATCAAAGTCCTGGTGGCACCATTTTTTGCATTAATTTTAGCAACTATCAATTTTTGGGAGCTTTTCACTAAAAGCTCATCATGGAAGATGATCATAACCTATATAAGGGGGCATAAGATCACTTCTTGGATCATCACTCATGGTGATGAAGGACATCTTCTCAAGCAAAGCTATTCTCAAGCTTTGAAGCTAAGGAGGAGACCTTAGAGGCCCTCTTGGAGCCAGAGTTGCTACACTCTTGGAGGAAGTGTGCTTTACATATAGAGATATTTGGAGGAGTTTGTGTCAGCCAACATATTGTGATTGACAAGTCTACATTTGTCATCACTTGTTCATTCACTAGTTTTTGATTAAGGATAATCGAAACTCGAGTTTGAACTAAAATAGTTCTAAATTGTTCATATTCTCCATATTCTCACACGCAGACTTTTCATACCTCTTAGGCAAACAATTTCTTGTATCAAGTCCAAAGTTTTGCCTAGATTCACATATTGTCACTTTGTATCATATTCACACATTCTAATTTGATATTATAATATAAGATAGTGTAGGTGAGCATTGCATCTTACCGTACACTTTGAAAAACCTGTGTATTCTCTCCCTATCTCTCTTTCATCTTCTTTTTGAGTTTTAAGGTGTGTATGCTAGGGTTCATGTGTTGGGAGATCCTATAAACCTGTGATTAATATTGTTTTAAGATGACAAGAACACAAAAAAAGGAAAAACAATTTTGCAAGTACTATAAGGCAAATGATAATTTCATAAAGTGTGATCCTAAATTGGTTGCAAAAGAGGCAAAGAAGAAAGAGGTTAGAATGGTTGTTGCAAAGACCTCTACACCTAACATAGGGTCTACTAATCTTATTGAAAATGAAGAATGTGAACTAACTGTTGTTTGCATCTATGATCCATCTTCTAATGAACAAAGTATGTCTATGATAGACTTAGATGTTTGGTACTTCGATACTAGGGAATCCAAACATATTACCTCATAGCGCATTTGCTTTAGTTCACTTGAATGTGCCCCTATAGGGAGTAATTTCACATGTATCTTGTGATAGGAGTTGGTAAGATCATTTTGGCTAATACTTAGGGTAGTTCTTTCTTATTGTTAGATGCCTTATATGTGATAGGGATCAAGAGAAGTTCTATTTTTAATTTCAGCATTAGCTAATATTGCCTTGGTTATTAAATTTGTTGATGACAGATGTGCAATTCTTGATCTCTCAAATGGTGATGTTATTATTGCTTCTGGCATTTTATTTCATGGGTTATATAAGCTTTTAGAGTATGCAAAAATAATGAATGATTTAGCATGTGCAGTTCCAGATGCTTACACCTCATATGTAAAGCTTCGCATGCATGCCTTTGTCATCTAAATTTGACCAAACTTGAGGCACCTTTTAAACACATATGTGAAGTTTGTATTTTGGTTAAAATGCAATGTTCGTACTTCCCAAAATATGGGTAAGTTTGAGATGCTCATAAATTATAGCTTATTCATAGTGATGTTTATGATCCTAGGCATACACATTCATTTGGGAAGTACCTCTACTTTGTGATATTTTTTTATGAGTTCTTGAGGCATTCATGGATGCATCCATTGATGTCAAAGTCTGAAGTGTTTATGTGCTTTAAACAATTCCTTGTTATGGACGAAAAATATATGAGAATGTGAATTGGGCACCCTTTGTTGTAATCAAAGGGGGGATACATGTAATTTGATTTTAATGTTCACGTAAACTTTGAAAATATCAAATTAGATGCATCTTTATCATATCATACCTATTCAGGCTCTCATAGTGCTTCATCTACATGAAATCGCTATGCAATGGTTGTCTCTAGTATTTGTGATGAGAATGATCTTATTTCTTTTGATGAAGCATAAACTTCAAAAAATTGGATGGCTGGTATGCAACTATAGTATGATTCTATTATCAAGAATGATACTTGGTCTTTATGTGATTTTCCTCCATGGAAAAATACCATTGTAACTAAATGGGTATACAAGCTGAAACATAAAGTTGATGGAATAATTGAAAAGTCTAAGGCAAGACTTGTTATGTAAGGTTATGATCAAGAGAGAGCCATTGATTTTGATGAGACCGTTGCTCCCACATGCCAAATAACCACCATTCAAAGCATTTCTACACTTGCATCTCATCATGGTTGAATTGTACATCAGTTGTACATTAAAATTGCATCTTTGAATGGTGACTTACATGAAGAAATGTATGTATTTCAACCCGATGTTTTTTTTTGCAAAAGGGCATGAGAGCAAATCGTGCACATTATATGGTTTGAAACAAGCACCATGAGCTTGGTATGAAAAGATACATTCCTACTTGCTAGCACATGGTTTTGAGAGCACTCCAATTGAGAGCACCTTATATGTTAAGCATGCAGATGGTGCACTTTGATCACTGTTGTATATGTTGATGACATGTTGCTCACTAGTACAAATGAGAAGCATATTGCTGAAATTCAGGCTGATTTGCATGCTTCTTTTGAGATGTCATGTTTGGGTCATTTGCATCATTACTTGGGCATTGAGTTTATGCAAGTTACTTGGGAAATAGATTTGTGTGAAACAAAATATATTGACACATTATTGCAATGATTTGGCCTTGGAGATTGGAGAGCTATTTCCACACCCATGGAAATAAGTTTACACGAGTCTTCATGATGTTGGAGGTGCTTTTGATGTTGTTCTGTATGAATAGGTTGTTCGATGCTCGATTTACTTATGCATAACTTTTCCTAGTATTTACTTTGTTGTCTCTCATGAGCAGGTTTATGCATTGCCTACATGTGAAGCATCCATACAGGGTTAAGCATATCTTTTGGTGCTTGAGTGATACCTGGATACTTGGATTTTTTATCCCAAGGGGGGATCATTACTACCAAACTTACATGCTTTTTTTGACTCAAATTGGGTTGGTTGCTATGACGCTCGTGTATCTACCAGTGGATTTCGCTTCGTGTGTGGTGTCTCATGCATATCTTGGTTGCGCAAGAAGCAACCTACTATGGCCACCTCTAGTTATGAGGCTGAGTATAGGGAAGCTTTCACAACAACTGTTGAGTGTGTGTAGTTGAGATGCTTTTTGGACGATTTGGGTGTTGGTCATCCCTTTGTCATCACCATGTTCACTAATATCGAGAGCACATTGGCACTTGCGAGGAACCCTGTGTTCCATGCTCGCACAAAGCACATTGAGGTGCACTATCATTATGTGAGGGAGAGGTTATCTAGTGGAGAGATGAGTTTGGCTTATGTGTCGACACGAAATAATGTTGGATAACTTTTCACAAAGGCTTTGCTTAGGGAGAATTTTGAAGGTACACACAAACCTATGGGCTTACTTACTTTTGTTGATTGATTTCTTTCCACGTAGCTTGATAGTTCCTCATACATGCATGTCATCTCTTTGTTCATTGCATCACTCCCAAGGGGATTTGCTGATATATGTTGGTAGTGTTGTGTGTGAACACATCTAGAATCTCTAGGGAACGTTTTCTCCTAATATGCACACAACCCTAACCCGTCAATTATCTTTGTACATTTACTTGTATTGTGTTGTGCTCCAAACTTCTGCTTCTTCTTGTTCTTTGTGTTATTCCTGTGCTTCTCTAGATCTCGAACTCCAATATGAAGCACATTGGATCTATCATGATGATGTTTTGTGTGTGTGCGCGCGCGCGCGCGTGTGTGTGATGTTCTTTTGTTATTGTATGCATCATATCCATATGTGCATTTTTTTTGTGATGTGTATGTTGAAAGATATGTGCGTACATGAAGTGTAGAAATGAAAAACATAGAGAAATAAATGATTTATATGCATTTCTGCCTTGTATATAGGCCAATAACCTAACTGGTCATTTATCTTGTACATTCACTTATCTTGTACATTCACTTGTATTGTGTTTTGTTCCATGCTGCTTCTTCTTCCTTGTGTTGTTCGTGTGCTTTTGTAGACCTCAAACTCCAACAGGAAGCACATTGTATCTACGCATGATGATGATGCTTTGTGTGTTTGCGTCTGTGCATGATGTTCTTGTGTTATGGTATGCACAATATGCATATGTGCATTTTGTTTGTGATGTGTGTGTGTTGAAAGATATGTTTTCCGTACATGAAGTTTAGAAATGAATAGCATAGAGAAATAAGTGATTCATATGCATTTCCGCTCGTCAATGGAAAGTTCGGGAACTTTTCGTCATATACATGCGCTCAATCATGTCATTTAACATGGGCAAGATGCGTTTGAATTTGATACCTTGGATTTAATTCGTTACATGTGCATCATGTGATGGTTTGTATTCTTCTGTGTGCTATCCTACTTCCACATGTTTGGGAATCAAATCTTAACCATAAACACTTGATATCTCCAAAAATTCGAAGCGTGGACCAATCATTGCTAAGCGTGGGCCAATCGTTGCTATGCGTTCGCGAAGTTCAAACAAATCAAATCACCATCAACCATTGAAACCACCAAAAACTGTACCCACAACGATTGGTGGTTGTAAGAAACGTTGAGCCAAATAATTGCTTGTGAGGAACCCAATTGTTTAAAAGAGGAAAATAAGCACATGAGATGGAATGCATTTATGAAAGAAAAAGTTAAAGATTTTGAAGACAAGGGAACAATTGTCTTTCATACGCAACAAAAAGTACATGAATATCATAGGAAACAAGTGGATCTAAAAGGTAAAGATTCATGCAAGGGTTGTTTCAAACCTAAGGCATTGATGTTGAATAAATCGGCAGTTTTACAGCTAATATAACAATCATTAGATTTTTTATTCCAACTACATGTGAGCAATGATGTCCTAAGTAGAGAGCTTAACGAGATGAAATTCATGGATTAGGTCGAAGGCTTTGATGATTAGCGCTTTTGCAAAGCTCTATGAAAGCTCTCTATTTTCTTAAAGTAGGTGTTATGTCATGAAATGCACATCCATCACTCGAGTTGAGGAAAAAGGTAAAGTTAGTGTTTTTCGAGTTGAAGTCCTATGGTAGCACACGAACAACACAAGGAAGAAGAAGAATCTTAGCACAACATAATGCTAAATGTATCCAAGAGAATGTACAAAGATAACTGACCCATTAGGGTTATAGAAAAATATACAAGCCAAATGAAAAAACCTCCTAAAAAGGGAAAGAAATGCACTCACACTCCTCTTTGTGTTCATACACATCACTATTAAGATCTATCAAATAATTCCCCAAGGAGTGATGTGACAAACAAGGAGCTCACACTAATTTTTAAGGAAGTGCCAAGCTATGTGGAAAGAAATCAATCCACAAAAAGAAATAAGCCCAATCTTTGTGGAAAGCTTCAAAATTTTCCCTACCTAGACCCTTTGTGAAACGTTCTACAACATTATCCCTTGGCAACACATAAGCCGAATGAATCTCCTTAGTAGAGAACCTCCTATTAACATAATAATAGTGCACCTCAATGGGCTTTGTGCAAGCATGGAACACACGGTTCCTTGCAACTACCAATGTGCTTTGAATATTACTGAAGATGGTGGTGCCAAAAGACTAACCAACACCCAAGTCATGCAAAAGACATGTGAGCCACACATGCTCAATAATCACTCTGAAGGTTGCCATATACACAACCTCACAACTAGGAGTGGCCATAGTAGGTTCCCTTTTGTTGAACCAAGATATGCATGAGAAACTTCTGTGGTCCGCAACTCTTCTATTTCACGATGAAGTTGAGCCACTTCATCATCATTATGGCATGGTCGCAGTGGCATGACCTTCTCCTCATGGTGACTTTTTTTCATTTTTAGTGCTTCCAACTCCCTCCTCAGTTACTCAATAGGATCTAAGTCTGTTGCATAGTTTGGTTGAGTACCTCCTTCAAAATGTAGTCTAGATTTCTCTATGCAAGAAGCACCTACAACAAAGTGGTTGAGTGTCGCATCAAGTCTAAGAGACTCCTTGAGCTTCTATTGGGATGATCTAGGAAGAGCTTTCTCTATCATTTCTTCACTAGAGCTTTCTCTATCATTTCTTCACTAGATATTCACCTAGAGCATGCGACAATCGAGAGACAAGTGCTTTAGTCCTTATATGCAATTCATGAATAGATTCACCTAGTCTTAGCTTTAGTTTTTGAGTTGCTCTAGAGCTCTCTTTGAAGAGTGGCTTGGTCAGAACATTTGTGAGAATGCAGTCTTCAGTGCTTCCCAAGTGACGAAATGGTGGTCTCCATATTGGTTGTATCATTTATTTGCAAGCCCTTCTAATGTATATGGAAACAACACTAACATCGCATCTTCACGATTTTGGAGTCCTCGATTGTGGCATAAGGAGATGAATCTCCTCAGATGATCATCTCCATCTTCATAAGCCGATCCCTTAAAAGTGGGAAATTTAATATTCAATCCAGAGGGCAAATTCAAAAGGTCTTCCATGGTTGCTTGAGCCTCATCAGATGTATCTAAAGCAAAATCTAACGTCTTCTTAGATTTCTGTTTTGAGAGTGGTGCAGGGCTCAATTCAACAGTCATATTCAAAGGAAGAGGAGTGTCCAATGGACCATGGGCTTAGCTAGAAGAAGGTTGAGTTGGCTCCTTGGAGTTCTTAGGTGCATGGTGAGATTCTCAATCTGCTTTGTTATGGGTCATGTACTCTTCTTAATAGGACTTAGATAATCAAGAAAAGCACTATAGTGAACAGCAACTACTTATAAATGCACCATATACATATACCTTACACAGTACATGCAAGGGTCCCATAGGGCATGCCAAACTATAGAGGGGATAACTGGGCCATGATTCAAGTGCTCCTTCTACTCAAGGGGAGTTCTTCCTTAGGGAATTATACTCTATAACATGATTGTGCAGGTATCACAAGAAAAACATAGAGGACACAAGAAAGCCACAAAGGTGGATTATAAGTACAAAAATGAGAAAAAATAGCCCGCTTTGATACAAATGCAATTATCACTTCAGATAATAGTACAATGGCATCTAGTCACTCCAAAGCATCAAATTTGACTATGCAACACAAGGAAGATATACACACAATATCTGAATTCTCCAAAAATATGATAGACTCTCTCCAAGAGAGCCCTCTTAGAGTACTCAAACCCACAGTCATGCCAACTACCACCCAACTCTGAAGGCCTCACTCTGTATCCACCATAGAGAGGCCTCTTTCACAGTGGACAAAGTTGAAGCAATGAGCAGAGAGTAACCAAGGAGTAGCACTAAGGAAAACACACTCAGGAAAAGCTTGAAAGAAGTACAATAACACAAAAATATCAAAAATGACAAGGAGCTAGAGTCAATTCGTGACGTATGTGTGCATATCTCTCAACTTCATAAATCTCTTAATATCCCTCAAGATCCCCAAAACAAGTGCAAACTACTTCTTATATAGATCTCTAGGCCAAGAGAGTGTCCTCCCTCGAATCCAATCATTTATTAAACCTTCACTACTGTCTACACATGTGCCACTTGTGACTGACAAAAATGGTGAAGAGTTGGCCATTTTTGGAGAAGTGGCCCAAATCTAGTACCGGTAGCCAACTGACTCAAAATGGCCTGAAGACTTCAAAATCTAATTATGAATGAGAACGATCATAAAGATTAACACTCCACTTAGATCTCACGTAGATGACATGACTTTGAACCCTTGATAATTAGTCTCTGAATAAGGACGAATTTTGTGAGTAGCAGTTCGGATGAATTTATCCTTCCCCCACCATTGGGCTAACTTTTATATTCAAATTTGTAATTGAAGAACAACGAATTCTGGTAATTGAGACAAATTCTTCTTCAAGCGAATTCGCAATTCCACCTCGGGCAAATTTGTGTTGCCAGGTTGGCGGATCTTGGGGTCAAATTCCGATTTGAGGGTGAAATTCCATTTGCCATTCTCAAGACAATTGAGATGAATTTTTGCTTTGACGAATAACCCACTTGATAAATATCCCACTCGACAAATTAGAGAGACCTTTCTACGACGAGTCAGACAATTTTCTTGATGAAGGAGTGAGGTCAAAAATGGATGGCTTGAATAAGTGCTCCGCTCTTTCGAGGGTCCCAGGAAAATTTGTTCCCAGGTTGCAAGGTGAATGTGTATGAAGACAAAATTAAAGCATGCGAATTCGCTTCAAATCTAGGATAATTTCAATAAAGAGGAACTCATTCAAGGACGAATATAGCTAGTTGCATAAGGACGAATCCGACTTGGCGAATTTGGTAAGGGCTTTGAGAAATTTGGAGCAGACCAATTTAGTGGGGCACAAATTCTCTTTGCACACATGAAATTTTCTCTCTGCTACGGGTTTGCGAGGCAAATTTGCACGATATGGAGGCTCAAACCATGTGTAAAAAAAGAATGGCGAATGCATTGTGGTAATATATTGGATAGCACAAAGCATATTTATATCAACTAATCGGCCACTAGAGTTCAGGTCCCTTTATCAACGCTATCAATCTTTGGCTTAGCTTGGATGAATTGAACTTATTCACCCCCCAAAGAATTTTGCACATGTGAATTCCACAAGGGGAAGGCGAATTGGGAAGCTAATTCATAAGGTAAATTATTTGTAACACTAGGGCTAAGGCAAACTTGGAAACTAATTCACAATTGAACTTATTCGTCCTCAGTTGCTCAGTTGCGCTTGTGAATTTTACAAGGCAAAGGCGAATTCGGAAGCTAATTCACAATTGAACTTATTTTCCCTCAATGGTGCCCGTGAATTCTACAAGGTGAAGGCAAATTTGGAAGCTACGAATTCTATGAAGGCGAATTCGTAATGACAAAAGATGTTGCATCCTGCTCATTGTTGGGATCAAGTTCTTCTTGAAGGAGGAGAGAAAGAGTTTGAAAAGGCCAAATTGTTTTGATGACATGGCAAAAGTATGTGAAACAGCAAAAGTTAATAGAAAACTTATGTGTGTGCTCTTGGCCTGACCGTGCAGCCATTATCCAAAACACATCGATTCTCTCTCTCTGGTTAGTACCCTCATCGTCCCATCACTATGCAAATGGAGCTGCCATAGCTGCGCTCGCTTAACAACTTGGTATCAGAGCACCAGACGACCATTATGGTCATGGTCAGTGCAACAGGGGCACAAGGGTAAATGTAACATAAGGAATAGTTGTTTATAATGTTTGCATCACCTGTGCTTGGATTTGGGAAAGACTTTGGCCATGGTGTTGAGGATTGTGATGAGGCAAACGATGTCAAAGACGATGACAGTGTGAAAGAGGAAGACCGGAGGTCGAAGAGGAGTGACTCGGTACCATGGATTCCTTTGTAGGCAACTCTACGAAGAGTCGAATCTGCTGAAGTGACGCCGACGGTGTAGGTTCGATGTTCACACATGTATCATTCATTGGGAAAACCTTAGTTCCCTGTTCGGTTCCTGCGTCAGGCGCAAAGCACGATCGATGTCAGGAGAAACTAATTCCCTGAAGCCTTCAGAGTGACTCTGCACAAGTAAGTTCCAATCGAGTCAAGCAAGACAGAGGAGAAAACTGAACATAGAGCTACAGATTCTAATGGCTGAAAAGAGAGAGGTAAAGACACTAAAGAAAAAAGAAGTCATTCTTCGAAAGGTAAAATTATGTAGTATTTGAGGACCAAATTCTTCGATTTGTGAGAGGTTTTCTATATTGTAAGGTACACCTTTGGATTTCATTTTTCCTTTCGATTGCATGTGGTAGACGGCGATATGTATGCACTTGCAGGTCCTTAAATGGACATTACCCACATGCTATGAGACGAATGTATGCATTTTGTGGGTCCTTAATTTGGACAACTCATGTGCCTTGTGAGGTTACATCACCCCATTAGGGAAAAAAATGAACCCTGCATGGGCCTTTTAGATTAAGGAGTGATTAGTGATGGACCAATGAGAAGAGGGTGGTGGCCACAGTCTAGTCCCTCAATCACATAGACTAGGCCTAGGCTTCCCTTGTTTTTTAGTGGTCAAATCCTCCAAAACAGCTATTGAAACATGGTTTTTTAGGCGTGAGTGGTATGAGACTGCAAGCAAAATAATTGTGACCGTTAGATGTCCTAAAAGATCCAAGGGTTCATGTGTATTTACCAAAGTCAAGGTGCAAATGGATATCAGCCGTTGGATTTCCCATCGATCATACGGCTCACAATCAAATTTGCTGGAAAAATGCGCACAAGAATCTGGACCGTTCACTTCTCTTCTAATCGAATGGATAATATAGCAACCCGTTTGAATTTGGCGCCTTTGATGTTGAGCCATCGGATCTTTTCCATAATCCTAAGGTTGAGATTACTCCCCCAAAATGCTACCAGCGCCTTTCAATCTACTCCATCGGATGGAGCCATCATCCAACGGCTATGCTTTTTGCAGAGCAACAATCAGCCCCGTTTGGGGTTCTCCATCAGATTTGAGATGCATTGGATGGCCACAATTTCTACAAAGAAGTATCACAGAAGCACATGCAATTCAATGTCCTCAATCCCACGTGAATTCATTGCTACCATCGATCAAGAAGATCCGATGGCTAGAGTTTCTCTTGCTTCTCTCAAAAAGGGAAATGTATGAAATATTATTTTATTTCGGAATCCCACTAGCGGTTTATTGTGCCCCTTAACAGACCACAAGATTAATTTTAATCCCTAAAAATTAGGGATCGTTACAAGGCCCATGCAAGGCTCACGTTTTCCCCTAATGCCTATTGAAAACCTTCAATTCAACAAAAACTAAGGGATGTGGTGAGGTCTTTAACTAGGATATTCTCATCTCATGGAGATACCTTGGTGACATAGGTGGAAGACCAAAGAGAAGAGAGTCCAAAAACCTCATGTATCGATCATGGGATGGATGTATGAAAGTATGGCCTCCCGTTAGAAAGAATTTGCTTATGTTACGTATTATTATTGATGCTTTACCAAGATTTTGGGTTTCGGAGTGGATTTATTATAGTTGATTTGGCTTATATATACTTTGGACAAAGGAAACTCTCCCGAAGTGTTTTTGGAGAGGTCATAAATGAGCATCCTAGTGCATAGGGACATAGAGAGTGCTTAGAACAAGAGGAAACCCATTGAGATTACTTGCAAACATTTAGCTTTTTTGTGCATATATCAAGAAGTAGAGCAATGTTGTCGAATTTTTTCTAGTTCTTGCCATAAGATTTCCATTGCATAGAGAAGTGCTTAAGTCGTAAGAATAGGTGATAATGTTGCACAAATAGTGGGTGATAAGCTTAACAAAGAAAATTACCACATATAGTCATATAGGATGCAGAATTTCTTGATGAGAAAAGGACTATGGGGATTAATGAATGGAGAGGACGAGTGTCTTGGATTGCTAGATATCCCCAACATATATCAGCAAAAGGAATATAGAACATGGATAGAAAAATCTAGAAAGGTTCTCCGTTGGATTTCAATGTGTATTTTTGAGAGCCTCATACCACATATTATGAAGGCTAGCACACCGAAAGAAGCTTGGGACATAATTCATAAAATATATGGTATATCCACAGAGGCCAAAAAAAATCATCTCAAGAAAAAACTGCATAGTGTATGGCATGCCAATAGATCCATAACCGATTATGTGGCTAAAATTAGAAAGATCATTGATGATTTAGCTTCCATAAATTGCAAGGTGGAAGATGACGATATGATATCAATTATGTTGAATGGTCTAGGACCACAATATAAGAGCTTAGACACTTATATTTTAGTAAGAGGCACTATGCTTGATTTCGACAAGCTAGTGGCCCTTTGTATGACAAAAGAAGAAAAGCTTTAACACAACGGATATGATAAGAGGTAGAGCTAGATCAAACTCAAGTGGTAGAGAAAGATCACAGGCACCTAGAAATTGTTACCATTGTGGAAAATATGATCATTTTGAGAAAGATTGTTATCATAAGCAGAATATCAAAAGAGGAAGAAGTAGATGTCATTATGCATCACATGGGAACTTTTCTGTTGAAAGTTCATATAGAGATTATGGGAAACATAATATGTTTGCAATGGAGCATGTGTTAAATAGCATGTCTAAACATGGAAATGATATGAATTGGTACATCAACTCGAAATGCACAAATCATATGACAAGTATAAGAGATTGGTTTGAGTCTAAAGAGCCTTTGAAATCTAAAGAGTATGTGGCAACTGGTGATGATACCTTACACTTGATTAACAATGTTGGAAATGTATCGCTAGAACAAAAGAATGGTGTTTGAAACACACTAAGTGATGTTTTACATGTGCCTAGCATTACAAAGGACTTAGTTTCGGTTGGTCAGCTTGTGGATCAAGATATAGAAGTAGTCTTCAATAAGCATGGTTGTTTCACACATGATTCCAAGTATAGAAAAAGAGTAAAATTGCTTGATCATGGAAAGAAAATGGGTAGATTGATCATGTTTGACATGGGCACACCTCTTTATCATAATATGTATACCAAGAATAATGAACACTTAGATATAGCTAAATTGTGGCATAAAAAGATTGGTCATATCAACTTGAGGAAATCAAAGTCTATGGAAAAGTAAACATTAGTACGTGCTCTACCAAGATTTGGTTATTTGAATTTTGAGAGGATATGTGAAGCATTTGCATTTAGCAAACATCAATGTATGAAGTTCCCAAGAAGAGACATGCATAGAAAGAGACCTCTAGAGCTGATTCAAAGTGATGTGGTTGGACCTACTAGAAAACAATTCAATTGGTGGCTCACTCTATTTTTTTATATTCATTGATTATTAGCCGATACACTTGGATATATTTTCTGAATCATAAGAGTGAAGTTTTTGAATGCCTTGTAAAATTCAAGAACATAGTTGAGAAGCAACTGGACATATACATCAAATGCTTACAATCAAATTCAGGGGAGAATATCTTGATGGTTCATCATCATCTTCCCCGATGTAGAGCTTCCATGGGAACTTGTTGATAGTTTATCTTCTTCATGCAGATGGAAGAATTCTTTTATTCTTCATATAATTTTTATTTTGCATGCAGTATCCTTCTCTCTATTTGTATTTCTTGTATAACTTCATTGCTCGATCTCTCTTTTGGGAGATTCTATCAATTAAGTATACAAAGATGAGTGACCATTAGCGTCATAGGCAAATATACAAGCCAGGGGGAAAAACATCCTAAAGGGGAAAGAAGTGCCTCGACAATCCTATGTGTGCTCACACACATCACTACCAAAATATATCAACAAATTCCCCCTAGGAGTGACGTGGTGAACACGGAGATCACACTTATTTTTAAGGAAGTTCCAAGCTATGTGGAAAGTCAATCCACAAATTGAAGTAAGCCTGAATCTTTGTGGAAAGCTTCAAAATTTTCCCTAGGTAGACCTTTTTGTGAAAAGGTGTGCATATTATCCCTTGGGGGCACATAAGCCAAATGCATCTCCCTAGTAGAGAACCTCTTCTTAACATAATAATAGTGCACCTCAATGTGCTTTGTGAAGGCCTAGAACACACAGTTCCTTGCAACTACCAATGCACTCTGGATATTGGCGAAGATGAAGGTACCAAAAGACTAAGCAACACCCAAATCAACCAAAAGACATCTTAGCCACACATGCTTAGGATTGGCCACAATAGGTTCCTTCTTGTTGAACCAAGATATGCATGAGCTACAAAGTATGAAGCAAAAACCACTTGTGTAGGCATGAGTTTCATAGCAACCAGCCAAGTTCGAGCCATAAAAAGTATGTAAATTTAGCGGTTATGAGCCCCCTTTGTATTAAAAAAACCAAGTAGCCAGGTACCAATTCAGTAGCAAAATATGCATTTGACCACCTGCCAATGCATGCAATGCATAAGCTTGCTCATTTGAGAGACAACAAATTAAATATCAAGGCAAATTCTGCATAGGTAAATCAAGTATCTCACACCCTAGGGATAGAGGACATCAGATTCATCTCTCACATCACAAAGAATCAACTATTAACATGTTTCCATGGGAGTGGCAAGAGGTTTTCATTATTTAAGGAAAAAACACTAAAAAAAAATGTCGAATTGTTTTGGTCACAAATCTATTCCCCCATCAATTTGCATAATTTGAATGCCTAAATAATGATGCAAATGCAACAAATATAGCATCTAAAAAAAGGCATGAAAAGCAACCTTGAATTCAACATTATGCTTTGCATGAGGGCTAATGAGCAACATGTCATCAACATATAGAACAAGGATAAGAAGTGCATCATTTGCACACCTAACATATAAGGTGCTGTCTGTTGGACCTTTCTCAAAATGATGTGGTAGCAAATAGGCATGTATCTTTTCATACCAAGCACATGGTACCTTCTTCAGATGATATAATGCCTTTTTCAACCTGCAAACTTAGTTTTCATGCCCTTTCCACACAAAAACAAGATGCGAGAATACATGCACTTCTTCATGTAACTTAGTTTTCACCACTTTATAATCCGATCTTTTGCTTCGTTGTTGAGGCACTAATGAATATGAGAGAAAATAAAAGGCATAGAGATGAGCAAAAGATGGTTCTGAAACATGCCAATACTCATATGGAGTGATCACTTGTAGTGCTTTGGTGGGACACCTATTAATTACGTTGCACACATAACATCCTCAAGCTAGGAGCTATATGGTAAATATGAACTTTTGACCATACACCTCACCATTTCCATTAAAGACTTGTTCTTTCTTTTAGAAACTCTATTTTCTTGAGGTGTATACAACACTGTACATGATATTTTTATCCCATGCTTATACAAATGCATTAAAATCAGAATACATGTACCCCCCCTTGGGGGTGACTAATTTACATGTTGAAAATTTTTTGGCCATAGCCAAAAAATCTTTAAAGCACATAAGCACTTCAGAATTTACTTTCAATGGATATACCTAGGAATGCTTGGAGATGTCATCAATAAAATTCACAAAGCATAGGTAGTTCCCAAATGAAGGTGTGTGCATAGAACCACAAACATCATTATGAACAAGTTGCAATATTGTGTTGCTCCTTCAATTTTCTGCATCATCTTCTTCGCCAACAGTAACCTTGCACAGGCTTTTGCTCTCTCTCTAGAGCTCCAAATTTTGTGAGATATGGGTCATTTGGCAAGGTATTAGTTTCTAGTTTATGCATGTATAGTTTCATCACATTTGGTTTTGCAGCTTGGGAGAAATCTGAGTTTTTCTATTTTGGAGTCAATCTCTACGTATTCCTAAAAAATAGGAGGTACCATTGTTGAGTGTTTGATTCATTCCTATAGCATATTTTTCTTATTCCTTATAATTTTGTGAATTATATACAGTCAACGATATGTGTATCACTCCCATTAAAGGACGTCTTCTAATTGTAATCACGTTGGTCGCTATGGGCATTTGAAATTCATTGTCTCTTCCATAAATAGTAAGTTTCTTTGAGCTAGTCGACATGCGAACCTATTTGTTTTGTATAGACTCTTTCTCGTTGATGCTCTAAAGTACATAATGCATTTCTTTGCGCTTATCGCATGCCTATATAGTCTATTTGAGTCTCCATAAGCTCAAGGGCTCGTCTTGTGCCGGTTGGCTAGACCAAACTTTGTCGCTTTGAAACGCACTTTTCTACCTCCTAGAAGCTTCTCCAAGTTCTTTCAGTGGTATCAGAACTAGATCAAGATGGGTGATGGCTTTCCCTCAATGATAGAGAAGCTTGATCGACACAACTACGTGGCTTGGCAAATCAAAATGGAGGCCTATTTGCAAGGTAGAAATCTTTATGGAATGTAGCAGGTGATGAAGCTATGCCTACTCCAAGATCCAAAGGAGGACCTACACAAGAGGAGATAGATAAGCTCACACTTTGGTGTGCAAGGAATGCTCAAACAAGGTCCTACATACTCAACTCTATCTTTGACTTTCTATTACCACATATTAGAGGATGCAAGACATCTCAAGAGACTTGGGATGCCCTCAAGACTTTCTTTTTTCCTAGTGCCAAAGCAAGAAAGAGTCATCTTTGGAACGAGTTCAACCAAATGAAGAAGACACCTAAACAATGTTGATATATTTAGGTAGTGATGCGTATGAACACACTAGGACCGCCGAGGCACTTTTTTCCCTCTATAGGAGGTTTTCTTCCCCGGGCTTGTATATACGCCTATTGCCCTAATGGGCTACTTATCTTTGTCCATTCTCTAGTAATACATTCAATATTGGGATGGCAAAGATGCCCACACACATGCATTGATAGCTTTGTCTATCAAACATGCCATTATTCCTCACACTTGCTCTTGTAGAATAGCTAAGGATGCTTAAGATATACTTACCACATTGTACCAAGCTAGGAATGAGGCTCGTGTTGCTTACCTTCGAAAATAGTTGGAGAGTGAGCACATGAATGAAGGTGATTCTATAGATTATTTTCTAACAAAGATCAAAGACTTGAAGGAACAATAAATTTCTGTTGATGAGGTTATACCAAATAGCTCACTTGTGCAGACTGTTTTGAATGCTCTTCCTGATTTATATCAGAGTTTTGCTTCTACTCTTTGGTTAATGATGAAAGGCAATCCAAATGCCTTGTCATTTGAGGAGTTAGTCTTTGTTTTGTTCTAGGAAGATCAGTCTAGGCAAAACAGGTCAATTATGCATATTGCAGATCAAGCTTTCTTGGCTAGTCAGAAGGGCAAAGGAAAATGGAGCTCCTCAACTAGTAAGCAGAAATCTACAAATGCTACACATTTGAAAAAGGAAGATAAAGATGAGAAGAAATCAGAAAAGCAGAAATTGTTTTGCAAGTACTGTAAAGGGAATGATCATATCATAAACAACTGTCCAAAGCTGGCTGCTAAAGAGGCAAAGAAGAAAGAGGTTGGAATGATTATTGCAGAGGCCTCTACAGCAAAAATAGACTCTAATCTTGTGCAGGAAGAAGAATGGGCGTTTACTAGTGTCTGCAGTTTTGAGCCATCTTCTCATGAGTAGTGCATGTCTGTAGTAGACTCAGATGTTTGGTACTTTGAGAGTGGGGCGACCAAACATATTACCTCGCAGCGCACTTTCTTCTCTTCACTCAAGCCTGCCCCTATACGTATACTATTACATGCACCAACAACTCCTCTTATCCTATTATGGGAGTTGATAATATCATTTTGACTACTGGTGATGGTAGTTCTTTCACTTTCTGAGATGCTTTATTTGTGTCAGGGATCAAGAAGAACCTTTTATCAGTTTCTGCATTAGCCAAGATTGGCTTGGTTATGAAATTTGTCGACGACAGATGTACAATTCATGATCTTTCAAATGGCGATGTGATTATTGCTTCTGTCATGGGCTATATAAGCTCATAGACTATGAAAGATTTGTGAATGATTCGGCATGTGCAGTACATGATTCTCAGGCTATGTCAGATGCAAAGCTTTAGCATGCACGCTTTGGTCATCTGAATTTTGCTAGTTTGCTACGCCTGTAGAAATCTGAAATGGTGTCCCCTTTGCCAAAACTTGAGGCACCTAGAAAACATGTTTGTGAAGGCTTTATTTTGGGCAAAATGCAGCGTTCCTTATTTCCAAAAGATGGTTGAGTTCGGGCTACTCTGAAATTATAGCTTGTACATAGTGATGTCTGTGGTCCTATGCAAATAGCTTCTTTTGGAAATTACCTTTACTTCATGACTTTCGTTGAAGATTTTTCTAGGCAGGCATGGGTATACCCATTGAAGGCAAAGTACGAAGTGTTCATGTGCTTCAAACGATTTTTGGTTTTGGCTGGAAATCTATCAGCATGTAGAATGGGCACCCTTCGTTCCAATCGAGGGGGGCAATATATGTCTTCTAATTTTAATGCATACACCTAAACAGAATGGAGTTGCTGAATAGTGTACAATGCCATATACACCTCAACAGAATGGGAGTTCCCGAATGAAAGAACAGGCCACTCATGGAGATGGCAAGGTGTATGGTCAAGAGTCAAGCTTTACCACATAGTTTGTGGCTTGAAGTTGTCATGTATGTAGCATATGTACTAAATAAGTGTCCCACTAAAGAGCTGCAATCTATCACTCCATATGAGGCTTGGCATGATCGCAAGCCATCTGTTGCTCATCTGCGTGTTTTTGGTTGTTTTGCATATGCATTAGTGCATGAACAACATCACAAAAAATTGCATGATAAAGCAGTGGGTACAGTTTTGAAAGTAAAGGCTATCGTCTATATCATCCACAGATTAAACACATTCTCATTAGCCGTGATGTTGTTTTTGTGGAAGATGCTATTCAGCCATTGATTTCATGTTCTAAGGAGACATCTATTAGCTCCAAAGACATGTATGATACTTTGCTGCCTCTTTTTACAGGTGGACAGTCTAGTGTTAGTCCCAATGAGGCAAATTCTCAGCCTTTGCAGGTTTCATGTGAAGATGCAAATCATTCCATTTCTGACGCAGATTTAGATGTTGCACTAGTCGATGAGAGAGCTGATATTGACCAGGCAAAAACTATGCCAAAATGGATGGTGCAGACTTTGTGTGACAACAAATTAGATGCACCGTTGTCATATCGTACTCGTGCAGTCTCTAATAGTGCCTCTTTTGCATCAGATTGCTATGCTATGGCAGCATCTAGTCTCTGTGATGAGAATGAGCCTGTTTTATTTTGTGAAGCACAAAATTCAAAAAATTGGATGGCTGCTATGCAATCCGAATATGATGCTATAATGAAGAATGGTACTCTGTCTTTATGTGACTTGCCTCTTGGCAAGAAGGCCATTGGGAATAAGTGGGTATACAAGCTGAAGTGCAAGCTTGATGGTACATTTGACAGGTATAAGGCTAGACTTGTTGCAAAGGGTTATGCAAAGGAAAGAGGCATTGATTTTGATGAGACCTTTGCACCTACTTGCTGAATGACTATTGTTCGTAGCATCTGTGCACTTGCAGCTCATCATGGTTGGAATGTACATCAGTTGGACATTAAAACAACATTTTTGAATGGTGACTTGCATGAAGAAGTGTATGTTTTTCAGCCTCGTGGCTTTGTGCAGAAAGGGCATGAAAACCAGGTGTGCAGGTTAAAGAAGGCATTATACGGTTTAAAGCAAGCACCACGTGCTTGGTGTGAGAAGATACATGCCTATTTGATTGCACATGGTTTTAAGAACAGTCCAACTGAAAGCACCTTATATGTTAACTGGCGACATGCTGCTCACTGGTCCTATTGAGAAGCATATTGTTGATTTTAAGGCTGATTTGCATGCCTCATTTGAGATATCTCATTTGGGGCATTTGCATTACTATTTGGGCATTCAACTCATACAAGTTGATGATGGAATGGCTTTGTGTCAAACAAAATATGTTGACACATTATTGCAGCGTTTTGGCCTTGAAGACTGTAAACCTATTGCCACTCCTATGGAGACACGTTTATGATTGAGTCTTCATGATGTTCGAGATGCATTTGATGCTATTCTCTATCAATAGGTTGTTGGATGCTTGATTTTCTTATGCATTACTTGGCCAGATATTCAGTTTGTTGTCTAATAGATGAGCAGGTTTATGCATTGCCCAAGAGTCAAGCATTGGTAGGCGCTGAAGCGCATCTTTTACTACTTGAGTGGTACTTGTCTAGTTGGGTTGTTTTATCCCAAGGGGGGATCACTACCGCTAGATTTGCATGCTTTTTCTAACTTTGATTGGGTCGGTTGCTATGACACTCGTGTGTCCACTAGTGGATTTTGCTTCATGCTTGGTAGCTCATGTATATCTTGGTTGAGCAAGAAGTAGCCTACTGTGGCCACTTCCAGTTGTGAGGCTGAGTATAGGGCAGCTTTCACGGCGACTGTTGAGTGTGTATGGCTCAGGCACCTTATGGATGATTTGGTGTTGGCCAGTCTTCTGCCACCATCTTCACTGACAGTCAGAGCGCATTGGCAATTGTGCGGAACCTTGTATTCCATGCTCGCACTAAGCACACTGAGGTGCATTATCCCTATGTCAGGGAGAGGTTCTATGTCGGGGAGATCAGCTTGGCATATGTGCCCACATAGGAGAACATTGCAGACCTTTTCATGAAGGCTTTGCCTAGGGAGAAGTTTGAAGCTTTTCGCAAATCTTTGGGCTTACTTCCTTTTGTGGAGTGATTTCCACATAGCTTGGCACTTCTTTATACATGAGTGCCAGCTCCTTGTTCATTGCATCACTCCTAGGGGGGATTTGTTGATATATTTAGGTAGTGATGTGTGTGAACACACTAGGACCATCGGGGCACTTTTTTCCCTCTTTAGGAGGTTTTTTCCCCTCGCTTGTATATATGCCTATTGCCCTAATGGGCTACTTATCTTTGTACATTCTCTAGTAATACATTGAGTATTGTGTGTTGTGCTCCAAGCTTCTTCTCCTTCCTTGTGTTGTTCGTGTGCTTCCTTAGACCTCTATCTCCAACAGTGCTCATGGATTTTGTCATACCATGCATTTTGAGCTTGCTTGAGACCATACAAGGCTTTATGGAAGCGACAAACCATATGATCATTTGATTTCATGGAAAATCCAAGAGTTTGCTTCACATAGACCTCTTCTTGCAAATTTCCATTCAAGAATGTTGTCTTTATGTCCAACTGATGTACTTTCAAATCTCGTTGGGAAACCAATGCAACCACGATACAAATGGTAGTGATGCGTGAAGTAGGTGCAAAATTTTCCTCAAATTCAACAATTATACATTTCTTTGCCTTGTTATCAAGTTTATGATGTTGTGATGCAACAAGAGCATACGCCAAACAACCAAATTCCCACATATGACTAACCATAGGTTTATGTCCATTTCAAGCCTCATAATGAGTGATGAATCTCAATGCTTTTGTAGGGTAGCCGTTCAACACCTAATTTGCATAAATGAATGCTTCCATCAAAAATTTTCAAGAAGGTGGTTTCCTTTAACCATATATAGTGCCATTTCAAGGAGTGTTGTATTTTTATGCTTGGAAATACCATTTTGCCAATTTTCTTGTAGTATGTATATGACTATCTTTAGAAAAAGAAGCATGAGGCACTTTTCCAAGAATGCAACCTTCACATGCATGTTTTTCAATGGACTCAATTCTTGGCAAACCAATAAACATGTCCTTCTTTTTCAAGTATAGTAGATTATTGAAGTTCAAGTGACCAAAATGAGCATGCCCAAGGTCCATTGTAGCCATAGAAGAAGTATGAGAAACCAAGGCATTTGAGGCAACCTTCTTGCATGTATCCAATTGACACAAACCATTACATAATGACATCACAATGAATGGAATTGAAATTAAGTTCTTCTTGATAATATGTACACACAATGCAAAGCACTCCTCAGTTTGTAGACGTAAGCTCAATTTCTCCTACTCCAATGATAGGATAAGAGGCATTGTTTTCACACATCACATGTCCTCCTTTGGGTGCATCTTTAAAAGATTCAAAAAACCTTTTGCATGAAGTTATGTGATTTGAAGCACCACTATCAAAGAACCGATCTGAATCAGGCTTACTCAGAACCATACATTAAGAATGCAATGATGCATCATAATGACATGTAAAAACACATGCCCAAAAATCTTGAGCTAGGTTGTTGATCATAAGGAGCATTTGATGGTGCCTCAAATGAGGGGATTTCTTGCAGTTGGCCGCAAGTGGGCCCTACATTAGGGCAATGAGAGGGTGATTAACCTTCTTTGTAATGCCATCTAAACTATATAAAAGCTACCCCTGCTTTGTGAGATTCAGGGGTTCTCGTGGGCACTAGTCCCCCTCACTTGTACTTTCCTTTTAATTAATACAAATCCAGGAGAGTAGGCTAAGGCCGAAATTCCTTTATTAAAAAACAAAATATTGAGCTAGGTTGGCTTCATCATTCTTTGCATTTGAAGAATTTTTAGCAATAGACATGCTAGATTGCTTCTTCTTTTCATTGCACTTAGAAAGGTTCATACACTCATCAATAGTATTACTAGCCTTTTGAGAATATTTGTATCTCTTCTTCTTTTGCAAATCACCATCATTAGAGGAATAAGTGGAAGAGGAAGGTTGAGGATTTGGTTTTGATGAACCCAAAGCTGAACCATACTTGCTTTAAAAGAAGAGACACAACTGCTGGTGCAAATACGTCCAAGCCTACATACTTGGACAATTAGTATTCACTTCATATAGTTATTTAAATTCATATGACAATTCTCTTGTAAAACACATTTACTTTTATCCTTGTAAAAGTGCATAACACTTACTCTCACATGGAGTTAGGAGGAACCAAATCATGAATCATTTGGTAGGTGATTGATGAGAAATCAAGTCCTAACGTTTAGCATTCACTTTATGGTAAGAGTTTGATTTTGAATTCAAACTATGGCTCCAACTCTAAGCTATAAAAATGGATCAAAATCTTGCGTGATATGTGAGCGATTTTGGAGATAATTTGAGAGGGATCTTTGGTGTTTAGTGAGCTCATTATATCGATCCATTACTACTCTCATATTGTGCAATTATACATTGCCTATGTCTTTATAACTTTATGATTTAATACATAGACATTGATCACATCTTTACTTCATTTCTCTTTTATATTCATCTTAGAATAGTGAACTTCTTAGACTTGGTTCTCAGTGTACACTCGATCATTTGATGTGATTTAATGTGCTATAGATTTAGTATATTGTCTTTTTTGTTACTACAAAGTTTCATTGTCTTTGCGTCAGTCAATCTTGAGATATCTTCAAAACTCTACTCACTAGCCTTCATATTGTAGAAGCCCGAAAATGTCGGGATGGTCATCTAACTTGCTAAGCATAATTCTCAGTGTACATTTGATCATTCTTAGTGAAATAACTTGTGATTGTAGCTATATAAGTCAGTTAGATATTCCCAAAAGGAATTTGATCATTTGCTAGCAGGTTGAGAGCATTGTTCATTTTATTGAGCATGTGTAGAGACCAAAATAACAAGTCTTAGCTCATTGTTGAATCTCATACTCATATGTTTTGATCCATTGACTAGAGGATCATACTCCAAAGCACTTAGGTGATTATTTGTGGTTCCTAGGAAGCCCAAGGGGTCTAATTTACACCCGTCAATTTGTTCTTGGCTAGTGTGAAGCAAGGATTTGCAACACCACTTCATTTCTCGAATCTATCCGCCATCTCCTCGAACAGTGGTACTAGAGCAATATCAAAGCAAAATGGGAGAATGATTTCCATCATTCATTGACAAATTGGACAAGAAAAACTATCTATCATGGTCCTTAAGGATGCATGCTTACTTTAAAGGAAGAAGTTTGTATGGATACATCTTTGGAGATGAAGAAATGCCAATATTCAGAAGCAAACATCAACCTAGAAGAGAAGAGCAAGAAAGACTTGCTGCATGGCGTGCAAAGGATGCTCTAGCCAGGTCTTATATGCTTAGCTCAATATCTGATTTCGTATTATCTCATATTAGGAATTGCAAGACGTCCCAAGAGACTTGGGAATTACTTTCTTCATATTTCTCATCAAATACAAGGGCTAGGAAGAACCAAGTTTGGATGGAGTTCACAACCTTGAAGTATCAACCAAAACAAAGTATAGCTGACTGTGTGACCAAGATGAAGGATGTAGCTGACCAACTTGGGAGCATTCGAGAAGAAATAGAAGAGGATTAGATAGTAAGGCCGATCATAAATGGCATCAAGGTTGATGACAAAAGGGAGTCCTTCACCATATCAATCGACCTATATATGGACATGCAAATACTTGACCTCAACACACTAATGGGGCAACTCTTCAAACATGAGATAAAGGTCAACAAGAATGGAGATAACTCTAGAGGTAATAAATCATCTGCCCTTTACACATATAGAAATAAGTGTAAAGATAAAGGCAAAGGTAAAAGGAATGAAGAAGAGGCAAGTACCTCTCAAGTGAACTTCATAGGTAGAGGAAGAGGTACTAGAGGAAGGGGCAGAGGAGGAAAGCAAGGCAGGGGAAGATCATACAACTCTTCACCTTGCAATATATGTGGCTTGAACAACCATACCACAGATGAGTGCATCAAGAACACAAAGAATCAGAGAGGAAGAGGTTTCCACACAGGAGGCTATGGATAATCCAAAGGAAGGTTCAATAATAGAGGAAGCAATTACCATCATAATTACAACCAAGGCTACAACAACAACTATCAAGGAGGCTTCAGAGGTAGAAGAGACTACAACAACTATATAGAAGACCAAGAGGACTCTCTATTGATGATGAACATGACCTCCAAGCAAGGTAAAGATGATAAGCATCTATCCTACATTGATTCTAGTTATTCAAATCATGTGGCTGGAAATGTAGTATTGTTATATGATCTTGAAGAACCTAAAGGGAAGCATGAAGTCCAGAGAGGTGATGATACTAGGCACTCTGTTAAGAAGATTGGAAATGTTAAAGCATCTGATGGTAACATGAACCTCTTAAGTTAGGTATTATATGTGCGAACCATAACAAAAAACCTAATCAATGTTGGGCAGATTGTTGAGAAGGGATTACAGGTTAGATTCACAAGGCATGGAACATATGTGGAGGACCCTCAACAAGGCTTCAAGAGGATTGCAAAAGGTGAGAAATCTAGTAGACTCTTTACATTGTTTTAAGAAGTATTTGACATTGGTTGAGAATCAAACTAGTAGAAGCTTAAAGAGGCTCAAATCTTATGGAGGTGGTGAGTATTTCTTGCATGAATTTGACTCCTTCTTAAAGGATAGAGGCATAAAGAGAGAGGTTACAACAAGGTACACTCCTGAACGACATGGAGTGGTAGAGAGAAGAAATAGAATAATAGTAGAGGCTACAAGATCAACATTGAATGAAAAGAAACTTCCAAATTATTTATGGACAGAGGCTATTTCCATAGCCACATATTTAATTAATAGGACTCCATCTGATTCCTTGGATGGAATGACACCTTATGAGTCATGTGATGGCAGGAGACCTTCCCCAAATCATTGTAAAATATTTGGGTGCATTATTTATGCACATATACCCTCAGATATTAGAGAAAAGCTTGATCCAAAAGCTGAAAGGTGTATATTCATTGGCTATGACCAAAATCAGAAAGGATGTAGGTTGTGTAATCCTACTAACAAAGGATTTATAGTTAGTAAGGATGTGGTGTTTGATGAAAATAACTCTTGGTTTGAAGATGATTGCAAGAAAATAAAGCTACCCTATGACTTGGAAAGTGATTTTCCAACTCTAACTCATGAAGAACCAGAAATATCTAAAGATGTCAACTCAGAAGATGAAATAGGTTGAATTCAAATCTTGGAAGTCCAAGGGCAAGACAAAATTCAAACAATTGGAACAAATTCCAAAGTCATCCAATCAAGCACTTAAAAGATCTCAAAGGGAGAGTAAGAAACCAATAAGGTATGGCTATGACACATCACTAGTCACAAAGCATATTATATACATGGCTAAAGATTCTATGTTAGAAGAGCCTTCTTCATTTGAAGAAAACAATAACAAGGAAGAATGAAGAGAAGTTATGCATGAAGAAATCTTAGCACTTCAAGAGAAAAATACTTGGGATTTGGTCCCCAAGAAACCAAGCATGAAGGTAATAGGATCCAGGTGGATTTACAAAGTAAAGAAGAATTCAGATGGTTGAATCAATAGGTATAGAGCAAGGCTAGTAGCAAAGGGTTTTGCTCAAACCCATGGAGTGGATTATGAGGAGGCCTTCTCACCTATGGCTAAGATGCGAAGAATCAGAATTTTAGTAAGTATTGGTGCTTCAAAGAATTGGAACTTGTATCAGTTAGATGTTAAAAATGCATTCCTAAATGGATGGATCTCTAAAGAAGTCTACATAGCACAACCACCAGGATATAAAGACAAGGATAGACCAGATTATGTACGCAAATTAAGGAAAGCAATTTATTGTTAAATACAAGCTCCTAGAGCTTGGAGCCATAGACTAGTCATATATTTGCAGGACCAAGGTTTTGTTGCTAACAAAGTAGATTCTTCTATGTTCATAAAAAAGACTAAATTAGAAGTTATCTACCTATGCGTTTATGTGGATGACATTATCATTACAGGGAATAATGTCAATGGCATCAAGCAAATCAAAGCTTAGATGATGGAAGATTTTAAAATCAGTGACCTTGGTTTGTTAACATACTTTCTTGGATTAGAACTTATATATTAAGCTTCTAGTGTCTTTATTACTCAGAGGAAGTACATTCATGATATGTTGGCTAAATTCAAGATGGAGACCACTAAAGTTGTAGGTACTCCCATGGAACTCAATCACAAACTTAGTTCTTATGAGGGGGAACTACTTGAAGACATTACGGGTTATCAAAGACTTGTTAGGAGTCTCAATTATGCAACCCTAACATGAGTGGATATATGATATGGATTAAGTACATTAAGTTAATTTATGCATACACCAAGGAAACCTCACATGGAAGCTACCAAGCGGATCTTAAAGTATCTAAAGGGTACTATAAATGAAGGACTATTTTATCCATTCACATCTGATTTGGATATCAAGCTATATTATGTTGTAGATTGGGCTGGCTCAAAAGATGATATGAGGAGCACTTTTGGCCACTTATCTTTTGTAGGTTCAAAATTGATTTCATGCTCATCAAAGAAACAGCCAACTGTGGCATTATCATCAACTAATGTTGAATATAGAGGCCTCGCAAATGCAATGCTCCAACTCTAAGATATAAAAATGGATCAAAATCTCATGTTATATGTGCCTGATTTTGGAGATCATTTGAGAGGGATCTTTGGTGTTCAATGAGCTCATTCTATAGCTCCATCACTACCCTCATATTGTGCAATTATATGTTGCTAATGTCTTTGTAATCCTATGTATTATATTCTATGTGATATAATACATATACATTGATCACATCTCTACTTCATTTCTCTGTTATGCTCATCTCATAATAGTGAAGTTCTCATACTTGGTTCTCAGTGCATAGTTGATGATTTGATGTGATTTAAAGTGGTATAGATTCAGCATACTGTTTGTTTTGTTGCTACAAAGTTTCATTGCATTTCATTATTCAATCTCAAGATACCCTCAAAACTCTGCTCACTCGTCTGTATACTGTAGAAGCCCAAAAATGTCGGGATGGTAATCTAACTTTCTAAGCAAAATAATTAGTGTACATTTGATCATTCTTAGTGAAATAGCTTGTCACTGGTAGCTACCTAAGTCAATTAGGTACTTTCCAAAAGGAATTTGATCAATTGCTAGCAGGTTGACATCACTGTTCATTTTATTGAGCATGTGTAGAGGCCAAAACAGAAAGTCTTAGCTCATTTTTGAATCTCATACTCATCTGTTTTGATCCATTGATCAGTTCAGCATGGGATAAAACATCAATGTATAGTGCCCTATATGTTCGAACATCTATCTTACACTATGCTTGAGGTGGATTTGATCTACATCAAAACTATCACTTGGATTATGGCAAAAGAATATTCGTTGGAGAGTTCTTTTACCTATGCTCATTTATTGTATTCTTTTGAGAGATTTTTAATGGTTCATTTATCGTTGTAAAAGCCTTGAGCTTTACACATGTAAAAGTAGAAAAAAAGAGCACAGATTCCATGAATTTGTGGTGGTTGAGTTGTAATCAATCAAGCAATTAATCACCTAAATGTAGATGAAACTAGATCTTCACTTTTCCTAGATTGTAGGAAAGTGGATTGATTCCCTCACAACCATTCCCACCTTCATTTGAATTCAAACTCCACTTGTAGAACTCGTGGAGCACTTCTAGAGTCTATGTAAAGACTTTAAATGAGTTGTACAATACATGGAAGCAATATACATACAAAAATGTAGCCTTCAAAGCCATGTTTATGATTTGCCTCAATTTTGGGCAAAGAGGACACCATTTGAGATTCCTGTAGGCAAAATAAACTAGCAAAAGCTAGATGACCAATGTGTGCATGCAAAAGCTTTGCATTTGAGATAGCCAAAGAATCTTGAACTACACATGCTGAATCATTCATAAATTTAACCTTAATATAAATCGTCAAACCATGAGATTCAAGAGAGAAAAAATTAACCATCCGTATGCTCATCAAAGTTTGAAACGCATATTTTTTTGTGATCTTGGATTTTGTGTCTTTTTTTTGTGGTTTAATTATTCATCTTACCATGAAAATGAGTATGTAATCGTGTGTTTGAATTGGTTAAGTTTCTACATCATGGTTTTTTTTTTGTTTTCCTTTTGATGCATTGGATTTCATTCCAAAAAATTCAAGTTTATGATTTCATTCCAAAGTCAAACACGTTATTGTGCAGATTCCTTTTCTAGAGGCAAAGAGCTTATTTCTTGATTGTGAAAGGAAAAATATTTTTTTTTTAAATGTTTAATTTCTTCAAATGTGAAAATATAAAAAGTGCATTTTGAGAAAAGTAATTCTTATGAGTACTAGCACATCATAGAAACATATTGTAATGGTTGAAGAGCTTCATTAGGAGTGAATAGTTAGAGGGCCCATCACCTAGTTGATTGATATGGAATCTTTTCTTTTGCACTCCCTTGGTTGAAGAGGCCTCATTAGCATGTAGATAATGGTCCCAAGGATGACCAAGTTAATGCCAAAAACTACGCATTGGTGGCCATCTTAATCATTATTCGAGAAGTTTCGAGAGTTGAATGAGAGAAGCTCCATACTTATGGATCGCTAGCAGGGTTCTCCATGGCGAGAAATGCCACGGGTGGAAGAAGAGTAGCCGTCAACATGCAAATAACTAGGTGGATGTTTCTGAAGCATCAGCTCTCATATCGCTCTCATATCATTATTGCAAGAGTTTCACATGTTCATACCATTATTGCAAGACTTTCACATGTAGATAAGGTATGAATTGTTCTAATACAAACCATGTGCAAGGTCTGATAACATATTTATAGGATCTTCTTTACATGGAGATATATTACAACACAGAGAGAACCTATATATGCATAGAAATATAGACAGAAAGGGAAAAACAAATTAGAGAAATTATGTAAACAGAAGATAGATGATGCAATAAGTAAACAATATTGGATGCATGATCATTGATCAATTATGTGTTTCCAGTTAAAAAGGACCCAACGTGTTTCTAGTTGAAAAATTCCCAACGTGTTTCCTGTTAAAAGGTACACAGATTTTTTTTTCTTAGAAGACGAAGTATAAAGGCAACCGCATACACCAATCTTATAGTACATGGAGTTTGTAGACTTTAAACTAACTGATATAGCTGAAGCATTGATTCTTGGGTGGGACCCATCCTGCTTGATGCAAACCATTTTCTGTGATCTATGATTTTATTAAAATTTTTTGTCAAACAATGATTCATATTCCTATGTGTGGAAATAACCATACATTGATGAATAAATGATAAACCTTTATATAAAAGATTTTCCCAAAAAAATAATCATGAATTACAGAAATATGAGTGTATAAGCAATATCAGAGCTTTCATGATCGTTGATCTGAGTGTTTAAGCAATATCAAACTCATCATGATCATTGAGTGCCAACTCTTTGTTCACCGCATCACTCCTAGGGGGATTTGTTGATATATGTTTTTTTTAATAAAAGAAGTTCAGCCTTAGCCTACTCTCCAGAACTTGTATTAAATAAAAGGAAAAGAAAAGTACAAGTGAAGAGGACTAGTGCCCACAGAACCCCCATGTCCCAAAGATCGGGGGTAGAACTTACAAGGATTAGAAGGCATTACAAAGAAGGTTAATCACCGTCTCGTCCCCCTCAAGTGGGGCCCACTTGGGTTCAAGCTTAGTTGTTGATCAGGGTAAGCACTTCATGATGCCTGAAAGGGGGGGATTTCTTACAATTGGTGATTCTTTTCCCGAGGAGGAACAACAATTTCTCAATCAACCACTCTTTGGGGGAGTCGCCAAAATTATAGGCACATCTTTCCTGCCACATCTTCCAGAGGACCACCCCTATGATGGCATCCCAAAGGGTCACCGAGCGACCGATCGCTTCACCTAGCATAGCTTGTTTCCAGCTGATATGCTTCTGACATCTAATTCTCTTTTTGACAATCTGCAGGAGCTTGTTGGAGTTGGGACAAGTAAAGAAGATGTGGCCAACATCTTCAATGGGCTGGTAACAACGCTTGCACAAGGGAGACGCCCCACAGATTTTGCTAGCCTTTTGGTTGGTTTAGATTCTTCGTTGAAGAATTTTCCATAAGAGGACAGACTTTTTATTTTCTATGAGAGGGTGCGAGATAGCCATGAACTTCATTTCCCATTCCAACCACGTCCACGACACGCACCACTTCTTGTTCGTTGGGTCTCAGATTTGCTGATATATGTTGGTAGTGATGTGTCAGAACACATTTAGAACCTCTCGGGAACTTTTCCCCCTACTTTGTGTATATGTAAATGACCTTAACTGGTCAACTATCTTTGTATATCCACTTGTATCGTATTGTGCTCCAACCTTCTTTTTCTTCTCCTTGTGTTTTTTTGTGTGCTTCTGTAGACCTCGAACTCCAACAGGAAGCACATTGTATCTATGCATGATGATGCTTTGTGTGTGTGTGATGCTTTTGTGTTATCGTATGCACAATATGCATATGTGCATTTGTTTGTGATGTGTATGTTGAAAGAGATGTTTTCCATACGTGAAGTGTAGACGTGAAGTGTAGACATGAATTGCATAGAGAAATAAGTGATTTATGTGCGTTCCCGGTCCTCTAATGGGAACATTCCGTCATATACATGCATTCAACTATGTTATGTAACATGGTTGAGATGCCCTTGAGAATGTGTATAAGTACACCCTTTCTTTCTCCCTTCTTGGGTGGGATTAAACTGACACATAGAGCTGAAGCATTGATTCTTGGGTGGGACTTGAACCAGAGAAATCCACTACAGACCTGCTTGATGCAAACCATTTTATGCGATCTATGATTTTATTAACAAATTTTGTAAAAGATGATTTATATTCCTGGAAATAACCATACATTAATGAATAAATAATAGCCCTTTAAACAAAATATTTTCCCAAAAACATAACCATGAATTACAGAGCATTCAGAGCATTCATGATCGTTGATCTGAGTGTCTATGCAATATCAGACCCTTCATGATCGTTGAGCTGAAGCATTGATTCTTGGGTGGGACTTGAGCCAGAGCAATCCACTACAGACCTGATTGATGCAAACCATTTTCTGTGATCTATGATTTTATTAACAACTTTTGTAAAAGATGATTCGTATTCCTATGTATGGAAATAACCATACATTAATAAATAAATAATAGCCCTTCAAACAAAAGATTTTCCCAAAAAATAACCATGAAATGCAGAAATCCGAGTGTCTAAAACAATATCAGAGGCTTCATGATCGTTGATCTAAGAATTTAAAAAATAAATAAATTAGAATATATTTATCAAAAAAATATAATTTGACGAGTGGTGAGGGTTGATTGGCAGTGCATTCATGCGTGCGAATCATCACCTTGAGGCTTCTTAGAGTGAATAGAATACATAGAAGACCGATTCACATATATGTGTACAAAAGACTCAAAAAAATCCCAACAGGCATGTCTAAACTCCAATGCCAGTATTGCAGATCATGTTCACGTGTAGAATGATATATTATACAAAGAACTAGTTGATGAACAGGCATGGAGACACATAGAGGCATGTAGACACATAGAGTTCACAAAAAATAACAAAATACAAAGATGGAAGGAAGAGACTCTAGTTGATGAACAGGCATGGAGACACATAGAGGCATGTAGACACATAGAGTTCACAAAAAATAACAAAATACAAAGATGGAAGGAAGAGACTCTTTATGGTAATTGATATGTTCTTTTTCAAATTAGAAGTCTATAGTGCATGTACGTAAAGACGATTCTCATGCCTCCAATACTCGAGTTTTACAATAGATGTACTTTGTGATCTACTGCTTTCCCCAAAATACATCATTAAAAGTGGCGTATGCCTTTTTTTTATCACATATGCCTTTTTATAAAATACATATGCCTTTTTATAACATGTGTGTAACTCCATGTTATAAATAAGTAAGCATAAATACAAGAATAAATAATTAGCCATTAAACATATGGGGTCCTTTACAAAAAATGGTACGTAAAAGTGACATATTATATATAACTCGAGTGAATGTAAAATATCGATGGTTTTATAATCCTCTTTCTTTCTTTTTTCTTGTGAAACAAGCTATGTTTTATAAACAAAGAAAGATATACAAGAAAGTTAGAGGCAATTACATACAAGGTTTGAAACCTTTTTTCTTTCATCGTGAGGAGCCCATTTTTATGTTTCAGTTTGTTGTTTTCTAAAATGAACATTGAGTGGTGTCTAAAAGGGGCCATTTCTTACAATCACCGATCTTTATACCTAAGCAAAGTAAGGTGTAGTCTAGCAAAAGAGCCCCCATAAGCAAAACTGTTAGAAAAGGTTCGGTTCACTCAAGTGTGGCAAAGGCTCTTGTTCAAAGATAACTTCACCTGACGCAGACTCTTCTTGAAAGATAACTTCACCTTGCACCTCTAGACTATGCAAACAACACAACAGGGTACTCATATTTGTTCTCTACCGTTTCACTCAAAGGAGAGCTAAATGGGTTCACTAAAAGCTCCTCTAAAGAGTTAGTCTTAAGCCAATTCGTCTTCAAAAGAGGTGAAGGGGGTGAAGATCATCCCTTCAAGAATTCATTTTTAGATCATCAAATTCGTATGTACCTTCAGATCATTAGATTCACCATCAAATTTTCCCTAGACTTTGTCATGAATTCGTCTCTAAGGTTCGACTAATCAGTTCTTCTCTAAAAGATCTTACTACAAGATGCCACGTTCATAGTGAAGAATTCCTACATTCATAGTGTGGGTTAAGAATCAAACTTGGGTGGCAAGGAGGAGAGTGCTCCATGCTACCCAAGATCACGTCGTGCATTTCATGAGCGAATAGCCATTTTGATATATAAAGAATCATCCTTGTGCGATTGAGAGCTAATGGAAGATTAGCCATGATAAAACATGTTAAGTGAGCGTAGCTATGGCAGCTCCATCTTCACAGTCATGGGACGAGGACAATACTAACCAGAGAGAGAACCGATGTGTTTTGGATAATGGCCACATGGCAGGCGGAGAGCATGCACATAAGTTTTCTATTAACTCTTTGTTGTTTTACATACTTTTGCCACATCATCAAATATCCCCCTCAAGCTGAGAATGAGCTTGAATACAAAATGAAATAAATATGTATGTCCATACAAGATAAAATCAACATGAAATGAAATCTAGATAAAAAATGAAGCTTCCTAACTCCTAAAGCTTCTCTAAAGTAGATGAACTTGTCTTTGGGAAGAGATTTGGTGAAGACATGCGCCACTTGATCTCCAATGGTGATATGAATCAGCTCCACTTCTCCTTGGCAATGACCTTCTCATGAACAAAGTGATAATGAGCTTTGATGTGCGTCGATCTCGCATGATAAACTGGATTCTTTGATAACATAATGCTGCTCACATTGTCACAATAGATGATCACCCTTCCATTGATATAGAATCCCATGTCTTCAAGTAGGTACTTAATCCATGTTGCTTCACAAAGGGCTTGCGTAATTCCTCTATATTTAGCTTCGGTATTTGACAAAGCAAAAGTTGGTTGTTTCTTGCTACTCCATAAAATGGTTGCACTTCTAAGTGAGAACAAAAATCCACTAGTTGACCTTTGATCCATTACAATTCCTACCCAATCTGCATCCATGTATGCATATATACATGGATGAACTTTTCTCTCATAAAACAAACCAAAGTTGCATGTTCCTTTCACATATTGTAATATGCATCGCACTGCATCCAAGTGCACTCTACATGGTTTATGCATAAACAGACTCACCACACCAACTGTAAATCTCAAATTTGGTCTTGTCTTTGTTACATAAATCAAACTTCCAACCATCTTCCTATACACATTTGCATCATGTAAGTACTTCCCATCATCCATGAGATTAGCATTAGCATCAAGTGGCGTATCAACAGGTTTGCAAGCACTCATACCAAATCTCTCAAGCATTTCACGCATATAATTGCATTGTATCATCTAAATTCCCTCTTGAATTGAAATTACTTCAATTCCCAAAAAGTATTTTAGCTCTCCAAAATCTGACATCAAAAATTTAGATTTTAGTTACTTTTTCAAATCACCAATCCTCTTCTCATCATTGCGAGTAATGATCAAATCATCGATATAAATCACTAATAGAATCGTTTCACACAATAGTGAATTTGAAATTAGGCATAGTACCTCTTACTGACATAGAAGTGTCTAAGATCTTATATTGTGTTCCTAGACCATTTAGCATAGCTGATACCATATCATCAACTTCCACCTTGCAATTTATGGAAGCTAAATCATCAGTGATCTTTCTAATTTCAGTGACATAATCAGTTATGGATCTATTTCCATGCCATACACTTTGCATTTTTCCTTGAGGTGAATTGTTTTAGCCTCTGTGGATGTCCCATATAGTTTATGACTTATGTCCCAAGCTTATTTCGGTGTGCTAGCCTTCATAATATGTGGTATGAGGCTCTCACAAATATATATGGAAATCCAATGGAGAACCTTTCTAGATTTTTCTATCCATGTTTTATATTCCTTTTGTTGATCTATGTTGGGGTTATCTGGCACTTCAGAACACTCGTCCTCTCCATTTACTAATCCCCATAGTCCTTTTCCATCACGAAATTCTGCATCCTATATGACCATATGTGGTAATTATCTTTGTTAAGCATATCGTCCACTATTTGTGCAATGTTATCACCCATTCTTACAATTTAAGCACTTCTCTATGAAATGGCAATCTTATGGAAAGACCTAGAAAAAATATGATAGCATTGCTCTATTTCTTGATATAGGCACCAAAAAACTAAATGTTTGCAAGTAATCTCGATGGTTTTCCTCTTGTTCTAAGCACTCCCTGTGTCCATGAAGTAGGATGCTCATTTACGACCTCTGTGAAAACATTTCGGTAGAGTCTCCTTTGCCCAAAGTGTATATGATCCAAATCAACTATAATTAATCCACTCTGAAACCCAAACTCTAGGTAAAAGCATCAATAACAGCACATAATATAAACAAATTCTTTCTTACGGGAGGTGGCCACAATTTCATACATCCATCCCATGATCAATACACGAGGTCTTTGGATTGTCTTCTCTTTGGTCTTCTAGCTATATCACCAAAGTACCTCCATGAGACGAGAATACCCCAGTTAAAAATCTCACCACATCCCTCAGTTTTTGTTTAATTCAAGGTTTTCAGTAAGGTAATGTAACCTCACAAGGCACGTGAGTTCTCCAAATTACGGTACATTTGTCTCACAGCATGTGAGTAATGTCCATTTAAGGACTCTCAAGTGCTTACATACCGTCTCCTACCACATGCAATCAAAAGGAGAAACGAGAATTCGGTCCTCAATTACTAGATAATTTGACCTCCCAAAGAATGACTTCTTTTTTCTTTAGTGTTCTCTTCAGCCATTAGAATCCGTAGCTCTATTCAACGATCAGAATTTGTAGCATTTCCTCTGTTCATATACCTAACCGATCATTCTGACAAATGGACACCCTGTTGGCCACTCGGTGAAGTGTTGAGTTTCCTCCTCTGTCTTGCTTGACTCGATTGGCAATTACTTGTGCAGGGTCACTGATCGATCGTGATCCCAATGAATGATCGGCGTTGCTTTTGCAAACATGCTAGCTTCAGCAGATTCGACTCTTCGCAGAGTTGTCTACAAAGGAATCCATGGTATCCAGTCACTCCCCTTCGACCTTCGGTCTTCCTCTTTCACACTGTCATCGTCTTTGTCGTCATTCGCCTCATCGCAATCCTCAACGCCATGGCCAAAGTCTTTTCCAGATCCAAGCGGAGGTGATGCAAACATTATAAATGGCAATTCCTTATTCCTTATTTTATATTTACCCTTGTGCCCGTGTTGCACTGACCATGATCATAATGGTCGTCCTGGTGCTCTGATACCAACTTGTTAAGCGAGCACAGCTATGGCAGCTCCGTTTGCATAGTCACGGGATGACGACGGTACTAACTAGAGAGAGAATCGATGTGTTTTGGATAATGGACGCATGTTCAGGCGGAGAGCACACACATAAGTTTTCTATTAACTTTTTGTTGATTTACATACTTTTGCCATGCCATCAAAACAATTCGTCCTTCTCAAACTCTTTGTCTCCTCCTTCAAGAAGAAATTGATCCCAACAATGAGCAGGATGCAACATCTTTTGTCGTCACAAATTCACCTTCATAGAATTCGTAGCTTCCAAATTTGCCTCCACTTTGTAGAATTCACGGGCACAACTGTGAATTAGCTTCCGAATTCTACTTCGCCTTGTAAAATTCACGAGCGCAACTGAGGGCGAATAAGTTCAATCGTGAATTAGTTTCCAAGTTTGCCTTAGCCCTAGTGTTACAAATAGTTTGCCTTATGAATTAGCTTCCCGATTCACCTTCGCCTTGTACAATTCACATGTGCGAAATTCTTTCGAGGGTGAATAAGTTCAACTGATCCAAGCTAACTCAAAGATTGATTCAAGCTAACTCAAAGATTGATAGCGTTGTACTTGAAGTTGAACTCTGGTGGCTGGTTAATTGATATGTATATGCTTTGCGCTATCCAATAACCACGCACATCACCACAATGCATCCCACCATTCTATTTTTACACATCGCAAACCTCCATATTGTGCAAATTTGCCTCGCAATCCCGTAGCAGAGAGAAAACTTCATGTGTGCAAAGAGAATTTGTCCCCCACTAAATTCGTTTGCTCCAAATTTGTGAAAGCCCTTACCAAATTCGCCCAGTCGAATTCTTCCTTATGCAACTAGCCATATTCTTCCTTGAATGAGTTCATCTTTATTGAAATTATCCTAGATTTGAAGCGAATTCGCATGCTATAATTTTGTCTTCATACACATTCACCTTCCAACTTAGGAACAAATTTTCGTGGAACCCTCGAAAGAGTGGAGCACTTATTCAAGCCACCCATTTTTTACCTCACTCCTTCATCAAGAAAATTGTCTGACTCGTCGTAGAAAGGGCTCTCTAATTTGTCCGGTGGGATACTTATCAAGTGGGTTACTCGTCAAAGAAAAAATTTGTCTCAATTGTCTTGAGAATGGCAAATGGAAATTCACCCTCAAATGGGAATTCGACCCCAAGATCCGCCAACCTGGCAGCACAAATTGACTCAAGGTGGAAATGTGACTTCACTTAAAGAAGAATTTGTCTCAATTACCAGAATTCGTTTTTCTTCAGCCACAAAGTTGAATATAAAATTTAGCGCAATGGTACAGAAAGGATAAATTCATCAAAACTACTACTCACAAAATTCATTCTTATTCAGAGAGTAATTATCAAGCGTTCAGAGCCACGTCCGCTACCTCAGATCTAAGTGGAGTGTTAATCTCTTTCTATAAAAGATGAAGTTTTGATAGGTCTTATTGTAGATGAAGGCTCTGGCATCAGTCTGATGCCTGATTTTATGATAAAGAACTTAAAATTGGACCTCAACAAGGTGGCATCCTTTATTGTCACATTAGTAGATCAACATCAGATTACACTATTGGACATCATCAAGAAGGTACAAATGATAGTGCAAGGTTGTCAGTTCCTCTTGGATTTTGTTGTGATTTCCCTACCACATGAAACCTCTTATCACCTATAGATACAGTTAGAGGAGCGATGCAATACTACCAAGGTGACTCGATATAGAGTAGATAATTAGGTAATGCCTTCTATACCCCAAGAAGAACATAATCTCTTAAAGTGGATGATGGGTGGTGTAGAGTGTTGCGGTGTTGAAATTAGTGAAATAAATGAAGAATTTTTAGAACAAGCATAAGAAGGCCAAAAAAGGGTCAAAAAATGAAAATTTACACTTGAACAGTAATAGAGGAGATAAACTCATTGTAGGAAATAAGAAGTAGGGATAAAAACTGAGCCTTTGGGGATCGAAGTAGGCATTTTTCACAAAATGGTCCTGGTGAATGAAAATTAGCAGAAAAGTGAGCCACTATCTCTCGGAAGTCCAAATACTCAAATTGGACCATTGGACCAAATCGGGCCATTAGACCGAGTCCAAATACTCAAATTGGACCATTGGACCAAATTGTGCAATTGGACTGAGACCAAATACTCAAATTGGGCCATTAGAACAAATTGGTCCTCGGATCAAAATGGGCTAATTGTACAAAAAATCACCACTACAGAGTTCTGTAAAAGGGTGACAAGGCCTAAAAGTGTCAAAATTTGTGAAGCTTGTTAGGGGGTAATTTGAGTTTTAAGGGCCTAATTATGAGCTTGAGAGCAAAGAAGACCTCCTGTTTTTTTTATATTCCTCTAGGATGGACCATGGAACACATTATGGAACATCAGGTGATTTCTACTCATGCAAACAGTGTAGATGCTTTTTCAACTAGGGCCACTCTTGAAGTGCTCTGTCAAGAATTAAACCTTGGAGATGAAGAATCCTCAAATAGTCCAATTAGCCTCTTGGTTGTGGCACTATCCCTTTTTATTACAGAAGGTAACTTCTCTTTGTTTCTCTTATAAAAATGCCTTTGCATGGTTCTACAAGGATCTAACAAGGATTCTAGAGGAGCTCCAATTGCATTGAATACCCTTACTTGAGGGAGCTACACTTGCAAGAAGTAGGCCTTATCAACTCAATCCAAAATATGAAGAGACATAAGAAAACTAGAGGAGGCAGGTATTATTTTCCTAGTAGAACATTCAAGGTGGCTCTCATCTATGGTTATTGTACCTAAGAAAAATAGTGGCAAAATAAGAGTATGCATCAATTTTCATGCTTTAAATAAGGTAACTATTCAAGATGCCTTCCATCAACCTTTCACAAAACAAATACTAGAAGAAGTAGCCAGTCATACTTTGTAAAATTTTCTTGATGGTTTCAATTGCTACAACCAAATACTAATTAATCCTGATGATAGAGAAAAAACTACACTTGTTACTCCATGGGACACTTATGTTTATACATGCATGGCTTTTGGCCTGAAAAATGCACCTGCTTCATTTGATAGGAGAATGTATCTAATATTAGGAAAATGGTAGACAAGCTTTCTGTGCATTTTCATGGATGACATTTCAGCATTCTCAGGCACAGATAGAAGAGCAGAAGTCCAGCATTTTCATGATCACTTGGAAAATTTTTTAGTAGTGTCTCACGTTTGAATTTGAATCCTGCTAAGTGTCATTTTTTGGTCACTAAAGGCACTCTCCTTGGTCACATAGTGTTTGTAGAAGGGATAACTATAGATCTAGCAAAGGTAATTACTATCCTTTCCATGCCCATTCCATGGAATCCTAAGGAATTGCAAAGCTTTTTAGGCGATGCAAGGTACCATAGAAGATTTATACAAATGTATTCAAAAATAGCTAAGCATCTATCAAGGCTTACCAGTAAAAAGGTTCCTTTTTCATTGAGTCTTGAAGCTCAAAAGGAATTTTATGAAGTAAAGTTAAGGCTATGTAATGATCAACTCTTAACTTTTCCTAATTGGTCATTAGAGTTCCATGTGCATATAGATGCTAGTCTTCATGCAATAGGAGAAATTTTGGCTCAAGCCTCCATGCCCACAACCTATAGCTTATGCTAGTAGACTACTTATCAAGGGAGAAAGAAATTACAGCATTACAGAAAGGGAAGGTTTGGCACTCCAAAAGTTGTGGAACTACCTTCTAGGTGTGCATTTCATTGCCATATCTGATCATCAACCTCTAAAGTATTTAATTAATAAGCCTAGAGTAGCTGGAAGGATTTGGCATTGGTTACTAGTAATTCAAGAGTATGACTTTGAGATTCATATTAAGCCACAAAAGGAACACTACATGGCAGATCAGGTGTGAAGGACTACCATGAGTGAAAAGGCAACAAGTATTAATGATGAACTTGTGGATAGTAGTCTCTTTTTGGTAGAGACTCAAACTGATTGGTATGCCAAGATTTTGCATTTCCTCACTTCTAGAACATTCCCTGAGACATAACAAGGGAAAAAAAGAGGAGATTGCTCTTTAAATCCAAATCTTATTCACTAATAATTGGCCGCTTGTATAAATATTATCATGATGGTATCTTGAGAAATATGTTTATCCACAAGAGGTAAATCTTTTGCTTGAAGTAGCACACAATGAAGGGCATCTCAAGAGAGAGGAGTTGGCTCACAAAATCATCCACAAGGGATTATGGTGGCCTCATGTTTACAAAGATCCTATCAAATTTTCTAAAGGATGTGACATCAGTCATAGATGTGCTTCTAGGCCTAACAAACTGAATTTTCAACCATTAGTCATTTCCATGGGATGGCTATCTTTGGAATGGTGGGGTCTTGATTTCATTGGACCAATCAGTCCAACTAGTCAAGGTGTTGTCAAGACATATATCTTGATAACCACATGTTATTCTACTAAGTGGGTAGAAGCTAAGGCTACTACTGATTATATTGTCACTATAGTAGCCAAGTTTATGTATAAAAGAATATTCTCAAGATTTGGCTGCCCATTAGAAGTTATTAGTGATAGAGGCACACACTTTGTAAATCATCTGTTGCAATTAATCTTTGACACGTACAAGATCTTCCATAAAAATTCGTGTGCCTATTACCCGAGCGCAAACAAGTAGGCAAAACGTTCTAACAAAATTTTGATTGGATTACTATGCAAATCAGCCTTTGACCATCATGGTTCATGGCGGCAAGCACTTATTGGCACAATATGGGCTTTTCGAACAATGCAAAGAGGCACTATGGAAGAGAGCCTATTCCTTCTAGTTTATGATAAGGAGGCACTAGCCCCTTTTGAATTCATCATCAGAAAAGAAATTAAAGCATAAACAATTAAACTTGACCCTCACACTAGAAGACTAGTAGCATTGGAGGAATACAGAGAAACAACTATGAGGTGGTTGCAGGTAAAGCAAGAAGAGAGGAAACACATTCATGATACACACTTAAGAACCAATGAAGTGGAAAAGGGATCTCTAATCAGGTATATCATATTGGACCTGTACCAACCAAATTGGCACCAAAATGGTTAGGACCCTACAAAGTGCTCAGGATATTTCCACAAGTAGCAGTACAATTGGAGGACTTGCAAGGTGGGAAAATGCCCCAAGTTAACATTTCCAGGGTAAAGATTTATCTAACTTGAAATTTTGTTCCCACTGCATCCTCCTTTCTCCTGTGTGCTTCTATTCCTTCCTTATCTTAGAGTTCCTTTTTATCTCCTTCCATCTATTTGCATGTATCCTGATGTGCTTCATGCAGAAGGATATCATGTCCATGGCATGCTTCTCCCTTCCTACTCGGCCACCTCTACACATATCTATCCTCCCATTTCCTTCCTATTCTCCTAGTAGCCACAAAAACATCCCTTTTGACCACCTTGATGCCCTCTATGTGAGTATGTCTATTTCCCTCCCCTGCCCCCCGTCTAGATATGTCTATCTATCTTTGTCTACCCCTTCTGACTCGTGTGCTTCAGTGTATCATTATATGTGTGCAGCTCTTCCCTTGCTTCTCCATAAGGTTCCTCATAAAATTTTAATTTCTTTCTCTTCTATGTTGAGATCTTGGATTTTTACCCCAAGAAAGGCATTATAGATGGTGACCTTAGGTTAGTGGTGGGCATGCTGGTCAAAGTTAATGCTTCACTTATCAATGCTCATACCCAGTCAAAATACTCACGTGTGCATAACCATATGTGGGTGGGCACTAATTCAGACTGATTGGTACTTGCTTCCAAATTCCATAGGCACAGTCTTTCATAATTGATGTCATCATTTGCTTCATACTGGCTAGCCCCTAAATTTTTAGGAGTTACATAACGCTTGAAATAGTCTAAATTTATCCACAAAATACCTTGCAATAATTCAGTAGCTTGAACATCCACTAGATGTACAAGGTTGAGGTGTGAAAACCAAAGTCGCATGACCATTGCAAGAACCCTATTTTCCATGCACGTACCAAGCACATAGAAATTTAGTATCACTACGTGCATGAGTTGATTGAGGATGGGATCGTGGAGATAAACTATTGCCCAACTGAAAAGAATGTAGGAGACATCTTCACCAAGGCTCTTGGGAGAGAGCAACTTCATCGACACTTTCCAAAGCTTGGCATTGGGCCGAGGAGGTGCTTCACCACAGTTAGATTGAGGGGGGGTGTTAGATAAACTCAATATTCCACCCTCAAGTGACCACAAATGATCCATGGTGCTTTAAGTTGTAAGGCCCACATTATGAGGAGAAGCCATCGTTAGAGCCCATACATTTGTGGAACCCTAACTTCCAACTTAGATGAGTTCTATGTGTGATCATTGATGGTAATAGATGATCTTTGTGAGCCTAGCCACTAGGTTAGGTAGGGCATAAACTTCTAATCCACTAGGTTGCCATTCAATGAGAAAAAAGAGGCCGTGTGGTGCTGCATAGTTTCCCCATAGAACCTTAATCGAGGGAGTGCAAAGGGGGGCTTGCCTCCTTCTATGCGGCTTAGGGGGTCTTTAATGCTTCAAGCTATACAAGAACCTTTGTATCATCCTTGCGCAACCTTAAGGTTCAATAAACACTTGATTACACTTATCAAGGTTTTGTATGATTGCCAAAATCAAAAGCCTATCTAAAATTGATGCTCAAAAATGGCAACTTTGACATAGGTGACTTCTAACATAGATTTGTCTGAGAATACAACCTGTTTCACAAAATTCTTTTAGCCACAGCTTCCTTATTTCTCAAATTAGATTTTGTAATGCTTAAACACTAAAAATTTTAGACACATCATTGAGATCTAAGCAAATCATTGATCAACAAGATGCACCATTTCTGAGTCTTCACTTTAGAGAATTGACATGTGAATGTTCCTATGAATCATAGACACACTCTCAACCTTTGCAAGTTTCATGTGATGATGCAGATCATCCCATTTCTTATGCAGATTTACATGATGCACTTGTTGATGAGAGAGATGATATTGAGCAAGCCAAAACTATGCCAAAATGGATGGTGCAGACTTTGCATGATAGCAAAAATGATGCAGATCTATCATATCATACTCGGTCAAGCTCTCATAGTGCCTCTTTTGCATTAGATTGCTATGCTATGGCCATGTTTTTGCTAAATGATATAGATCAAAAGGTATACAAGACGTATTCCCATCGAATTCCAAAGCCTGTTGGCGACGATAGAGTTCAGGAGGGGGGACCTATGGAAGAGAAACAGAACAATCAAGCAAAACACGAAGAAGAAGAAAATCAAAAAGAAAAACTTCTCAATCGAAAGCACCACCCTCTACCCAAAGCCACATAGGGGCATGCATAAGGCTGCAACACGAAGGAAGGAGGTCTTGAAAAGTGAAAACAAAGACTTGTTTGAAGACCAAAAGTTAGAAAGCGGTAGAGGCTGAAAAGTTGAAGAGGGTGACTAAGATAGTCACACTCTTAGCCACTGAGTGCATGCGGTGAGAAGAAATCAACAAGCCTTAGCAATGCAACATGGTTCAAGGAATGCAAACAAAGAAGTAAACAAGATCCTTCTAACAATTAGAGGCTAAAAAGCAAAAGAGAGTGACTAAGATAGTCACATTCTTAGCCACTAGGTGCAAGCAATGAAAAATAAGTAAAGAGGCTTCAGCAATACAATAGGGCCAGCTTTGTGGGAATAAAGATTTATCCAAAGGCCCAAAGTTAAAAAGAGGTAGAGGCTAACAAAGTTGAAAAGGGTGACTAAGACAATCACATTCTTAGTCACTAGATGCATGCATGGAAGCCCAAATTATCACAGCAAAGCCTATCAAGGGACGATAGAGACAAAGAGGGGGAGAGTGTAGCAGAGAAAAGGGACACAAAAAAGGAGCCCCCAAAAATTTTCAATTATGGGCATCAATGTTCTTCTTCAAACGTCTATAAAAACCTCATGAAGCCATGCAAATGCACTAGAGGAGTCCTCTTGATGCAAAAATCCCAAACATTGTATCATAATCCTTGTAACATAGTAGGAGATTAGAGTTTTCCAATAAAAGTGCCGGTCTCTTGTGTGAAAGGACCATTTTTAGGGCACATGTATATAAGTCACTTGGTGACATTTGTGAAAGACTTTTTGCCATTGTGAGTAAAGGAGAACTTAGATTTTCGAGTTTGCCTCTTCTGTCTCTTGTATCTCCTTGCCTATGAGCTTGCATGTGTGATTGTAGCTTGAATTGAGTGCATGGAAGTGTTTTCTATCCATTTCATTGCTTTTCTAAAGTGTGTAATGTGTGTGAAGCTTGAGGAGGTGTATGGTGAGACTAGGTGAGTTCTGCAACTCAATTTTTTGCCCATAACTTGAAGCAGGTTTGTAAAAATTGGACAAGAGTATTGCCATTGGATGCGTCTCAAGGAACCCACTACTTACCATATTTCGAGAGAAAAGTCCATTTTTGTGCTTACTATTGTTTCAAGTATCGCGACACCATTTCCACCTGTGTATGTGATGAATGTGAGTGATGGCACTCATCAGCATGTAACGATAGCTATTCCATTTCATTGAACATTGTGTAAGTGCACGTCTTCATACACTCGGTTACGTTCAAGTTACTTTTTGGGTTCACAATTTAAATGTGTGAGCATCTCCACTATATGTACTTGGTGATAGAGGAATAGTCTCTTTCACCACAAGTCCCTAAGTCGTCACTTAGGTACACACACCTCTTCCTTTGTTATTTCCTTTACCTTTAGTAAATTTAGCTTGATTCAAGGGTCCTTGTTCATTTCATTGTTATTTTCCCTTAGCATTCTTCTTCTTGTCCTTTGAATACATAGCTTGACCTGCACTTTTCTCATTCTCACCTTTAATATCCTGCTCAAATGTTAGCATGTGTCCTAGCAATTGATTTAGATGTAGAGTGAAATGATCTAATGATCATTCAATTCAAAATATGAAAGGTTTCCACCTTCCCATACTAGTGGATCCTCCTTCCATTCCATGTGCCACATCTTCATCAAACCAACTATGAATTCCTAATCCCAAAAATCCCAATGAAATTTGATTAAATGGACGCTCATGCATATACTATGGATTCTCATAAATAGTTTTTACCCTTGAAACCAATAAATCTGGTTTATTTGATCACTTGATCATCAGATATCCACAAAAACTTAAACTCCTCAGTCTTGAGTACCACGATCAAATCTAAGTATTTCTCATGATTCTGTCTATGGTTAGATGAACACTCCACATTAGAAGCACACGTCAGTGCTTCTTCATGAAACCCATCTCTTAGATCATCTTTAGTTGGTTTCCCAAATGGTTAAGCAATGTATGCTTCACCATCTTAATAAAGTGATAAATTGGATTCATCTTTTCAACTTCTCATGATATCTCATAGTCTCAAATATTCTACTTTGAAACCCTAGAGGGCAACAATCCTTCACTAACATGGTCTCTTCATAGACTCCTACCAAAGTTGCGACTTGTTAATATGCCTAATGTATATAATCTTTATGAGAAATATTTACATTCTTCTCCTTCATAATACTTAAGGGTTTTGGAATAAGGCTTTACCTTAACACGTGTATAAGTTGCTTCATCATTGCCTATTCAACTTGTGAATGCTTAAGTTTAATGAGACCTTAAATTTCTTTTTTATACCTTGATTCTTTCTCTAGTCTTAGTTATTCTAGCTTTGGATATCTTGTCCTTTAACTATCTTGAAATAAATGGACATAAAACTATGATTCATTCCATATTTGCAATAACATATGTGTTTGTGCATAGAACATATGTTTGTGTGCATAGTGTAATTTTCATACTTAATGACACGCATATAAGTGTTGCCTATGCCCAACATGGTGCATCTATGTGAATGGAGTCATCAAAAACAATGGTGAAACTTTATGCATGTGCACCCACCCATGTCCATCCCCTCTAGGGAACTCAATCCCTCACCCAACTAATTTCATCGAGTTTGAAGTAGGCCTTAATTGCCTCCTCATCTAGAATTCAAAAAATATATATGGTTCGCCTATGGTTCAACCCCTTAATACAAGTAATATGTGTGCACTTCTGAATCGCATAATTACAAAAACTTTGGCAATAAAATTAAGTCTAAACTATAAGCGGAGGCTTTTCTTAATCTTCACCAATAACTTTCCGAATATTGCAAAAATTAAGTTGAAAAACACTTCCACGCAACATTTGGAAGTATTTTCCTGCCAAAAGTTTCGACAAAGTAGACAACGGCATCCAAGCATCCCCAAATAGAGACTACTAAGAACTATTTCTTGACACATAATAATCAAAACTCCAACCCCATTGATCTTTATGTATTTGAAAGTTGAAAACTTGCATATTTAACTTTCCAACAAACCAAATATCTTTGAAAACCAACTCTTGAGGACAAAGCAGCATGCGTTCAAATTTGATCAGTGGCTAGGCCATCACCAACTGAAAATTATGTGCAAGGACTACTTTCCAAGTCTAGCAAATTCTTGTAGAAGCTAAGTTCTTTATTTCGAAGGTGTAACATGTAGTATAAGCCCCAAAGAGAACACCAAAATGAAAAACAAATAGATTGGACATTGTTTGATACCTTATCTGAGGGCAAGAAAATCCCTCGTTGCATGTTTTGCTCATTTCTCATGTAATCACTTTTCTTCATCTCCAATGAGGGACCTCCTTTGTCTTCATCTTCTCCTTCTTCTCAGTGATCCTTAAAGTGCATCTCCTTCTCACCCCCTTCCTTCTCTCAATCCCTCTTTTGCCTCCTTTCTTTCTACCTCCATCTATTTATGGAGAAACATCCAATGGAAAGGGAGGAATCAATCACTCCCTTCTCTCTTCTTGTCTATCTCATCTCCTTGAAGAGGCTACATGGAAAATCAAAGAACAAGAACACACAAGAAGAAAGGTCACTATGATATGCATTACGAAAAGAATCCCTTCCTCTCCTTAAGTACAAAAATAAAAAAAATAATGTAAATAAAACATAAGATATTTATTTCAATTTATATGTAAAATTTTTACTTACTTCCAGGGTAAGTGGACAAAGCGCAGGTAAGAGTCGCACAGTGCCTGCATTCTTCTCTTGAACTCGAATCCATTCCCTATGTACACAATGTTCCCCTCTGGCTCTATATCGCACTCTAGTCCTAATGTGCCTATGCATGTCCTCATAGGCAACTCTGCTATGCTATCATGATTTGGAGGTGGTATAGGTGTCTTGAAAATAGATAGATAAAAATAAATAAAAATATGTGTTATAATATCATTAAAAAAGTTTATGAAAAAAAACATACCTATGAGCAGATAGCTCTCTTCCTGCATGTGGAGCCGCAGAAGAGCCCTCCTCTGATCGTTGGGTAAGCATCTGGATCGTACAGTCCAGCTCCTCATCAGACATCTCTGAGTAATCACGCATGATAGCCCCTAGAGTATCAGACGGAACTCTTGCTCTCATAAGACTTTTTATGAGAGTGAGTTTCGCCTTTCTCTCTCTACTAGGATCCATAATACCTAACATATAAATCAAAATGGTTAGAAATCAATATATATACATGTACATATGTATGCGCGTATGCATTAAGTATGTGTGTGTATGCATGTGTGTGTGTATGTATGTGCGTGTATGTGTGTATGCATGTGTATGTTGTGTATGCATCATTATGTGTGTATGTGTCTATGTGTGTATGTGTGTGTGAATATGTGTGTGTGTCTATGTGTATGTGTGTGCATCTATGAGTGTGTATGTGTTTATGTGTGTGTATGTGTCTATATGTGTGTATGTGTCTATGTGTGTATGTGTATGCATGTATGTATGCATATGTGTGTGTATGTGTGTGTATGCATTATGTATGCATATGTGTGTGTATGCATTATGTATGCATATGTGTGTGTATGCATTATGTATGTGTATGTATGCATGTATGCATGTATGTATGTATGTATGCATTTGCATATGCATTATGTATGCATATGTATGCATGTATGTGTATGTGTTTATGTCTCTCTATGTGTGTGTGTGTATGCATATATGTGTGTGTATGTGTGTATGTGTGTATGTGTGTGTATATGTGTCTGTATGTGTGTATGTGAGAGTATGTGTGTGTATGTGTGTGTATGCATCATTATGTATGTATGTGTATACGTGTGTATGTGTGTGTATATGTGTGTATGTGTGTGTGTGTCTATGTGTATGTGTGTGTATCTATGAGTGTGTATGTGTTTATGTGTGTGTATGTGTCTATGTGTGTATGTGTCTATGTGTGTATGTGTCTATGTGTGTGTATGTATCTATGCATGTGCATTATGTATGCATGTAAGTATGTATGTATGCATATGCATATGCATTATGTATGCATGTATGTGTATATGTGTGTATGTCTCTCTATGTGTGTGTGTATGCATATATGTGTGTATATGTGTGTATTTGTGTGTATATGTGTCTGTATGTGTGTATGCATGTGTATGTGTGTGTCTGCATCATTATGTGTGTATGTGTCTATGTGAGTATGTGTGTGTGCATATGTGTGTGTATGTGTGTGTGTCTATGTGTATGTGTGTGTATCTATGAGTGTGTATGTTTTTATGTGTGTGTATGTGTCTATGTGTATGTATGTGTCTATGTGTGTATGTGTATGCATGTATGTATGCATATGTATGTGTATGCATGTGTATGTGTGTGTATGCATCATTATATGTGTATGTGTCTATGTGTGTATGTGTTTGTGTATATGTGTGTGTATGTGTGTGTATCTATGTGTATGTGTCGCTACACGTCTATCAGTGTGTATGTGTTTATGTGTGTGTATGTGTCTATGTGTGTGTATGTGTCTATGTGTGTATGTGTATGCATGTATGTATGCATAGGTGTGTGTATGTGTGTGTATGCATTATGTATGCATATGTGTGTGTATGCATTATGTATGTGTATGTATGCATGTAAGTATGTATGTATGCATATGCATATGCATTATGTATGCATGTATGTGTATGTGTGTGTATGTCTCTCTATGTGTGTGTATGCATATATGTGTGTGTATGTGTGTATGTGTGTATGTGTGTATGTGTGTATGTGTGTATGTGTGTATGTGTGTGTGTATATGTGTGTGTATGTGTGTATGTGTGTATGCATGTGTATGTGTGTGAATGCATCATTATGTGTGTATGTGTGTATATGTGTGTGTATATGTGTGTGTATGTGTGTGCGCTGTGGAGGTGATCGCAATCCGGGTGGATCGGGTCCGGTCGTGGCACACATAGGGTGTATAAAGCTAATGAATGTTGGAAGGTTTAAGGACATGAAAGTAAAATTATTTTTGAGTATGGAGAAGAGAGAGATGTTGAAATGATTATGGAAATGGGATTGTAGGAGTGCAAGTTAGATTTATGAACATGAATGATAAGAATGAAAGAGAACCATACACACGAATCAAATTTGGAAGGAAGAATGGTCCATTGAAGGAGCTTCTTAAACACTTCCTAATTCTAATCCATATGCATATTCTTCTTTGGATGATATGTATGCATGACATGAATAGATGGAATCCTTACACATAAACCAGTTTCGAAAGGAAGAATGGTCCAATATTGGAGCTTCTTATACACTTTCAGAAACTAATCAATATGTATGGGTATGTATGGATTATATGCATGCAAGTGAATTACGATGATAGAGTTTACTCACAAGCTCAAGAAACATCCTCACTGGTTCAATGCAATACTGCGGAGCCTTCTCACACATAGAAGAAATAGAAGACATGTAAAAATACTTAAGAGACTGAGAGAGGAGACAAGAGACAGAGGAGACAAGAGACAAGTGACAAGTGACATGAATTAAAAGGATTTGAATTAAGATACATGTAGAAGAGCGTCGTGGTACGTCAAGCTAGGCAGTCTACTGATCAAAGGTGGTTCCGACCCTCAAACCATGACAGTTCAACCGAATGTCACACGTAAGAAGGTGAGTTCCACTCCAGTGACCCTATGTATGTCTAGGCTCGTAACGTCTAACTAAAGAAGTCTAAGACTCATTAAAATCAGCTCTAACTCACTCACACGCTCCACCGAGGGTGAGTCAAGATAGAGATGCTGGTTTCAAGAGCCTATCCTAGATTGGAGTTCTGACTTAAATTTGAAACTAGGTACTATACTCATACTAGCTCACCTTGGATCCTCACTCGCTCAACCGAGGATGATCGTCTCAAGGAAACCGTAAGCTAGCATGAGCCCTATGGATGCCTAACAATGATGCTCTAGGAGTTTGGAGGGGGGTTTATATAGTTTTTTGAATGAATTTGGGCCCTTGGATCTAGAGAAATCAACTCTCAACTCTAGGATTACTACTTTCGATTACAACCATTTGATTAATCAAATCAATAGCTTGGAATTGTTCTTTCTATCAAATCTAGTGTAAAGGAGTGAAATTTAGGCGCCCTCATTCTCCACCATTGGATCTGGGGATGATCTGGACCGTCGGATCAGTGCTGACATCAATTCGGATAAGATAAGCCACTATTTTTGGAGAAACACTGCATTATTGATCTTTGATTGTAAAAAAAGTCTTCTTTTATGGAAAAACTCATGGATCCTCCTTGCTTTAAGCATAAGTGCATCTCCACCCTTGAATTTGAGCTCATCTTGATCGTACAACATGGCTCAATCAGCTTTCGCCATGTGGTGGCCCTTCAACCCTTCAATTTGCTTAAACTAGAAAACTGTGGTGATCCTGAAAACTGGACTTTGTACTCTTTGACCCTCCAAATAGGCTTTGATGAAGATGAAACTTTGTAGGACTATGTTTCCAAAGATCTCCTTCAGGAATATGTAGAAAAAACTCCCATCTGAATCTCCCTTGTACAAGTTTGACTATATTTGGAAGCTTGCAAGGTGGCATTAAGGTCTCTAGGAAGCTCTGATAGCCTTGAAAATTTGTACAAATATGTAGCCACATATGATCTTTATACATGCCAAACCATATGGCTAATATAAATTTCTATACAAGAATTTGTAGGGTCAAACTAGAAAAATTACATTTTTATAAAATGAACATAGCATATCAATGTGCTACAAAATCCATTTTCTGCTGAAATTTGGGCTATAGACTGCCTTTGACAATCTTTACAAGTATATGGATTTTCATCTAATTTGGTGACAATGAAATTTTTGCCCTAATTTCCCAACTTTGACCAGCTTTGACCGCTACCATGGACTTTCTTGATTTCTTTGAAACTTTGTATGTGACCTTCCTTTGACATCCTTGATGCATCCTGGACTTCTCGGGGAATTCCGGCTACCTTCACCAAATATGTTTTTTGTAGGCCTTCACAAGTGAGAGAGGAGAGCAAATCTCGACGACATTCGCCCCCACTAAACCTGCGATTCCTCCGGAAGCGCCACTCTAGCATCTGTGAAAAACAAAATGTTCCAGGCATCAAATTCTTTTATAGGCAACATAAGAAAGATGGAAGGAAAATTGATTATATGCATGAATAAGTAGGTAACGTGACATGAAGCAAAATTTGCATGAAAGAAATAATTGAAACAGGAAACATGAATATGCATGAACAAATAGGCAACATATATGCAAATGAACAAGCAACATTGGCAACAAGAAAGAAAAAAAACAAGCATCAATATGAAGTGGAAGTGGATGTATTGAGTCGTTTTAAGCATCAGTTCCTCTCATCTTGAAGAAAATTTTGTACCTTTTCATAAAGCAATCTACCTTAAATATGATTATAAACAAAGATTTAGGATTTTCAAGAGACATCTTTCATCTTTAGCTTATTTTAGATCAACTCCTTTCCTACATAAATATGAAAATGCTCTTTCTCTAATAACATGCAAGGAAATCTAACTAAACTCCACTAATGCATAAATCTGCTTATATAGCCCGTGATTTATTCTACTATGCCTCTTTATCCTCCTTTGGCTTGCTCTTTTTTTTTTTTCGATGATGATGATGATTCGGCAACTTTATGGTTACGATCACTTTTTTGGGGTGGAAGAAAGTGTAAACTTCTTGGTAACATGTATCTCTTTTTTTTTTTTTTTTGACGAGGAAAAATTAAACCCCGATACAAGGTACAACCATTTTTGATGACGGAGAACAGTCGTTTAAACTCCGATACAAGTGCTGTGAGATGGACTAAGGATGTAGAAACATGCAATAGCAGGAGCTAGGATTTCAACAATTATGCTTTCGATACTGGATACATATGCATGTTTATATATGAAAGTCATGTCACCAAAATAAACCTCCAAATCTACATGCCCTATCTTTCCACAATCCTAGATTATAATCAATTTCTTAGTAGATAAGTTACTACTTAAGATACAATTCTACACAAGTAGAGAAATCATCATTTGCCTTTTCTTTGACTCAAGTGATATGGATATGCAATGCGATGCAAAGACTGAAAAAAACATGCATGAAACAGGCATGGAAAAAAAAAAATAGAATGAACTTGAAAAAAAACAAAGCAACATGAACTTGAAAATTAATGATGTTTTTTTTTCCTTTTTTTATTTTTATAACATGGATACTCATGTTTATGAATCGGCCTCATTGTTGTCATCTTCTTCAATGTCCTCATCCAAAATGTACTCGTCATTATCACGCTTCTTGAATAACTTTATCCTTTTACCTGCAATCAAAGCTTTTAGTGCAACACCATTTAATTCACAAAGAGCATACGTACCATTGTTGTTGACTTTTGATACTATGTATGGCCCAAACCACCGTTGAGTGAGCTTTTTGTGTGCATCATATTGAGAGTCGAATGTACTATCATAAATGAGCACCCAATCTCCTACTTCAATTGGCTTAGGACGCAATCGATGAGTTTTATCAAAATAATGCTTGTTCTTCATTCTAGATTCTCTTAATTTTTCAACAGCATCATCAAGTCTTAATTTACCTTGTTCTAACTGTTTAATACGCAAATTCAAAAAATCATCAGTAGACATGTTTTCAGACCAAGGCAAATTTGACCATGCAGAAATATGAGACTGAATTGGAAACAATGGTTTTTGACAGTACATGAGTTCAGTAGGCATATATCCAGTAGTACGTGTGCATGTCATTCTATCTGCCCAAAGTGCAAAAGGTAAGAATTTAGGCCATTGTTTGATGTCACCATTACATGCTTTAGATATGGCTTTCACAATAGGTGGATGCCCTCTCTCTATTTTACCATTGGCCTCTGGGTTATATGCAGTAGTGAGAGACAAACGAATACCGTGACACTCAAAGAACTCTTTAGCTTCTCTCGCATTTAACTCTCCACGATCGGCAACTACTTTCTCTATGTACCCAAAGCGACTTATGACATCTTCAAGCAAGAATTTGCAAACATTGTAAGTGGTCTTAGATCGTAATGCACGTCCCTCTACATGATTAGTTAAATCTTCTCTTGCAAGTACAATGTAACGCATTTTGTCAATACCTTTAGGCATAGTTACAAGATCTACTACTCACTTGTAGTGAATACAAGGTGGATAAGTAGGATGCAACGGATCTCTATGTTTGACTGATGAATGAAGTTGACAAGTAGAACATGTAGAAACATAGCTACTAATATCAACATACATCCTAGGCCAATAATAGGTACTTCTAATTTTTTCATATGTTCCAAAAAATCCTTTATGACCAGCCCATAATGTCTCATGCATTTCCTTCATTACTTGCAATTGAAGACCTCGTTTTCCTAGGACTCGTTGTGGATTCTTAACCTTACCCTTAGCATGTCTCCAAAGATAACCATTACATAGGAAAAAGTTATAAGCTCGTTTCCTAATGTTACGGAATCTATTCGTAGTCCAGCTAGGTAATGGTTGTAGTGTACTGAGATACTTTCCTATGTCTCTCCATTCATCTTCGTACTCAGACTCATGAAATTTCTCATACTCATATATATGTGGAACATAGTCAACTAAATTCACATTCTTTATTAGATCACTTTCAAGATCATCATCAAATCTAGCTCTCGATAACATATCAGCAACTGAGTTTGACTTACCTGAAATATGAACTAACTCAGGATTTATGAACTTAATATATGAGATCCATCTAAGCATGGCTATATCAGGAGATGAACAATTGGCTATCATTCCAATGAGAGGCAAACAATCAGTCTCAACTTTGACATTTGCACCAATGAAATATTCTTTGTCTGTTTTCAAAGCTGTTACCATACCCCATAGTTCTCGTTTGATTTGTGGATATTTTCGTTGTGTTTCATGTAGAATTTTGGCACCAAACCTAATTGCATATCTATTCCCTTCACTATCATCTTGACTTATGACCCAACCTATACCAATAGGACTAGTATCAACAGTCAATATAATAGGTTTGTTAGCAGAATAGTCTACACGCTTAAGGATGGGAGCTTTAAGCAATAATTTCTTCAATTTACGCATAGCTTGAGTGTGTTTGTCAGTCCAAATAAATTTTCATTTCTTCCTCAACAAGTCATAAAGACAATCAGCAACATGAGCAAAGTGAGGGATCCAAATAACATAAAAGATGCAAGCACCAAGAAATCTACGTACCTCACTCACGTTGTTACATGTTTCAGAAATCTTGCTAATGGCATCAACTTTTTGTGGGTATGGCTTTCGACCATAATGGCCACATAAATGTCCAACAATAAGTACCTCGTTCACACCAAAAACAGATTTCTCTATGGAAAATGTGAGACCTACCTCTTCAAATCGTTGAAATATTCTTTCACAATCAGAGATATGGTCAAGAACAAATTTATGACATCCCGATGAATCTAAAGTAATGTCATTTACACGTTCCTCACTCCCTTTAATTGGAATATCATCAATGAATGGCATAGTTATATGAGGGATAAAGTCATGTAAGACCATATTCATAGCACTCATCATATGAGCCACAGAATTAGTCGCTCCTTGAGGTAAAGTACACATTCGCACTAAGCGTAAAGGAGTTTTCATTGTGGTTATGTCACGACTATCAATTGCTAATTGGAATTGGTCATATCCAGAATATAGATCACCCATTGAATAGATAGAATGTCCTCAAAATGATTCAGCAAACTCATCTACAATGGGTCCTGCTCCTACATTCCTTATGGTGACTTTATTGACGGGTTGGAGATCTTGAATAAAACGTAGTTTCCCATTCTTTTTAGGCACAGTGAACCATCTGTTTGAGTAAGGTGCAAAAGATGGCTCTAAAATTCTCATGTTTATCTTCTCCTTAAGTAGTTTCATTAGCTCAGGTAAGTGAGCCTTTGGAACAGGTATAGGACGAAGATTCCATGGAATATGTGGAATAGTAAAGATTATCATGGGTGCAACTAGCTTAGGATCTACACAACCAATCTCATGAGGATACATAGTAATGGCTTTTCCATGGCTACGTATGACTCCCTCAAATTTATCTCTCTCTGCTGGCAAAAGAAAGTCATCATCTCTACCAATTTTCACCTATTTGATTGTCTCATCCTTGAATGTATGTCCTATGTTTTTCTTATCCCGAAGAGTTGGATCATTTTTCACATCAATAATTTTTTCATTACTTCCTTGAGGTAATGGTTGAGCTATGGTTTTGATTTTTTTTTTCTACAGTTTTGTACTTTGTTTCAACTAAGGCATCATGTGTTTGGTTAAATTTTGAGCACTTGTCAACATTGAGAGCATACTCTTGGATTAGAGCATACTCATCAAGGGAAGAAAGAAGAATAATATGGGAATTAGAATTTTGTTGAAGACATAACTCTAACTCCTCAAGAGTAGAGAAACAATGAGATGTTTCAATCACATGCTCAATGTTCTCATCATGTTCCATGATTTTGTTGTTTTTATAATAATTTTTTTGGGTTTTTTGGATAAAAGACTTGGACAATTGACTCTTATGAAGAAAATCTAATCTAGAATGTGGAAAACAAAGTGACAAACTATTGAACAGATTGGTTGGCTGCGAGATGTCAAACCAATATCCACTGTTGTCCCGCTCAACAATGGATTCTATCCGAAATTTTGATCATATGTAGCTCCAAACATGAATCGAGGTGCACAATCACTACAAGCATGCTCATGAACCTGAGTAACAATAGGTTTCTTTCTAATTAACAATCGATTCCTAGGATGATTCACTCCTACTGTCATGACTTGAAGTGATTGCATTCCATCCTTAGACTTAAATCTAGCATAGGTAGACCCATCATCCATGGCTTTAGTTTCCATACGACTCTCACAAATAAAGGGTTGACCTAAGAGAACTTCATAGGAGCAATTATCTTGAATAAAAAAGTGAAACTCTTCTGTGATTCCTCCTATGGATATGGGCACACTAGCACAAGCTCCATACAGGTACCTACACCATTATCTGCAGTTCTCATACGCCATCCACAATCTTTATCTATGGGCCATCGAAACTTATCATAGACTTCTCTTGAAATCACATTGATTTCGGAGTCGGAATCTACTAATGCATTTACAGTGATAGTGTTCTTATCATTTCCTATTTTAACATGCATCTCTGATGTACCTCTACACCAAAATGTTCTTTTAAAGTGACTTTCAGGATTTTTTTCATGATTTTCATGGTCAGGTTGAATAGGTCCTAAGAAATTTTTATTAACATTTACTTCATCATCATCAAAGTCCTCTTCATCAGATTCATCAAAGTTTAAGGCCTCATTCATAGCTTGATCTTGATCTAGAGAATCTTGCATCTCAGTATCTAGATTAAGCGGAAACCTCTTTCTTTTAATTAGGCCGATAAAGTTATCTTTAAAAACAGGCTTTGCAATAGAGAAAACTTGTTCTAAAGACATAGTCACTTGACTCTTAAGCAAAATGTCATCTAAAATCTCCATAGGATCTATTTTTCTCTCAATTTCTGAAATCAAGATGGCTTTAGGCTTTCTCTTTGGTTTCTTTTGTTTTTGCTCAGGGTCTTGTTTTTGTTCATGTTCTCCTGTTTGGTCTTCAGTTTGTTTTGATTGTTCTTGTTTATCTAAAGGCTTTGGTTCTGTTTTTCTTTGCTTTGCCTTCTTCCCTTTTTGTTTCTCCTCTTGTTTTTGTTCATTGGGTTGTGATTCTTGTTATTTATCTTTGGATTGTGATGTTTCTCCCTGCTCTATGATTGTTTCTATTCCCTCTGAGGTTTGTTTTCGTTTCACTCTTCTTTCACTAGGCTCAGCTTCATCTCTTTTTCGTTTTTCTTCTACATTGGATATGTGAGAAATAAGAGATTGATCTTCTATTGGTGACTCCCAAGCCGTTATTCTCCTAATCTCATCCCGTGCTCTTACTAAAGCCTCTATGGAAAAATCACCTTCCTTTGTGGGTTTACTTGATTCTACTTGTTGTTCATCAAGAGCTTCTAGTTTCACTCCTCTAGTTCCTTCGTCCATTATGGTTATATTTTCATAATGTTTTTTCATTCCTCCCTTACCATAATTTCCTTGCAAAGGTAGCCTAGATCGATAGTCACAGATTTTCTTGTCTATGTCTATTACTAGTCGTTGCTCCTTAGCAGCCTTCAATAATTCACAATCTCTCAAAAAGTGCTCTAACGAATCACACCAAGGACACCTACGAGGGCCACGCACAAAACCATTTTGATTTTGAGGATTTTGATTAACTTGTGGTGGGAAATTTTGAAATTGAGGATTTCGTTGATAAGGTATTGCTTGAACAGGATAATTAGGATTTTGAAAATGCAATTGATGTATTTGAGGAGCTTGGGGAGCAACATGTGGTACTTGAGGTGCAAGAGGAGCTTCCATATTATACGGTTGATGATTTTGAAAATTTTGATTTTGAGGATTTTGAAAAGCTATTTGAGAAGCTTGAGGATACAGGTTTTGATACATTTGAGGATTTTGCACATGAGGATGAGGATTTTGCATTGAAGGATTATGCATTGGAGGATTATGCATTGGAGGAACTTGATATGCTTGAGTAGGAGCTACTTGTGGATTTTGATTGGTAGCTATAACATGTTGATTAAGCTCTTGAAAAGTCATTGGGTTCATTTGATTTTGGAAAGTTTTGGTGTAATTAGATTGTAAAGCATCTATAGTCTTGGCCAAATTGGATTGTGTAGCAATAAGACTTTCCATTTGCTTAGTGAGAATATCCACTTGAGATTGTTCAACTACACTTTTATTTGGCTCTACTTTAAAACCTTGATTAGGCTCCATCATTTGAGGAATAGGAGTAGATTCAAAAAGCATAGCATGGGATTGTTCTCTAACTTGCTCCTTAGTTTGTGGAAGGCTAGCTTGAGGAAGACTAGTTTGCTCATAAAGCATGGATTGTCTTTGATGTCTATGGGCTACAGCCTCTACTACTTTACGCACTTTTTGCCAATTGTCAGTAAGACCATAGCGCTTATCTGGTTCTTCTAATCGCCGTTCAACTTCCCTACGAGTTTCAGGATGAAGAAGCTTAAGAAAATTGATCACAAGATCAGGTTCCAAGGTTATCTTATCCTCATCAAGAAGTTGTTCATAGCGTCTAATATACTCATTTTGTAAGTGAGTAATAGAGCTACTAGGCTTTGGTGAATTGACCCATCGTAAGAATCCATCCCGATTATGTTGGCTATAATCTTCAAGATAGAATTCTTTAAGCATCTCCTTTCTAAAATCACTCCAAGGAAGACTATCATATTGAGTGACACGGTTTATGATAGAGCTATCAACAATTCGTTCAAAGAATGATATCAAAAGATCTTCGGGAAGACCAAAAATCATAGCTTGCTCTTCAAACAAATCTAAGTAGCTTGTAATGTTGATGCCATTGAATTTTCCCTTCTCTCTCAACATAGAAGAGACTATTCTTTGGCCTTGTTTCTCAACAATAAGGGATTTGAATCCTTCCTCCATCTTATGTGAATAAGCAAGTGATGCACGATGCTCTAGATATCTCACAAATGCGTTTACTTCATGACGAAGATGTGCATGATATTGTGAGAAATCCAGTGCAACACTCAAGACTGATGATGATGAAATGATGAGGATAAAAAATATGAAACAAAGGATATGGATCACAACCTCCCAACAAGATCAGAAGCAAATGCCACGAAGCGTTTCACGTCGGGTTCAAATGTGGAGGTGATCGCAATCCGGGTGGATCGGGTCCGGTCGTGGCACACACAGGGTGTATAAAGCTAATGAATGTTGGAAGGTTTAAGGACATGAAAGTAAAATTATTTTTGAGTATGGAGAAGAGAGAGATGTTGAAATGATTATGGAAATGGGATTGTAGGAGTGCAAGTTAGATTTATGAACATGAATGATAAGAATGAAAGAGAACCATACACACGAATCAAATTTGGAAGGAAGAATGGTCCATTGAAGGAGCTTCTTAAACACTTCCTAATTCTAATCCATATGCATAGTCTTCTTTGGATGATATGTATGCATGACATGAATAGATGGAATCCTTACACATAAACCAGTTTCGAAAGGAAGAATGGTCCAATATTGGACCTTCTTATACACTTTCAGAAACTAATCAATATGTATGGGTATGTATGGATTATATGCATGCAAGTGAATTATGATGATAGAGTTTACTCACAAGCTCAAAGAAACATCCTCACTGGTTCAACGCAATACAGCGGAGCCTTCTCACACATAGAAGAAATAGAAGACATGTAAAAATACTTAAGAGACTGAGAGAAGAGACAAGAGACAAGTGACAAGTGACATGAATTAAAAGGATTTGAATTAAGATACATGTAGAAGAGCGTCGTGGTACGTCAAGCTAGGCAGTCTACTGATCAAAGGTGGTTCCGACCCTCAAACCATGACAGTTCAACCGAATGTCACACGTAAGAAGGTGAGTTCCACTCCAGTGACCCTATGTATGTCTAGGCTCGTAACGTCTAACTAAAGAAGTCTAAGACTCATTAAAATCAGCTCTAACTCACTCACACGCTCCACCGAGGGTGAGTCAAGATAGAGATGCTGGTTTCAAGAGCCTATCCTAGATTGGAGTTCTAACTTAAATTTGAAACTAGGTACTATACTCATACTAGCTCACCTTGGATCCTCACTCGCTCAACCGAGGGTGATCGTCTCAAGGAAACCGTAAGCTAGCATGAGCCCTATGGATGCCTAACAATGATGCTCTAGGATTTTGGAGGGGGGTTTATATAGTTTTTTGAATGAATTTGGGCCCTTGGATCTAGAGAAATCAACTCTCAACTCTAGGATCACTACTTTCGATTACAACCATTTGATTAATCAAATCAATGGCTTGGAATTGTTCTTTCTATCAAATCTAGTGTAAAGGAGTGAAATTTAGGCGCCCTCATTCTCCACCATTGGATCTGGGGATGATCTGGACCGTCGGATCAGTGCTGACATCAATTCGGATAAGATAAGCCACTATTTTTGGAGAAACACTGCATTATTGATCTTTGATTGTAAAAAAAGTCTTCTTTTATGGAAAAACTCGTGGATCCTCCTTGCTTTAAGCATAAGTGCATCTCCACCCTTGAATTTGAGCTCATCTTGATCGTACAACATGGCTCAATCAGCTTTCGCCATGTGGTGGCCCTTCAACCCTTCAATTTGCTTAAACTAGAAAACTGTGGTGATCTTGAAAACTGGACTTTGTACTCTTTGACCCTCCAAATAGGCTTTGATGAAGATGAAACTTTTTAGGACTATGTTTCCAAAGATCGCCTTCAGGAATATGCAGAAAAAACTCCCATCTGAATCTCCCTTGTACAAGTTTGACTACATTTGGAAGCTTGCAAGGTGGCATTAAGGTCTCTAGGAAGCTCTGATAGCCTTGAAAATTTGTACAAATATGTAGCCACATATGATCTTTATACATGCCAAACCATATGGCTAACATAAATTTCTATACAAGAATTTGTAGGGTCAAACTAGAAAAATTACATTTTTATAAAATGAACATAGCATATCAATGTGCTACAAAATCCATTTTCTGCTGAAATTTGGGCTATAGACTGCCTTTGACAATCTTTACAAGTATATGGATTTTCATCTAATTTGGTGACAATGAAATTTTTGCCCTAATTTCCCAACTTTGACCAGCTTTGACCGCTACCATGGACTTTCTTGATTTCTTTGAAACTTTGTATGTGACCTTCCTTTGACATCCTTGATGCATCCTGGACTTCTCGGGGAATTCCGGCTACCTTCACGAAATATGTTTTTTGTAGGCCTTCACAAGTGAGAGAGGAGAGCAAATCTCGACGACAGCGCGTCTATGTGTATGTGTGTGTGTCTATGAGTGTGTATGTGTTTATGTGTGTGTATGTGTCTGTGTGTGTATGTGTCTATGTGTGTATGTGTATGCATGTATGTATGCATATATGTGTGTATGTGTGTGTATGCATTATGTATGCATATGTGTGTGTATGCATTATGTATGTGTATGTTTGCATGTGCATTATGTATGCATATGCATTATGTATGCATATGCATTATGTATGTGTATATATGCATGTGCATTATGTATGTATATGTGTGTGTATGCATGTAAGTATGTATGTATGTACGCATATGCATATGCATTATGTATGCATATGTATGCATGTATGTGTATGTGTGTGCATGTCTCTCTATGTGTGTGTATGCATATATGTGTGTGTATGTGTGTATGTGTGTGTGTATCTGTGTGTGTATGTGTGTGTGTGTATGTGTGTGTGTATGTGTGTGTATGTGTGTATGTGTGTATGTGTGTATGTGTGTATGTGTGTATGTGTGTATGTGTGTATGTGTGTATGTGTGTATGTGTGTATGTGTGTATGTGTGTATGTGTGTATGTGTGTATGTGTGTATGTGTGTGTATATCTATGTGTATATGTGTGTGCATGTGTATGCATTATGTGTGCATGTGTGTATGCAACATTATGTGTGAATGTGTGTATATGTGTGTATTTGTGTGTATTTGTGTGTATTTGTGTGTATGTGAGTGTGTGTGTCTATGTGTATGTGTGTGTGTCTATGTGTGTATATGTGTGTGTATGCATATGTATGTGTATGTAAGTGTGTGTGTGTGCGCATACCTTGCTTCAACGAGATCTCTCTCTCTCTCTCTCTCTCTCTCTCTCTCTCTCTCTCTCTCTCTCTCTCTCTCTCTCTCTCTCTCTCTCTCTCTCTCTCTCTCTCTCTCTCTCTCTCTCTCTCTCTCTCTCTCTCTCTCTCTCTCTCTCTCTCTCTCTCTCTCTCTCTCTCTCTCTCTCTCTCTCTCTCTCTCTCTCTCTCTCTCTCTCTCTCTCTCTCTCTCTCTCTCTCTCTCTCTCTCTCTCTCGCACGCTCTCTCTCTCTCTCGGTCTCTTCTTGCTCTCACGTCCAAATGCCGGCACAAATGTGTCGAGAGAAATTGAAATTTTTTTTTTACATTTCAGAGCGTCGCATATGGGACGTTGTGTAGTTTGCCAACGTCGCAAATAATGTCGCTAGTTAGCAACGGTATTTGTGATGCATTAATTTTAGTGTCGCATAAGTGACGCAGGCATCGCTTATGCGACGAATGCCCAAAAAAAAATCCAAAAATAGCACCATCGTTTATGCGATGCTAGCATCGCATAAGGCATAAGCGACGGTGTTCGTTCTTTTTTCAATTTGGGGGTGTCGCTACGCCCCCTATTTCTTGTAGTGCTCCTAGCTTGAGGATGTTATGTGTGCAACGTAATTAACAGGTGTCCTACCAAAGCACTACAAGTGATCACTCCATATGAGTGTTGGCATGTTTCAAAACCATCTTTTGCTCATCTCTATGCCTTTTATTTTCTCTCATATGCATTAGTGTCTCAACAACAAAGAAAAATGTCGGATTATAAAGTGGTGAAAAATGACTTACATGAAGAAGTGTATGTACTTTAGCACCTTTGTTTTGTGTAGAAAGGGCATGAAAACTAAGTTTGCAAGTTGAAAAAAGGCATTATATGGTCTGAAGAAAGTATCATGTGCTTGGTATGAAAAGATACATGCCTACTTGCTACCACATGGTTTTGAGAATAGTCCAACAGAGAGCACCTTATATGTTAGGTGTGCAAATGATGCACTTCTAATCATTGTTTTATATGTTGTTGATATGTTGCTCACTAGCCCTAATGCAAAGCATAATGTTGAATTCAAGGTTGATTTTCATGCCTTTTTTTAGATGCTAGATTTGTTGCATTTGCATCATTATTTAGGCATTCATATTATGCAAATTGATGGGGGAATAGATTTGTGCCCAAAACAAGTTGACATGTTTTTTTAGTGTTTTTTCCTTAAATATTAAAAACCTATTGCCATTCCCATGGAAACATGTTTATAGTTGATTCTTTGTGATGTGAGAGATGAATTTGTTGTCCTCTATCCCTAGGGTGTCGGATACTTGATTGACCTATGTAGAACTTGCCTTGATATTTAATTTGTTATCTCTCAAATGAGCAAGCTTATGTATTGCATGCATTGGCAAGTGGTCAAGTGCATCTTTTGCTACTTAATTGGTACCTGGCTACTTGGTTTTCTTAATCCAAAGGGGGCTCATAACCACTAAATTTACATACTTTTTATGACTCGAATTTGGTTGGTTGCTATGAAACTCATGCCTACACAAGTGGTTTTTGCTTCATGCTTCGTAGCTCATGCATATCTTGGTTCAGCAAGAAGGAACCTATTGGGGCCAATCCTAAGCATGTGTGGCTCAGATGTCTTTTGGTTGATTTGGGTGTTGCTTAGTCTTTTGGCACCACCACCTTCACCAATATCCAGAGTGCATTGGTAGTTGCAAGGAACCGTGTGTTCCATGCCTTCACAAAGCACATTGAGGTGCACTATTATTATGTTAAGAAGAGTTTCTCTACTAGGGAGATGCATTTGGCTTACGTGCCCCCAAGGGATAATATTGCACACCTTTTCACAAAGGGTCTACCTAGGGAAAATTTTGAAGCTTTCCACAAAGATTCAGGCTTACTTCCTTTTGTGGATTGATTTTCCACATAGCTTGGAACTTCCTTAAAAATAAGTGTGAGCTCCTTGTTCACCACATCACTTCTAGGGGGAATTTGTTGATATATTTTGGTAGTGATGTGTGTGATCACACATAGGAGTGTCGGGGTACTTCTTTCCCCTTTAGGATGTTTTTCCCCATATCTTGATCTACAAGTTGACCAACCGAAACTAAGTTCTTTGTAATACTAGGCACATGTAAAACATCACTTAGTGTGTTTCGAACACCATTCTTCTGTACTAGTGGTACATTTCCAACATTGTTAATCAAGTGTAAGGTATCATCACTAGTTGCCACATACTCTTTAGATTTCAAAGTCTCTTTAGACTCAAACCAGTTTCCTATGCTTATGGTATGATTTTTGCAAGCAGATTCTATGTACCAATTCATATCATTTCCATGTTTAGATATGATATTTAACACATGCTCCATTGCAAACATATTATCTCTACCATAATCTTTATATGAAATTTCAATAGAGAAGTTTCCATGTGATGCATAATGTGCTCTACTTCTTTCTCTTTGGCTATTGTGCTTATGATAGCAATATTTCTCAAAATGATCCTATTTGTCGCAATGGTAACAGTTTCTAGGTGCATGTGATCTTCCTCTACCTCTTGAGTTTGATGTACCTACCTTATGTTTATATTTCTAGAGGTTGAATGAGCACGGCTAGAACCTCTTCCTCTATGCTGAAAGAATGCATGATCTCTTCAGTTGCCATTTCCCGATGCATTCAAACCAATCTTTACTTCTTTTTTCAAAGGACCACTAGCTCATCGAAATTAGGTATAGTGCCTCTTCTGAAATAGAAGTGTCTAAGATCTTATATTGCATTCTTAGACCATTCAGCATAGCTGATACCATATCATCAACTTCCACCTTGCAATTTATGGACCATATCATCAACTTCCAACCATCTTCCTATACACATTTGCATCATGTAAGTACTTCCCATCATCCATGAGCTTAGCATTAGCATCAAGTGGCATATCAACAGGTTTGCAAGCACTCATATCAAATCTCTCAAGCATTTCCCGCATATAATTGCATTGTATCATCCAAATTCCCTCTTGAATTGAAATTACTTCAATTCCCAAAAAGTATTTTAGCTCTCCAAAATCTGACATCAAAAATTCAGATTTTAGTTACTTTTTCAAATCACCAATCCTCTTCTCATCATTGCAAGTAATGATCAAATCATCCACATAAATCACTAATAGAATCGTTTCATACAATAGTGAATTCAAAATTAGGCATAGTGCCTCTTACTGAAATAGAAGCGTCTAAGATCTTATATTGCATTCCTAGACCATTCAACATAGCTGATACCATATCATCAACTTCCACCTTGCAATTTATGGAAGCTAAATCATCAGTGATCTTTCTAATTTCAGTGACATAATCAGTTATGGATCTATTGCCATGCCATACACTTTGCAATTTTTTCTTGAGGTGAATTGTTTTAGCCTCTGTGGATGTACCATATATTTTATGAATTATGTCCCAAGCTTCTTTCGGTGTGCTAATCTTCATAATATGTGGTATGAGGCTCTCAGAAATACATATCGAAATCCAATGGAGAACCTTTCTAGATTTTTCTATCCATGTTTTTGTTGATATATTTAGGTAGTGATGTGTGTGAACACTCTAGGACTGCCGGGGCACTTTTTTCCCTCTTTAGGAGGTTTTTTTCCCCCGGCTTGTATATACGCCTATTGCCCTAATGGGCTACTTATCTTTGTACATTCTCTAGTAATACATTCAGTCTTGTGTGTTGTGCTCCAAGCTTCTTCTTCTTCCTTGTGCTGTTCGCGTGCTTCCGCAGACGTCCAACTCCAACAATTGGTATCAGAGCAGGTCGTCGCTTCTTCTAGGGCGCCGTCGACACTCCTCCGTTTGCAGTCTCAGATTCGCACGAAATTTGGTGAGCATACTCAGGGTGTTTCCGAGATCAAAACAGCTTTGCTTTGTGGTGCCAAAATCGCGATCTGAGCTCCTTTCGGCCTCCGAATGCACTATCGCAGCGCTTGTGCAGGCTATTTCGTCCTTTTGTGCCAAAGGTATATACCAGTTTCTGTTTGCCAGTTTAAGCGTCTCGAAGTCTGCTACAGGTCTAGCAGAACTCCTTTGGGTAGTTCCGTTCAACTTTTTTAGATACAGTCAATTTTTTGCATCAAGGTATTTTAGTCACCGGCCATGGCTGAAAGCAGTGATGTATTCCGTATGTTGGCTGTTGAGGATAAGTTGGATGGTACCAACTACCCATTATGGGCCTATATGATGCGACATGTACTGGTTGCAAAAGGATTGTGGAACATTGTGCAGGGTGTTGAAAGACGTCCTGTTACACCTGTAACGACAGGTACTGCAAATACAGGTGTTGGAGCTGATGAAGATGGTGTCCAAGATGATATTCCGCAGATTCCTGTTCGTGCTGTTGTTTCTGTTGCACCTACTGCAGAGCAGATTCGTTGGGATGGCAGAGATGCCCAGGCACATGCATTGATAGCTTTGTCTGTCAAACGTGCCATTATTCCTCATATTCGCTCTTGCAGAACAGCAAAGGATGCTTGGGATACACTTACCACTTTGTACCAGGCTAGGAATGAGGCTCGTGTTGCTTACCTCCGAAAACAGTTGGAGAGTGAGCACATGAATGAAGGTGATTCGATGGACAGTTTTCTTACAAAGATCAAAGACCTGAAGGAACAATTGATTTCTGCTGATGAGGTTATACCAGATAGCTCACTTGTGCAGACCGTTCTGAATGGCCTTCCTAATTCATATCAGAGTTTTGCCTCTACTCTTCGATTGATGATGAAAGGCAATCCGAATGCCTTGTCATTTGAGGAATTAGTCTCTGTTCTGTTGCAGTAAGATCAGTCCAGGCAGAACAGGTCCATTATGCGTGTTGCAGATCAAGCTTTCCTGGCTAGTCAGAAGAGCAAAGGAAAATGGAGCTCTTCTACTAGTAAGCAGAAATCTGCAAATGCTGCACAATCGAAGAACCAGGATAAAGATGAGAAGAAATCAGAAAAGCAGAAATTGTTCTGCAAGTACTGTAAAGGAAATGATCATATTATAAAGAACTGTCCAAAACTGGCTGCTAAAGAGGCAAAGAAGAAAGAGGCTGAAATGGTTGTTGTAGAGGCCTCTACACCAAAAACAGAGTCTGCAAATCTTGTGCAGGAAGAAGAATGGGCGTTTACTACTGTCTGCAGTTTTGACCCATCTTCTCATGATCAGTGCATGTCTGCAGTAGACTCAGATGTTTGGTACTTTGACAGTGGGGCGACCAAACATATTACCTCGCAGCGCAGTTTCTTCTCTTCACTCGAGCCTGCCCCTACAGGGAATACTGTCACATGCGCCAATAACTCCTCTTATCCTGTTATGGGAGTTGGTAAGATCATTCTGACTACTGCTGATGGTAGTTCTTTCACTTTGTCAGATGCTTTATTTGTGCCAGGGATCAAAAAGAACCTGTTATCAGTTTCTGCATTAGCCAAGATTGGCTTGGTTGTGAAATTCGTTGATGACAGGTGTACAGTCCATGATCTCTCAAATGGCGATGTGATTATTGCTTCTGGCATTTTATGTCGTGGGCTGTATAAGCTCATAGACTATGAAAGATCTGTGAATGATTCGGCATGTGCAGTTCATGATTCTCAGGCTATGTCAGATGCAAAGCTTTGGCATGCACGCTTTGGTCATCTGAATTTTGCTAGTTTGTTACGCCTGCAGAAATCTGAAATGGTGTCCTCTTTGCCCAAACTTGAGGCACCTGGAAAACATGTTTGTGAAGGCTGTATTTTGGGCAAAATGCAGCGTTCTTCCTTTCCAAAAGATGGTTCAGTTCGGGCTATGCAGAAATTGCAGCTTGTACATAGTGATGTCTGTGGTCCTATGCAGACACCCTCTTTTGGAAATTACCTTTACTTCGTGACTTTCATTGATGATTTTTCCAGGCATGCATGGGTATATCCACTCAAAGCAAAGTCCGAAGTGTTCATGTGCTTCAAACAGTTTTTGGTTTTGGGTGAAAATCTGTCAGCGTGTAAAATGGGCACCCTCCGTTCTGATCGAGGGGGGGAATATATGTCTTCAGATTTTAATGCATTTCTGGCTGAACGTGGGATAAAACACCAGTGTACAGTGCCGTATACACCTCAACAGAATGGAGTTGCTGAACGAAAGAACAGGTCACTCATGGAGATGGCGAGGTGCATGGTCAAAAGTGAGGCTTTACCACATAGTTTCTGGCTTGAGGCTGTCATGTGTGCAGCATATGTACTGAACAGGTGTCCCACCAAAGCGTTGCAGTCTATCACTCCATATGAGGCTTGGCATGACCGCAAGCCATCTGTTGCTCATCTGCGTGTTTTTGGTTGTTTGGCATATGCATTAGTGCCTGAACAACATCGCAGAAAATTGGATGATAAGGCAGTAAAATGTATTTTTGTTGGGTACAGTTCTGAAAGTAAAGGCTATCGTCTGTATCATCCACAGACTAAACGCATTCTGGTTAGCCGTGATGTTGTCTTTGTGGAAGATGCTATTCAGCCATTGCTTTCATGTACTAAGGAGACATCTGTTAGCTCCAAAGACATGTATGATACTTTGATGCCTCTTTTTACAGGTGGACAGGCTAGCGCTAGTCCTAATGAGGCAACTTCTCAGCCTTTGCAGGTTTCATATGATGATGCAGATCATTCCATTTCTGATGCAGATTTACATGATGCACTTGTTGATGAGATATCTGATATTGAACAGGCAAAAACTATGCCAAAATGGCTGGTGCAGACTTTGCGTTACAGCAAATTAGATGCACCTTTGTCATATCGTACTCGTTCAGGCTCTCATAGTACCTCCTTTGCATCAGATTGCTATGCTATGGCTGCATCTAGTCTCTGTGATGAGAATGAGCCTGTTTCTTTTGATGAAGCACAAAATTCAGAAAATTGGATGGCTGCTATGCAATCTGAATATGATGCTATAATGAAGAATGGTACATGGTCTTTATGTGACTTGCCTCCTGGCAAGAAGGCCATTGGCACTAAGTGGGTATACAAGCTGAAGCGTAAACCTGATGGTACAGTTGACAGGTATAAGGCTAGGCTTGTTGCAAAGGGTTATGCGCAGGAAAGAGGCATTGATTTTGATGAGACCTTTGCACCTACATGCCGTATGACTACTGTTCGGAGCATTTGTGCACTTGCAGCCCATCATGGTTGGAATGTACATCAGTTGGACATTAAAACAGCATTTCTGAATGGTGACTTGCATGAAGAAGTGTATGTTTTTCAGCCCCGCGGCTTTGTGCAGAAAGGGCATGAAAACCAGGTGTGCAGGTTAAAGAAGGCGTTATATGGTTTAAAGCAAGCACCACGTGCTTGGTATGAGAAAATACATGCCTATCTGATTGCACATGGTTTTGAGAACAGTCCAACTGAAAGCACCTTATATGTTAAGCGTGCTAATGATGTGCTTCTGATCATTGTTGTCTATGTAGACGACATGCTGCTCACTGGTCCTCTTGAGAAGCATATTGCTGATTTCAAGGCTGATTTGCATGCCTCATTTGAGATGTCTGATCTAGGGCATTTGCATCACTATTTGGGCATTCAGTTTATGCAAGTTGATGGTGGAATGGCTTTGTGTCAAACGAAATATATTGACACATTATTGCAGCGTTTTGGCCTTGAAGACTGTAGGCCTATTGCCACTCCTATGGAGACAGGTTTACGATTGAGTCTTCATGATGCTGGAGATGCATTTGATGTTGTTCTCTATCAGCAGGCCGTTGGATGCTTGATTTACTTATGCATTACTCGGCCAGATATTCAGTTTTCTGTCTCACAGATGAGCAGGTTTATGCATTGCCCAGGAGTCACGCATTGGAAAGCGGTTAAGCGCATCTTTCGCTACTTGAGTGGTACTCGGCTACTTGGGTTGTTTTATCCCAAGGGGGGATCACTACCGCCAGATTTGCATGCTTTTTCTGACTCAGATTGGGCTGGTTGCTATGACACTCGTGTGTCCACCAGTGGTTTTTGCTTCATGCTTGGTAGCTCATGTATATCTTGGTTGAGCAAGAAGCAGCCTACTGTGGCCACTTCCAGTTGTGAGGCTGAGTATAGGGCAGCTTTCACAGCGACTGTTGAGTGTGTGTGGCTCAGACGCCTTATGGCTGATTTGGGTGTTGGCCAGTCTTCTGCCACCACCATCTTCACTGACAGTCAGAGCGCATTGGCAGTTGCGAGGAACCCTGTGTTCCATGCTCGCACTAAGCACATTGAGGTGCATTATCACTATGTCAGGGAGAGGTTCTCTGCTGGGGAGATCAGCTTGGCATATGTGCCCACGCAGGAGAACATTGCAGACCTTTTCACGAAGGCTCTGCCTAGGGAGAAGTTTGAAGCTTTCCGCAAAGCTTTGGGCTTACTTCCTTTTGTGGAGTGATTTCCACATAGCTCGCCACTTCCTTATACATGAGTGCCAGCTCCTTGTTCACCGCATCACTTCCAGGGGGGATTTGTTGATATATTTAGGTAGTGATGTGTGTGAACACTCTAGGACTGCCGGGGCACTTTTTTCCCTCTTTAGGAGGTTTTTTTCCCCCGGCTTGTATATACGCCTATTGCCCTAATGGGCTACTTATCTTTGTACATTCTCTAGTAATACATTCAGTCTTGTGTGTTGTGCTCCAAGCTTCTTCTTCTTCCTTGTGCTGTTCGCGTGCTTCCGCAGACGTCCAACTCCAACAGTTTTATATTCCTTTTGTTGATCTATGTTGGGGTTATCTGGCACTTCAGAACACTCATCCTCTCCATTTACTAATCCCCACAGTCCTTTTTCCATCACGAAATTATGCATCCTATATGACCATATGTGGTAATTATCTTTGTTAAGCCTATCGTCCACTATTTGTGCAATGGTATCACCCATTCTTACAATTTAAGCACTTCTCTATGAAATGGCAATCTTATGGAAACACCTAGAAAAAATACGATAGGATTGCTCTATTTCTTGATATAGGCACCAAAAAACTAAATGTTTGCAAGTAATCTCGATGGTTTTCCTCTTGTTCTAAGCACTCCCTGTGTCCTATGAAGTAGGATGCTCATTTACGACCTCTGTGAAAATATTTCGATAGAGTCTCCTTTGCCCAAAGTGTATATGATCCAAATCAACTATAATTAATCCACTCCGAAACCCAAACTCTAGGTAAAAGCATCAATAACAGCACATAACATAAACAAATTCTTTCTTACGAGAGGCGGCCACAATTTCATACATCCATCCCATGATCGATACACGAGGCCTTTGGATTGTCTTCTCTTTGGTCTTCCAGCTATATCACCAAAGTACCTCCAGGAGATGAGAATACCCCAGTTAAAAATCTCACCACATCCCTCAGTTTTTGTTTAATTCAAGGTTTTCAGCAGGGTAATGTAACCTCACAAGGCACGGTGAGTTCTCCAAATTACGGTACATTCGTCTCACAGCATGTGAGTAATGTCCATTTTAAGGACCGGCAAGTGCATACATACCGTCGCCTACCACATGCAATCAAAAGGAGACACGAGAATTCGGTCCTCAATTACTAGATAATTTGACCTCCCAAAGAATGACTTCTTTTTTCTTTAGTGTTCTCTTCAGCCATTAGAATCTGTAGCTCTATTCAACGATCAGAATTTGTAGCATTTCCTCTGTTCATATACCTAACCGATCATTCTGACAAAATGGCACCCTGTTGGCCACTCGGTGAAGTGTTGAGTTTCCTCCTCTGTCTTGCTTGACTCGATTGGCAATTACCTGTGCAGGGTCACTCAAGGCTTCAGTGAATTAGTTTCCCCCTGACATCGATCGTGTTCTACGCCTGACGGAGGAACCGGAACAGGGAACTAAGATTTTCCCAATGAATGATAGATGTGTGAGCATCGAAACTACACCATCGGCGTTGCTTTTGCAAATATGCTAACTTCAGCAGATTCGACTCTTCACAGAGTTGTCTACAAAGGAATCCATGGTACCGAGTCACTCCGCTTCGACCTTCGGTCTTCCTCTTTCACACTGTCATCGTCTTCGTCGTCGTTCGCCTCATCGCAATCCTCGACAACGCCATGGCCAAAGTCTTTCCCAGATCCAAGCGCAGGTGATGCAAACATTATAAATGGCAATTGCTTATTCCTTATGTTATATTTACCCTTGTGCCTGTGTTGTGCCCGTGTTGCACTGACCATGATCATAATGGTCGTCCTGGTGCTCTGATAACCAACTTGTTAAGCGAGCAGGGCTATGGCAGCTCCGTTTGCATAGTCACGGGATGACGACGGTACTAACTAGAGAGAGAATCGATGTGTTTTGGATAATGGACGCATGGTCAGGCGGAGAGCACACACATAAGTTTTCTATTAACGTTTTGTTGATTTACATACTTTTGCCATGCCATCAAAACAATTCGTCCTTCTCAAACTCTTTCTCTCCTCCTTCAATAAGAAATTGATCCCAATGAGCAGGATGCAACATCTTTTATCGTCACGAATTCGCCTTCATAGAATTCGTAGCTTCCAAATTTGCCTCCACTTTGTAGAATTCACGGGCACAACTGAGGGAAAATAGGTTCAATTGTGAATTAGCTTCCGAACTCTCCTTCGCCTTGTAAAATTCACGAGCGCAACTGAGGGCGAATAAGTTCAATTGTGAATTAGTTTCCAAGTTTGCCTTAGCCCTAGTGTTACAAATAATTTGCATTATGAATTAGCTTCCCGATTCACCTTCGCCTTGTAGAATTCACATGTGCAAAATTCTTTCGAGGGTGAATAAGTTCAACTGATCCAAGTAACTCAAAGATTGATAGCGTTGTTCTCGAAGATGAACTCTGCTATCACCTCAATGCATTCGCCATTCTATTTTTACACATCACAAACCTCCAATTGTGCAAATCTGCCTCGCAAACCCGTAGCAGAGAGAAAAATTCATGTGTGCAAAGAGAACTTGTCCCCCACTAAATTCGTTTGCTCCAAATTTTTGAAAGCCCTTATCGCCAAGTCGAATTCTTCCTTATGCAACTAGCCATATTCTTCCTTGAATGAGTTCATCTTTATTGAAATTATCCTAGATTTGAAGCGAATTCGCATGCTATAATTTTGTCTTCATACATATTCACCTTGCAACCTGGGAACAAATTTTCATGGAACCCTCGAAAGAGTGGAGCACTTATTCAAGCAATCCATTTTGTATTTCACTCCTTCATCAGGAAAATTGTCTGACTCGTCGTAGAAAGGTCTCTCTAATTTGTCGAGTGGGATATTTATCAAGTGCGTTATTCATCAACGAAAAAGTTTCTCTCAATTGTTTTGAGAATGGCAAATGGAAATTCACCCTCAAATGGGAATTTGACTCCAAGATCTGCCAACCTGGCAGCACAAATTTGCTCAAGGTGGAATTGTGAATTCGCTTGAAGAATTTGTCTCAATTACCAGAATTCGTTGTTCTATGGCCACAAAGTTGAATATAAAAATTAGTCCAATGGTATAGAAAAGATAAATTCATTCGAAGTGATACTCATAAAATTTTTCCTTATTCAGAGAGTAACTATCAAGGGTACGGAGTCATGTCGGCTACCTCAGATCTAAGTGGAGTGTTAATTTTTATGATTGTTTGCATTCATAATTAGATTTTGAAGTCTTCAAGCCATTTTGAGTCAGCTGGCTACCAGTACTAGATTTGGGCCACTTCTCCAAAAATGGCCAACTCTTCCACCGTTTTTGTTAGTCACAAGTGGCACACATGTAGAAAGTAGTGAAGGTGCAATAAATGATTGTATTCGGGATGGGACACTCTCTTGGCCTAGAGATCTATATAAGAAATAGTTTGCACTTATTTTGGGGATCTAGCAGGATATTAAGAGATTTATGAAGTTGAGAGATATGAACACATGCATCACGACTCAACTCTAGCTCCTTGTCATTTTTGGCATTTTTGTGCTATTGTAGTTCTATCAAGCTTTTCCTGAGTGTGTTTTCCTTAGTGCTACTCCTTGGTTACTCTTTGCTCATTGATTCAACTTTGTCCACTATGAAAGAGGCTTCTCTATGGTGGATACACAGTGAGGGATTCAGAGTTGGGTGGCAATTGACATGACTGTGGGATTGAGTACCCTAGGAGGCCTTTGTTAGAGAGAGTTCATCGTATTTTTGGAGAATTCAAATATTGTGTGTATATCTTTCTTATGTTGAATAGTCAAATTTCATGCTCTAGAGTAACTAGAGGCCATTGTACTATTATCTGAAGTGCTAATTGCATTTGTATCAAAGCGGGCTACTTTTTTCTCATTTTTGTACTTATAATCCACCATTGTGGCTTTCTGGTATCTTCTATGTTTTTCTTGTGATACTTACATAGTCATGTTATAGAGTATACTTCCCTAAGGAAGAACTCCCCTTGAGTAGAAGGAGCACTTGAATCATGGTCCTGGTTATCCCCTCTATAGTTTGGCATGCCCTGTGGGACCCTTGCATGTACTGTGTAAGGTATATGTATATGGTGCATTAAGCAGTTGTTGTTCACTATAGTGCTTTTCTTAAGTATCTAAGTCCTATTAAGAAGGGTACACGACCCATACCAAAGTAGACTAAGAATATCACTGTGCACCTAAGAACTCCAGGCAGCCAATTCAACCTTCTTCTAGCTAAGTTCATGGTCCATTGGACACTCCTCTTCCTTTGAATATGATTGTTGAATTGACCCCTACACCACTCTCAAAAGAGAAATCTAGGAAGGTTAGATTTTGCTTCAAATACATCTGAGGAGGCTCAAACACCCATGGAAGACCTTTTGAATTTCCCCTCTAAATTGAGTATTAAATTTCTCACTTTTAAGGGATCGGCTTATGAAGATGGAGATGATCATGTGAGGAGATTCATCTCCTTATGCCATAGTCGAGGACTCCAAAATCGATAAGATGTGATGTTAGTGCTCTTTCCATCTACATTAGAAGGGCTTGCAAATAAGTGGTACAGCCTATATGCAGACAACCATTTTGCCACTTGGGAAGCATTGAAGACTGCATTCTCACAAATGTTTTGACCAAGTCACTCTTCAAAGAGAGCTCTAGACTAACTCAAAAACTTGAAGCTAAGACTAGGTGAATCTTTTCATGAATTGCATACAAGGATTAAAGCACTTGTCTCTCGATTGCCGCATGCTCCAAGTGATTTTATAGTGAAGAAATGGATAGAGAAAGCTTTTGCTAGCTCATCCCAATAGAAGCTCAGGGAGTCTTTGAAACTTGACGAGACACTCAACCACTTTGTAATTGTAGGTGCTTCTTGCATAGAGAAATCTAGATTGAAGGAGGTACTCAACCAAACTATGCAATAGACTCAAACCCTATTGAGTAACTAAGGAGGGAGTTGGAAGCACTAAAAATGCAACAAAGTCACCATGAGCAAAAGTTCATGCCATTGCCACCACGCCATAATGATGATGAAGTGTCTCAATGTCATCTTGAAATACAAGAGTTGTGGACCACAGAGGCTCTACATAGGCAGGTTTGTTGTACTGTATGCAATAACAATTGACACTCCAATGTGAATTGTCCTAATAAGGTAAGCTGCTAGTTTTGTGGTAAGGGTGGTCATGAGGCAAGGGACTATTACTACCTCATGGGAGCATAGCAGAGATGTAACACTCAAACCCTTGACTCATTTTATGCTAGTAATTCTTCCAATGTTCATAAAGAGGAAAATCGTCCAAATTGACCAAGGTATAATAGACCATTAATGTGCTATTGTTGTGGATAATATGGTCTTGTGTAGAACAGATGCTCCTTACCAGAGGGCACACCTCCATCTCAACATTGTCTAGATGCTAAACGTCATTATAGGAGAGACTCCCCAAGAAATTGCTCTGCTCCAATCCACATGATTTTAGTCTTTCCACAATCTTATGCTATTTCATCATCTACAGCACCCATGATGACTCGAGTCAGACAAGCGATGGCAACCCGCATGGAGAAACAACATGGAATCAAGGAAAGAGAAGAAGAAAAGAAGGCTGATTTGAAGTATTGAGTGGCCATTGAAGAGGCCTATGATAGGGTGAAAACTTCACTAAACGACCAACCTATGAGCTCCTAGGAAGACACGCAGGTGATAAATATTGAAGAAATTTTGAAGGGGATTCACCACAAGGTTAGTCTCTTTCAACTCATAAAAATGGACTCAAATGTGAGAAGCAACTTACTAAAGCTCATACAGTCTACCTAACTAAGTTCGTCACCCTGTATAGATGGTTTTATGGTAGATTTTCCTCTTGCTTCCTTGGTAGACTATCAAAGTTCAAGGCTATCTCTTTCTATAAAAGATGAAGCTTTGATAGGTCTTATTGTAGATGAAGGCCCTAGCATCAATCTGATGCCTGATTTCATAATAAAGAAATTAAAAATTGGACCTCCCAAAGACGGCACCCTTTACTGTCACATTAGCGGATCAACATCAGATTACACTATTGGGCATCATCAAGAAGGTACAAATTAGGATAGTGCAAGGTTGTCAATTCCTCTTGGATTTTGCTATCATTTCCTTGCCACAAGAAACCTCTTATCCTCTGCTTTTGGGAAGGCCTTGCTGGCTAAGGCAAGCAAAAGCACTAGAGGATTGGGGAAGGAACTAGTTGTGGATTTCCTCGAAGACTAATAACCACTTACAGATACAGTTAGAGGAGCAATGCAACACTGCCAAGGTGACTTGATATATAGTAGATACTCAGGTAATGGTTTCTATACCCCAAGAAGAAGATAATCTCCTAAAGTGGATGATGGGTGGTGTAGAGTGTTGCGGTGTTGAAATTAGTGAAATAAATAAAGAATTTGTAGAACAAGCATAGGAAGGCCAAAAAGATTAAAAAATGCAAATTTACACTTGAATAGTAATAGATGAGATAAAGTAAGTCATTGTAGGAAACAAGAACTAGGGATAAAAATAGAGCCTTTGGGGATCGAAGTTAGGCATTTTTTTACAAAATAGTCCCCGTGGCCAAAAATTAGCAGAAAGTGTGCCCGTACCTCTCGGAAGTCCAAATACTCAAATCGGACCATTAGACCAAATTGGGCCATTGGATTGAGTCCAAATACTCAAATTGGACCATTGGACCAAATTGGGCCATTAGACCGAGTCCAAATACTCAAATTGGACTATTAGAACAAATTGGTCCATCGGATCAAAATGGGCTAATTTTACAAAAACTCACCACCACAATTTTATAAAAGGATGACATGGCCAAAAGTGTCAAAATTTGAGAAGTTTCTTAGGGGGGTAATTTTGAGTGTCAAGGGCCTAATTATGAGCTTGAGAGCAAAGAAGACCTCCCGTCTTTTGATATTCCTCTAGGATGGACCACAGAACACATTATGGAACATCAGGTGAATTCTACTCCTGCGAATAAATAGTGCGGATGCTTTTTCAAGTGGGGCCACTCTTGAAGTGCTCCTTCAAGAAGTAAACCTTGGAGATGAAGAGAATCCTCAAATAGTCCAATTTGCCTCTTGGTTGTGGCACTATCCCATTTTATCATAGAAGATAACTTCTCTTCTTTTCTCCTACAAAAATGCCTTTGCATGGTCCTTCAAGGATCTAACAAGGATTCTAGAGGAGCTCCAATTGCATCGAATACCCTTAGTTGAGGGAGCTTCACTTGCAAGAAGTAGGCTTATCAACTCAATCCAAAATATGAAGAGACATAACAAAACTAGAGGAGGGAGGTATTATTGTCCCATTAGAACATTCAAGGTGGCTCTCATCTTTGGTTATTCTACCTAAGAAAAATAGTGGCAAAATAAGAGTATGCATCAATTTTCGTGCTTTAAATAAGGTAACTATTCAAGATGGCTTCCATCAACCTTTCACAGAACAAATACTAGAAGAAGTAGCCAGTCACACTTTGTACAATTTTCTTAATGGCTTCAATTGCTACAACCAAATACTAAGTCCTCCTGATGATAGAGACACAACTACCTTTGTTACTCCATGGGGCACTTATGTTTATACATGCATGGCTTTTGGGCTGAAAAATGCACCTTCTTCATTTGATAGGAGAATGTATCTAATATTAGGAAAATGGTAGACAAACTTTCTGCGCATTTTCATGGATGATGTTTCAGCATTCTCAGGCACAGATAGAAGAGCAGTAGTCCAAGATTTTCATGATCACTTGGAAACGTTTTGAGTAGTGTCTCAAAATACGTTTGAAGTTGAATCCTGGTAAGTGTCATTTTTTGGTCATTAAAGGCACTCTCCTTGGTCACATATTGTTTGTAGAAGGGATAACTATAGATCTAGCAAAGGTTGCCACTATCCTTTCCATGCCCATTCCACGGAATCCTAAGGAAGTGCAAAGCTTTTTAGGCAATGCAAGGTACCATAGAAGATTTATAAAAATGTATTCAAAAATAGCTAAGCCTATGTCAAGGCTTACCAGTGAAAAGATTCCTTTCTCATTGAGTTGTGAAGCTCAAAAGGCATTTTGTGAACTAAAGTTAAGGCTATGTAATGATCCACTCTTAACTATTCCTAATTGAGTTCCATGTGCATATAGATGCTAGTATTCATGCAGTAGGAGCAATTTTGGCTCAACCCTCCATGCCCATGATGGATCAACCTATAGCTTATGTTAGCAGGCTACTTATCAAGGTAGAAAGGAATTACCGCATTATGGAAAGGGAAGGTTTGGCTATTGTTTTTGCACTCCAAAAGTTTTGGCACTACCTTCTAGGTGTGCATTTCATTGTCATATCTGACCATCAACCTCTAAAGTATTTAATTAATAAGCCTAGAGTAGCTAGAAGGATTTGGCATTGGCTGCTAGTGTTTGAAGGTATGACTTTGAGATTCATATTAAGCCAGGAAAAGAACACTACATGGCGGATCGTATGAAGGACTACCATGAGTGAAAAGGCAACAAGTACTAATGATGATCTTGTGGATAGTAGTCTCTTTTTGGTAGAGACTCAAACTGATTGGTATGCCAAAATTTTGCATTTCCTCACTTATAGAATGTTCCTTGAGAACATAACAATAGTAACAAAGAGGAGATTGTTGGAGTTACTTCTGCAAAAGCATGCGAACAGCACAAGGAAGAAGAAGAATCTTGGAGCACAACACACAATACTGAATGTATTACCACTAGAATGTACAAAGATAAGTAACCCATTCGCGCAATATGTGTATATACAAGCTGGGGGAAAAAACCTCCTAAAGAGAGAAAAAAGTGCCCCGGCAGTCCTAGTGTGTTCACACACATCACAATCTAAATATATCAACAAATCAGCCCTGGGAGTGATGTGGTGAACAAGGAGCTGGTACTCATGTATAAGGAAGTGCCAAGCTATGTGGAATCAATCCACAAAAGGAAGTAAGCCTAAAGCTTTGTGGAAAGCTTCAAACTTCTCCCTAGGTAGAGCCTTTGTGAAAAGTTATGCAATGTTCTCCTGTGTGGGCACATATGCCAAGCTAATCTCTCCATCAGAGAACCTCTCCCTGACATAATGATAATGCACCTCAATGTCCCTAGTGCGAGCATGGAATACAGGGTTCGTCGCAACTGCCAATGTGCTCTGACTATCAGTGAAGATGGTGGTGGCAGAAGACTAACCAACACCCAAATCAACCATAAGGCATTTGAGCCACACACACTCAACATTCATTGTGGCACAATAGGTTTCTTCTTTCTCAACCAAGATATACATGAGCATTCAAGCATGAGGCAAAAGCCACTAGTGGACACATGAGTGTCATAGCAACCAGCCCAGTCACTATCAGAAAAAGAATGCAAATCTGGCGGTAGTGATCCCCCCTTAGGATGAAACAATCCAAGTAGTCGGGTACCACTCAAGTAGTGAAAGTTGCACTTAACCACCTGCCAATGCTTGACACCTGGGCAATGCATAAACCTGCTCATCTGTGAGATAGAAAATTGAATATCTAGCCGAGTAATGCATAAGTAAATCAAGCATCCAACAGCTTGCTGATAGAGAATAGCATCAAATGCATCTCCAACATCATGAAGACTTAATCGTAAATCTGTCTCCATACGAATGGCAATAGGCTCTTCAAGGCCAAAATGCTACAATAATGTGTCAATATATTTCATTTGACACAAAGCCATTCCACCATCAACTTGCATAAACAGAATGCCCAAATAATGATGCAAGTGCCCCAAATCAGACATCTCAAATGAGGCATGCAAATTAGCCTTGAAATCAGCAATATGCTTCTCAATAGGACCAATGAGTAGCATGTCATCAACATAGACAACAATGATCAGAAGCACATCATTAGCACGCTTAATATATAAGGTGCTTTTAGTTGGATTGTTCTCAAAACCATGTGTAATCAGATAGGCATGTATCTTTTCATACCAAGCATGTGGTGCTTGCTTTAAGCCATATAATGCCTTCTTTAACTTGCAAACCTGGTTTTCATGCCCTTTCTACACAAAGCCACGGGGCTGAAAAACATACACTTCTTCGTGCAAGTCACCATTCAGAAATGCAATTTTAATCTCCAACTGACGTACTTTCCAACCATGATGGTCTGCAAGTACACATATGCTACGAACAGTAGTCATACTGCATGTAGGTGTGAAGGTCTCATCAAAATCAATGCCTCTTTCCTATGCATAACCCTTTGCAACAAGCCTAGCTTTATACCTATCAACTATTCCATCAGGCTTATGCTTCAGCTTCTAAACCCACTTAGTTCCAATGGCCTTCTTGCCAAGAGGCAAGTCACATAAAGTCCAGGTACCATTCTTCATTATAGCATCATATTCAGATTTCATGGCAGCCATCCAATTTTTTGAATTTTGTGCTTCATCAAATGATACAGGCTCATTCTCATCACAGAGACTAGATGTAGCCATAGCATAGAAAACTGATGCAAAAGAGGCACTATAAGAGCCTGAGCGAGTATGATATGACAGAGGTGCATCTAATTTGCTGTCAGGAAAAGTCTCCACTAGCCATTTTGGCATAGTTTTTGTCTGCTCAATATCAGCTCTCTCATCAAGAAGTGCATCATTGTAAATCTGCATCAAAAATGGAATGATCTACATCATCACATGAAACCTACAAAGGCTGAGAAGTTTCCTCATTAGGACGAGCACTAGATTATCCACCTATAAAAAGAGGAATCAAAGTATCATACATGTCTTTGGAGCTAACAAATGTCTCCTTAGTACATGAAAGTAAGGGTTGAATAGCATCTTCCACAAAAACAACATCATGTCTAACCAGAATGTGTTTAATCTATGGATGATATAGACTATAGCCTTTTCTTTCAGAACTGTACCCAACAAAAACACATTTTACTACTTTATCATCCAATTTTATGTGATGTTGTTTAGGCACTAATGCATAAGCCAAACAACCAAAGACATGCACATGAGCAACAGATGGCTTGTGACTATGCCAAGCCTCATATGGAGTGATAGACTACAGAGCTTTAGTGGGACACTTGTTAAGTACATATGCTGCACACATAACATCCTCAAGCTAGAAAGTATGTGGTAAAGCTTGACTCTTGACCATACACCTCGCCATCTCCATGAGTGATCTATTCTTCCATTCAGCAACTCCATTCTGTTGAGTGTATACAACATTGTACACTGATATTTTATTCCCACATTCAGCTAGAAATGCATTAAACTTAGAAGACATACATTCCTCCCCTCGATCAGAACGAAGGGTGCCCATTTAAGATGCTGACTGATTTTCAGCCAAAACCAAAAACTATTTGAAGCACATAAACACTTTCAACTTTGGCTTCAATGGATATACCCATGCATGCTTGGAAAAGTCATCAATGAAAGTCACAAAGTAAAGATAATTTCCAAAAGAGGGTGTCTGCATAGGACCACAGACATCACTCTGAACAAGCTTCAATCTCTGTGTAGCTCAAACAGAACCATCTTTTGGGAATGAGGAACGCTACATTTTGACCAAAATACAGCCTTCACATACATCGTTACCAGGTGCCTCAAGTTTGGGCAAAGAGGACACCATTTCATATTTCTGTAGGCATAGCAAACTAGCAAAATTCAGATGAACAAAGCATGCATGCCAAAGCTTTGCATCTGACATAGCTTGAGAATCATGTACTGTACATGCTAAATCATTCACAAATTTTTCATAATCTATAAGCTTATACAGCCCACAATATAAAATGCCAGAAGCAATAATCACATCTCCATTTGATAGATCATGAATTGTACACTTGTCATCAACAAATTTCACAACCAAGATACTCTTGGCTAAAGCCGAAACTGATAATAGATTCTTCTTGATCCCTGTCACAAATAAAGCATCTGACAAAGTGAAAGAACTACCATGAGTAGTAGTTAGAATGATCTTACCAACTCCCATAACAGGATAAGAGGAGTTGTTTGTGCATATAATAGTATTTCATGTAGGGACAGGCTCAAGTGAAGAGAAGAAACTGTTGTGCTACGAGGTAATATGTTTGGTCACCCACTATCAAAGTACCAAACATCTAAGTCTAGTACGGACATGGACTCCTCATGAGAAGATGGGTCAAAACTACAAACAGTAGTAAATGCCCATTCTTCATTCTCCACAAGATTAGCTGACTCCATTTTTGGTGTAGAGGCCTTTGCAACAACCATTCCGGCCTCTTTCTTCTTTGCCTCTTTAGCAGCCAGTTTTGGACAGCTCTTAATAACATGATCATTTGCTTTATAGTATTTGCAAAATAATTTCTGCTTTTCTAATTTCTTCTCATCTTTGTCTTCCTTCTTTGATTGTGCAAAATTAGCAGATTTCTGCTTACCAGTAGAAGAGCTCCATTTTCCTTTGCCCTTCTGACAAGCCAAGAAAGCTTGATCTGCAACACGCATAATAGACTTGTTCTACCTAGACTGATCTTCTTGCAACAAAACAAAAACTAACTCTTCAAATGTTAAGGCATTTGGATTTCCTTTCATCATCAAACAAAGACTAGAATCAAAACTCTGAATCATATGATTTGGGAAGAACATTCAAAACAGTTTCTATAAGCGAACTGTCAGAAAGGACTTCATCAGTGGAAATCAATTGTTCCTTCAAATCCTTGATCTTTGTCAGAAAATTGTCCATAGAATCACCTTCATTCATGTGCTCACTCTCCAACTGTTTTCGGAGGTAAGCAACACGAGCCTCATTCCTAACCTGGTACAATGTGGTAAGTGTATCCCAAGCATCCTTAGCCTTTTTGCAAGAGCAAACATGAGGAATAATTGCATGTTTGACAAAAAAAGCTATCAATGCATGTGCCTGAGCATCTCTACCATCCCAACAAATTTGCTTTACAGTAGGTGCAACAGAAACAGCAGCACGAATAGGAATTTGCATAATATCACCATCTTCGACACCATCTGCATCAACTTCACTACCTATATTTGCAGTATCTGTGTTTGCAGGTGCAATAGGGCATTTTTCAACACCCTGCACAATATTCCACGGTCCTTTTGTGACCAATACATGATGCATCATATAAGCCCACAATGGATAATTGGTACCATCCAACTTATCCTCAATAGCCAATATATAGAATACATCACTGCTTTCAGCCATGGCCACTGACTAAAATACCCTAATGCAAAAAAATGAATGTATCTAAAAAAGTTGAAGAGAAAACCATGATAATTTCTGCTAAATTTGTAGCAAACTTCGAGACACTTATATTGGCGAACTGAGACTAGTATATATCTTTGGCACAAAAAGACAAAATAGCCTGTACTAGCACTATGACAGTGCGTTTGAAGGCCAAAATGAGCTCAAATCGTGATTTTGACACAAAATGAAGTTGTTTTGATCTCCTAATCACCTTGAGTACGCACACCAAATTTTGTGCAATTCTAAGACTATGATTGGAGGAGTGTCGACGATGCCCTAGATGAAGCGACGACCTGCTCTGATACCAATTATTGGAGTTAGACATCTGCAAAAGCACGCAAACAGCACAAGGAAGAAGAAGAAGCTTGGAGCACAACACACAATACTAAATGTATTACCACTAGAATGTACAAAGATAAGTAACCTATTAGGGCAATAGGCATATATACAAGGGGGGGGGGGGACCTTCTAAAGAGGGAAAAAAGTGCCCCGATGGTCCTAGTGTGTTCAGATGCATCACTACCTAAATAGATCAACATAAATTGCTCTTTAAAGCCAAATCTTATCCACTAATAAATGGCCATTTGTATAAATATTTTTATGATGGTATCTTGAGAAAATGTTTTTATCCACAAGAGGTAAATTTTTTGCTTGAAGTAGCACACAATGAAGGGCATCTCAAGGGAGAGGAGTTGGCTCACAAAATCATCCACAAGGGATTATGGTAGCCTCATGTTTACAAAGATGCTATCAAATTTGCTAAAGGATGTGACATCTGTAAGAGATGTGCTCCTAGGCCTAACAAAACGGATTTTCAACCATTATTCATTTCCACGGGATGGCTACCTTTGGAACGATGGGTTCTTGATTTCATTGGACCAGTCGGTCCAACTAGTCAAGTTGTTGGCAAGAAGTATATCTTGATGGCCACATGTTCTTCTACTAAGTGGGTAGAAGCTAAAGCTACTACTGATTGTACTATCACTATAGTAGCCAATTTTATGTATAAAAGAATATTCTCAAGATTTGGCTACCCATTAGAAGCTATTAGTGATAGAGGCACACACTTTGTAAATCATCTGTTGCAATTAATCTTTGACACATACAAGATCTTCCATAAAAAATAATGTGCCTATTACCCGAGTGCAAATAGGTAGGCAAAAATTTCTAACAAAATTTTGATTGGATTACTATGCAAATTATCCTTTCACCATCATAGTTCATGGTTGCAAGCACTTATTGGTGCAATATGGGCTTTTTTGAACAACACAAAGAGGCACTACAAAAGAGATCCCATTCCTTCTAGTTTATGGTAAGGAGGCACTAGTCCCTTTTGAATTCATCATCAAAAAAAAATTGACACATAAATAATCAAAGTTGACCCTCACACTAGAAGACTAGTAGCATTGGAGGAATATAGAGAAGCAGGTAAAGCAAGAAGAAAGGAAACACATTCATGACAAGCACTTAAGAACCAATGAAGTGGAAAAGGGATCTCTAAAGAGGTATATGAGATTGGACCTATACCAGCCAAATTGGCACCAAAATGGTTAGGACCCTACAAAGTGCTAAGGATATATCCACAAGGAGCAGTACAATTGGAGGACTTGTGGGGTGGGAAAATGTCCCAAGTTAACATTTTCAGGTTAAAGAGTTATCTAACTTGAAACTTATTTTGAGAGAATTCAATCATTGTACATACCATAATTCTCATTTCGAGCATGTTTTTTCCAATAAGTAGTTCTCATTTCATTTCTAGTAATTTTATTCAATAAATGATGAAATGCACCAAGACGGCACAACATCTTGATGTGGGGGAGTGTGGTGTAGCAAAAGAACCCCTCTTAGCAAAACTATGAGAAAAGGTTCGATTTACTCAAGTGTGGGAGAGGCTCTTGTTGAAAGATAACTTCACCTGGCAGAGGCTCTTATTGAAAGATAACTTCACCTTGCACCTTTAGACTATGTGAACACCATAAGGGGGTACTCACATTTGTGCTCAGTAGTTTCACTCAGAGGAGAGCTAAATTGGTCTAGTAAAATCGCACTAAAGAATTAGTATTAAGCAAATTCATCTTCAGAATAGGTGAAGAGGGTGAAGGTTGTCCCTTCAAGAATTCATCTTCAGATCATCAAATTCATATATACCTTCAGATCATCAAATTCATCTTGGACTCTGTCATGAATTCATCTCTAACGTTTGGCTTATCAATTTTTCTCCATGATGTTGCCCTGAATTCATCTGAGTGTCTCATCGAGAGAAGATCCAAAATCCATCCATCATACATGTGAGCTGAATTCGTCTCCATCATGCGTGTGAGAATTGTGAAGAGATGGATAGGTATGTGCTTGAAGATGAAGAGGTGTTGCAAAATCCTTGATCTACACCAACCAAATGAACTCCAGGAGTATGTGGTGGGCCCTTTTAGCTTGCCAATGGATCTATTAGCCACCCTATTTACCTTGGAAGATCACTCTCAAAAAGATACATCAAAACAGATAAGTTGGAGTTAGCTCAGAGGTGAAAAACTTGCTATTTTGGTTCATACACCTGTCCACTGTTTTGCATAATTCTCTGAGCACAGCAGCAATTAGCTTAATTCCTCTTGGGGAAGTCTAGTTAACTTAAAGAGCTAACTTTCAAGAGTAATCTCATCAAAAATAATAAACCACACACTGAGTTTTAACAAGTGATGACATCATCCCGATTTTCACGGGCTGCTACAGTTTGAGACTAGTGAGCCAAAATATGAACATAACTCAAAATTTAGGAATCCAATGATTATGAAAAGTTTTATGGTTATACTAGACAGTAAGCTGAATACAACAAGCTTTGACTCATTGCATTTGGATACGTAACCACTGAGAAATGGCTCTGACAAGATGAGTGAAAAAGTCGGGTACCTGACAGAGAAGTGAAAATGAACAGACAAGGTTGACTTCAACTGAACATAACTGAAGATTGCAACATCCAAATGCAATGAAACTTGGTGAGCATATAGTAGACTTATAGAGATAACTTTAACAAGCTAAATCACTGAAAATGATGCACCAAGCTCAGAGAAACCATCTCTGCAATCTGACTGAGAAAACTGAGAGTAATGGCAGTGAGTAGTACACTTCACAAGAACATGGAAATATGAACCCAAATGATCATGAAAATGAAAGTATATTGCTTGTACAATACAATGGACTTACTGATACATATGTGTGCCTTGTAATCACACCTTGATATGGCATAAAGCTTAGCTCTTGGAGGTCTTTACATAGGTCTCTCTAACCGTGACTAAAATTGCCATCTATTTATAGTTGAGTTTGGGAGGCTAACTTCCCTCAATCACTCTCCAATCAATTTGTGATTGATTTGATTCTCTATCTACCACAAATCAAGAATTCGTGGCTCCTCTTTCCCTTTTTGATCAAGTGGACTCAACCACTTAAGATTCTTTCACTTTTACATTAAGTAAACTCTTCAAAAGTTACAAGAGGTAGTTCACAAGTGAACTTTACATAGTCTTCTTTTTAAAGCTTCTTCTAAGACTTTGTGAGACTCAAGCCAATACTTAGGCTTGTCATACCATCTGCATCATTTCCTGTCAATATAATGTCATCTACATATACACATAAGTAGATGACCTCAGAATTACTCTTTTTAATAAAGAGTGAAGGATCTGCCTTGCTTGGTTGAAAGCCTTTTCCTGCAAGAATGAAACAAGCCTGAAATTCCAAGCTCTTGGAGTTTGCTTGAGACCATACAATGCTTTGTTAAGTTTACACACATAATCAGGATAAACTTGATTCTCAAAACCAGGTGGTTGTGCCATATATACCTCTTCTGTTACCAACCATTCAAGAATGCATTCTTTACATCTAGTTGAAGTATCTGCTAATTCTTGGAAGAGGCAATACTAAGCAAAACCCTAATAGTAGGCATCTTTGCCACAAGAGAGAAGGTCTCCTCATAATCAATTCCCTGAGTTTGTGCAAAGCCTTTTGCTACAAGCCTTGCCTTATACCTGTTAATGGAACCATCAGAATTCTTCTTGAGTTTATAGACCCATCTTGAGCCTATTACCTTCATGGATGAAGTCTTGGGCACCAAATCCCAAGTGTTGTTTTCCTCAAGTGCTTCAATCTCTTCCTTCATTGCATGCTTCCATTCTGATTTTGCTTTGGCCTCTTCAAAGGATGATGGCTCCTCTCGGTTTATGTCCTGTGCTATGTAGATAGAATGTTTAGTTACTAATGAAGTTTCAAACCCATACCTTTCTGGTTTTTTCTTTTCCCTCATAGATCTTCTTAGGCCATGATGTGATGATTCTGCCTCATGTCCAAGTTCTTGCAATTTTGCTTTACCTTTAGACTTCCATGCTTTGATCTTTTCCATCTGAGATTCTTCATCATCCTCTGAGGTGTCTTGTTCTTCAATCTTTGGTTGTTCTCTACCAAGCTTTGGAAAATCTTCTTCAAGATCATATGGTAAATTGACCTTCCTGCATGAATCTTCATACCATGAATTGTTCTCATCAAAAACTACATCTCTGCTTACCAAGAATCCTTTGTTGGTAGGGTTGTATAACCTGTAGCCCTTTTGATTGTTGTCATATCCAATAAATACACACCTTTCTGCCTTTGGATCCATCTTGCCTCTAACCTGTGAAGGAACATGAGCAAAAGCAATACATCCAAAAACTTTACAATGATCTAAGCTTGGTCTTCTTCCATTCCAAGCCTCATATGGAGTCATCCCATCAAGGGATTTTGAAGGCAACCTGTTAATCAAGTAAGTGGCTGTAGATACAGCCTCAACCCATAAGTAATTAGGTAAATGCTTTTCATTTAACATAGACCTTGCACCTTCAACAATTGTCCTATTCCTCCTTTCTGCCACTCCATTTTGCTCAGGAGTGTACCTTGTAGTTACCTCTCTTTTGATTCCTCTTTCTTGAAGAAAAGAATCAAACTAATGAGAGAAGTATTCTCCCCCTCCATCTGACCTTAGCCTTTTTACTGATTTACCTGTTTGATTCTCCACAAGAGCCAAATATCTTTTGAAAGATGAAAAAACTTCATCTTTGTGTTTCATAAAGAATAGGATAGTCCATCTGCTGCAATCATCAATAAAGGAGACATAATACCTTGATCCAGATATTGAAGCTTCCTTGCTAGGCCCCCATACATCTGTATGAACCAACTCCAAGAGATCTCCATGCATATAACCTTTCTTCATGAATGGTAACCTGTGAGACTTTCCAAATTGACATGCACTACACTTATAAATCATATGTTGTTTTGACAAATTAGGGAGTCCAAGTACACTTTGGTCCCTGCAAATTTGCTTTAATGACCTTTCACCAATATGTGCTAACCTTATACTTCCAATTCTATGAGTGTCTGACTACCATAATTAAAGAGAGCAATGTTTCTAGTGTCCTGTAATTCAAATGTGAACAATCTACCTGTCTTTTCACCTTTTGCAATTTTTCTGAATCCTTGACTTGGATCTTCAACAAATGCTCCTACCTTTGTGCACCTGACTTGCAACCCTTTCTCTACTATCTGCCCAACACTTATCAAATTCTTTGTAATGGTAGGGACATAGAGTACCTTACTGAGTAGGTTGATGTTTCCATCAGGTGCTTTGACATTGCTTATTTTCTCCACAGGATGTTTTGTATCATCTCCTGTTTGTACCTCATGCTTATTCCTTGGATCTTCTAAATCTGATAGGAGTGCCACATTTCCTGCCACATGATTTGAACAACCTGAATTTATGTAGAAAACATGCTCATCAGATTTACCTTGTGGCATAGCCATGTTCATGATCAATAATGAATCCTCTTTGTTTGAGTCTTCTGTGTAGTTATTGAAGTCTCTCCTTCCTTTGTAGCCTCCTTGATAGTTTGAATGATTGTAGTTGTTGTAGTTGCCATGATAATTGTTGAACCTTCCTCTTGAGTAGCCATAACTTCCTCTATTGTATCCTCTGCCTCTTTGATTCCTGGAATTCCTAAAGCAATTTTCAGTTGTATGATTAGTTAGTCCACAAATAGAACATGAGTTGGAGTCTTGGGATCTCCCCCTGCCTTGTCTACCTCCTCTTCCTCTACCTCTACCATGTCTTCCTCTACCTGCATAGTTAGCTTGATATGTACCTGCTTCATCATCCACTTTCTTTGCCTTTCCTTTGTTATCTTTGGACTTGCTTTTATCAATGTATAAAGCTGAAGATTGATTACCTTTAGAGCTTTCTCCATTTTTGATAAGCTTTGCCTCTTGAGTAAGTAGTCCAATGAGTGTATTGAAATCAGGTACATGCATGTCCATGTACAAATCCATAGTTGTGGTGAATGCTTCCCACTTGTCATCTGCCTTCAAGCAATTGATGACCTGCCTTACAATTTGCTCTTCATCTACTACCTCTCCAATGCTTCCCAACTGATCTCCTATGTCCTTGAGCTTTGTGACAAAATCAGTCACATTTTGTTTGGGAGCCTTCTTGAGAGTTGTGAAATCTAGCCATAGTTGATGCTTCCTAGCTTTAGTACTTGAAGAAAAGAAAGCGTCAAGTGCATCCCACACTTCTTGAGATGTCTTACAACTTCTAATGTGAGGCAACAATAAATCTGAGATAGAGTTGAGGAGATAAGACCTTGCAAGTGCATCCTTGGAGCAGCATGTGCTCAATCTTTCTTGCTCTTCTTGTGTTGGTTGACTTTTGTTCCTGAAACTTGGCATAACTTCATCTCCAGCCACATAACCATATAAACTTCTACCTTGGAGATAAGCTTCCATTCTTAATGACCAAGCTGAGTAGTTACCTCTGTCCAATTTGTCAATTGATGAAGGAAATCCATCTGCCATGTTGTCCAACCTTGCTCTGATACCACTGTGAAGAGATGGATAGGTATGTGCTTGAAGATGAAGAGGTGTTGCAAAATCCTTGATCTACACCAGCCAAATGAACTCCAGGAGTATGTGGTGGGCCCTTTTATCTTGCCAATGGATGTATTAGACACCCTATTTACCTTGGAAGATCACTCTCAAAAAGATAGATCAAAACAGATAAGTTGGAGTTAGCTCAGAGGTGAAAAACTTGCTATTTTGGTTCATACACCTGTCCATTGTTTTGCATAATTCTCTGAGCACAGCAGAAATTAGCTTAATTCCTCTTGGGGAATTCTAGTTAACTTAAAGAGCTAAATTTCAAGAGTAATTTCATCAAAAATAATAAACCACACACTGAGTTTTAACAAGTGATGACATCATCCCGATTTTCACGGGCTACTACAGTTTGAGACCAGTGAGCCAAAACATGAACATAACTCAAAATATAGGAATCCAATGACTATGAAACTTTGCATGGTTATACTAGAAAGTAAGCTAAATCTAACAAGCTTTAAATCATTGCATTTGGATAAGTAACCACTGAGAAATGGCTCTGACAAGATGAGTGAAAAAGTTGGGTACCTGACAGAGAAGTGAAAATGAACAGCCAAGGTTGACTTCAACTGAACATAACTGAAGATTGCAACATCCAAATGAAATGAAACTTGGTGAGAATATATTAGATTTATAGAGCTAACTTTACCAAGTTAAATCACTGAAAATTATGCACCAAGCTCAGAGAAACCATCTCTGCAATCTGACTGAGAAAACTGAGAGTAATGGTAGTGAGTAGTACACTTCACAAGAACATGGAAATATGAACCCAAATGATCATGAAAATGAAAGTATATTGCTTGTACAATACAATGGACTTACTGATACATATGTGTGCCTTGTAATCACACCTTGATATGGCATAAAGCTCAGATCTTGGAGGCCTTCACATAGGTCTCTCTAACCATGACTAAAATTGCCATCTATTTATAGTTGAGTTTGGGAGGCTAACTTCCCTCAATCACTCTCCAATCAATTTGTGATTGATTTGATTCTCTATCTACCACAAATCACGAATCCGTGGCTCCTCTTTCCCGTTTTGATCGTGGACTCAACCACTTAAGATTCTTTCACTTTTACATTAAGTAAACTCTTCAAAAGTTACAAGAGGTAGTTCACAAGTGAACTTTACATAGTCTTCTTTTTAAAGCTTCTTCTAAGACTTTGTGAGACTCAAGCCAATACTAAGGCTTGTCATAGACTTGCTCCAACAAGAATTTGTCTCCAAAAGATCTTAGTGCAAGATGCCACATTCATAGTGTAGGATTCCTACATTCATAGTGTAGGTCAGGAATCGAATTCAGGTGGCAAGGAAGAGCGCACCATGCTACCCAAGATCACATCGGGTGTTTCATACCTAAATAGCCATTTTTATTGGAGGGATCTTTCTCGGGCGATAGAGAGCTGATGGAAGTTTAGCCTCATAAACAACTCAATAATTCGAATCAATATCCTCAAATCTGATCATATGTCTTCTAGCTTGCTTTTAGAGGTGCTTCCACATACAAAAATCTTTGTTCTCAAGATTCTTAGCGATTTTAAAGTTCTTCTCTTCCACTCTCATGACACTAATTTGCTAGCTAGGAACGGATTTTCTTGGAACCCTCGGAAGGATGGAGCACTTATTCAAGCCATCCATTTTTTACCTCACTCCTTCATCAAGAAAATTATCTGGCTTGTCATAGAAAGCTCTCTCTAATTCGTCCAAAGGGATATTTATCTTGTGGGTTATTTGACAAACCAAAAATTTGTCTCAATTTTCCTGAGAATGGCGAATGGGAATTCACCCTCAAATGGTAATTCGACCCCAAGATCCACTAACATGGCAGGACAAATTTGCTCAAGGTGGAATTGTGAGATCCCCTCAAGAAGAATTTGTCTCAATCACCTTAATTCCTTGTTCTTCAACCACAAAGTTGAATATCAAAATTAGCCCAATTTTGTAGGAAGGATGAATTCCTCCAAAGTGCTACAAATAAAATTCATCCTTATTCAAAGAGTAAATATCAAGGGTTCGGAGTTACGTTGGCTACCTCAGATCTAAGTGGACTGTCAATTTTATGATTGTTTCCATTCATAATTAGATTTTAAAGTCTTCAGACCGTTTTGAGTCAATTGGCCAATAGTACCAGATTTGGGCCACTTCTTCAAAACTCGCCAACTCTTCCACCATTTTTGTCAATTAGGAGAGGTGCACGTAGAAAGCAATGAAGGTGCAGTAAATGATATTATTTGATGCAAATCACTCTCTTGGCCTAGAGATCTATATAAGAAGTATTTTGCAATTGTTTTGGGGATCTAGAAGGATATTCAATGATTTATGAAGTTGAGAGATATGCACACAGTCATCATAACTCGACTCTAGCTGCTTGTCATTTTTTGTCTTTTTGTGTTATTGTGGTTCTGTCAAGCTTTTCCTAAGTGTGTTTTCCATAGTGCTACTCCCTAGTTACTCTCTCCTCATTGGTACAACTTTTTCCACTATGAAAGAGGCCTCTCTATGGTGGATATAGAGTGAGGGATTTAGAGGTTGGTGGTAGTTGGCGAGACTGTGGCATTGAGTACTCTAGGAGGGCTCTATTAGATAGAGTCTATCGTATTTTTGCAGAAGTCAAATATTGTGTGTATATCTTCCTTGTGTTGAGTAGTAAAATGTCATGCTCTGGAGTGCGTATAGGCCATTCTACTGTTATCTGAAGTGCTAATTGTAGTCGTATCAAAATGGGATATTTTTTCTCATTTTCATACTTATAATCCACCTCTATGGCTTTCTTGTCTCCTCTCTGCTTTTCTTGTGATATCAACACAATCATGTTACAGGGTGTATTTCCCTAAGGAGGAACTCCCCTTGAGCAGAAGGAGTATTGGAATCATAGTACCAGTTACCCCCTCTACATAAGGACTTCTCAATCAACCACTCCTTGGGAGGCTTGCAAAAGTTTTTCTTTCCAAATGTTCTTCACTTCTTTGCTTCTTATGACATTCTAGAAAAACAGAGGAGCACCAAATAGCTTTGCCATGCACAGTTTATTCTAGTCAATTAGATGAGGCAACAACATGATATTGTTGATGCACCTCCATACGAGAATGCTTTTAGGATAGCAAAAGAAAAGGTGACCTAACTCTTCCCTTCCACTATAGCAAGGATTACACGATGGGGGAGCACTATAGATATTATTATCTTTGATATTTTCCCATATCCCTCTATGGAGAGCTTTGCACATGAGAAACACTTTTTTTATTCTCAAAAGTTGGGTGCCACAAGCATTGTATCATCCAAATTCCCTCTTGCATTGAAATTACTTCCATTCCCAAAAAGTATTTTAGCTCTCCCAAATCTGACATCAAAACATCAAATTTCAATTGCTTTTTCAAATCAACTATCCTCTTCTCATCATTGCACGTAATGATCAAATCATCGACATAAATCACTAATAGAATTGTTTCACTTCCTTGATTCCATACAATAGCCAATAATCAGTCTTCGATTGCATAAATTTCAGAAATAGTTGCCTTTTTATTCCATGGTCACTAAGATATTGATCAAATTCCTTTGAAATATATTCTTCCATTGAATCTAATTGTAAGCATTTGATGTATATACCCAATTGGTTCTCAACCATGTTCTTGAATTTTACAAAGCATTCGAAAAATTCACTCTTATGCTTCAAAAAATATATCCAAGTCTATCGGCTATAATTGTCAATTAATATCAAAAAATAGAGTGAGCCACCAACTGATTTTGTTCTAGCAAGTCCAACCACATCACTATGAATCAGCTCTAGAGGTCTATTTTTATGCATATCTCTTCTTGGGAACTTCATATATTGATGTTTGCCAAATGCACATACTTCACATATCCTCTCAAAATTTAAATGAACAAATCTTGGTAGACCATGTACTAATGTTTGCTTTTCCATAGACTTTAATTTCTTCAAGTTGATATGACCAATCTTTTTATGCCACAATTCAGCTCTATCTAAGTGTTCATTGTTTTTGACATACATACTCTAATAAAGAGGTGTGCCCATGTCAAACGTGAACAATCTACCCATTTTCTTTCCATGACCAAGCAATTTTCCTCCTTGGCATACTTGAAATCATGTATGAAACAACCATGCTTATTGAAGATTACTTCCATATCTTGATCCGCAAGTTGACCAACGGAAACTAATTTCTTTGTAATGCTAGGCACATGTAAAACATCACTTAGTGTGTTTCGAACACCATTCTTTTGTACTATTGGTACATTTCCAAGATTGTTAATCAAGTGTAAGGTATTATCACCAGTTTCCATATTATACTCTTTAGATTTCAAAGGCTCTTTAGACTCAAACCAGTCTCCTATGCTTGTTGTATGATTTGTGCAATCGAGTCTATGTACCAATTCATATCATTTCCATGTTTAGATATGCTATTTAACAGATGCTCCATTGCAAACATATTATCTCTGCCATAATCTCTATATAAACTTTCAATAGAGAAGTTTCCATGCGATGCATAATGGCCTCTACTTCTTCCTCTTTGGCTATTCTTCTTATGATAGCAATCTTTCTCAAAATGGCCATATTTGCCACAATGGTAACAGTTTCCAAGTGCATGTGATCTTCCTCTACCTCTTGAGTTTGATCTACCTATACCTCTTGTCATATCCATTATGTTTACATTTCTAGATGTTGAACAACCATGGCTATAACCTCTTCCTCTATGCTGAAAGAATGCATGATCTCTTGATTTTCCACTTCCTAATGCATTCAAACCAAGCTTTAATTCTTTTTTCATCCAAAGGGCCACTAGCTCATCAAAATCAGGCATAGTGCCTCTTACTAAAATAGAAGTGTCTAAGCTCTTATATTGCAGTCCTAGACCATTCTGCATAATTGATACCATATCATCAACTTCCACCTTGCAATTTATGGAAGCTAAATCATGAGAGATCTTTCTAATTTCAATGAAATAATCGGTTATGGATCTATTGCCATGCCATACACTTTGCAATTTTCTCTTGAGGTGAATTTTTTTAGCCTTTGTGGATATACCATATATTTAATGAATTATGTCCCAAGCTTCTTTCAGTGTGCTAGACTTCATAATATGTGGTATGAGGCTCACACAAATATATATCAAAATCCAATGAAGAACCTTTCTAGATTTTCTTATTCCATGTTTTATATTCCTTCTGCTAATCTATGTTGGGGTTACTTGGCAATTCAGGACACTCGTCCTCTCCATTCACTAATCCCCATGGTCCTTTTTCCATCACAAAATTCTCCATCCTATATGACCATATCTTTTTTAAGCCTATCACCCAGTATTTGTGCAATGTTATCACCCATTCTTACGATTTTAGCACTTCTATATGCAATGCCAATCTTATGGCGAGACCTAAAAAAAATTCAGCAGCATTGCTCTATTTCGTGATATGTGCACCAAAAAAATGAATGTTTGCAAGTAATCTCAATGGTTTTCCTCTTGTTCTAAGCACTCCTTAAGTCCCTATGCACTTGGATGCTCATTTATGACCTCTCCAAAAACATTTTGATAGAGGCTCCTTTGTCCAAAGTGTATATTAGCCAAATCAACTATAATAAATCCACTCCGAAATCGAAAATCTAGGTAAAAGCATCAATACCAGCATGCAACATAAGCAAATTCTTTCTGACAAGAGGCCACAATTTCATAAATCTATCCCATGATCGATACACGAGGTCTTTGGATTGTCTTCTCTTTGGTCTTCCACCCATATCACCAAGTTATCTCCATGAAACGAGCATACCCTAGTTGAAAACCACCACATCCCTCAGTTTTTGTTTAATTCAAGGTTTTCAGTAGGGTAATGTAACCTTACAAGGCACATGAGTTGTCCAAATTAAGGACCCGCAAAATGCATACATTCATCTCATAGCATGTGAGTAATGTCCATTTAAGGATCTGCAAGTGCATACATATCAACGATCAAAATTTGTAGCATCTCCTCTGTTCATATACCTAAGTGATCATTCTAACAAAACGACACCCTGTTGGACCACTCGATGAAGTGTTGAGTTTTCTCCTCTATTTTGCTTGACTCGATTCGCAATTACTTGAGCAGGGTCACTCTGAAGGCTTCAGTGAATCAGTTTCTCCTGACATTGATCGTGTTCTATGCCCAATGCAAGAACCAAGACAGGGAACTAAGGTTTTCCCAATGAATGATAGATGTGTGAGCATTGAACCTACACCATCTGTGTTGCTTTTGTAAACATGCTAGCTTAAGTGGATTTGACTCTTTGCATAGTTTGTGTTACATTTACCCTTGTGCCCCTGTTGCTCTGACGATGATCATAATGGTCATCTTGGTGCTCTGATACCAACTTGTTAAGTGAGCATAGCTATGGCAGCTCCATTTGCATGGTCACAGGATGTCAATGGTACTAACTAGAGAGAGAATCGATGTGTTTTGGATAATGGCCGCACGGTCAAGCGAAGAGCTCACACATAAGTTTTCTATTAACCTTTTTTTTAATGGAGGTTTGGCCAAGGCCTACTCCCCCAGGCTTTAACTTTGAAATTGCAATTGTACAAGGAAGGGCATAGTACCCATGGGACCCCCCTTATCTCCACAAGAAGAGGGGTTTACATAGTTGGGTTAAACTGTTGTCACAACTATGCGGGGCAAAACAAGCGATGGCACAGCCATATGATACATCATTCCATGTTTAACAATGTCAGTACATGTTGCTAGTGGGGGTTGAACCCTCGCCCCTTCCTCAAGATGCGAGCTACCCAACCACCCCGACAACGATTTTACATACTTTTACCATGTCATCAAAACAATTGGTCTTTTTCAAACTCTTTCTCTCCTCCTTCAAGAAGAAATCAATCCCAACAATGAGCAGGATGCAACATCTTTTGTCGTCACGAATTCGCCTTCATAGAGTTCGTAGCTTCCAAATTTTCCTTCACCTTGTAGAATTCATGGGCACAATTAAGGGAAAATAAGTTCCGAATTCATGGGCACAATTAACTTAGCTTCCGAATTCTCCTTTGCCTTGTAAAATTCATGAGCGCAACTAAGCAATGGAGGGTGAATAAGTTCAATTGTGATATGAAATAGTATCCTCTTTCCCAAACTTGAGGCACCTCGTAAACATGTGAAGGTTGTATTTTGAGCAAAATGCAGCATTCCTCCTTCCCAAAACATGGTTCAGTTCGAGCTACTTAGAAATTGCAGCTTGTTCACAGTGATGTTTGTGCTCCTATGCAGACATCTTCTTTTGGAAACTATCTTTACTTTGTGACTTCCATTGATGATTTTTGGAGGTTGGCATAGGTATATCCATTGAAAGCAAATTCTAAAGTGTTTATGTGCTTCAAACAAATTCCAATTTTGGTTGAAAGTTTGTCAGCATATAAAATGGGCACGCTTCATTCTGATCGAGGGGGGAATATATGTCTTCTAATTTTAATGTATTTCTGGTTGAACGTGGGATAAAACATCAGTGTATAGTGCTATATACACCTCCATAGAATGGAGTTGCTGAACATGAGAACATATCACTAATGGAGATTGCAAGGTGTATGGTCAAGGGTCAGGCTTTACGACATAGATTCTGGCTTAAGGTTATGTGTGCAACATATGTACTTAATAGGTATCCCACTAAAGCATTGCAGTATATTACTCCGTACGAGACTTGGCATGGTCACAAGCCATCTATTGCTCACCTGCGTGTTTATGGTTGTCTAGCATATGCATTAGTGCCTGAACAACAATCCAAGAAATTGGATTGAGTAGCTTTGATGTGAACCTTTTCCCTATACATGGGCACTTTTTACTCTAGTGCTAACTAGAGTTTTTTTCCATGTTACCACATACATTATTCACTCATATGTGGTGGTCCTTTGTACTTATGGATATTATTCAGCTCTTAATTTAGTTTTGATCATCATTAATAGAGAGAACTATTCAAGTCATCTGTCTTCTCTATGTGTTTTGTTGTGTTTGTGCTCCTTTTGTGTGCTTCTCATGTGTTTCTTGCACTTCTACACATAGCCAACAATCTCAAGACAAAGTGATTCATGGTGTAAAGCAAATTTGAGTGTGCAAGGGTGAGCGCCTACTTGCTCCCTTGCTAACACAAACAATGCCTAATAAGTAGTCAAAGAACTCAAATTGATCTTGAGCACTACATCAGATATTCATTTTACAATGTGTACTCTCCATTTGGGTAGCAAAGGGGTCAATGAAGGCTGAACCCAACCTTAGATAGATCTGGGTGCCTAAGACCTGCTTACAAGGTCAGCTCACGACACATGAGCTCTTAGGAACTAAATAGCTCTCACCAATCTCGACCCTCAAAAACTTACACTGCAAGTTGTTGAACACAAATGCTCATGTAAAGTCTAGTATAGCATTACTTGGAAATGGGTACCTAAAAAGTCCCATGACCATAGAGAGTCATTTTTTAAAATCTTATATGTATTCATGTGCAAAAATTTTAATCCCATAAGGGAAATATAAAAAATCAAGTCATGTAACAAACCCTCTGACCCCATCATGTAACACCATTGTATAATATTAGATGCATTGAGAGCCCATTGCGTTCCCCAAGTATGCATCTAGGTCATCATCTCACCATATTAACTTTCATCAACACTAACTCGCACATAACACCCACTAACTCAATAACATTCAAGTATGTCACATTGGTATTGTAAAGGGAACAAGGTCTCATCAAGTTTTTGATACAGTACTAATGTGATTCTTTGTCTTCTAACATATCCACATAACATCCACTACCATCCTCACCATGCTTGAGGCAACATGCACTAATTCCCAGGTAGGTTGTAGTCACCAAATGATAGATATTGATACCTTGTATATTACTGAAAGATCTAAGGAGAGAACAAAGGCACTAGTACATCCACAAACCATACCCATTCAGGATCCACCTATGGGCCACACAACGATAGTCAATCCTCATTCTAATTGGCTCAATGAGATGGATTGACCCCTCAGAGATGCAGCTTATATATGGCAAGCAGAATTTTAGTTTAACAATGTATGGGGGAAGTATCAATTCTTTACACAAGAATTTGAGAAGCTTCGAAATACAAAAGAACTCCAACTGATATGGCGTAAGGCAAGCCTAATAGATTACTTTAGCACACGGCTATCTAAACCTAATTTCATGTGATGCTATTACTGTATCAATACTCTATAGCCTAACAAGGACAAGAAAATAGCCAGTAAAGTTATCATTCCATCTTTGACAAGCGAGAATGAATTGAAGAATTTCAGCCTCACCCTAAAGTTTGGGAAACTCTTGACATGCAAGCCATGCATATTCCTATAGAAAAGGAGATGTTAGTACCAAATATGATGAAGAATAGAAATCTTAATAAGCTAAAGGAAATGGTAGCTATGATCCCAAACATAGGATTTCATCTTAGAACATGTATGCAGCACTTTGCTTTTTTAGGAGGAGATCGATTTACTTAGCTACATAAGTGAGTGTGGTTTAGTTTATACCTAGAAGAGACCCGTAATATGACCATCAATCTCCAATTTGGATCATGACCAAATCCATGACACCAATTAGAGATGGCCCTCGAATTTGGTCTTGAATGGTTGATGTGCTCTTACCGAAATTATTTATTGACGCCTTCAGATCATCAACTTTTCCATCAAATTTTCCTTGGAATCTATCATGATTTGTCTTTAAGGATCCTCTTATCCATTCTTCTCTAAAAGATCTTACTGCAAGATGCCACATTTATAGTGAAGGACTTGTACATTCATAGTTTGAGTTAAGAATCAAACTTGGGTGTCAAGGAGGGGAGTGCTCCATGCTATCCAACATCACATCGAGCATTTCATGAGAAAATAGCCATTTCAATATATAAAGAATTGTCCTTGTGCAATTGAGAGCTAATGGAAGATTAGCCATGATAAAACATGTTAAGTGAGCGCAGCTATGGCAACTCCACCTATACAGTCACGGGACAATGACGGTACTAACCATAGAGAGAACCGATGTGTTTTGGATAATGGCCACACGGTCAGGCGGAGAGCAAACACATAAGTTTTCTATCAACTCTTTGTTGTTTTACATACTTTTGCCCCATCATCAAATATCCCCAATGAGCTTGAATACAAAATGAAATAAATACATATGTCCATACAAGATGAAATCAACATGAAATGAAATCTAGATGCAAAATAAAGCTTCCTAACTCCTAAAGCTTCTCTAAATTAGATGAAATTTTCTTTGGGAAGAGATTTGGTGAAGACATCCCCCACTTGATCTCTGGTGGTAATGTGAATCAGATCCACTTCTCCTTCAATGACCTTCTCATGAACAAAATGATAATGAAATTTGATGTGCTTCAATCTCGCATGATAAACTGGCTTCTTTGATAATATAATGTTGCACACATTGTCATAATATATGATGACCTTTCCATTGATGTATACTCCCATGTCTTCAAGTAGGTACTTAATCCATGTTGCTTCACAAACAGCTTGCGTAATGCCTCTATATTCAGCTTCGGTACTTGACAAGGCAACGGCTGGTTGCTTCTTGATACTCCATGAAATAGTTGCACCTCCAAGTGAGAATAAAAATCAACTAGTTGATATTCGATCCATGACATTTCCTACCCAATCTGCATCTATGTATGCATATATACATGGCTGAACTTTTCTCTCATAAAACAAATGAAAGTTGCATGTTCCTTTCATATATCGCAATATGTGGCGCACTGCATCCAAGTGCACTCTACATGGTTTATGCATAAACTGACTCACCAAACCAACTGCAAAACTCAAATCCGGTCTTGTCTTTGTTACATAAATCAAACTTCCAACCATCTTCCTATACACATTTGCATCATGTAAGTACTTCCCATCATCCATAAGCTTAGCATTAGCATCAAGTCGCATATCAATAGGTTTGCAAGCACTCATATCAAATCTCTCAAGCATTTCCTCCGTATAATTGCATTGTATCATCTAAATTCCTTCTTGCATTGAAATTACTTCAATTCCCAAAAAGTATTTTAGCTCTCCCAAATCTGACATCAAAAATTCAGATTTCAATTGCTTTTTCAAATCAACAATCCTCTTCTTATCATTGCGAGTAATGAACAAATCATCGATATAAATCACTAATAGAATCATTCACTTCCTTTATTCCATACAATGGTGAATAATCAACCTTCGATTGCATAAATTTCAGATCCAATAACTTCTTAGCGAATTGTTCACACCATGCTCTTGGTGCTTGTTTCAATCCATAAAGTGCTTTCTTTAACTTGCATACATAGTCAAGATCCTTTGGATGCACATAACATTCTTACTGCTGCATATAAACTTCCACATGCAATTTGATCTTGAAGAATGCATTCTTAACATCCATTTGATACAATTTCTGATTGTTCATAGCAACCCATGCAATCACACTTCTCACCATTTTCATTTTCACCAGTGGACTAAACGTTTCATCATAATCCAATCCATATACTTGTGCATATCCTTTTGCAACTAGATGTGCTTTAAATCTCTCCATTAAACCATCAATTTTTTGCACTTCACTTTGTATACCCATTTGCATCCAATAGCTTTCTTATTTGGTGTAAATTTCACTAATTCCCATGTATCATTCTTCTTCAATGCATTCATCTCATCGTCCATTGCTTTGCACCAATCTTCACTTTGTAACGCATCATGAAAATTCTTTGGTTCATCATGCTTGATTATCTCTGTCATGTATGCATAATGAAGCTTCATAGACGTATTGTATAAATTCAGTTTGTCCATAGGATGCGTTACTCTCATAGATCGTCTCACAAGTGTTCCTTCATCTGATTTTGAACGTGTCTCTTTCCTTACATGTGGAGGAACATATTTTTATTTCTTGTTTTTAAACATCCCAAGTGTAACTATCATCATCAATATCCAAAGCAAACATGTAATCTCTCATCTTCTCTTTCCCTTTTTCCTTTCTCCTTGCATAGTCTTTTGCATTTTCACTCCATGACGTTTCAGGCATAGGAAACTCATATGAACCATAATATTGGCTTTGTTCATGATAAAAATTTCTATGACTTGTTTCTCTCTCATCGTGAACATTCATAGAATCATCCATATCATTCTCTATCATATCCATGTCTTTGGGTGCATACCATGATGCATTGTCATCGAATATAATGCCTTTGCTCACTATACATTCTTTTGTAACATGGCTATAACATCTTTATCCTTCCTTCTCTTTTGCATGTCCAACAAATATGCACTTTTTAGATTTAGGCTCAAACTTGCATCTCAATTGACTAGGTATGTGTGCATAACAAATACTTCTAAAAACATGTAGATAGCTCACATTTGGCTTATGCTTCCATAGCCTCTCATAAGGAGTTAAATCATGAACCATTCCTGTTGGAGCTCTATTTATGAAATGTACGGTTGTATGGCAAGCTTCTCCCCAAAATATATCTGGCATGCGCTTTACATTTAACATGGCTCTACTAACTTCCTCAATCACACAATTCTTGCGTTCTGCAACACCATTTTGTTTTTGTTTATATCTACAAGATAGTTGCCTTTTTATTTTATTGTCACTAAGATATTGATCAAATTCCTTTGAAATATATTCTCCCACTAAATGTAATTGTAAGCATTTGATGTATATAACAATTGTTTCTCAACCATGTTCTTGAATTTTACAAAGCATTCAAAAACTTCACTCTTATGCTTCAAAAAATATATCCAATTCTATTGGCTATAATCATCAATTAATATCAAAAAAATAGAGTGAGCCACCAACTAATTTTGTTCTAGATGTCCAACCACATCATTATGAATCAGCTCTAGAGGTCTCTTTCTATGCATGTCTCTTCTTGGGAACTTCATACATTGATGTTTGCCAAACGCATATGCTCCACATATCCTCTCAAAATTTAAATGAACAAATCTTGGTAGAACACATACTAATGTTTGCTTTTCCATAGAATTTAATTTCTTCAAGTTGATATGACCAATCTTTTTATGCCACAATTCAGCTATATCTAAGTGTTCATTGTTCTCAGCATACATTTTCTGATAAATAGGTGTGCCCATGTCAAACGTGAACAATCTACCTATTTTCTTTCCATAACCAAGAAATTTTCCTCTTTGGCCATACTTGAAATCATGTATGAAACAACCAACTTTATTGAAGATTACTTCCATATCTTGATCCATAAGCTGACCAACCGAAACTAAGTTCTTTGTAATGCTAGGCACATGTAAAACATCACTTAGTGTGTTTCGAACACCATTCTTTTGTACTAGTGGTACATTTCCAACATTGTTAATTAAGTGTAAGGTATTATCACTAGTTGCCATAATATACTCTTTAGATTTCAAAGGCTCTTTAGACTCAAAATAGTCTCCTATGCTTGTCATATGATTTGTGCAACCCTAGTCTATGTACCAACTCATATCGTTTCCATGATTAGATATGCTATTTAACACATGCTCCATTGCAAAAATATTATCTCTGCCATAATCTCTATATGAACTTTCAACAGAGAAGTTTCCATGTGATGCATAATGGCCTCTACTTCTTCCTCTTTGACTATTCTGCTTATGATAGCAATCTTTCTCAAAATGGCCATATTCACTGCAATGGTAATAGATTCTAGGTGTCTCTAATCTTCCTCTACCTCTTGAGTTTGATCTACATCTACCTCTTGTCATATCCATTATGTTTACATTTCTAGAGGTTGAAGGACCATGGCTAGAACCTCTTCCTCTATGCTGAAAGAATGCATGATCTCTTGAGTTGCCACTCCCCGATGCATTCAAACCAAGATTTACTTCTTTTGTCATACAAAGGGCCACTAGTTCATCAAAATCACGCATAGTTCCTCTTACTGAAATACAAGTGTCTAAGCTCTTATATTGCGGTCCTAGACCATTTAGCATAATTGATACCATATCATTAACTTCCACCTTGCAATTTATGGAATCTAAATCATCAGAGATCTTTCTAATTTCAACCACATAATTGGTTATGGATCTATTGCCATGCCATACACTTTGCAATTTTTTCTTGAGGTGAATTTTTTTTGCCTCTATGGATGTACCATATATTTTATGAATTATGTCCTAAGCTTCTTTTGATGTGCTAGCCTTCATAATATGTGGTATGAGGCTCTTAAAAATACATATCAAAATCCAATGAAGAACCTTTCTAGATTTTTCTATCCATGTTTTATATTCCTTTTGTTGATCTATGTTTGGGTTATCTGGCGATTCAGGACACTCGTCCTCTCCATTCACTAATACCCATGGTCCTTTTTCCATCAAGAAATTCTCCATACTATATGACCATATGTGGAAATTGTCTTTTTTAAGCCTATCAGCAACTATTTGTGCAATGTTATCACCCATTCTCATGATTTAAGCACTTCTCTATGCAATGGCAATCTTATGGCAAGACCTAGAAAAAATTCAGCAACATTGCTCTATTTCTTGATATATGCACCAAAAAAATGAATGTTTGCAAGTAATCTCAATGGTTTTCCTCTTGTTATAAGCACTCCCCGCATCCATATGCACTAGGACGCTCATTTACAACCTCTCCATGAACATTTCAACACAGTCTCCTTTGTCCAAAGTGTATATTAGCCAAATCAACTATAATAAATCCACTCTGAAACCCAAACTCTAGGTAAAGGCATCAATACCAGCATGTAACATAAGCAAATTCTTTCTGAAGGGAGGCCACAATTTCATAAATCCATCCCATGATTGATACACAAGGTCTTTGGATTATCTTCTCTTTGTTCTTCCACCTATATCACCAAGGTATCTCCATGATCCGGACTAGCTTCCATTTGCAGTTTCTATAATTTCTCCTGATCATATATGTTATAAAGGAAGTTTATGACATGAGGGTCTGACAAGACCAAAAGATATCCAATATCATATCTACCTTAACATGTGAGACCCTCATGTCATAAACTTAGTTAGGAAGGTCATAGTTATGACATTAGCTCTATGATTTAGGGCATAGATCCCTTAGTGAGGAATATTTGGGGTACCCAATACATATATGTATGTTGGAATGAAAGAGGTACTTAGACTCAGTCTTGGTACCTGGGAACATGTTAGTGCGGAATAGAAATGGATATCCACTACCACTTGTTGACTAGAACCAAACTAAACTAGTTCGAGGATATGGGATTCATTTGAGTCCACCTATATGAGTTGAGGACATGGGATTCATTAGATTCCACCTACATATTCCATATATATATATATATATATATATATATATATATATATATATATATATATATATATATATATATATATATATATATATATATATATATATATATATATATATATATATATATATATATATATATATATATATGGAATATACATTCCGCTTAGTGTAGGTATGACGCCATGAATTGGACGAAGGTTCCACTAATTCTAGACAGTGGAAATGACTTCCCTTTGAGCACTCTTCTTCTATAGCTAGGGATAAAAGGAATCATCATTCATGGGATATATCTCACAAGATCACAGGAGAGGTCTTAGTATATATCTCCTTAGGATTGGGAGTTATCCTTGATAGGTTAAGGAAGATTTATTCTTCCAGTAGGGTATGTGATAGGTGGTTTTATCTCCATTGATATCACACACTCACCTTATAGATATCACGAAGGATAATTCCATTAATGCAGATGAATCTCAAAGGTTCACTTTAACTCTTGTTCTTTGAAATAGAAAAATGGAAAGAAAACATCATTTCCTCATAGGAGAAGAATAGAGTATGTTTTTCTTTAGAGAAAAGAGATTTTTAGTAAACATCTCTTAGTCTACATTTCAGAAGAAATTCATTAACTGTACTCTTCAATGTAATTCTCCTTCACATGGGAATTTGATTCTCCACTATTTTGGAAGGAAAAACATGGAGAACTTATGTGCATGTTTTCAATCATGGATAAGTAGAGCTACTGGATTCAACAGGATCTCTTTCAAAGGGAAAGGGAAAGTGTAATAGACCCCACTACTAGAGCTTTTTTCCTTAGAGAGAGAGAGAAAGAGAGTTTCACTTTCTCATTTTGTTAGATTATCTAGATAGGTGTGGCATTCTTTTATCAAATCCAATAGGGAGATCAGTTAATCATGATGGTTAGATTGAGTCTCACAAGGAGACTCTAAGAAGAAGTCATGTTATTTCGAGTGAACATCCTTGACTAGATGAGATGATCTAGTTATTGACATTAGTGAGACTAAGAGTAGAGTTATGACTCTTCCGTTTATGGTTTCTAGGAGATAGGGATATATCTAACCTATTGGGGAACCAAAATCTTAGTTGGTGTTACATCATGAGGATAATATGTGAACATCAACTAGGAGAATGGGTAGTTATGGATTATCTAAATCTCAAAGGGAATGATTTTTGCATTCATATGTCAAACGTAAGGAAAGATAAAATTTTAGAGTTTGCACTAGTGCCAATAGATGCTCTTCCAATAGAACTTATTCCAAAGTTAATGGATGAAAAAATAAAGACTTCTTGGTTAGTGGAATGTATAGATCTCATTTTACTACCAAGGAACTCTTATATGTAAGCTAGGGTGATGGATTTGCATAGTTCACAAGGTATTTTAGATAAAACTATTGCTTATGAGCACACTCAAGGTTAGGAAGACCTAGAGTGGTCAAAGAAAAAAAATTTCTCAATTGTCTTGAGAATGGAAAATGGAAATTCACCCTCAAATGGGAATTTGACTCCAAGATCTGCCAAAAAATAAGAAATATCTAGTTATGATGCCAACATAGGACATCTTTAATTAGATCTTACCATAAAAGTAGAGAATTCTTTCAGCAAGAGGAAGTGTGTAGTTTTGGGGGATGAATGACCTCTTAAAAGAGGTGAGGTGTTTTTTGATTTGTGAGGGGTTGCTTAAAAAGAGACTTGCCTTTCATATGTGAGGCATTGCTTTAAAAGAGAACTATTTGTCGAGTTGTCATGGGCTGCTTCATGGCGGGCATTCTCCCCTCATTGGTAGTTAATAATGTGGGTTTGTCATGGGAGTACAAGGCTTCTAGCAATCCTTTAGAACTATTTGGGGTCAAGCCTTGTCGCCCTTTGCAAGGATGATGTTGTGGCAAAGCAGGAAGATCTTAAAAGAACCTTTCTCATAAGACAATTGTTTGGTCATAAGCCCCCATTGGAGTCCCTTCGTCAATGGTTCCCATGTAGTTTGATTATGGAAAAGTATCGATCCTTACCAGTGATTCATGTGCTCTTGGTGTTTGAAAATGAGGATATGGCCTTCCAAGCATTGCAAATTAGTACTTCGCAGGTATGGAGGAGCACCTTGTGCTTGTTTAAATAGTTTCCTAACTTTGTCTCTAATCGGCCTAAACCTTTGTGCTATCATCTTTGGATCCAGCTCCCAAACTTGCCTATTTTCCTTTATGAATTCATAAGAGAAATTGTCTCGCCCATCAATCGGCCTCTACCCTCGCTAGAGGACGTCGGAGGCCTCATTTATGAAGGTGCAAAATACTCATTCAATGCTAGATGGCACCCGCAAATTTGTGTTGAAGCTGATCTAAACAAAGATCTCCCTTCTAAAATATCCATAGACATTGGAGAAGAGAAAACAATTGAATAGGAGATTTTGTACAAGAACCTGTTGAATGCTTGCTTTCATTATGGAATGTAGGGCCATAGAATTAAAGAATGTCCCCTAAGGAAGAAATCCAGTAAGAGAAATCTAGAGAAAGATAATACTACAGGGATCATAGTGGTTGTTGTGTCAGAACATTTCAGTAGATCATCCGTGGGAGGTTGAGAAGGTACACCACAAATACTGGAAACAAACCCTGATGGCTTCACAGAAGTAAGATGAAGCAGGAGAAGAAGCCTCTTAATGAGAACATCATCAAGCTTATTCACACAAAGGAAGCAAAAATAGAATTGAAAATGGGCGGCCAATTACGATGACGCAAATTGGTTACAAGATCCTAGCAAAGGTGATTGTGAATCATATTACTTGTCACCTTCGAGACTAGATCAGTGAGGATCAAAAATGGTTCATTAAGGGAAGGTCCATCCTAGAGGTTATCATTGATGTTTGGGAATTTCTCGTTTTTGCTAAGGAATCGGTACAAGATGTCCTCTTCCTTAAGATTGACTTCAACAAAGCTTATGACAGACTAGAGTGGGACTTCATTCTCCAATCGTTGAAAGACATGGGCTATGGAAAAAATATTCATTAAGATGATCTCTACTCTACTAGGAAGTGCAACTGCTTAGATAAACATCAATGGTCAACTCTCTCAAGCGATTAGATTAAAATGTTTTATCAGACAAGGATGCCCGTTGGCCCCTCGTCTCTTTGCTATCATGGCTGATGGTGTGAGCTGCCTTGTTAACCATCAAGCTCATTTAGGTTGTGTTCAGGGCCTCAATCTACCTCTCAATCAAGATCACATGATCTTGAGACTTTTTGTGGATGATACTAACATGTTTGTGCATAATGACATATTAAGCATTGAAACCCTTTGGATGTGCCTAAGTACTTTTTGTGAGGCTTATGGATCCAAAATAAATCATTCTAAAACCACTTTCAAGGTAGTTATTGGGCATCCTCCTCAATTTCTTATTGACCATGGTTGTCACTTGATCCCTAGTGGCCAAATATTTCGCTTCTTATGTATTCCAATGGGCTCAAAAGCAAGCTAACATATTGGAAAGGTATGTAGATTAATCTGGTTGGACATGCCATGGTGATTAACACAGTCCTTCTCTCTTTGTTGCTTTATTTTCTCTCCTGTTGGAAACCAAAAAGACCAAAAGACCAAGAGATCTTCAAAGCGGAGAGAATCTACACGAACTTCCTCTAGATAGGTCACCCTAATAGAAGAGGTATCCCAAAAATTAAATGGACTACTTGCACTAGCCAAAAGCATCAAGGTGGTTTGGGCATTCTAGACATCAAAGGAATGGCCCCCAACTAGATATCTCTATCTATCTTTGTCTACCCCTTCTGACTCGTGTGCTTCAATGTATTACTATATATGTGCAGCTCTTCCCTCACTTCTCCATAAGGTTCCTCATAAAAGTTTATTGTATTTCTTTTCTATGTTGTATCATGATGACTTTAATCACCTGATCGGTTAATTTGCACAAGGGAACATACTGAGATCTTGGATTTTCACCCTTAGAAAGGCATTATAGATGGTGACCTTTGGTTGGTGATGGGCATGCCAATTGAAGTCAATGCTTCACTTATCAATGCTCATACCCAGTCAAAATACTCACGTGTGTGTAACCATATGTGGGTGGACACTAATTTGGACCAATTGGTACTTGCTTCTAAAATCCATAGGCACGGTCCTTCATAATTGATGTCATCATTTTCTTCATACTGGTTGGCCCCTAAATTTTTAGGAGTGACATAACACTAGAAATAGTCCAAATTTATCCACAAAATACCTTGCAATAATTCAGTATCCTGAACATCCACTAGATGTACAAGGTTGAGGTGTGACAACGAAAGTTGCATGACCATTGCCAAGAACCCTATTTTCCATGCACATACGAAGCACATAGAAATTTGGTATCACTATGTGCATGATTTGATTGAGGATGGGATCATGGAGATAAGCTATTGCCCAACTGAAAAGAATGTAGGAGACATCTTCACCAAGGCTCTTAGGAGAGAGCAACTTCGTCGAAACTTTCCAAAGCTTGGCATTGCACCGAGGAGGTAGTTCATATCGTAGGTGGATTGAGGGGGGGTGTTAGATATACTCAATACTCCACCCTCAAGTGACCACAAATGATCCATGGTGATCTAAGTTGTAAGGCTCCCATTATGAGGAGAAGCCATTGTGAGAGCCCATACATTTGTGGAACCCTTACTTCCAACTTAGATGAGTTCTATGTGTGATCATTGATGGTAATAGATGATCTTTGTGAGCCTAGCCACTAGGTTAGGTAGGGTATAAACTTCCAGTCCACCAGGTTTACATTCAATGAGAAAAAAGAGGCCTTGTGTTATTGCACAGTTGTTGGAGGAGATGGATGGATACCTCAAGGAAGTGAGGTGGTAATGCTAAAACCTACTTTGTACCTGCCCTAATACACTTCAGAGTTATATAGTAGGCCCTTTTATCTTGAAAATGACACTAAGAAAGTACTTATGTACTTTGGATTTGATGCTTGAAAAATTTGAATCAAAATAGACTACTTCAAGAACAGCTAGTGTTGAAAAACTTGCTATTTTATTCCATACACGTGTTGGTTCTTTTGCTTAGAGCTCATAGTATAGTAACAATTGATGAAATTCCTTTTGCGGGAATTCAATTATCTTAGATAGCTAATGCTTTCAAGTGGAATCATCTAAAATGATCAACTATGCCTTGAGCAATAAGTTTAGCAAACCAAAGCTTTCCCCCGACTTTTTAGGGACTAACCAGCAGATGACAAGTGAGCACTTCGAGGATAATTTCTCCCAGATGCCTGAACCAAAAGCCTTGAAATTTTAAAATCACAACTTATGACTTCAAGCTGGTTCCAACAAGCCAGAGATTATGAAAAATGGTTGAGTATTCCTTGAGATATGACCATAGAAAGTTAATGGTTCTAAGTAGTCATAGCAGAGAAGTAGACAGAATGTTCAATGAGCTATATGTATTATATAACATGATTGTACACAATCATTGGCATTATAATGATGCTCAATGATGATGGATTGAGTGACTTATGGTGTGATCTACTCAATCTCTACAAATGATCAAGAAATAAGCTCAGAATGAGGCACACTTAGCCATGAGATTTACAAAGACCTTTCATAAGAGTTTTCTTCTAAGTTTGAATTTGAATTCAAACTTGGCTCCAACTAAAAGTGACTCCATTGATTTAGGAGTTATTCTCTCAAATGAACTCGTAACTAATGTTCTTCCTAACTCCACGAGATATAGGCTTTTACAAGATTCTTCAAAAGATTTAATCTTTTACAATAGTAAATGATCAAGTGGTTACAACCCAAGGTTCACATGATTCATCAAATTGCACACATTGTCTTCCATGATAAGCCAAATGTGTAGGCTTGATCATTTGCACCAATAGCTCCTTCTCAAGCCAAACATCTTGGCTTACGTAGCTTCATCAATCCTCTTGAATATCCTGTAATCCAATCATGGTTTTAGACCTGCAAAGTTTAGTACCATCAAGTGCTTTGGTTAACAAATCAACACATTGCTTATTTGTAGATACGTATGCTAGTTGAATCTCTTTGCTCAAGATTTTCTCTCTAACATAGTGATAGTGCACTTCTATATGCTTGGTTCTTTCATGATAAATAGGATTGGCTACAAGATGCAAGGAATTAGTATTATCACCAAAGATCATAGGTGAATGAGTGTGAAGTCCCAAATCTGAGTAGAGCAATCTAATCCAAAGAGCTTCTTGTGTAGCATTTGCTAATCCCCTGTATTCAGCCTCTATTGAAGATAGAGCAACAGTTGGTTGCTTCTTAGAAGACCATGAGATGGGCTTATCACCTACAAAAGATAAATAGCCAGAAGTACTTCTTCTATCATCCTTACATCCTGCCCAATCTGCATCTGAGTACAACTTTATGTCCAAATCTGATGTGTACAGGAAGTAAAGAGCTTGATTTTGAGTACCTTTGAGATACTTCAAAATTCTTTTAGTAGCTTCCAAGTGAGGTGCTCTAGGTTTATGCATGAATTGGCTCCAAACACTTACTCCATAACATATTTCAATCCCTGTTAATGTTGCATAGTTTAGACTCCCAACTATGCTTTGATAACCTGCAATGTCTTCAAGCAAATCACCTTCATGAGCACTCAATTTATGATTTACCTCCATAGGGATGCCAGCTACTTTTGCATCCTCCAAATGGAACTTCTTCAACATGTCTTGCACATATTTCCTTTGAGTGATGTAGAGTCCAGGGTTAGTGTATACTAACTCAAGTCCAAGAAAATATTTCAAGAACCCTAGGTCACTGATCTTAAACTCCTGTATCATTTGGTTTTTTATTTGTTTGATGCCATTGGCATCAGTACCTGTAAGAATGATGTCATCCACATATACACATAAATATATCATTTCTGAATTACTCCTCTTGACAAATAGAGAAGAATCTGCCTTGCTCATCATGAATCCTTGGTATTGAAGATAGGTTTTCAACCTATGGTTCCATGCCCTAGGTGCCTGCTTTAAACCATAAAGAGCTTTCTTTAATTTGCACACATGATTCACCTTGCTTGGATCTTCATAGCCAGGAGGTTGAGCCATGTAAACCTCCTCTGAAATCCACCCATTGAGAAAAGCATTTTTCACATCTAGTGGATACATATTCCAATTTCTAGATGCAGCTACACTTACCAATACTCTGATGGTTGGCATCTTAGCCACTGGTGAAAAAGTTTCTTCAAATTGTACTCCTTGGGTTTGTGCAAAACCCTTAGCCACAAGCCTAGCTTTGTATTTGTTTATGGATCCATCTGAATTCCTTTTGATTTTGTAAATCCACCTAGAACCAATTACCTTCATTGATGCTTTCATGGGTACTAGCTCCCAAGTGTCATTCTCTTGGAGTGCTTCTATTTCTTCATCCGTAGCCTCCTTCCATTCTGCTTTGGTACTTGCTTCTTCATATGAAGAAGGTTCTTCAAGTGCTGAATCCTTATCAAGATAAATAGAATGTTTAGTGACTAATGAAGTATCATACCCATATCTGATTGGCTTGTTGCTCTCTCTTTGTGATCTCCTTAAGGCTTGATTGGATGACTCAGGTATGTCCTCCAATCTCTTCATTTTGACCTTCCATTTTGATTTCCATGCTTTAAATTCTTCCAAGTTAATGGTGTCCTCATCATCTGATTTGATGTCTTCAATTGTGCTTGGCTCCTCCTTGGTGAGGCTTGGAAATTCTTCTTCCAAGTCATATGGCAATTTGACCTTCCTGCATTCACTTTCAAACCAAGAATCATTCTCATCAAACACAACATCTCTACTGACCATAAATCCTTTGTTGGATGGATTATAAAACTTGTATTCCTTTTGACTTATAGCATACCCTATGAAGATGCATTTCTCTACCTTAGGGTCTAATTTACCTCTGATTTGAGATGGAACATGCACATAAGCAACACAACCAAATATTATGCAATGTTCAAGTGATGGTCTCCTACCATGCCATGCCTCATAGGGGGTCATCCCATCAAGGTACTTAGAAGGTAACATCTTAATAAGATAAGTGGAAGTAGAAACACTCTTTGCCCACAAGTAATTTGGAAACTTTTTTCATTTAGCATTGATCTAGCTACTTCCACAATCAATTTGTTCCACCCCTCTACTACTCCATTTTGCTCAGGAGGACATCTAGTAGTGATCTCCCTTTTGATACCTCTGTCTTGCAAAAATGCATCAAACTCATTGGAGAAGTACTCATCTCCTCCATCTGACCTTATTCTCTTTAAGCTTTTTCCTATTTGATTTTCCACAAGTGCAAGAGACTTCTTGAAACAACTGAACACTTCATCCTTATGTTTCATGAAATACAAGATACTCCACCTACTGAAATCATCAATAAATGACACATAGTACCTTGAGCCTAAAATTGAAGGGTCCTTGCTTGGTCCCCACACATCTGTGTGGACAAGTTACAAATAATCCTCGTGCATATAGCCTTTCTTTGTAAAGGGTAACCTATGTGATTTACCAAACTGACATGCACCACAATTATAGATCATATGTTGCTTGGATACATTAGGTATCCCAAGTTGTTGCTGCAAGACAATCAACAATTGATGATTTGGACAAGTTTTGAAGTCAAAAATAAAGCAAAGATAAAAGGTTGAGTCTTAAAGATGATTGCATGGTTAGAAGATGAAGACTTGTATATACATGTACATTAAGCTTGTAATTAGTTCACGTATGCCTTTGTAATGGTGATGAGTTTGTATATATATGCCTATATATACTAGTATAGAGTCAAGACATATATGAGAGAAGAGATATAGAACAAGAATAGATGAGTAGAAGAAGAAAATGTATGATGAATATATGAGATTCATCAATGAGATGTTTTACATGAGAATATACAAAAACTTCTAAAATCTGTGTTGCAATCTTTTCTTCATTTCTCCTTCTATGCTTGACCATTTCAAAAATTCTTCTATAGATGTCTAATTCCATAGCTAACGCATCTATGGTCAAGATTTGAGAGTCTAGTTGTAATCAGGCTGAGAGAATTTTAAGTAAGAACATTTACATGTGTAAATGTGAAGAAGTGAAGGTAGGAACAAGTGCAATCTTGATGGTCAATAATTTGATCAAATCTCCCTCCACAGTGTAAAATTTTGAGCAAGTAAGCACTCATTATTGAAGTTGAAAGGTAAGCTACTTGTGGCTAAAAGAATTTGAATAAACGGGGTCTAGCTTGGAAGAACTATGCATTAGAAGTTGCAGGTGTAAAAGTCGACTACACAGAAGAACAGTTTTAGACATAGGTAGATTGTTTGGAGAAATTCTTGAAGAGATTTAACTTGGACAACACGTGCCCAAACTTTAGGAGACACATTATACAAAGTTTCATTGAAAACTTTACACATTTGATCAGTCAATGAGTGAATTAACTGCAGTAGACTTTTTTGTGTAATGAGTTTCTTCACAGCTAACTCAAGTCTTGAATAATTTGGCAATAGATTTCCACAATTATTTGCGATTATGAGTTGTTCTTGATATAGAGGTGCTTTAACATCAAGGATAACGTATTCTTTTGGAGATTAATCATCTCCATTAGTGGTATCAGAGTAGGAATCATCAGATTTGAAGAAAATGAAGACCTCAAGAGTTGCAGATATACAAAATCAATCTTTGAAGATTCAAAAGGTGAAAGTTTGAAGTGAAAGCTAGAGAAGGGGGCCTGAAATCTATCAAGAGGATTAAAAGGAACTATATTCAAATTAAAGGTACATTCACTATTCACAAAGCTTGAAGATTTTATTGCACATGTGAAGAAAGGATGGGAGATTCTCTTCAGATAGAGAAATTGGATAGAGAAAACTATCCTGCTTGTGCTCATCTTATGAGCAAAGATCTGATAGGATATATCACAAGTGAAGATGAAAAACTAGAATTTAGGGATCCTAGTGTTCCAACTAGGGAAGAGCTCTCATATTTGAAGACATGGATGAAGAAGGAGGCTCAAGCAAGGAGCATTATCTACATGGGAGTCAATGATTACTTATTACCTCACATTAGAGGACTCGAAAGTGCAATCGACATGTGGAATGCTTTGGAGGAGCATTTCCAAAACACCACAAAGTCAAGGAAGGCATCTTTATGGGCAGAGTTCACCACATTCAAGAAGACGGCATCTCAATCTATTTATGATTCTGTAGCAAGGATGAAGGATATTGCAGATGCATTAGGAGCAGTTGATGAAGACATTGAAGAGGACAAATTGGTAAGACAAATTCTCACGGGTTTGAGAGGAGATGATAAGTGGAAGCCATTCATTCTATCCACTCAATTGTCACTAGATCATTTCACTCCTGATTTGAATCAATTGCTAGGACATATGCTAACCTTTGAGCAAGATATCAAAGGTGATGTTGATAAGAGTATAGGTCAAGCAATGTATTCAAAGGATAAGAAGAAGATTAACCAAGGCAAGCAACAATTGAATGAAGATGAAGGCACTATGAGTCAAGCTAAATTCCTAAGAGGAAGATGAGGTGGAAAAGGAAGAGGAAGAGGTAGAAGCAATAAAGATGGTGTCAAAGCTTGTTGGATTTTTGGTAAGACTAATCATTTAGCTCATGAATGTTGTCATAATAATCAGAATGGTGGAGGATATAATCAAAACTTTAACTCAACAGGAAGAGGTGGTAGAAATCAGAGAAGCAATTTCAAAGGTAGAGGTAGTAGAGGTTTCTCTGGAAGTAGAGGCTTTCAAAGTCAATCTTACAATAATACCTACTACAAGTATGCTTCAGATCAAAAAGAGGATTCAACCTTAATTATGAATGCAACTTGTGAAAGACAAAGTGAAGATCAAAGATTTTTCTACATTGACTCGGGGTGCAGCAATCACCTAAGTGGCAACATAGCTTTGATGACTGATTTGGAGAATAAGGTGAGTAATCATATAGTCCAAACAGGTGATAACACAAAGCACAATGTAAAGTCCATTGGATCAATAAAGTCTAAGGATGGAAGCACTCTTTTGAGCAAGGTTTTGTATGTTCTTACAAATCCCAAAGAATTTGATAAGTGTAGGGAAAATTGTAGAGAAAGGATATGAAGTAAGGTTCACTAATGATGGAGTTTATGTTAAAGACCCTAGTCATGGGTATAAAGAAAGTGTTTCAGGGATGAAAGAAGGAAGGCTCTTCACATTGAAGATTCAAGGCAACGTTGTTCATGCCTTGTTCACTTATGGAGAACATAAGATCTCTAAGTTAGATCTTTGGCACAAAAGGCTTGGACATTTCAATGAAAGAGGTATTAAGGATATGATTAACAATGGTTTAGTACTTGGATTGCCTAATATTGCAAATCAACACATGACACACAAGTGTGAAGCATGTCAATTGGGTAAAGCTCACAAGAAGACTTATGGTAAGAAAGGGCTTATGTATTCAGAGAATCTTTAATTGGTGCATGCAGATGTGTGGGATCCATCAAAGGACTTTAGCATTAATGGTTTAAGATATTATGCGATTAATCTTGATGATGCTACCAGGTGGATCACTATACATGTGATCAAAGATAAATCAGAGGTGTTCAATACATTTAAAAATTATCATGTGTATGCAGAGAGAATCACAGGACAAAAATTGAAGAGTCTAAGGTCATATGGAGGGGCAGAGTATTTCCCTAATGAGTTCAATGATTACTTATGGAATGCAGGTATAAAAAGGGAAGTTACTTGCAGGTACTCTCCTCAACAAAATGGTGTAGAAGAAAGGAGAAATAGAACTCTTGTTGAGTTTGCAAGGTCAATGATGAAGGAGAAAAATTACCCTAATTATTTGTGGGTTGAGGCTGTGAATACAGCTACTTATTTGGTTAATAGACTTCCATGTAAGGCTTTGAATGGTATGACACCATATGAGGCATGGTGGGGTAAGAGAACTACTTTAGATCATTGCAAAGTGTTTGGATGTTTGGTTTATGCATATGTACCATCTCAATTAAGGCATAAATTGGAACCTGAGGCTGAAAAGTATGTGTTCATTGGATATGATGATAAGCCGATGGGTTACAGATTGTGGAGTCCATCCACAAATCTATTCCTTGTGTGAAAGGATGTTACATTTTATGAGCAAGGTACTTGGTATGCAGGTACAATTAATGTTCATACAGGTGATGAAGAAGTCATGACCCAAAGAAAAGGGAAATCAAAGATTCAAATTCCTAATGATGAAGAGATTGTTGATGATCAAACTGATAATAAAGAGATGCCAAGGTTTGATCCAGAATATGAAGAACCAGAGACTTCAAAGAGTGGAGAAGTTAGAAGGTCAACAAGGAACAAAAATCAACCCATAAGGTATAGTTATGATACTTCATTTTTTACTACTAAAGATCATGCTTACATAGTGAAAGCATATGATGAGGCAAAATGTAAGGAAAATTGGGAGAAATCTATGCAGGAGGAGTATGATGCATTGATGGAGAATGACATATGCGATTTGGTTCCTAAACCAAATAATCAGAAAATCATTGGATGCAAAAGGTTCTACAAAACAAAGAGGTATGCAGATGAAAGTGTGTCTAGGTATAAAGCTAGACTTATTGTGAAAGGGTATGCCCAAACATATGGTGTAGATTATGATGAGACTTATAGTCTTGTGGCAAAGATGACAACTATAAGGACTCTTATAGCTATTTCTGCATGTAAAGATTTGAAGCTATGTCAATTAGATGTGAAGAATGCTTTTCTAAATGGTTACATTTCATATGATGTTTTCATGGAGCAACTAGAAGGTTTCAAGGATAAATGTTATCCAGAGTATGTATGTAAGCTCAAGAGAGCTTTGTATGGTTTGAAGCAAGCTCCAAGGGCATGGAATTACAAACTTGTGAAGTTCTTGAAGGAGCTTGGTTTTCAAGTGTCTAAGGCAGATAGTAGCTTGCTTGTTAAAGTAAGTAATGATGGGTTTATTTACATTTGCATATATGTTATGATATAATTATTATAGGTACAAATGAGAAGGGCATACAAATTCTTAAGAAGCAAATGGAGAAAGATTTCAAGATTAGTGACTTGGGAGACTTGTCATATTTCTTGAGAATGGAGATTTCGTATACTCAACATGGAGTGTATGTGACTCAAGAAAGGTATATGAAGAATTTGCTAATCAAGTTCAAAATGGAAGATTGCAGGGTAGAACCTACTCCAATGGAGGTGAATCATAAATTGAGTAGATATGGAGGAGAAGAATTCAAGGACATGAAGTTGTATCAAAGTTTGGTTGGTAGTCTAATCTATGCTACATTGACTAGGCCTGATTTGTCATATGGAGTAGGAGTGTTGTCTCAATGCATGCATTGTCCTAGAAAAGAACATTGGATTACAGGACAAAGGTGCTAAGATACATTAAGGGTACACTAAAAGAAGGTTTGTATTATGGATTCACATCAGATACAAAAATCAAGATATATAGTGATGTAGATTGGGCAGGTAACTCTGATGATAGGAGGTCAATATATGGATATCTATGTTATGTGGGAGATAAATTAATCTCTTGGTGTTATAGTAAGCTACATACAGTTGATTTATCATCTACACAAGCAGAGTATACAGGTATGGTTGAAACTGCAAAGGAGGTTATATGTTTGAAGACTCTCATGAAGAGTTTTGACATCAATCAGAGTACACCCATCATTCATGGAGATAATATGAGTTCATTGTATCTAGCTTCTAACCTTGTGTTTCATGCCAAGACTAAACATATTGAGATCAAATATCATTTCTCGAGAGAAAAGATGATTGATAAAGAAATTGATGTCATACGCACTTCAACAAAATATCAAATTGCAGACATGTTAACCAAAAGCTTGGATGGACCTAAGTTGCAAAGGTTCAAAGACATGGCAGGTATAAAGAAGATGGAGAAAATCACAATTGATGATTGAGGAGGACCTGTTGGTGCACGACAATCAATAATTGCTGATTTGTCCAAGTTTTGGAGTCAAAGAATAAAGCAAAGATAAAAGGTTGAGTATTAAAGATGAGTGCATGGTCAGACGATGAAGACTTGTATATACATGTACATTAAGCTTGTAATTAGTTCACTTATTCCTTTGTAATGGTGAGGAGTTTGTATATATATGCCTATATATACTAGTATAGAGTTAGGAAATATATGAGAGAAGATATATAGAACAAGAATAGATCATTAGAAGAAGAAAATGTATGATGAATATATGAGATTCATCAATCATATATTTTCCATGAGAATAGAAGAAAACTTCTGAAATCTGTGTCGCGATCTTTTCTCCATTTCTCCTTCTATGCTTGATCATTTTATAAATCCTTTTGTAGATGTCTAAGTCCATAGCTAATGCATCAATGGTCAAGATTTGAGTCTAATTGTAATCATGCTGAGAGAATTTTAAGTAAGAACATTTACATGTGTAAATGTGAAGAAGTGAAGGTGGGAACAGGTGCAATCACGATGGTCAATGTTTTGATCAAATCTCCCTCCACACTGTAAATTTTTGAGCAAGTAAGCACTCATCCTTTAAGTTGAAAGGTAAGCTAATTGTGGATAAAAGCATTTGAATAAATAGGGTCTACTTTGGGAGAACTATGCATTAGAAGTTGTAGGTGTAAAAGTCGACAACACAAAAGAACAGTTTCAGACATAGGTAGATTGTTTGGAGAAAATCTCAAGATCTACTAATTGTTTTGAAGACATTTAACTTGGAGAAGGTGCTTAGCAAAGACATTGTATAAAGTTTCATTGAATACACATTTGATTAGTCAATGAGTGAATTAAGTGCAGTAGACTTTTCTGTGTAATGAGTTTCTTCACAGCTAACTCAAGTCTTGATAATTTGGCAATAGATTTCCAAAATTGGTTGTGCTTATGAGTTGCTCTTGATATAGAGGTGCTCTAACATCAAGGATAACTTATTCTTTTGGAGATTAATCATCTCCATCACAAGTGCACATTGATCTCTACATATCTGCTTCAATGTTCTCTCACCAATGTGTCATAATCTTTTGTGCCATATCTCTAACTCAGACAAGGTTCGATCCTTATAATTATAAAGTGAAATGTTTCTAGTGTCCTCAAGATCAAATGTAAACAATCTACCTGTTTTCTCTCCCTTTGCAATTCTCCTGAATCCATGTTGGGGGTCCTCCAAAAATGCTCCAAATTTATTGAACTTTACCTGCAAACCCTTTTCCACTATCTCTCGAATACTCATCAAATTCTTTGTGATAGTAGGTACATAAAGATATCTGCTCAACAGATTCCTATTCCCATCAGAAGGTTTGACATTTCCTACCTTGACAACTCAATGCTTGGTATCATCACCTGTCTTCACTTGGTGCTTTGCCTTGGGCTCCTCAAGATCAGAAAGGAGAGCTACATTGCCTGCTACATGATTTGAACAACTTGAGTCAATATAGAAGAGGTTTTCATCATTCATACCTTGTTTTGAAGTCGTATTCATAATGAGAAGAGAATCCTCTCAATCCTTTGTATACTTGTTGAAGTCTTTTCTTGATTTGTATCCTCCTTGATAATTGTTGTTGTAATTGTTGATGGAGATGCTTAATCTCCTAAAGTACAAGTTATCCTTGATGTTAGAGCACCTCTATATCAAGAATAACTCATAGCCATAACCAAATTTGGAAATCTATTGCCAAACTATCAAGACTTGAGTCACCTGTGAAGAAACTCATCACACAGAAAAGTCTGCTACACTTAATTCACTCATTGACTGAGCAAATTTGTAAATTTTTCAATGAAACTTTATTGAAAGTAACTCGTAAAGCTTATGCACCTTTTGCAAGTTAAATCTCTTCAAAAGAATCATTAGATCTTGAGATTTCCTCCAAACAATGTACCTATGTGTTCTTTTATGTAGTCGACTTTGACACCTACAACTTCTAATGCATAATTATCCCACATTAGACCTCGTTTATTCAAGTAGCTTACCTTTCAACTTAAAGAATAAGTGCTTACTTGCTCAAAACTTTATAGTCTGGAGAGAGATTCATCAAAACATTGACCATCGAGATGGCACCTGTTCCTGCCTTTGCTTCTTCACATTTACATATGTAAATGTTCCTACTTAAAAGTATCTCAGCCTGATTACAATTAGACTCTCAAATCTTGATCATCTCAATCTGCTTCTTAAGACTTTGTATGCCTTTCTCATCTCTACCTGTAAGAATTATGTCATCAACATATATGCAAATGTAAATAAACCCATCATCACTTGCTTTAACAAGCAAGCTACTATCTGCCTTAAACACTTGGAAACCAAGCTCTTTCAAGAACTTCACAAGTCTATAATTCCATGCCCTTGGGGCCTGCTTCAAACCATGCAAAGCTCTCTTGAGCTTACGTACATACTCTGGATAACATTTATCCTTGAAACCTTTTGGTTGCTCCATGAAAACATCACCTGAAATGTAACCATTTAGAAAAGCATTCTTCACATCTAATTGACATTGCTTCGAACCTTTACATGCACCAATAGCTATGAGAGTCCTTATAGTTGTCATCTTTGCCACAGGACTATAAGTATCATCATAATCTACACCATATGTTTGAGCATACCCTTTCACAACAAGTCTAGCTTTATACCTAGACACACTTCCATCTGCATACCTCTTTGTCTTGTAGACCCATTTGCATCCAATGATTTTCTGGTTACTTGCTTTAAGAACCAAATCCCATGTCTCATTCTCCATCAATGCATCATAATCCTCCCACATACCCTTCTCCCAATTTTCCTTACCTTTTGCTTCATCTTATGTAGAAGGGTCTTCTTTTGCTTTCACTATATAAGCATAATCTTTAGTGGTCAAACATGAAGTATCATAACTATACCATATGGGTTGATTTATGTTCCTTGTTGACCTTCTAACTTCTTAACTCTTTGAAGTCTCTAGTTCTTCATATTCTGGATCAAACCTTGGCATCTCTTCATTATCAATTTGAGCATCAACAATCTCTTCATCATTAGGAATTTGAATCTTTGATTTCCCTTTTCTTTGGGTCATGACTTCCTCATCACTTGCATGAACATTAATTGTACCTGCATACCAAGTACCTTGCTCATCAAATTTAACATCCTTTGACACAAGGAATTGCTTTGTGGATGGACTCCACAATCTATAACCCATCTACGTATCATCATAACCAATGAATACATACTTTTGATCGTTAGGTTTCAATTTATGCCTTAATTGAGATGATATATATGCATAAACCAAGCATCCAAACACTTTGCAATGATCTAAGGTAGGTCTCTTACCCCACCATCCCTCATATGGTATCATACCATTGTAGTATAGACTTGTGAAGTTGAACAAACTTGGATATCAAACTTCAAATGAAAATAGTAGCTTGCTAGTGAAAGAAAGTGAAGATAGGTACATATACATTTGTATCTATGTTGATGAAATCATACTTACTAGAACATATAATCAAGGATTAGAAAGCTAAATAAGCAAATGGAAAAATGATTCAAGATTGGGAAACTTATCTTATTTATTCAACATGGAGTGTGTGTTAAATAAGAAAGATATTTGAAGAATCTTCTATTGAAGTTCAACATTCAAAATTTTAAACCTTCAACAACCCCATTGGAGATAAATCATAAGTTAAGCAGGTATGGAGGTGAAGAATTCAAAGACATGAAGATGTATCAAAGTTTGGTATTCTAATATATGTTACCTTGACAATCTTGATATATTTAGGTAGTGATGTGTGTGAACACACTAGGACCGCCGAGGCACTTTTTTCCCTCTTTAGGAGGTTTTTTTCCCTCGGCTTGTATATACGCCTATTGCCCTAATGGGCTACTTATCTTTGTACATCCTCTAGTAATACATTCTGTATTGTGTGTTTTGGCTCCAAGCTTCTTCTTCTTCCTTGTGTTGTTCGCGTGCTTCCGCAGACATCTATCTCCAACAATTGGTATCAGAGCAGGTCGTCGCTTCATCTAGGGTGCCGTCGACACTCCTCCGTTTGCAGTCTCAGATTCGCACGAAATTTGGTGAGCATACTCAAGGTGTTTTCGAGATCAAAATGGCTTCGCTCTGTGGTGCCGAAATCGCGATCTGAGCTCGTTTCAGCCTCCGAACGCACTATCACAGCGCTTGTGCAGGCTATTTCATCTTTTTGTGCCAAAGGTATATACCAGTTTCTGTTCGCCAGTATAAGCATCTCGAAGTCTACTACAGGTCTAGCAGAATTTGTCTAGGTAGTTCTGTTCAACTTTTTAAGATACAGTCAATTTTCTGCATCAAGGTATTTTAGTCACCGGCCATGGCTGAAAGCAGTGATGTATTCCGTATGTTGGCTGTTGAGGATAAGTTGGATGGTACCAACTACCCATTATGGGCTTATATGATGCGACATGTATTGGTTGCAAAAGGATTGTGGAACATTGTGCAGGGTGTTGAAAGATGTCCTGTTACACCTGTAACAACAGGTACTATGAATACAGATGATGGAGCTGATGAAGATGGTGTCGAAGATGATATTCCGTAGATTCCTATTTGTGCTGCTGTTATTCGTTGGGATGGCAGAGATGCCCAGACACATGCATTGATAGCTTTGTCTGTCAAAGGTGCCATTATTCCTCACATTCACTCTTGCAGAACAGCGAGGGGTGCTTGGGATACACTTACCACATTGTACCAAGCTAGGAATGAGGCTCGTGTTGCTTACCTCCAAAAAAAGTTGGAGAGTGAGCACATGAATGAAGGTGATTCTATGGACAGTTTCCTAACGAAGATCAAAGATTTGAAGGAACAGTTGATTTCTGCTGATGAGGTTATACCAGATAGCTCACTTGTGTAGACCGTTCTGAATGGTCTTCCAGATTCATATCAGAGTTTTGCTTCTACTCTTCGGTTGATGATGAAAGGCAATCCGAACGCCTTATCATTTGAGGAGTTAGTTTCTGTTCTGTTGCAGGAAGATCAGTCCAGACAAAACAGGTCCATTATGTGTGTTGCAGATCAAGCTTTCCTGGCTAGTCAGAAGGGCAAAGGAAAATGGAGTTCTTCTACTAGTAAGTAGAAATCTGCAAATGCTGCACATTCGAAGAACCATGATAAAGATGAGAAGAAATCAGAAAAGCAAAAATTGTTTTGCAAGTATTGTAAAGGGAATGATCATATCATAAAGAACTGTCCAAAATTGGCTGCAAAAGAGGCAAAGAAAAGGGAGGCTGGAATGGTTGTTGCAGAAGCCTCTACACCAAAAACAGAGTCTGCTAATCTTGTGCAGGAAGAAGAATGGGCGTTTACTACTGTTTGCAGTTTTGACCCATCTTCTCATGAGCAGTGCATGTCTCCAGTGGACTCAGATGTTTGGTATTTTGACAGTGGGGCGACCAAACATATTACCTCGCAGCGCAATTTCTTCTCTTCACTCGAGCCTGCCCCTACAGGGAATACTGTCACATGCGCCAACAACTCCTCTTATCCTGTTATGGGAGTTGGTAAGATCATTCTGACTACTGCTGATGGTAGTTCTTTCACCTTGTCAGATGCTTTATTTGTGCCAGGGATCAAGAAGAATCTGTTATCAGTTTCTGCATTAGCCAAGATTGGCTTGGTTGTGAAATTTGTTGATGACAGATGTATAGTTCATGATCTGTCAAATGGCTATGTTATTATTGCTTCTGGCATTTTATATTGTGGGTTGTATAAGCTCATAGACTATGAAAGATCTGTGAATGATTCGGCATGTGCAGTTCATGATTCTCAGGCTCTGTCAGATGCAATGCTTTGGCATGCACGCTTTGGTCATCTGAATTTTGCTAGTTTCCTATGCCTGCAGAAATCTGATATGGTGTCTTCTTTGCCCAAGCTTGAGGCACCTGGAAAACATGTATGTGAAGGCTGTATTTTGGGCAAAATGCAGCGTTCCTCCTTTCCAAAAGATGGTTCAGTTCGGGCTACGCAGAAATTGCAGCTTGTACATAGTGATGTCTGTGGGCCTATGCAGACACCTTCTTTTGGAAACTATCTTTACTTCGTGACTTTCATTGATGATTTTTCCAGGCATGCATGGGTATATCCATTGAAGGCAAAGTCCAAAGTGTTTTCTGCTTCAAAGAGTTTTTGGTTTTGGCTGAAAATCTTTCAGCATGTAAAATGGGCACCCTCTTGTCTTCTGTTTTTAATGCATTTCTGGCTTAACGTGGGATAAAACACCAATGTACAGTGCCATATACACCTCAACAGAATGGAGTTGCTAAACGGAAGAACAGGTCACTCATGGAGATGGCGAGGTGTATGGTCAAGAGTCAGGCTTTACCACATAGTTTCTGGCTTGAGGTTGTCATGTGTGCAGCATATGTACTTAACAGGTGTCCCACTAAAGCACTGTAGTCTATCACTCCATATGAGGCTTGGCATGACCGCAAGCCATCTGTTGCTCATCTGCGTGTTTTTGGTTGTTTGGCATATGCATTAGTGCCTGAACAACATCGCAGAAAATTGGATGATAAGGCAGTAAAATGTATTTTTGTTGGGTACAGTTCTGAAAGTAAAGGCTATCGTCTGTATCATCCATAGACTAAACGCATTTTGGTTAGCTATGATGTTGTTTTTGTGGAAGATGCTATTCAGCCATTGCTTTCATGTACCAAAGAGACATCTGTTAGCTCCAAAGACATGTATAATACTTTGATGCCTCTTTTTACAGGTGGACAATCTAGTGCTGGTCCTAATGAGGCAACTTCTCAACCTTTGCAGGTTTCATATGATGATGCAGATCATTCCATTTCTGATGCAGATTTACATGATGCACTTGTTGATGAGAGAGCTGATATTAAGCAGGCAAAAACTATGCCAAAATGGCTGGTGCAAACTTTGCGTGATAGCAAATTAGATGCACCTTTGTCATATCGTACTCGTTCAGGCTCTCATAGTGCCTCCTTTGCATCAGATTGTTACGCTATGGCTGCGTCTAGTCTATGTGATGAGAATGAGCCTGTTTCTTTTGATGAAGCACAGAATTCAGAAAATTGGATGGCTGCTATGCAATCTGAATATGATGCTATAATGAAGAATGGTACATGGTCTTTATGTGACTTGCCTCCTGGCAAGAAGGCCATTGGCACTAAGTGGGTATACAAGCTGAAGCGTAAACCTGATGGTACAGTTGACAGGTATAAGGCTAGGCTCGTTGCAAAGGGTTATGCACAGGAAAGAGGCATTGACTTTGATGAGACCTTTGCACCCACATGCCGTATGACTACTGTTCGGAGCATTTGTGCACTTGCAGCCCATCATGGTTGGAATGTACATCAGTTGGACATTAAAACAGCATTTCTGAATGGTGATTTGCATGAAGAAGTGTATGTTTTTCAGCCCCGTGGCTTTGTGCAAAAAGGGCATGAAATCCAGGTATGCAGGTTAAAGAAGGCAGTATATGGTTTAAAGCAAGCACCACGTGCTTGGTATGAGAAGATACATGCCTATCTAGTTGCACATGGTTTTGAGAACAGTCCAACTGAAAGCACCTTATATGTTAAGCGTGCTAATGATGTGCTTCTGATCATTGTTGTCTATGTTGACGACATGCTGCTCACTGGTCCTATTGAGAAGCATATTGCTGATTTCAAGGCTGATTTGCATGCCTCATTTGAGATGTCTGATTTGGGGCATTTGCATCACTATTTGGGCGTTTAGTTTATGCAAGTTGATGGTGGTATGGCTTTGTGTCAAACGAAATATATTGACACATTATTGCAGCGTTTTGGCCTTGAAGATTGTAAGCCTATTGCCACTCCTATGGAGACAGGTTTACGATTGAGTCTTCATGATGCTGGAGATGCATTTGATGCTGTTCTCTATTAGCATGTTGTTGGATGCTTGATTTACTTATGCATTACTCGGCCAGATATTCAGTTTGCTGTCTCACAGATGAGCAGGTTTATGCATTGCCCAGGAGTCACGCATTGGAAGGCGGTTAAGCACATCTTTCGCTACTTGAGTGGTACTCGGCTACTTGGGTTGTTTTATCCCAAGGGGGGATCACTACCGCTAGATTTGCATGCTTTTTCTGACTCAAATTGGGTTGGTTGCTATGACACTCGTGTGTCCACCAGTGGTTTTTGCTTCATGCTTGGTAGCTCATGTATATCTTGGTTGAGCAAGAAGCAGCCTACTGTGGCCACTTCCAGTTGTGAGGCTGAGTATAGGGAAGCTTTCACAGCGACTGTTGAGTGTGTGTGGCTCAGACGCCTTATGGATGATTTGGGTGTTGGCCAGTCTTCTGCCACCACCATCTTCACTGACAGTCAGAGCGCATTGGCAGTTGCGAGGAACCCTGTGTTCCATGCTCGCACTAAGCACATTGAGGTGCATTATCACTATGTCAGGGAGAGGTTCTCTACTGGGGAGATTAGCTTGGCATATGTGCCGACGCAGGAGAACATAGCAAACCTTTTCACGAAGGCTCTGCCTAAGGAGAAGTTTGAAGCTTACTCCAAAGCTTTGGGCTTACTTCCTTTTGTGGAGCGATTTCCACATAGCTTGGCACTTCCTTATACATGAGTGCCAGCTCCTTGTTCACCACATCACTCCCAGGGGGGATTTGTTGATATATTTAGGTAGTGATGTGTGTGAACACACTAGGACCGCCGGGGCACTTTTTTCCCTCTTTAGGAGGTTTTTTTCCCTCGGCTTGTATATACGCCTATTGCCCTAATGGGCTACTTATCTTTGTACATTCTCTAGTAATACATTCTGTATTGTGTGTTTTGTGCTCCAAGCTTCTTCTTCTTCCTTGTGATGTTCGCGTGCTTCCGCAGACATCTATCTCCAACAGACAAGACCACATCTTTCAAATGCAATTGGTGTTTTATCACAATTTATGTATTTTCCAAAGAAAGCTCATTGGATTGCAGCACAGAGAGTGCTAAGATACATAAAAGGAACTTCTAATGAAGGTCTCTACTATGGTTTCACTTTTGAAACTAGACTTAAAGTGTTTAGTGATGCAGATTGGGTAGGTAATACAGATGATATAAGATATACCCATGGTTACTTATGCTATATTGGACTTAAGCTACTATCATGGTATTGAAAGAAGCAACATACAGTTGCTTTATCATCCATAGACTTTGAGTATAAAGGCATGTTAGATGGAGCAAAATAATTTATATAAATGAAGACATTGATGAACTATCTTGGAGTTGAGCAGGGTTTTATAATTATATATTGTGATAAGATGAATTCACTTTTCTTATTCGCTAACCTTGTTTTTCATGCCAGAACTAAACACATTGAGATTCAATATCATTTCTTGAGGAAAAAGGTACTTGATAAAGAGGTTGAAGTCATGTACACTCCAACAAAAGAACATGTAGCAGATATGCTAACCAAGAGTCTAGATGGACACAAGTTACAGAGATTCAAAGAGATGGCATGAATAAAGAAGAAGAACATAATCACCATTAGTTATTGAGGGGGAGCTATTAGTGCAATAACAAATTGATGCTTATGAAGATTCATGAAGTCAAGCAAGAAGTTTTGTTGTAGACAAAAATCAAGAAGGATGAAGATGGCCATGAATAGAGAGACTGAGATAGGACTGTGCATATATTCACTTCAGAGGGTCCTAATTAGTGTAATACAGCAAGAAAAAATTCAACCAATAAATAAAGTAAGTGAATAAAAATGTATTAATCATGATCTAGTTATGAATTTGTTGCTATATAAGTCAACAACGGCATTATAAAATAATAGAGTTCATTGCCATAGTGAAGATAGATGTGTTGAGGAAAGTCATTAGATTTAGAGCTCGATCTAATTCATGTTTCTCTCAAGATGCTTATGCCTTGTACATAGATCTAATTCAATAGTTAAGCAAGTTGGGGTTAAATTTTTGTGTTCTAATTCCTTTCATAGTGTGTCTATGATTCATAGGAACATTCACATGTCAATTCTCTAAAATGAAGACTCAGAAACGATGCATCTTGTTGATCAATGATTAGCTTAGATCTCAATGATGTGTGTAAACTTTTTAGTGTTTAAGCATTACAAAATCTAATTTGAGAAATAATGAAGCTGCAACTAAAAGAATTTTGTAAAACTGGTTGTATTCTCGAACAAATCTATGTTAGAAGTCACATATGTCAAAGTTTCCATTTTTGAACATCAATTTTAGATGGGCTTTTGATTTTAGCGATCATACAAAACCTTGATAAGTGTAACCAAGTATTTATTGAACCTTAAGGTTGCGCAAGGATCATACAAAGGTTCTTGTATAGCTTGAAGCATTAAAGGCCCCCTAACCGTGTAGAAGGAGGCAAGCCCCCCTTTGCACTCCCCTGATTAAGGTTCTATGGGGAAATTGGTGTTGGTGCAAATGATCAAGCCTACACATTTGGCTTAGCATGGAAGACAATGTGTGCAATTTGATGAATCAAGTGAACCTTGGCCTATAACCACTTGATCATTTACTATTGTAAAAGATTAAATCTTTTGAAGAATCTTGTAAAAGCCTATATCTCGTGGAGTTAGGAAGAGCATTAACTACGAGTTCATCTGAGAAAATAACTCCTAAATCAATGGAGTCACTTTTAGTTGGAGCTAAGTTTGAATTCGAATTCAAACTTAGAAAAAAACTCTTATAAAAGGTCTTTGTAAATCTCGCGGCTAAGTGTGCCTCATTCTCAGATTATTTCTTGATCATTTGTAGAGCTTGAGTAGCTCACACCATAGCTCACTCAGGCCATCATCATTGAGCATCATTACAATGCCAATGATTGTGTACAATCATGTAGATATAATACATATAGCTCATTGAACAACTTTGTCTACTTCTCTGCTAGAATACACTAGAGCCTAGTTTATTTCAATAAGCTCATTAACATTATATGAAAATAAAAGAAAGTGAATGTTGGATAGAGAGAATTACAAAGAGGTTATATAACCTTATGATTCTCCTTTAGGAGCTTACACATTTCTTTCATCTATTTGTCTACTTTCCATGCCCACCAATCTTTAAAGTAAATCTGCAGGTTCCTACTTTGAATTTCTTTTCCATATCTTAGTTTGATTGTAATGTTTTTGGAGTCCTTATTGGAGGCAGGAATTACCATTGCTAAACTCAATCTCCAAATGCCAGAGCTGATAATAAATATTTTCCCTCTCACTGGCCAAATGTTAAGAATTCCTTTTTGTTGGAGAATTGCTCTCCTATTCGCAGCGGAAAGTGTAGAAGACCTTCTCAGGATCAAGACTTTTGCCAACAGCTGAACCTTCAAATGAAAACTGGTACCAAGTAAAAAATGCAATGAACTTGAAACTTTGATCGCTCAAACTAGAAACTTAGATCTTTCAAATGAGCTATCAACCACTCAATTTGGAGTAGTTTTGGGTTGGCAACTCTTTACCTCAAAATAGGCTACCTGTCCACTCAGTTAAGTTGAAAACTGGACTTCACTAAAACCTGAATAACTCACACAGCATAAAGAATTTGATAAAACTGTTTTGGATACACGAAGTAACCGAGATAAGCTTTCCAATGAATGTTTAAACTCTAAAATTGGATACATATATTGAGAGATATGACTCTCACACGTAGACTACCCAAAAATTGGTATGCGACTAGAGATAGTCTATGAGAGTGAAGAGAACGAAATGACTCAAACCAAATGAACTAGCTACAAGGGGACTTCCACGCCTTCTTCCTCTATTCTTGAGTGTCCTTCGTTTCCTCTTTTATAGGTAAGTGACCAAAAACTCTCATGATGAGCTTGAGAGCTCTTCTCCATAACTCTTCCACTACTTTGAGTAGCCACTCCTCTTCCAGTTCAACTTTTTTGGATTTGATTCTCTTTTGATCTCCACTACTTGCTGAAGTAAATGCTTCTATTTTTCATTTTTGTATTTTCCTTCCATTTGAAGAAAATCCTTTTTACAAAAATATATATGACCTTACTTCTTTATTTTTAACACTCCCCCTCAAGCTCACATGTGAGCTTGCACCTTCAGCCATATCCTGTAAGTTGACTTCATCCTTGAATCTCTTTAGCTTAGAAGCATTTAAGGACTTTGTAAACATGTCTGCAACTTGGTCATTAGTTCTAATGAACTTTATATCCACATCCTTGCTCAAAACTTTTTCTCGAACATAATGATAATGCACTTCTATGTGCTTACTTCATGCATGAAACATTGGATTGTTTTTCAAGTGAATGCTTGACACATTGTCACCATAAATTGGAATGGTCTCTACTTGCACATGAAGATCAATCAAGAGCTTCTTAATCCACATAGCTTCATAAGTTGCAAAGGCTAATCCTCTATATTCAGCTTCTGTAGATGATAGTGCAAAAGTAGGTTGCTTTTTCGAGCTCCATGTGATAGGTTTGCTACCTATCATGAACACTCAACCTGAAGTGGATCTTCTGTCTTCCTTCAAACCAGTCCAATCGGCATCACTGAAGCCCTTTACCTGTAATTCTTCATCATATCTATAAAACAAGGCATGATTGACTATGTGCTTCACATATCTTAACACTCGTTTGGCTGAATTCAAATGTTAACTTATTGGAGTTTGCATAAATTGAGAAAGAAATCCAACGATATAACACAAATCTGGTCTTGTGATTGTAGCATAGATCAATGAACCTATAATACTCCTGTATGTAGTTACACCATGTAACTTCTCTCCATCATTTAAGCATAGCTTCACATTTGTGTCCATAGGTTGAGTGAGTGGTTTGCATTCACTCATTCCAAATCTGAAAAGAACACCCAGCAGGTACTTTCTTTGCATCAAGTAGATGCCATCTTTCCCATAGACTAGCTCAATGCCTAAAAATTATCTCAGCTCACCAAGATCTGATATTTCAAACTCTTTAGCGAGTTTTCTTTTTATCTCTTGTATTCCTGCAACATTACTTCCTGTTATGATGAGATCATCACATATATATGCAAATGTATACCTCCTTGCCTTCTTCTTTCTTCATGTTGAGGGAGGGATCTGCACTACTTGGACTATACCCACACCTTGTGAGGTACTCAACCAATCTTTGGTTCCAAGCACGTGGTGCTTGCTTTAGCCCATACAAATCTTTCTTCAATCTAAAAACAAAATCTAGATGCTTTTTATCTTCAAATCCAATTGGTTGACTCATGTATACCTTTTCTTGAAGTTCACCATTGAGAAAAACATTTTTTATGTCAAGTTGGTACAATGGTCATCTCCTTGTTGCACTCACTGCAATCAAGGTTCTAATTGTTCCCATCTTTGCAACTTGGTTGAAAGTCTCTTCATAATCGATGCCATGATTTTGCTTGAATCCTTTTGCTACTAGTCTAGCTTTATGCCTAGCTAGAGAACCATCAGCATTTCTCTTTATTTTAAACACCCATTTATTTGGAACAATCTTCATACATTCAGCCTTTGGAACTAACTCCCATGTGTGATTCTCCTTGAGAGCTTTTATCTCTTCTTGCATAGCTTCTTTCCATTATTTTTGTGTACATGCTTCTTCATATGCATCCGGTTCTTTGTCTTTGACCACCTGTGTCATATATGCAAAATGCTTTGTAATAAAACTATCATAGCTCAGCCTTTCAATTGGATACCTTGCTCTTGAAGACCTCCTTTCATTTCCTTTTGAATATTGCTTCTTCAACCAGTTCAATTTTACCTTTGGTGTAATCACCTCTTCATACTCTTCTTTCACTTGCATTTGAATCACTATTTTGGGCAGCACTTTCAGCTTCAAATCTTTAATAACCTGATGTTCGTGATGAGGAATGACTCCTTAGTCTCCCCTTCCATGTTGAGATTTCTCCATTTGATGTAGAAGCTTCTGGACCTAACATCTGAGTGCTTGTTTGTTGAAATTCTTCTTGGACAGCACCTTGATCATCTTCGCAACCTTCTTCAAGAGTCTTCTCTTTACCTTTCTCTTCAAACCATGGTCTTAGCTCATCAAATACCACATCTCGTGAGACCCATAGCTCCTTTGTTACTGGATTGTAGCACCTATATCCCTTTTGCTCCGATGAATATTCAATGAAAATACATTTTTCTGACTTTGCCTCTATCTTTGTCCTTAGTTCTTGAGGGATGTGAACATAACACACACATCCAAAAACTTTGAGATGTGTAAGGTCAGCTTTCTTACCAGAATAAACCTCCTCGGAGTTAGATTATGCACTCCAGCCATTGTGCACTTGTTCATCAAATAAACAGTTGTACTAGTTGCTTCAGCCCAATAGTTTAGTGGCACCTTCATCTCGTTGAGCATGCATCTTGCAACTTTTGTGATATGTCTACTTTTCCTTTCATTTGTTCCATTTTGTTGAGGTGTGTACCTACATGTAAATTGTCGCTTGATGCCATTTTCATAAAGAAAATCTGAAAATTCTTTGGAGAAATATTCTCCTCCTCCATCGGACCTCAAGGTCTTTATGTAGCGTCCTGTTTCCTTTTCTACCTGTGCTTTAAATCTCTTGAACATGGAGAACACATCTGATTTTTGTTTTATGCAGAACATCCATACTTTTCTTCATAGACTCTACCAAAGTTGCAACTTGTTAATATGCATAATGTGTATAATATTTATGAGAAATATTTACATTCTTCTCCTTCATAATACTTAAGGGTCTTGGAATAAGGCTTTACCTTAACACGTGTATAAGTTGCTTGATCATTGCATATTCAACTTGTGAATGCTTAAGTTTAATGAGACTTTAAATTTCTTTTTTATACCTTGATTCTTTCTATAATCTTAGTTATTCTAGCTTTGGATATCTTGTTCTTTAACTATCACATAAATGGACATAAGAATTTGATTCATTCCATATTTTCAATAACATATGTATTTGTGCATAGAACATATGCTTGTCTGCAATCACAAGCATGTAAGTGTGCCTATGCCCAACATGGTGCATCTATGTGAATGGATTCATCAAAAACAATGGTGGAGTTCATGGATGTGCACCCACCCATGTTCGTCCCCTCTAGGGAACTCAATCCCTCACCCAAATAATTTCATCGAGTTTGAAGTAGGCCTTAATTGCCTCCTCATCCAGAATACAAATAATATATATGGTTTGCCTATGGGTGAACCCCTTAAAACAAGTAATATGTGTGCACTTATGAACAGCGTAATTACCAAACTTTGGCAATAAAATTAAGTCTAAACTATAAGTGTAGGCTTTTCTTAATCTTCACCAATAACTTTCAAAATCTTGCAAAAACTAAGTGGAAAAACACTTCCACACAACGTTTGGAAGTATTTGCTTGCCAAAATAGTCTCGACAAAGTAGTCAACGGCACACCAAGCGTCCCCAAAAAGAGACTACTAAGAACTATTTCTTGACACACAATAATCAAAACTCCAACTGCATTGACCTTTATGTATTTGAAAGTTGAAAACTTGCAGGATGAACTTTCCAACAAACCAAATGTCTTTCAAAACCAATTCTTGAGGAGAAAGCAGCATGCATTCGAATTTGACCAATGGCTAGGTCGTCACGAACTGAAAATTATGTGCAAGGACCACTTTGCAAGTCTACCAAATTCTTGTCCAAGCTAAGTTCTTTATCTCGAAGGTATGACATGTAGTGCTCCAAAGAGAACATCAAAATGAAAAACAAATAGATTGGACATTGTTTGATATCTTATCTGAGGGCAAGAAAATCCCTCGTTGCATGATTTGCTCGTTTCTCATGTAATCACTTTTCTTCATCTCCAATGAGGGACCTCCTTTGTCTTCATCTTCTCCTTCTTCTTAGTGATCCTTAAAGTGCATCTCCTTCTCACCCCCTTCCTTCTCTCAATCCCTCCTTTGCGTCCTTTCTTTCTACCTCCATCTACTTATGGAGAAACATCCAATGGAAAGGGAGGAATCAATCACTCCCTTCTATCTTCTTGTCTATCTCATCTCCTTGAAGAGGATACATGGAAAATCATCATGGTGGATTGATTCTTGATAATCAAAGAACAAGAACACACAAGAAGAAAGGTCACTAGGATATGCATCACGAAAATAATCCCTTCCTCTCCTTAACTAGATGAAGGGTGTTGGGGGAGGTGAGAGGTTATGCCAATGAGAAAATGTGTGAGCATCATGAGAAAGTGCATGTAGGCTTCATACATCCCACATGCAACGAAAATCAGAACTTTAAGGCCTACATACAGTGCGCCAAATGCATTGTTCTTCACAAGGGAAAAGGGAGGAGCAAGTGCTCTATCCCTCTTCCTAGCTCATACAACAACATGGAGGAAGGAGAAAGGAGCATCCTCTCTCTCTCTCTCTCTCTCTCTCTCTCTCTCTCTCTCTCTCTCTCTCTCTCTCTCTCTCTCTCTCTCTCTCTCTCTCTCTCTCTCTCTCTCTCTCTCTCTCTCTCTCTCTCTCTGTCTCTCTCTCTCTCTCTCTCTCTCTCTCTCTCTCTCTCTCTCTAAAAAAAATCAAAACCCTAAACCTAATCTCTGAAATGGCTCCCATGGACCGGAGGGAAGTGGACGAACTCATTGCTAAAGCCCTCAAAGAGGCCAAAAAGGAAGCAAACCGAATCCTCATGATGGAAAAGTTCAAAGGACTCGAGAACAAGTAATGGATAAAGTAAAAGGACTCGAAGAACAAGTCAAGACTCTCACAGAAGAATGAGACAATTGGAGGACAGCTTATGAGCACATGAAAGAAGAGGGGGAGATCTCCAACGTGGAGACACTCAAAGAAGAAATAAAGAAGGAAATCAAAACGGAGGTAAAATCTACTCGAAAGTCATGGGTGGAAGTAGTACACAAAAGGGTTAAGAAGGAAGTTAGGGAAGACGTGTAGAAAGAAGAGCTCACACGAGTCCGAGATACACTTGAGGAGGAGAGGCTTCGACACACTCGAAGACTTCACATTGGATTACGGGCCTAACAAAGGGGCATCACCAGAGGCAGACGCCACTGACATTTGTCGTCGACTTGGATACGAGAGCATGCCTTCGATAGGCGCATGGAGATTTGGGAGGGATACATCACGTTTACGAGCACTCATCCTTAAGATGAGCTTTGAGGAGGCCGAACCACGTTTTTTAGATGTCGATCAGTACTACGTGGACTACCCGACGGCACCCTCTACATGGACGAGGACCTCACGCGGATGCAAGTGGCACACCGACGCGCTTGCATGCCACAAATACTCCAGGCACGCCAAGAGGGGAGGAAGGCATTTTACCGTGATGGTAAGGTCTTCATAGATGGACACCCTACCAAATAGGGCCACGTGGCCTATGAGACATCACTACACCAGGGTACACCACTTAGAGGAGTAGTGTGGAACTGCAACGGGGCACTCTGGATGCGACCAGACAGACTCAAGGAGATCCTAGCATCACATGACTTTGCGTGCATCACAGAGACACACGAGAGCCTAGAGAGAGGTCTACCACGCATTGCGAGTTTTCATTGGGAATCTGCATTCAGGACCACGACGAGACAGAGTACAGCATGAGGGTCAGGAGGTGTGGGCATCGTATTTAGACAGGAGATACAGAGTCGGATCCAGATTATAGGAAGAGATGAGGAGGCACGATATATATGGGTTCGCATGGAGATAGCACAGGGGAGTTTGATTTACATTGTTATATGCTACTTCCCTCCATGCGGATCTCGATATGCAAGACAGGATCTTGAGAGATCGATCCGAGATAGAGACTCACCATACACAGCACTTTCAGATGAGATACTACATTACAGCACACTAGGTGAAGTCTTCCTTATGGGGGACTTCAATGGCTGCACTCAGTCACATCAGTGCGAGGCATACGACATGGATCACCCACATCTCATGAGGGCCAGCGACCCAGATGATATGAGTACCAGTAGAGTATCGGCGGATATGGGTCAGGACACCACCGGGTATGGCAGACATCTAGTTGAGCTAGGCAATCGACATCAGCTCGTTATATATAACGAGATGGATCATTGGCCAAGTTCGGGCAGACTTACTTGCTTCCCTCACGGGGGAGGTGAGAGCACAGTTGACTACATTTTAGGTACCACCTATGGAGATTCACTCATCCCCTCACTTAGTATTGGATGACGCCCACTCGGTGCTAACCATACATTTATCACATTCACACTCTCATCTTCTATTCCATTAGACCCCTCCTCACCCACTCAGACACATACCACGATACACTTCACACACGAGCTCTCACACGTTTATGCACAACATTTACATACCCACCTACTCTCCCTCGATCCACTCTCACCCTTGGACACACTTACGTCACAGTTCACCACCATCCTAGAGGATTCAGCTCTCTACAACTTCCCACAACGCACACATATACACCCTCCACGCACAGGTTCCATGCCCCAGAACCGTTGGTATGATGCAGATTGTCGCGAGCTACGGAATCACCTACGGATTCTAGAGCATAGAGGGAATATTACACACACACAGGCACAGCGTCGCATGCAGAGCCTTACTCGTCGCAAACGGCGAGAGTGGGAGGAGAGACAGTACTGGGATATTTAACATTTGCTCATGAGTCGAGACAGTGTGGTGGCATGGCGACATTTGAGAGAGAGGAGATAGCAAACACCCATCTGAGACCCGAGCACTTGGCACAGCTATGCACGGAGCCTATACAAGATCCCAGACCAGCCCCCCATTCCCAGTCCACAGAGCTCACATCTTATTACCTCTGACTTCTTCACACCCACTATGGTGGGATGTGCCATTGCCCATCTACAGCATGGCAAGGCCCATGACCATTTCAATTTACAAGCAGAGCACCTCATCTACGGAGGCACGACCCTTGCACCGCTCATTGCCCATCTTCAACTGTGCATTGGTTGAAGGGTTCCCTGACTCATGGACTGAGCACACCATAGTGCCCATTCATAAGTCAGGAGATACTATGGATCCAGCTACATATCGGATGATCATGATTGGCCCTATATTGGCCAAGTTATATGGGGTGATACTAGAGACAGAGTTGAGTACTCTCGCTGAGAGGAAGGGCATCAGGGCTCCAGGACAGGCAGGGTTCAGACGTGATTACTCTACCATTGACCACATCTTCATTCTGAGATGCCTGATCGACCAGGCAAAGGTTAGGAAGAGGAGATTGTATTGTTGCTTTGTGGACTTTCGCAAAGCATTTGTCACTATTCCCAAGGAACGAATCTTCATACGACTACTTGATATCGGACCTCCGGAGGAGATGATATAGGGGATCTATGCCTTATACGAGAGAGTATCTGGTAGAGTCAGATGTCCAGGGGGCTTATCTCATCCACTTGCTAGCACTATCGGGGTGAAGCAAGGATGCCCTCTTTCACCCACCCTCTTTGGTCTCTACATTGATGAGATAGTGGACTACATACAACAGAGGGGGGTGATGGCATTGAGGTACGCGGGTCCACTGTCCATATTCTTTTATACGCTGATGATATTGTACTAGTTTCAGAGTCTGCAGAAGGTCTACAGCATCATCTACATGGCCTAGATGACTTTTGCAGGCACAAAGGGTTATCTGTGAACCATGGTAAAACCAAGGTCATGATCTTTCATACATCAGCACATGTACACAAACATAGTTTGTTCACAGCAGCAGGTGGAGTGATTGGGGTGGTCGGATCATATGGTTACGTGGGAGTGACATTTACAGCACCATCAGGGGTCTTCTCTATGTCTCAGGCAGCTCGTGACCGCATCACACGTGGGTATGCAGCACTAGCTTTGATGGAGAGACAGTGCCACCAGGCACATTTTTAGGAGCCCCGCACAAAGGGGTGGCTCTTCGACACTTTGGTCACACCAGCGCTCATGTATGGGGCAGCCATATGGGGACCAAGATTAGCTACATCAGTATGGACAGCATTAGAGAGGCCACAGATCCACATGATTGCCAAATTTATCCGCAGTAAGCCTTCGGTACCACATGATATCATTAGAGCAGAGCTTGTTGCACCACCGATGCTAGTTGAGGCACTATTGCAGACAGTATGCCTATTACACAGACTCCCGAGCATGGATACAGAGCGCATTGCTTATGGTGCTTTCTAGGCATCACGTGATATGGCATTAGCAGGCGACACCTCTTCATGGTATGCACAGACACAAGACTGGCTGGCCCACCATGGCTTTGACATAGATAGACTACCACCACTACAGTACGACTCACATGCACCCACCTACTCTCTCTCTCATCAAGAGAGGAATAGGGTCATTCGTCAGGAGATATGGCATATGTACATACAGAGGACATGAGTGAGCCCTAGGGATACATTGCAACCGAAAATGCTCTATAATTGTGAGCATTTTCTACATATATCGGACGAGGGCTTCATCGAGATCCCGAGATAAATGCAGACATACCTGTCCCACCACCTCCGAGTCGTCATTGGGCAGCTCAGGGTTTCATCACATCAGCTTGAGATTAAGAGGGGTCAGTCCAAGGGAGTCCCCCGAGAGGAGAGGTGGTGCCCAGTATGTGAGACAGAGGTAGAGAGTGAGGAGCATTTTGTTATCAAATGCCCAGCATACTTAGACCTACGAGCACTTTTCCAGATAGGAGTCACTCCAGTTGTGCATGACTATGGGGGACCAGAGACGCTTGGGATGCTTCCTCACAGCAGCATACGAGAGGCGAGAGCGGTCACTACAGCCCACACATCAGCCACGGGTGAGTACCCAGCAGACCATTACCTAGTTCTTTCAGCGAGCTCAGCTACATCAAAGAGGTCCATCTATAGGGCTCATGCTCCACCAGGCAGCAGCATAGAGAGCACAACGACGACCACGCATGCACGGATATCGCCGACCACGACTATATCAGGAGGATATCTCACGCATCAGGATAGCCTACGACCATATGATGGAGCATAGGCGTACCACCACCCCCTGGGTTGTCTTCCTTCAGGAGGCACTCAGACCACCACTGATGTACCACATACTACACCCACCTCCACCCATCACCAAGAGCTAGGGTGTTTTACTCACATTATGGATCCCTCATGTATTAGGTGGCCACTATCTGCAGAGTCAAAGCCACATCTCCCCAACCATTTCCAGCCCTATATTGCTTTTGGTAGCGATATACTTTTTATTTCATTTCATCTTCTACACAGGGTTATGACGCTTGTACATGGTTTTTGTCTCATAGGCCAAGTTTGGCCTCCAGAAGTCGTTAATATGACTTTCTTTCTTTCTCTCTCTCTCTCTCTCTCTCTCTCTCTCTCTCTCTCTCTCTCTCTCTCTCTCCCTCCCTCCCTCCCTCCCTCCCTCCCTCCCTCCCTCCCTCCCTCCCTCCCTCCCTCCCTCCCTCCCTCCCTCCCTCCCTCCCTCCCTCCCTCCCTCCCTCCCTCCCTCCCTCCCTCCCTCCCTCCCTCCCTCCCTCCCTCCCTCCCTCCCTCCCTCCCTCCCTCCCTCCCTCCCTCCCTCCCTCCCTCCCTCCCTCCCTCCCTCCCTCCCTCCCTCCCTCCCTCCCTCCCTCCCTCCCTCCCTCCCTCCCTCCCTCCCTCCCTCCCTCCCTCTCTCTCTCTCTCTCTCTCTCTCTCTCTCTCTCTCTCTCTCTCTCTCTCTCTCTCTCTCTCTCTCTCTCTCTCTCTCTCTCTCTCTCTCTCTCTCTCTCTCTCTCTCTCTCTCTCTCTCTCTCCCCTCCTCCCTCCCCCTCCCCTCTCTCTCTCTCTCTCTCTCTCTCTCTCTCTCTCTCTCTCTCTCTCTCTCTCTCTCTCTCTCTCTCTCTTCTCTCTCTCTCTCTCTCTCTCTCTCTCTCTCTCTCTCTCTCTCTCTCTCTCTCTCTCTCTCTCTCTCTCTCTCTCTCTCTCTCTCTCTCTCTCTCTCTCTCTCTCTCTCTCTCTCTCTCTCTCTCTCTCTCTCTCTCTCTCTCTCTCTCTCTCTCTCTCTCTCTCTCTCTCTCTCTCTCTCTCTCTCTCTCTCTCTCTCTCTCTCTCTCTCTCTCCCCCCCCCCCCTCCTCCCTCCCCCCTCCCCCTCTCTCTCTCTCTCTCTCTCTCTCTCTCTCTCTCTCTCTCTCTCTCTCTCTCTCTCTCTCTCTCTCTCTCTCTCTCTCTCTCTCTCTCTCTCTCTCTCTCTCTCTCTCTCTCTCTCTCTCTCTCTCTCTCTCTCTCTCTCTCTCTCTCTCTCTCTCTCTCTCTCTCTCTCTCTCTCTCTCTCTCTCTCTCTCTCTCTCTCTCTCTCTCTCAAAATATCCGAGGATGCACACGACAACACACATCCCAAGGATCAAGAGGGATGGCCATACTTTTTAGATAGGGATTACACAGTAGATTACATATCATGGACCACGACCCATAGGCCTGATACATGTGGACCCGCCTTGAGCTATCACGTGAGAGTTTCTACATAGCCATATGCTATTTTGCCCCCACAGGCTCTCGTTTCACCTCCACTGAGCATGACTCTTCATTAGGGGAGACCTCACCTTATGCACGTCTACCATATGAGATCATGGAGTACCCCACCCTTGGTGAAGTCTTCTTCATGGGAGACTTCAACGCTCGCACATGCGGTGAGAAGTGTGAGACATATGACGAGGAGGATCCACAGGCATTACATACCATATAAGAGGAGACTATCATGAGACACTCCGCAGACAGAGCTCCTATCACATCATATGGATGACATCTACTTGGGCTTGGCTCTGAGCACCATCTTGTCATTTATAACAAGATGGCTCAGTGGCCTACTTCAAGAGGCTTGACCTACATGCCACATGGGTTTGTAGGGGCAGGAGGGTGCACAGTTGATTATATCTTGGGATCCAAGGAGGCCACCCACCCCATTACATCATTTACTATCCCACCCATACCCATCGGAGCCGATCACGCATACCTCTCCCTTTCCATCGTTGGAGATAGAACCCCACATAGAACTATCACATGTATCATACACACCACCATTCACTTCACACGTGAGCTAGCTCCTCTATACTCATATGAGGTCAGGCATGGCCTATGCCTACTACACCCATCCAGCCACCTCCCAATTCTCACCTCACATATCTCATCCATCTTACACACCTCAACTATCAGCTCCTTCCCACACACCACTCACACACGACATACTCCTCCCTTTGGGACTACCCGAGAACAATTGGTATGATGATGAGTAAAGAGCAATTTACAGATACGTACATGCACGATGAGCCTTAGGAGAGATTATTGAGAGGGGTCAGTAGACAGATGAAGGTATTGACCCGTCGAAAACAATGGGCATTCAAGGAGGCACATGAGCTTAACTTATACTGTCTATTCATGAGCATGGATAGTGGGATAGCATGGCACACTCTCCGTGAACCTTGTTTGACTACACCCATTGAGGACCCACAAACCTGGCGAGATTATGCAGTGCAATTATATGATGTGCCTCGATAGCCACCCATTCCACAGCCACTCGAGCCTCGACCCACACACCTCTTTCTTTACTATAGCGATGATGGAGTACGCCATACCCCATATGCAACAAAGGTGGGTTGTGTTGATATATTTAGGTAGTGATGTGTGTGAATACTCTAGGACCGTCGGGGCACTTTTTTCCCTCTTTAGGAGGTTTTTTTCCCCCGGCTTGTATATACGCCTATTGCCCTAATGGGCTACTTATCTTTGTACATTCTCTAGTAATACATTCATTCTTGTGTGTTGTGCTCCAAGCTTCTTCTTCTTCCTTGTGCTGTTCGCGTGCTTCCGCAGACGTCTAACTCCAACAATCGGTATCAGAGCAGGTCGTCGCTTCATCTAGGGCACCGTCGACACTCCTCCGTTTGCAGTCCCAGATTCGCACGAAATTCGGTGAGCATACTTAGGGTGTTTTCGAGATCAAAACATCTTCACTCTGTGGTGCCGAAATCACGATCTGAGCTCGTTTCGGCCTTCGAACGCACTATTGCAACGCTTGTGCAGGCTATTTCGTCCTTTTGTGCCAAAGGTATATACCAGTTTCTGTTCACTAGTTTAAGCGTCTCGAAGTCTGCTATAGGTCTAGTAGAACTCGTCTGGGCAGTTCCGTTCAACTTTTTGAGATACAGTCAATTTTCTGCATCAAGGTATTTTAGTCACCGGCCATGGCTGAAAGCAATGATGTATTCCGTATGTTGGCTGTTGAGGATAAGTTGGATGGTACCAACTACCCATTATGGGATTATATGATGCGACATGTATTGGTTGCAAAAGGACCGTGGAACATTATGCAGGGTGTTGAAAGACGTCATGTTACACCTGCGACTACAGGTACTACAAATATAGGTGCTGGAGGTGCTGGAGCTGATGAAGATGGTTTCGAAGATGATATTGTGCAGATTCCTGTTCGTGCTGCTGTTTCTGTTGCACCTACTGCAGAGCAGATTCGTTTGGATGGCAGAGATGCCCAGGCACATGCATTAATAGCTTTGTCTGTCAAACGTGCCATTATTCCTCACATACGCTCTTGCAGAACAGCTAGGGATGTTTGGGATACACTTACCACATTGTACTAAGCTATGAATGAGGCTCGTGTTGCTTATCTCCGAAAAAAGTTGGAGAGTGATCACATGAATGAAGGTGATTCTATGGACAGTTTCCTAACGAAGATCAAAGATTTGAAGGAATATTTGATTTCTGCTGATGAGGTTATACCAGATAGCTCACTTGTGCAGACCGTTCTGAATGGTCTTCTTGACTCATATCAGAGTTTTGCTTCTACTCTTCGGTTGATGATGAAAGGCAATCCGAATGCCTTATGATTTGAGGAGTTAGTCTCTGTTCTGTTGTAGGAAGATCAGTCCAGGGAGAACAGGTCCATTATGCGAGTTGCAGATCAAGCTTTCCTGGCTAGTCAGAAGGGCAAAGGAAAATGGAGCTCTTCTACTAGTAAGCAGAAATCTGCAAATGCTGCACATTCAAAGAACCAAGACAAAGATGAGAAAAAATCAGAAAAGCAGAAATTGTTTTGTAAGTATTGTAAAGGCAATGATCATATCATAAAGAACTGTCCAAAACTGGCTGCTAAAGAGGCAAAGAAGAAAGAGGCTGGAATGGTTGTTGCAGAGGACTCTACACCAAAAATAGAGTCTGCAAATCTTGTGCAGGAAGAAGAATGGGCGTTTACTACTGTCTGCAGTTTTGACCCATCTTCTCATGATCAGTGCATGTCTGCAGTAGACTCAGATGTTTGGTACTTTGAAAGTGGGGCGACCAAACATATTACCTCGCAGCGTAGTTTCTTCTCTTCACTCGAGCCTGCCCCTACAGGGAATACTGTTACATGCGCCAACAACTCCGCTTATCCTGTTATGGGAGTTGGTAAGATCATTTTGACTACTACTGATGGTAGTTCTTTCACTTTGTCAGATGCTTTATTTGTGCCAGGGATCAAAAAGAATATGTTATCAGTTTCTGCATTAGCCAAGATTGGCTTGGTTGTGAAATTTATTGATGACAGGTGTACAGTTCATGATCTCTCAAATGGCGATGTGATTATTGCTTCTGGCATTTTATGTCGTGGGCTGTATAAGCTCACAGACTATGAAAGATCTGTAAATGATTCGGCATGTGCAGTTCAAGATTCTCACGCTATGTCAGATGCAAAGCTTTGGCATGCACGCTTTGGTCATCTGAATTTTGCTAGTTTGGTACGCCTGCAGAAATCTGAAATGGTGTCCTCTTTGCCCAAACTTGAGGCACCTGGAAAACATGTTTGTGAAGGCTGTATTTTGGGCAAAATGCACCGTTCTTCCTTTCCAAAAGATGGTTTAGTTCGAGCTACGTAGAAATTGCAGCTTGTACATACTGATGTCTGTGGTCCTATGCAGACACCCTCTTTTGGAAATTACCTTTACTTCGTGACTTTCATTGATGATTTTTCCAGGCATGCATGGGTATATCCACTCAAAGCAAAGTCCAAAGTGTTCATGTGCTTAAAACAGTTTTTGGTTTTGGCTGAAAATCTGTCAGCATGTAAAATAGGCACCCTCCGTTCTGATCGAGGGGGGGAATATATGTCTTCAGATTTTAATGCATTTCTGGCTGAACGTGGGATAAAACACCAGTGTACAGTGTCGTATACACCTCAACAAAGGGAGTTGCTGAACGGAAGAACAGGTCTCTCATGGAGATGGCGAGGTGTATAGTCAAGAGTCAGGCTTTACCTCATAGTTTCTGGCTTGAGGATGTCATGTGTGCAACATATGTACTGAACAGGTGTCCCACTAAAGCACTGCAGTCTATCACTCCATATGAGGCTTGGCATGAACGCAAGCCATCTGTTGCTCATCTGCGTGTTTTTTGTTGTTTGGCATATGCATTAGTGCCTGAACAACATCGCAGAAAATTGGATGATAAAGCAATTAAATGTATTTTTGTTGGATACAGTTCTGAAAGTAAAGGCTATCACCTGTATCATCCACAGACTAAACGCATTCTGGTTAGCCGTGATGTTGTATTTGTGGAAGATGCTATTCAGCCATTGCTTTCATGTACTAAGGAGACATCTGTTAGCTCCAAAGACATGTATGATACTTTGATGCCTCTTTTTAGAGGTGGACAGTCTAGTGCTGGTCCTAATGAGGCAACTTCTCAGCCTTTGCAGGTTTCATATGATGATGCAGATCATTCCATTTCTGATGCAGATTTACATGATGCACTTGCTGATGAGAGAGCTGATATTGAGCAGGCAAAAACTATGCCAAAATGGCTGGTGCAGACTTTGTGTGACAGCAAATTAGATGCACCTTTGTCATATCGTACTCGTTCAGGCTCTCATAGTGCCTCCTTTGCATCAGATTGCTATGCTATAGCTGCATCTAGTCTCTGTGATGAGAATGAGCCTGTTTCTTTTGATGAAGCACAGTATTCAGAAAATTGGATGGCTACTATGCAATCTGAATATGATGCTATAATGAAGAATGGTACATGGTCTTTATGTGACTTGCCTCCTGGCAAGAAGGCCATTGGCACTAAGTGGGTATACAAGCTGAAGCGTAAACCTGATGGTATAGTTGACAGGTATAAGGCTAGGCTTGTTGCAAAGGGTTATGCACAGGAAAGAGGCATTGATTTTGATGAGACCTTTGCACCTACATGCCGTATGACTACTGTTCGGAGCATTTGTGCACTTGCAGCCCATCATGGTCAGAATGTACATCAGTTGGACATTAAAACAGCATTTGTGAATGGTGACTTGCATGAAGAAGTGTATGTTTTTCAGCCCCGTGGCTTTGTGCAGAAAGGGCATGAAAACCAGGTGTGCAGGTTAAAGAAGGTGTTATATGGTTTAAAGCAAGCACCACGTGCTTGGTATGAGAAGATACATGCCTATCTGATTGCACATGGTTTTGAGAACAGTCCAACTGAAAGCACTCTATATGTTAAGCGTGCTACTGATGTGCTTCTGATCATTGTTGTCTATGTAGACGACATGTTGCTCACTGGTCCTATTGAGAAGCATAATGCTGATTTTAAGGCTGATTTGCATGCCTCATTTGAGATGTCTGATTTGGGGCATTTGCATCACTATTTGGGCATTCAGTTTATGCAAGTTGATGGTGGAATGGCTTTGCGTCAAACGAAATATATTGACACATTATTGCAGTGTTTTGGCCTTGAAGACTGTAAGCCTATTGCCACTCCTATGGAGACAGGTTTACGATTGAGTCTTCATGATGCTGGAGATGCATTTGATGTTGTTCTCTATCAGCAAGCTGTTGGATGCTTGATTTACTTATGCATTACTCAGCCAGATATTCGGTTTGCTGTCTCACAGATGAGCAGGTTTATGCATTGCCCAGGAGTCACGCATTGGAAGGCGGTTAAGCGCATCTTTCGCTACTTGAGTGGTACTCGGCTACTTGGGTTGTTTTATCCCAAGGGGGGATCACTACCGCCAGATTTGCATGCTTTTTCTAACTCAGATTGGGCTGGTTGCTATGACACTCGTGTGTCCACCAGTGGTTTTTGCTTCATGCTTGGTAGCTCATGTATATCTTGGTTGAGCAAGAAGCAGCCTACTGTGGCCACTTCCAGTTGTGAGGCTGAGTATAGGGTAGCTTTCACAGCGACTATTGAGTGTGTGTGGCTCAGACGCCTTATGGCTGATTTGGGTGTTGGCCAGTCTTCTGCCACCACCATCTTCACTGACAGTCAGAGCGCATTGGCAGTTGCGAGGAACCCTGTGTTCCATGCTCGCACTAAGCACATTGAGGTGCATTATCACTATGTCAGGGAGAGGTTCTCTACTGGGGAGATCAGCTTGGCATATGTGCCCACGCAGGAGAACATTGCAGACCTTTTCACGAAGGCTCTGCTTAGGGAGAAGTTTGAAGCTTTCCGCAAAGCTTTGGGCTTACTTCCTTTTGTGGAGTGATTTCCACATAGCTTGGCACTTCCTTATACATGAGTGCCAGCTCCTTGTTCACCGCATCACTCCCAGGGGGGATTTGTTGATATATTTAGGTAGTGATGTGTGTGAACACTCTAGGACCGCCGGGGCACTTTTTTCCCTCTTTAGGAGGTTTTTTTCCCCCGGCTTGTATATACGCCTATTGCCCTAATGGGCTACTTATCTTTGTACATTCTCTAGTAATACATTCAGTCTTGTGTGTTGTGCTCCAAGCTTCTTCTTCTTCCTTGTGTTGTTCGCGTGCTTCCGTAGACGTCTAACTCCAACAAGTTGCAGACCATACTGGTTTACAAAGCGAGCATCTCATCTACGTAACCTCCACTATAGCCCCGTTGATTGCACATGTCTTCAATTGGGCTATAGAGGAGCGTTTCCCAGAGAAGTGGACACAGCATAGTATCATGCCTATCCACAAATCTGGTGACGTTCTAGATCCAGGTACCTATAGGACTATCATGATTGGCCACACAATGGCCAAGTTATATGGAACAATTCTTCAGGCAAAGTTTAGCTCATATGCAATGGCAGAGGGCCTTCGAGCACCAAGCCAAGACGAGTTCAGACTAGCTTTTTCCACAATCAACCATATCTTCATCTTGCATTGTCTCGTTGATGGAGCAAAGGCAAGGAAGAAGAGGCTTTATTGTTGTTTTGTGGACTTCTGCAAGGCTTTTGATACAATTCCATGTGAGAGGCTATTCCAACCCCTATTAAGCCTTGGGATCCTGACCGAGATGATATGGGCCATCTACTTTTAGTATTTGATCAATGTCTACCCCTCATGAATGTATGCACATTTGTAAGGCCCCCATTATGAGGAGAAGCCAAGCGTGCATTACCCAATTGATGGGAATCCCAACTTGCATGTTGGATGAAGGTCATATTGGACCATGTAAGATATTGGATCGTGTATGGCAATTACGTGGGCAGTCACCGCCCATGTATAGTTGTCCATGGAAGGCCATCCATGATCCTATATATACATGACTTCTGCACTATCTGAGACATCAAATTGAGCCAGCATACCTCTACCTTGTATCTCCCTATCTAGAGTTGTCTAGATCACCATTTAAGCTCTACCTTGAGAGCGCAAGGGTGGACAACGCCATCATCTTTGTACTTGCTGCGAGTAGAAAATTGTTGAGATTCTCCTATATCTGTTATCTTCTCTTCTATTGCTCCTGTGTTATATTGCGTAACTATTGTCTTACATGGTGTCAGAGCCATAAGGTTCAAATAGCTTGAGAAGTATCACTATTTTAGCCTACTAGCAGACTAGAATATCAGTAGATTATTTGAGCGATTACATGATGGCTTCATCATCCAGCATTGGTCTTGGTGCTTCAGCTAATGTTAATGCTACACCTATTCGAATTCGCCCACGTGCATTCACTGAAGGGAAGTTGGATGGAACCAACAATACACTTTGGAAGTTCAAAATTTCTGTAATTTTGGACTCCTATGGATTACTTGACACTGTCATGGGACCGATGGGATTAGATCCAGAGCCTATACCAGTTGAAGATCTAACAAATTCAAGATTGATGATTTAGCCAGATCTAGATCTTCTACGAGCTTGGAAGAGGCGGAATGCTGATGCATTATGTGCGATTGTCACTAGTGTAAGTGATTCTGTGCTTACTTTAGTTCAACACACAACTAAAGCACATGAGGCTTGGGGCATATTGGCTCGTCAATATGAGACCAAGAACCACACTAGGATACAGAATTTAGAAAATCAGTTGGCAAACGAAAAGCATTCTGATTCTCAAAAGGCTGAAGATTTTATCAAACGGATAAAACATCTTCAAGATCAATTGGCTACAATTGGTGTTGTTATAACACCAGAAGAGCTGGCTTGATGCTTTTAGAAGAAGATATGCGACTGAAGAATCGGCAAAGTAAAAGTGATGCTGCATTCTCAGCAAATGCAAAAGGTAAAGGCTCTTCTGATGGATCAAAGAAGAAGCCAAAGAAGAAAAAGTTCACAGGAAGTTTCTTCTATTGTGAAAAGAAAGGCCATGCCATCAAGGTTGCAAAAAGAAGCAAGCTGATGAACGGAATGGGACTGTAAAATCATCGTGGAAGAACAAAGAGTCTGCAAATAACACAAAGCTGGAACTTTGGGTAGCTACTGAAGAGGTATGCTCATCTGCTCAAGCTCGTGTTGATGAACCATGGATTTTAGATAGTGGAGCTTCTCGCCATATGACCAGTAAAAAGGATTGGTATAGTTCCCTAGTGCCTCTGCGGGAATCCATCAATATAGTAGTGGGAAATGACTCCAAGTGTCCAACCGAAGGAACTCGAACCATCTCTTTTATCACTTCTAGGTGTTGAGAAAAAGTTATCCTATGTTCTCTATGTACCTACACTTAAAAGAAATTTGTTATCAGTTTTTGCAATAACAGATCGTGGACTCGAAGTTCACTTCAATAAGAGTAATGCAGAAATCATGGATTCATCAGGTAATGTTATAGATAAAGGCATACGACGGGATAACTTGTATGAGTTAAGTGCTTTAACTACTACAGAAGATAAAGATGTAAGTAGGTTATGGCACCAACGATTTGGGCATCTTGGATTTGTAGTTTTGAAGGAGATGCAAAGAACAGGGATGGTTGCTCATTTTCCTACATTTTCAGAGTTGCAGGAACCTTGTGAAGTTTGTATGATGGGCAAGCAACAACGAAAGGCATTTCCAAGAGAGACCAGCAATCGATCTCAAGCTCCTCTAAAGTTGATACATGTTGATCTCTGCGATAAAATGTCTACACCTGCTTTAGGAGGATCTTTCTACTTTTTGCTGTTAGTCGACGATTATAGTAGAAAGATGTGGGTTTATTTCATTTGAGAGAAGGTTGATGCTTTTGAAAAATTTAAAACGTGGCATAAGTATGTGGAAAATGAATCAAGAAGGAAACTGAAGAAATTCATATTAGATAGAGGAGGTGAATTCTTATCAACAGAATTCAATAATTACTGTAAGGAGCATGGTGTGAAAAGGCAACTTATCATAGCTCATACACCTCAACAAAATGGCATTGTTGAGCGCAGGAACAAGACAGTAGTTGAAATGGCTCGTTGTATGTTAAAGGCTCAAGACATGCCTGATTCATTCTGGGCAGAAGCAGTCAATACAGCATTCTACATCCTCAATCGAAGCTACACAAAAGCACTGAAGGGGATGACTCCTTAGGAAGCATATTCTGGTAAAAAGCCTTCACTTTTGCATTTCAGAATTTTTGGTTGTTTCTGTTATGCACATATGCCTGATTCAACAAGATCAAAGTTGGATTCAAAAAGCAAAAAGTGTATCTTCCTAGGATATAGTGAAGAGTCTAAAGCATACAGATTGTGGGATCCTGAGGAAGGGAAGATTTTTGTCAGCCGAGATGTGTTTGATGAACGACCACACTTAGTAGAAGATAAAGGTAAATCTACTATCTCATCAAACGGAGAAATATCTCACCTTGTGCCTATCAAAAGATAGGTTAAAGTTGAGGAGGAAGAAACATCTGATGAAGAAATTTCCTCAATAAAAATCCAACCAGTTGTAGCTGCACAGCGTAAACCCCTACCGAAGTGGGCACAACAACTCTTTGATGATCACAATCCACATGTAGATGTACCAGAATCATCCTCGGATGGATTACGAAGGTCAAAGAGAATAGAGGAGCAAAGAAGAGCCTCAGAACACATTGTTAACATGGCTCTAATGACAGATATCATGGGCTCGATAAAGGAACCTAGCACCATTGAAGAAACCCTTGATAATCCAGGTTGGAGAGAGGCAATGCAGTCTGAGTATGATAGTATACTTAAAAATGATACATGAGATTTTAGTCGACTTGCCGCCAAAGAAGAAGGTAATAGGTACTAAATGGATTTGGAAAGCTAAGTATAAAGCAGATGGAACATTAGAAAAGTATAAGGCAAGATTAGTTGCACAGGGTTTTTCACAGATCGAAGGATTTGATGTTCAAGAAACTTTTGCACCAACAGCACACATGACAACTATTCGGATGGTACTTGCAGTACTTGCACAAAAGGCCTGGCCTATTTTCCAGATGGATGTCAAATCTGCATTTTTGAATGGTCACCTCAAGGAGGAGGTATATGTATCTCAACCACCAGGTTTTGAGGTGCCCAATTCACAAAATAAAGTTTGTAAGTTGAAGAAAGCTTTGTATGGACTTAAGCAAGCTCCACAGGCATGGTACCAACGGATAGATAATTTTTTCAAAAATATGGGTTTTGAAAGAAGTACTTCTGATGCTAACTTGTATGTAACGAAAAGGGATAGCAAGCTAGTTGTTGTCATTGTATATGTAGATGATTTGATCATTACAGGAGATCATCAGGAACTCATCAATCAAACTCGGATCAGCTTGGGAACTGAGTTTGAAATGACAGACTTAGGTCTACTCCATTTTTGTCTGGGAATTGAAGTAGGAAGGATGGCATTTTCATCTCACAACAAAAATATGCCAAAGAAATTCTCAAGGCATTTGGAATGATGGATTACAAGCCAACTAGCACACCTATAGAGGTAAATCATAAGCTATCTATGGATGATAACATGCCTGATGTAGATGCTAAGAAGTATAGGAAGCTCGTTGGAAGTCTTATTTTTCTGTGCAACACTAGACCAGACATTTGAAATTGTTGGAGTATTAAGGAGGTTTTCCAACAAACCTAAGGAGAGTCACTAGAATGCTGGAATGCGAATTCTAAGGTACATTGCAGGAACCTTGGATTTTGGTATTTTTTATACCACAGGTGACACACTCCAAGGATATTGTGATTCAGATTGGGCTGGAGATTGTGATTCTAGAAAATCAGCTTCTGGATATTGTTTCTCACTTGGTTCAGGAATATTTTCTTGGGTAAGTAGAAAGCAACCAACTCTCGCACTCTCCTCCACTGAAGCAGAGTACAAAGCAGCTTGTTTTGCTTCTTGTGAGGAAGTCTGGTTAAGGAGAATCCTTGCATATCTAGGCTTTCCATCAAATATGTCGACTGTACTCAAGTGTGATAATCAAAGTTGTATGGCTATTGCAAAGAACTCAGCATTTCATGCTCGCACCAAGCACATAGAAGTACAGTACCATTACATTCGTGAGCTAATTGAAGATGAAATTGTGGAGCTAGAATATTGCCCAACAAAGGCAAATTGTGCTGACATATTCACTAAAGCACTTGGAAGAGAGCAACTAAACAAGCATCTTCAACACATGGGCATAGAACCGAAACCTACTTGATTTTTCATCGGTAAACATTGAGGGGGGGTGTTAGTATATGATCAATGTCTACCCCTCATGAATGTATGCACATTTTGTAAGGCCCCCATTATGAGGAGAAGCCAAGCGTGCATTACCCAATTGATGGGAATCCCAACTTGCATGTTGGATGAAGGTCATATTGGACCATGTAAGATATTGTAAAGAAAGGGAGTTACCAGGGTCCCCAAATGTGGGGTCCGGGGCAATGGGAGCAACCCCGGCTGGGGGGTCCAAGGGGGCCAGTGGGCCCCCTGGCTGGGGGGTCCCAAGGGGCCAACGGGCCCCCTGGTGGGGGTCTGGGGGCAGCGCCCCCGGCACGACGATAAAGGGAATATTCCATGGAATATTCCTTGTCGGAGTCAGAAATCATTTATATTTGTTAGGTCGGTTCAACCGGCCTAAGCCGTGTATGGCAATTACGCAGGCGGTGGCCGCCCACACTCTACCGCCCATGTATAGCCGTCCATGGAAGGCCATCCATGATCCTATATATACATGACTTCTGCACTACCTGAGACATCGAATTGAGCCAGCATACCTCTACCTTATATCTCCCTATCTAGAGTTGTCTAGATCACCATTTAAGCTCTACCTTGAGAGCGAAAGTGTAGACAACGCCATCATCTTTGTACTTGCTGCTAGTAGAAAATTGTTGAGATTCTCCTATATCTGTTATCTTCTCTTCTATTGCTCATGTGTTATATTGCGTAACTATTGTCTTACATCTACACTCTCTACAAGAAGGTGTTTGGTCGAGTTCAATGCCGTGCAGGTTTATCAAAGCCCGTTGCTAGCACCATTGGTGTTAAGCAAGGTTGTCCACTCTCCCTGACACTTTTTGAGCTTTACATTGATGAGATCTCCGATTACATACTATGAGTAGGCTAGGAGGGGAGCAACCTAGGAGGTACCCCAGTTCACACTCTTTTATATGCTGATGACATTGTTTTGATTTCAGAATCACCTGAGGGGCTTCAACGCCACCTCGGAGCCTTGGATGACTTTTGTACACATAGAGGATTGGTTGTGAACCTTGGCAAGACCAAGGTCATGATCTTTCACACATCCAATGCAGTGACGAGTGCAGCCATCTTCACCATAGCAGGACGGAAGGTCGAGGTGGTTACTTCATACGTCTACTTGGGAGTTACTTTCACCAGTCTATCAAGACCTTTCGCCATGAGGCAGGCAGCTATTGAGAGACTCTCCCGAGGGTATGCAGCCCTAGCCACACCGGAGCACAGATGCCATCAAGCACACTTCCATGAACCCCACACGAAGGAGTGGCTTTTCGACACACTAGTCACCCCCACCTTGATGTACTTAGCATGCCTCGATCAGTTCACACAAATTGAGAGGCCGCAAGTATGTATGATCTCGCACTTGTTCCGTAGCAAGTAGACCATACCACATGACATCATCCGAGCATAGCTCTTTGCACCACCCATGGTCCTCGAGGCACTATTCCACACAATAAGCTTCATTCAGAGGGTGAGGGAGTTTCCACACAATAGACTCTCTCGTAGGGCTTTTGAGGCAGCTATACAGTTATCTCAGAGTGTGCATGATAGAGCCAAGTACTCACAGGTGAGAACTTGGTTCGCAACACATGAGCTTGATATGGAGAGTCTACCACCTTTTTAGTAGGACTCAGACTCACCTTACTATCACTTCTCTCGCAACTAGAGGAATATGGTGCTCATACAGGACCTATGAAGGCTCTACATCATGAGAGTATGGAGAACACCTGGTTTAGAGGAGAGGATATCAGATTATAGAGACCAGTTTCTCACCATTATGTCTAATGGATTCATACAGAGACCACACTATATGGACATCTATATGCCACACAAACTCGAGATCAAGTAAGAGACATAGTGGGGTCTCGAGAGCACGGCTGATCTCGAAACTATGTAGAGAGCAGCTGCAGAGTGAGGAGCATTTCGTATGTCGATGCAGAGCATAGACTCGTATTATGGACAGATATGAGACTTTGTTCACAGGACAGCCCACCCTACGAGAGATTATGGACTCGAGATCAGAGATAGTTGGGACATTTCTTGATAGAGATTCAGACACATAGAGATGCACTGTTACCACAAACACACAGCTCCACAGGTGGAGAGGAGACAGCTACAGTTCATCTATTTTTCCCAGAGGTCTAGAGTCCCCCCCCCCCCCCCCCCCCCGAACCAGATTCCCAGCGAGGAGTGATACAGCAGGCTGAGGTGAGTCCAGCTAGACAACGACCACGAGTCACAGGGCTCATAGGAGTGAGGCTATACCATTGCCAGATAGAGGAGATTCGAGCCCGACATTGTAAGGACACTGTGGAGCGAGTATCCCAAATGAGAGCGGATCCTATAGCTTTCATACGGCAGCCCTAGCATTGGCTTCACCTATGTATCATATCCTCCACCCCTCCATTACCACTAGATGGAGCTAGTAAGATAGATGCACTTTCATGATTGTATTGCCCTCAGCATATAGACATGCATATACCCCCAGAGATAGGGCTCTATCACCCTTAGTATTTTACCACCCATGATCGAGACTAGATTGTATTAGCTTTTTTTTATCTTCTTTTACCTTTGTGATAACCGGATGACATCCGCATCATGTATCTTATGTTTTGTCTCATAGACCGACTTTGGCCTGCCATAGACGTAAAAAAAAAAATCTCCCCCTCTCTCTCTCTCTCTCTCTCTCTCTCTCTCTCTCTCTCTCTCTCTCTCTCTCTCTCTCTCTCTCTCTCTCTCTCTCTCTCTCTCTCTCTCTCTCTCTCTATCTTTCTATCTCTTTATCTATCTATCTTTCTATCTCTCTATCTATCTATCTCTCTATCTATCTACCTCTCTATCTATCTATCTCTATCGCTCTCTCTCTACTGTGTCTTCTATAGCCATCCATGTCTGGCTTCTTGTATGAATACGAGGGGTTTAGAGAAGACCCTGATGCCCACGAAAGGGTGAGACCGTCTCTACACTGACACCAATTTTTATGCAGAGGTGAAGCTGAAAACCGGTCAGTTGTGTGATGCTCTCGAAAGAATATTGAAGACACACCAGATGGAGAAATGGCTGCCAACCCCCCTTGCAACCTTACATCTTTATAGATATGTCATGAGCACTATGCTCCATTCCTTTCCACCGACCACACCTGACTAAAGGGTGGTTCACACCTGAAGGCTTCATAGCCTTCCGTCTTCTCTCTAGCGCAGGTGAAGCTGAAAACCAGTCAGTCGTGTGATGCTCTCGAAAGAATATAGAAGATACACACACCAGATGGAGAAAGGGATGCCACCCCCATTGCAACCTTACATCTTGTAGATACGTCATTAGCACTATGCTCCATTCCTTTCCACCCACCACACCTGACTACAGGGTGGTTCACATCCGAAAGCTTTATAGCCTTCCATCTTCCACCTGACTCAAGGGTGGTTCACATCCGAAGGCTTCATAGCCTTCTATCTTCTCTTCATAGCCTTCCATCTCCACACTGACACCAATTTTTATGCAGAGGTGAAGCTGAAAACCGGTCAGTCATGTGATGCTCTCGACAGAATATTGAAGACACACACACCAGATGGAGAAAGGGCTGCCACCCTCCCTTGCAAGCTTACATCTTTATAGATATGTCATGAGCACTATGCTCCATACCTTTCCACCCACCACAGCTGTCAAAAGGGTGGTTCACATCCGAAGGCTTCATAATAGCCTTCCATGTTCTCTCTAAGGTTCTATACCTTAATCATAATGTAGCAGCCTAGAAAAATACTGTGTATCTATTCTCCATGTCCTCTCCACAAATAATCCACCCTCTATCCCTATACAAATAAAGATGCTCATGGACAAGGTTACTGATAGCACAACATTACATCACAGAATAGTAAACCAAGGAATCTCTCAACAACTTATCAATGCCACAAGCAATAAATTGTGATGCACATACAAGCTGCTCAATGAAATTCGACATTCATGTAAGGATATCTTCTTAGAATAACCAGAAAAAAACACTGAAAATTTGCGAGCATCCAATTTTTAAAGAGTATTGCTTGTGTGGAGCTCATCAGAATATCCTTCCTTAAAAGAATGTGAGTATTCTGACACCAAAACTACTATGTCTTTTAATTAGGCAAACGACCTGATGCACAACGCATCCCACCTTGTTTATGTAAATCTTCATAGTTACATTAAGTGCAATTCAGAACAAATTTTATTGTGCATCTTTACAAGAGAATTCTGAATGTGTATCTAAACATGTTGGTGGATATTGAGTGTAGCAAAGAAAAAACTTGGGTTCATGCAGGCTTATGTACTTCAAATCTTCATCAAAGAGCACTCTCATGTCTAGGCATATCAAACATACATTCCTCCAAAATAGCATACATGTATGCAAAGATCTCAAAATTCCGTTAGCTTACCATTCCTCAAAATGTGAGTAGAGTAAAGCCACAAATATAGTTGTTCTGAATGCATTCACAAAAGACACTATCCAATTCAAAAAATACATCAATGGACAAAAGTATTCTGTGCTGGTTCTGAAGGACTCTATTTGTCACGAAACATAGATCCTGCATTCTACCCTATAATTTGATTGGAATGTAACATATGTTTCTGACAAACTTTCACAAAAAACAATATGAGCCAGAACTGGTGAAGACTACATTAAATGCACCGCTCAGGATTGAAGATCAGTTTTATCTCTGATTCTATTAGTGGATCATTTATTTGAGGTGCTATACATGTTTGTATAGCCTCCCCATCACCATGGCTCATAATGTGCATGAAAATTCTAAACATTAACAGCTATTCTCCTCAAAAACACAGTATAAAACAACAAAACCCAAAAATCATTCCCAAAGCTATCACTGCAATCGCCAGAAACACTATTCTGGAAAGTCAAGCTTTTGTATAAGAAATCACCTGCTTGTGTATCAACAAATCACCTCACAATGCAATTCATTCCTGGATTTTAAAACCATATCTTCCAGATGCCAGGCACAAGGTTCCTGTCAATTAACAAGTACAGGATATGAGCTAACTAATACCAAAGGCCAAGTACTAAGTGAACTCTCCAGAAGACATCCTCAAGATCAGTATATTTTCCAGCATAATACTGTACTACCCAGCCTAAAGAGAAGGTACATAATGGATAAGAAGAATGGAAGCAGAATAGCAATGGAGAAATACGCTTACCTCTCCAATCATTGAGCCTTAACAGATTTCTTAAGGATCTTCAATCACAACTTAAATGACACTCAGAACTATGAGTGGACAGGTCACGAGCTTTCTCAGCAAGTAGATCAATTAGATGGTACAATACCTTTTGATTGGATTGAGAAAACATAACGATGCATTGTGTTACTTCACATTCTCAAATAACGTAAGCCTACAAAGACCAAACCTGCATTTACCTGAAAGGGGTTTTTTTTTGTTTGGGGGGGGGCCGGGGGGGGGGGGGGGAGAGAGAGAGAGAGAGCTGTTTTTCCTTTTTTTTTTTGGTGGTGTGGGGGGGAGGGGGTGTGTGGGGGTGGGGGGGGTTTTTGTGTTGTGGTTGCGCATGAACCACGTACACGCATGAATGCATTATGCATTACATGCACGTGCACATGCCCACATGAGCATGCATGCACATGCATACAGGTGCATGAGAGAGAGAGAAGTGATAATGGTGCCAATTTGAGAGAAATATAAATACTTTTAATTCTTCATGAAGGAAAAATCAATAACCAATCAATTTACAACGGTAAATAACATTTCAACAGGTCATTCTGCTCTAATGACCTTCATGGAATGTCCGAATGAATACTCACGTTAGAATGCTCCATGAATGAAAGAGCTCTTTCTTAGTGAATCCCAGTATTTTCTCTTGACGTCATAAACCAAAAAGTTAAGAAAGATTGAATCTTGATGAACCAGCATGACTTCAGTATAGAACTCTTTTATTGAGGACTCACAGGAGCTCTCAAGCATGTTTTTCAGCATAACTGTATACAACTGACCGCAACGTCTTGACAAAGGCAAAGCTGGGTGCAGATATCCTTACTAATCAGAGTCAGAGCCCGTATCATTTCCACCTTGCCTGACACTACTTTTCTTTGTCTTGCCCCTTTGCATTGACATCTCTCCATCTAATGTTAACATGTTAGACTTTGCCAGCCTCTCTTCAAGCTCTTCTGTGGTGAATTCATCAGTACCACCCAGTTCATCAAAGCCCACCTGGAAATTCAACACACAAATGTACCGGTTTAGCTCCCTCTCCTCCAATGCACCCAATCTCTCTCTCCTTCACATTTCCCACTCTCCTTCCTATGATATCCTTCTTCCTCACTTCCGAATCCTAACTGGGTTTTCCTTCCTATCTCCCTTCCATGTGCTCTCCTTGCCCCTACTATTCATTCTCTGCATTTTCGCAGTCCCAAAATATATAAATGCATGCCTAGGTAGATATGAGGACCTTTGGTGATAGCTTGTCTGCAATTCTATTATACCATAACGGACTATGAAGTCATGTATTTAGCCTTGAACTATCAAAGACATCTAGGTTCAGTGAAGTGCTTTAACACATCGAGACTCCTAAAATAATGTTCGTTGTGGTTTTCAAAGGAAACATAAACAATTCCCCATCCCAAAACACACTTGTATGTGCGAGTGAATGTGCATGTGTGTGTGTGTGTGTGTGTGTGTGTGTGTGTGTGTGTGTGCGCGCAAGCGCACATGCGCACTCACATGAGTGCACGAGCACCTGCTGCTTTTCAAAGAAAACTACATAACCTTCCTCTATTACACCTTCCCTCCATCCCCACCATCTTTTCCTCTTCTGGTTTCTATCATTTGAGCTAGAGTTCCGCGGGGGGGGGGGATGTTTAGGGAGTCAACTTACCACATAATCATCAACTTTCGTATTCTTGATCAAGGCCAAAGTAGGAAGAACAACTATTTTTAATCGTTCTGTCAAGAACGGACTTTTCTCTGCATGGATTTTAACAAATCTTGTTTCAATGTGCTTTGCTGCTAGAAAAGCCATATGTTTGTCCATAACCTACAACAGAAATACAGACATACATGTCGTCTTTAGCAATCAAGATGAAACATTAAAAGAAAAGCATTCAAACACAAACCTTGCAAGGCCAATTCTCCCTATAAAAGTGACATACTATTTTCTCACTATTCTTGGCTGCAGCAAAAAAATCTTTTTCAGACAAGAGTTCTTGATATTCTCCGTGACCATTAGCAATCCAATGGCTCTTTTTTGCTGCCATCTTCTTCAACTGCTGCAACCTTCTTTCTCTCAGCATTTCTAGGTCATCATCATCTAATCTGTCCAGCTTTGAAATCTCCTCATCCAGTTTGTCTTCTACAGCTTTTGCTACTGTAAGTACTTGTTGCTCAACTACCTGAAACAGTCTCTCTCTCTCTCTCTCTCTCTCTCTCTCTCTCTCTCTCTCTCTCTCTCTCTCTCTCTCTCTCTCTCTCTCCCTCTCCCTCTCCCTCTCCCTCTCCCTCTCCCTCTCCCTCTCCCTCTCCCTCTCCCTCTCCCTCTCCCTCTCCCTCTCCCTCTCCCTCTCCCTCTCCCTCTCCCTCTCCCTCTCCCTCTCCCTCTCCCTCTCCCTCTCCCTCTCCCTCTCCCTCTCCCTCTCCCTCTCCCTCCCTCCCTCCCTCCCTCCCTCTCTCTCTCTCTCTCTCTCTCTCCCCCTCTGCCCAGCGCGGCCCTGCCCCCGCTCGGGCTGCCCCGCTGCCCTGCCTCATCTCGGCGCTGCCCAGCCTCACTGCCCGACGTCCCCTGCCCGTCACCACTGAGCCTTCCTGATCCAACCCGTCGCCCACGTCCCCCGCTCCCGCCACAGCCGTCGACATCATGTATCCATACGACCAAAGCCCTAACCTTAAAATACCAAAAAAACCTAACCCTAACCCTAACCCTAGCCATAACCTAACCCTAACCCTAACCCTAACTTTGACCTGAAAACCCTAACCCTAACCTTAACCCTAATCCCAAACCCTAAGAAACTCTCTCTCTCTCTCTCTCTCTCTCTCTCTCTCTCTCTCTCTCTCTCTCTCTCTCTCTCTCTCTCTCTCTCTCTCTCTCTCTCTCTCTCTCTCTCTCTCTCTCTCTCTCTCTCATGGCTCCCAAGAGGAACAGTTGGCCACCTTAGAGCATGCCCTTTGAGAGTTGATAGGAAAACACAAGAAAGAAGGAGATTCTGCACTGAACGGGGTTACCCGTAGAGTTGTCGCCCTCGAAGCCAAGGTGGCAACCTTGGAGAAGGAAAACGAATCCCTTCGGGAAGAGATTCTCGCTACCCGCAAGCAGCACTCACGAGACCTGGAGGAGTTGCACACTGCGCTTACTGATATGAAAACGAAACTGGACAGCATGCACGAGGAGGGGGAGATCGCTCCACATCTAGAGGACATTCGGGTGACTATCAAGAAGGAGTGTATGGAGGTGGTGCAGAACGAGCTTGAGACTAAGAAAGATGGATGGGTCGAGGTTGTCAAAAAGAACCTTCGACAGGAGGCAAAGAAGAACCACCACCATGAGGAGATCCACATAGTGCATACCACCATTGAGGAGGAGCGGATGCGACAGGCCCGCAGGCTCAATGTTCGCGTCTCCGGCCTCACAGAGACAGACGGATCACCAGAGCAGGACGGGTGTCGCTTGTGCACATTACTTGGATACCGCGCAGATGAGCCTCTCCCTTTCACTAGAGTATGGAGAGCAGGACGGGACACCACACGGAGCAGAGCACTTATCCTTCAGTTCTCAGATGAGGCCAGGAAGAGAGACTTTCTCAGACGACGGGCGGTACTACGCACTACACCGGGCACCCCCATCTATTTGGATGACGACCTCACACGGATGCAGGTAGAGCACAGACGGTCATGCATGCCACGTGTCCTCCAGGCCAGACGAGAGGGACATCGTGCCCTCTACAGACACGGTCGGATCATCATTGAGGACGGCCCATTGACTAGGGATTCGTGGCCTATGAGAAAGCACAGCAGGAGGTGCACATTGCAGTCTGGAACTGCAATGGATCTTTATGGACACATCCAGGGCACCTCGAGGAGGTGATGGAGGGCAGAGACATTATCTTCTTGACAGAGACACATGAGAGCCCGGGGAGGAGCCTACCGAGGATTGAGGGCTATATGTGGGAGTAAGCTCACCACCGCAAGATGAGAAAGCACACCACACGAGGATCAGGAGGAGTAGCCGTGCTCTATAGACAGTCGTTACAGCACAGGGTACAGGTGGTAGCCAGAGACCCAGAGGCACGTTTCATGTGGATACGTTTGCAGCTATCAGAGGAGAGAGCAGCATACTTCGCCGTATGCTATATTGCACCCATTGGTTCACGCTTCACACATTCCCCTGAGCAGCTATCAAGAGGGGAGGGACCAGACACCACATCGCCATATGACTGCCTCAGTGACACGATTATGGAGTATACCGGGATGGGTGAAGTCTTCCTTGTAGGAGACTTCAATGCCCGCACTCAAAGCCACCAGTGTGATATCTACCACTTTGACGACCCTGAGATGCTTCGTACCATAGAGGACATGCCTACACTCAGAGCCTCAGCCGACACCGCCACACCCACCTTATATGGCCGACACTTACTCCAGATGGGAGCAGCACACCGTCTCGTTATATATAATGGGATGGAGAGCTGGCCCACCTCGCGCGGTCTCACCTGCATTCCACCCACGACACCACAGGGGGGCAGTGTGGTAGACTATGTTATCGGACCCCCGGAGGCGACACATCTGATCACCTCATTCACTATCCCACCCTTACCGATTGGAGCTGATCACGCATATCTTTCCCTATCCATTCGCGGCTCACCATGCATACCCCACCACGTCACCACACAACCACGAGCCCGTACCACCATTCACTTTAGACATGAGCTAGCACATATCTATAGCTCCCATGTTCGAGAGCGCATCTACTCCCTTGATCCCTCTTCCTCCTTGGACACCCTCACCGCCCACTTCTCCTCGATCCTCCATACATCTGCTACTCTCAGCTTCCCATACACCACCCACAGCACTGCACATCCGACACGGCTGGGGCATACACCCCAGAATAGATGGTACGATCAGGAGTGTAGGCGACTATACCGACATCTCAGAGCACAGAGTATCTTGGGATCCATCACAGAGAGGGAGGCACGACGACAGATGCGAGCCCTCACACGCCGGAAGCGGCGAGCTTTCGAGGAGCGACAGGAGGCAGAGTTGATCGACCTTCTCATGAGTAGGGATTGTGCCACCGCGTGGAGGGCACTACGTGAGCCACGTCCACCTACACCCATAGCAGATCCTCCGACTTGGCACACCTACGCCCAGAGGTTATATGACGTCCCAGGACAGCCACCATTACCGATTCCTTCCACACCGCGTCCGGAGATATCCACCCTCTTCACAGCAGGCATGGTACGACAGGCCATCCATAGGCTACAGCATGGCCGTTCAGCAGACCACACGGGGCTACAGGGAGAGCACTTTATATACGCAGAAGATGTAGTTTCCCACTTGATCGCCCATCTCTTCAACCGTGCTTTGGTTGAGGGATTACCCGACTCATGGACTATGCATACCATTACGCATATCCATAAGTCCGGCGATATGATGGACCCAGGGAACTACAGGACTATTATGATAGGCCATATACTGGCCAAGATCTATGGGGCAGTACTAGAGGCAAAGCTCAGTACACACGCTGAGGCAGCGGGGATCAGAGCACCCGGCCAGGCAGGCTTCCGCCGCACTTTCTCCACCATCGACCACATCTTCGTGCTTCGTTGCTTGATTGAGAGCGCGAAGGCGAGGAAGCAGAGACTATACTGTTGCTTTGTGGATTTCCTCAAAGCCTTCGACATGGTCCCTCGAGAGAGACTACTACGGAGGCTCCAGGAGTTACAGCTTCCATCAGACATGATATGGGCCATCCACGCTTTGTATGCACGAGTCACAGGCAGGGTACGCTGCCCCGGCGGTCTATCAGACAGCCTTGTTAGCACCATTGGTGTGAAACAAGGTTGCCCTCTCTCACCCACTCTCTTCGGTCTCTACATCGACGAGATCACGGAGTATATACAGCGAGCAGGAGGGCGAGGAGGAGAGCTCGGAGGTACGCCAGTACATATCCTATTATATGCTGATGACATTGTCCTGCTCTCAGAGCCACAGGAGGGGTTGCAGTCACATTTACAGGCGCTCGATACCTTTTGCATGGAGAGAGGACTCACAGTGAACCTTGGCAAGACCAAGGTCATGATCTTCCATACCTCCATGACAGTACGCCATCGCGCCCCTTTCACAGAGACTGGAGGACAGATAGAGGTAGTGGACTCCTACGTCTACCTAGGTATCACCTTCTCGGGCAGCACAGGGGTATTCTCCATGGCACATGCTGCGAGAGATAGATTGACGCGAGGTTATGCGGCACTTGCAAGATTGGAGAGACGCTGCTTTCAGACACATTTTCAGGAGCCCCGGACTAAGGGGTGGCTCTTTGACACTCTAGTGACACCCGCATTGATGTACGCAGCAGCAGTATGGGCACCAGGGATCACAGAGGCGATGTGGACGCAGATTGAGAGGCCCCAGATCACCATGATATCACGCTTGCTGCGCAGCAAGCCCTCCGTCCCACATGACATTATACGAGCTGAGCTTGGCACACCACCGATGCTAGTGGAGGCCCTCTTCCAGTTGGTGACCTTTATTCTGAGAGTCAGAGAGCTCCCCACTAGCCGACTCACCAGGCTTGCATTTGAGAGCTCTAGACATTTGGCAGAGACAGGGCATGAGAGAGTATGGTATGCATAGACTTACCGATGGTTAGCAGACCATGGCATGAGCATTACGGATCTCCCCCCTTTTCAGTATGACCTCTCTTCCCCCCACATTACCCTCTCTCGTTCGGAGAGGAATAGGATCATCCGTCAGGACCTACTACAGATACACGTCAGGGAAACATGGATAGCACCACGGGAGCCTCTTCCCACAAAGAGGCAACACTACAGAGAGCACTTCCTGACTGTGACAGCGGATGGTTTCATTCAGAGACCACGATACATGGATACATATATGGCACCAGCTGAGAGAGTGGCCATTGGGCAGCTCAGAGTATCATCACACCAGCTTGAGATTGAGATTGGGCGAGCCACACATACCCCCAGGGATGAGCGATTATGTAGGATATGTAGAGAGGAGGTGGAGGACGAGGAGCACTACACATGTAGATGCCAGGCATATGAGGACATCAGAGACCGCTACCCACAGCTCTTCAGGGGGCCTAGAGAGATCAGGGCTTTATTGGGGACAGAGGACCAGCGCCCTCTAGGTCGTTTCCTAGTAGACCTCCAGCACCGCCGCGCATCACTCCTCCAGCAGCAGATGGAGATACACCTGGCCCCCCCTCCTCAGACTTATATTATAGATTTTTTCAGACCCACATGCACTCGAGGGCCCAGCTCGATGCGGGGTGTCACATTACACAGAGCAGAGGAGCTTAGACGACAGCGTCGACGACCGAGACCCCTTGTCCGGAGAGCTCGTCCACATCAGAGAGAGATTCAGGCGATTCACGCACGCCATGACATGGAGATACAGGGACATCAGCAGCGCACCCCTATCGATTTGGACGCCCAGAGCATTTTGAGGATCGCCATGATGCCTTACCCACCGATGCATTATATCCTACACCCACTCCAGGCATTTAGGGGGTTTTGATACCATCGAGCCTCCCCTCCCTATGCATATCATATTTGTATCTCACCTATTGAGCATATAGAGTGCATACCCATAGCACCCCACACCCTTGATGCCAGCTACTATCCCTCCTTTTATACCCGTTTGTAGTACTCACACTTTATTTTCGTTTTGGATCACAGTGGATTGGATCATACTGATGTATATGTTTTGTCTCATAGGCCGATTTTGGCCTCTAATAGACGTTAAAAAGTCTTTCTTTCTTTCTCTCTCTCTCTCTCTCTCTCTCTCTCTCTCTCTCTCTCTCTCTCTCTCTCTCTCTCTCTTCTCTCTCTCTCTCTCTCTCTCTCTCTCTCTCTCTCTCTCTCTCTCTCTCTCTCTCTCTCTCTCTCTCTCTCTCTCTCTCTCTCTCTCTCTCTCTCTCTCTCTCTCTCTCTCTCTCTCTCTCTCTCTCTCTCTCTCTCTCTCTCTCGTGCGGATATGCAGCTTTAGCCATGTGTTGGAATTTGGGGCCCCAGGATCTTCCAATACTAAAAACCTTTGAGCATACACACTTAATTAAACAAGATGATAAGTGAGAGATAGAAAGAGACTTGAGACAAGAATAAGTAATGTAAGCGAATTGCTTACTCACTAATATAGATGGCCGAATTACAAAATGGGAGTACTAATCAACCATATGATGGTGCACTCACTAGATGGAAGAATAGACAAGATGATGATGATGTACAGAATTCAGATTATGCTATTATAATCTGAGTATGTGTGAAGCAAATGAGCAACGGAGTGAGCCTAACCTCTCAAGATAGTGCAACAAATCAGAAAATCAGCAAACCCTAATTCTGAAATTAGGGTTCAGAAACCCTAAAACAGAATATAGCATTAACTTACAAAAAATAGCTGCTCCAAAATTGTAGAAGACTCCTTGCTCTAAGAGAATAATCTCCTCTTCACCTCTCCTTAGCCTCCAAAGCTTCAGAACTCCAAAACTGACTCTCTATCAGCATCAACTCAAGAAGTGACTCCTTGAATGTCAAAAAGTGTTGCCAAGATGTCTCTTATATAGTTTTTGTCTCCATCCATAAAGCAAGGCATTGATTTTAGCGAAAAAATCTGATCACAAATAAAAAAGCTGCTATCGTTTTCTTTTTATTTATTTACTCGCAAATATAAGCTTTTCGTTGGTTTAAAAAACTATTCGCCATTTTTTTTACTTGCTTTATTTTTAATCGCTAATATTGAGTGCTTTTGCCATCTACTACAACTATAACCTAGCTTTTTGTGTTTTGTACACCAAGAACCTCAGAAATATGCATCCCATCATTTTAGGGCAGAAACTAGGGTTTGAGTTTTCTCCTAATTCTGACCTTTGATGACAGAATGAAGCATATTACTAGATAGCTCTCATGAAACTCTATCTTTCTAACCTGAAAAAGTTTTACCCAAAATGTAAAAAAAAATGGCTAAGTCCTAACTTGGATTGTTGGAGATTGAACATATGTACATTGATTTCTAACAATCCCTGCTTCAATGTCATACTGGTACAAGCTTCAGTAATCGGCACATCTTCTCATGACTATCTCTAGTCAATGCTTTGGTAAATATATCTACAACATTTTCACTAGAAGGAACATAAACCAACTCAATGTGCTTCTTTGCTATCTGTTCTCGAATATAGTGGTAGTGAACCTCTATATGTTTTGTCCTTGCATGATGCACTGGATTCTTTGCTATAGCTATTGCACTCTGGGCTATCTGAAAATATTTGAATGGGTTCATGTACTCTTACATCTAGATAACTGAAAATCTTCTGCCACCAAACGGACTCCAAAGTAGTTGTAAATGCTGCACGATATTCAGCTTCACATGATGAAGTTGCAATAGTGGGTTGTCTCTTCGAAAGCCATGAAATAAGATAATCTCCAAGATAAAAACAAAAACCACTCGTACTTCTTCTTGTGTCTCTATCACCTTCCCAATCAAAATCTGAAAATCCTTTTAGTAATAAATGTGTAGATTTCAAAAATACCATAGCATAATTTAAAGTTCTCTTCAAATATCTGAAGATCCGCTTTACTGCTTTCCAATGTAACGTTGTCGGATTATGCATGAACCTTGATACTTGAGAAACTGCAACTGTATATATCAGGACGTGTATTACAAAGATATATCAAGCATCCAACTGCATGACAATATAAAGTAGCATCAAATGATTCTTCATTTGCTACTATTTGTAAAGACGCATTCTGATCCATAGGTGTTTGCATAGGTTTAGCTTCAGTCATCTGAAACCTTTCTAATAGTTTTCCAATGTACTTCTGCTGTGTCATATAGATACACTCATCTTTAAACAGAAACTGAATCCCAAGATAATAATGCAAAATTCCTAAATCATTTATATCAAATGTCTGCTTCAATTGTTCTTTGAACATCTGCAAATCTTCATCTCTGGGACCTGTGACTATAATATCATCCACATAAATGATTGCTATAATTAACAAACCTGTTTCAGCTTTGACATAAAGAGTTGGAGCTACATCTGAGTTATGGAAACCAATGGATAAAAGATATGTGTGTATCTTTTCATACCATGCTCTAGGTGCCTGTTTTAATCCATACAAAGCTTTTATAAGCTTACATACTAAGTGTTCTTTACCTGTTTCTTCAAAACCTTCTAGTTGCTGAATATATACATCTTTATCTAAATCCCCATTTAGAAAAGCAATCTTTATGTCAAGTTGATATACATTCCAATCAAAATGTGCTGCAAAAGCAAGTATTGACCTAATAACTATCATCCTAGAGGTAGGAACAAATGTCTCATCATAATCAATACCTTTTTGTTGTGCATATCCTTTGACAACTAATCTTGCTTTGTACCTATCAATAGTACTATGTGCTTTCCGTTTGTTTTTGAAGATCCACTTTACACCTATAGCTTTCTTTCCCTCTGGTAACTCACATAGCTACCAAGTTTGACTGTTATGAATAGAATCAATCTCTTCTTGCATAGCTTTTCTCCAAATAGGAATGTTAAGTGCATCTTTAATACATGCAGGTTCATCTTCAGCTGTTGTGAGTGCTAAAATATCATGAATCTCAAAGTCTTCAGCAAAACTTACATGATCTTTTTGTTGTTGTTGTCTAGTCTGACTCCTTGTTCTTCCTGTAAAAGTCTTTATACCACTATCTTTCCATGTCTAATATAACCAACTAGGTGTATCCTTAGATAGTGATGAACCTGCATCTTTAATACATGCAGGTTCATCTTCAATTGTTGTGAGTGCTAAAATATCATGAATCTCAAAGTCTTCAACAAAACTTGCATGATCTTTTTGTTGTTGTTGTCTAGTCTGACTCCTTGTTCTTCCTATAAAAGTCTTTATACCACTATCTTTCCATGTCTAATATAACCAAGTAGGTGTATCCTTAGATAGTGGTGATACTCTTTCTGACTCTTCAATCTCCACTAGTTCTGGAGCTTGTACCTCTCAGGGACTAGGACTTTCTGGAACTCTAGTACTTTCTTCCATTTCTGGAACGAAAGTCTCATGTGGAACTGACTCTGTAGAAGGTTATGAAATTCCTCTTTCTTCAATCCTAGGAATTTTAGCTCCCTCCTGATATGGCTCAACATGTAGATCCAAATTCCGTCTAAAAAATCCATCTTCATTTTCACTGATGAACTCTAGAATTTCTGCTTCTTTATCATCTCTCTTATTTTCAGCAATATATGGATTGCGTGAAAGGGTAACTTCACCTGTTTTTGGAACATAAAACCTGTATCCTTTACTTTCAACAGGATATCCAATGAAAACAGCTTTCCTTGCCTTTACATCTAGTTTGCCATGATCCTTTTTCTCAACATGAACATAAGATAGTGATCCGAATACTCTGAAATAGCTCACATTAGGTTTTGTTTGATGCATTTATGCTCAAACATGGGTTCAAAAGAAGTCATGCAGACCACTGTTTTAAAAGGATGAAGATGGCAGCCCAATCATTCTTGTGCTGGCTGGGAAGAAAAAGAGCCCTCTAAATGTTCTAAAACAGGGTGCTGAACTCTACATTCTCAATGAAAGACCTTGGGGACGCTAAGCATATTCTTGGTATGCGAATAAAAAGGGATAGGCAGCAGCATACTTTGCATTTATCACAGGAAAAGTACATTAAAAATGTGCTGAAAAGATTTAATGTGGCTGATGCTAAGCCTCTTTGAGTGCCATTGCAGCCACATGTTAAGCTTTCCAAGGATAACTGTCCCAAAGATGATGATGCAGCCAACTACATGATGAGTGTTCCATATGCATCAGCTTGTGGTTCACTTATGTATGTTGTGATTGCCACTTGGTCAGACATTGCTCATGCAATGGGAGTTGCTAGCAAGTTCATGACTAATCCTGGCAAAGCTCATTGGGAGGAAGTCAAATCTATCTTGAGATATCTGAAAGGGACCAAAAGATACATGCCTATGTTATAAAAAGGTCCATTGGAGTTAAAAGGATTCTATGATTCAGACATGGCAAGTGATGTGGACACATGCAAGTCCACAAGTGGCTATGTATACAGCCTTGCAGGTGGAGCTATTTCATGGTGCACTATCTACTAAAGGGGCTGAACATATTTCAGCCACAGAGGCTTCCAAAGAAGCCATTTGGTTAGCCCACTTGTGCAATGAGTTTGGGATGCCTGAAAAAGCATCGGTTCTTAGATGCGATAGCAAGAATGCCATATAATTGGCAAAGAATGCCATGTTCCATGCTCACACAAAGCATATTGATGTGAGATACCACTTCATCAAAGAGGTATTAGAGGATGGCCTGATCACTTTGATCAAGTAAAATACTTCACAGAACCCTACAGATGCTCTCATGAAGTGTCTATCCAAGGCACAACAGCAACTAAGTATACAAATGGTGGGAGTTACTTAGCTTAAAGGAGCCTCCTTGGTTCTTTAAGCGGGAGCTTATTGGGGATAAAGACCCCAAGGACTCTCCTTTTGTATATTTTGACCCTTCCATGTGAAAGCTCTCCGAAAGTTGGACCCCAAATTAGGGAGTTATAGGAG
>CM035427.1:60510754-60820754 GCA_020310875.1 Ceratopteris richardii | reverse complement strand
GCAAAAACCCCCCCCCGAAACCCTAAAACGCAACCCCCCCCCCCCGAAACCCTAAAACGCAGGCAGCCCCCCCCCCCGAAACCCTAAAACGCAAAAACCCCCCCCCGAAACCCTAAAACGCAACCCCCCCCCCCCGAAACCCTAAAACGCAGGCAGCCCCCCCCCCGAAACCCTAAAACGCAGGCAGCCCCCCCCCCCGAAACCCTAAAACGCAACCCCCCCCCCGAAACCCTAAAACGCAAAAACCCCCAGGCAGCCCCCCCCCCCCCCGAAACCCTAAAACGCAACCCCCCCCCCGAAACCCTAAAACGCAAAAACCCCCCCCCGAAACCCTAAAACGCAACCCCCCCCCCCCCCGAAACCCTAAAACGCAGGCAGCCCCCCCCCCGAAACCCTAAAACGCAGGCAGCCCCCCCCCCCGAAACCCTAAAACGCAACCCCCCCCCCGAAACCCTAAAACGCAAAAACCCCCCCCCCCGGGACTAATAACTGTTTCCTACAGTTATTAGCCACTCCCACCCTTGCTCCATCGCGCATCGGGCGCGCTCCCGTCTTCATCGCAAGTCTTTAGGCTCAGTACTCTGAGCATTTTTTCATCTTCGAATGCAATGAGCGTTACGGCTAAGAAGGAGGATTTGACAAAAATGGAGGACAAACTGACCATAGCTATCAAAGAAAACAAGAAGATGGTGGACTCCACTATCACGGCCATCATCAGCCGCCTCTCAAAGCTCGAGAAGGAAGTAGAAACATATCATAAGGAGAGGGAAGCATGGCAGAAAGAGAAAGAAGAATAGGCTAAGGAGAGGGCAAACATGAAAGAGGAATTGGAGCTCCTCAAAGCTTCAATGGTCTCTCTTACACCCGAAGAACGAGAGATTAATATGAACAAGACAGAAGCTCTCAAAGAAGAACTCACCAAATCCTTGACCGAGAGCATGGAAAACAAATTAGAAGCTACCAAAGAAGGGTGGATCGACATAGTGAAGAAGAACATCAAAAAAGAAGCCAAAGAGAAAGCACAAAAGGAAGAAGCCCTCATCGTGCACACCACTATTGAGGAAGAAAGGATGAGACATGCCCGCCGTCTCAATGTACGCATCACGGGCATTGAAGAAAAAGAAGGCTCTACCCCCGAGTCCGATGGGAAGACACTATGCAAGATACTCGGCTACAAAGAGGAGTCCCCCCCATTCATCAAGTCTTGGAGAACGGGACGAGACCCCACGAAGAAGAGAGCTCTCATTCTACACTTCCCTTCCGAAGATATAAGATCTACTTTCCTACGCAAGAGGGTGATTTTGAGAGCACTTGATGGCCCCCCCATCTACCTTGACGATGATCTCACACCCATGCAGGTAGCACACCGTCGTGCATGCATGCCGAGAGTACATCAAGCTCGCAAAGAAGGAAAGAAGGCTTCATACAGAGATGGTCGTGTCATCATTGATGGCAAGGCCATCCCATAGGGATTCGCGGCCTGTGAGACACTCGAGGAGATACACCTTGCAGTTTGGAACTGCAATGGAGATCTATGGACACACCCAGAGAGATTGGAAGAGGTGCGCAAAGGCAAAGACATCATTATGCTCACAGAGACACATGAGAGCCCGGACCGGGGCCTACCTCGTGTCCACGGTTTTCAGTGGGAGTCCACATACAGAGAGTGTACACGTCAGCACACCACCCGAGGATCAGGAGGAGTAGCCATACTCTTTAGAGATGGACTTCAGAGCAGGATACAGATAGTCGCACGTGATTCACAGGCCAGATATCTTTGGATTCGACTCCAGCTCTCGCAGGAGAGGATCATCTTCATAGCATTATGCTACTTTGCTCCTTCTAGCTCGCGTTTCGCTATCATAGATCGAGAGGAGGACTCACCATACACTTGCTTGTCAGAAGAGATTACAGAGTACTCTGCATTAGGGGAAGTCTTCCTTATGGGAGACTTCAATGCCAGGACAGGCAATGATCAGTGTGAGATATTTGACCCAGAAGACCCGGAGATACTACATACCATAGAGGATGAGTCTACAGCTCGAGCTTCAGCTGACGCTACACACACTCACTATGGCACTCACCTACTCAGACTAGGCTCTCGACATAATCTCGTTATCTATAACGGGATGACTCAGTGGCCTACCTCAGGAGGATTGACATGCATACCACACTCAGTCACAGATGGCGGGGGAAGTACAGTAGATTACGTCATGGGGTCCAGAGAGGCCATCCACCTACTTACCTCATTCACCATCCCACCCATACCCATTGGGGCCGATCACACATACCTCGCACTCTCCCTGAAGGGAGACACCCCTACACGCATACCCGCAGCACGCATCCCACACACCACCATCCACTTCACACACGAGCTAGCTCACATATATGCGGCTCGAGTCGAGCAGGGTCTTCTCTTACTTCATCCTGACACTCCACTATCCCTACTCACCTCTCAGATAGCATCAGTTCTTCAGACATCAGCCATCAGCTCCTTCCCACACACCATCCATTCTCGTCACACACCTCCTCCCGGGACTATGCCACAACATCGTTGGTATGATGAGGATTGCAGAGATCTTTACCGCCGACTACGAGCTCAGCGAGCATTGGGAGAGATCACAGAGAGAGAGGCCAAGGGACAGATGAAGACTCTCACACGTCGAAAGAGGCGAGCCTTTGAGGAGGCACAGGAGCTTGAGCTATACCATCTCTTTATGAGTATGGACAGTGCTGCAGCATGGCGCAGCCTACGAGAGCCACGCCCGACCACACCTATTGGAGACCCACACACATGGCATGATTATGCTCAGAGGTTATATGAGGTACCTAGGCAGCCTCCCATTCCCCAGCCACTTGAGCCTCTCCCTACTAGTTCTTCTCTCTTCACAGCAAAGATGGTTGAGAGGGCCATACGACGACTTCGACATGGACGTTAGACAGACCACGCAGGATTGCAGAGCGAGCATCTCATATATGCAGCCTCCACTATAGCCCCGTTGATTGCACATGTCTTCAACCGGGCTATAGGAGAGGGCTTCCCAGAGGAGTGGACTAGGCACACCATTGTGCCTATCCACAAATCTGGCGACACCCTGGATCCAGGGAACTACAGGACCATCATGATTGGCCACACCATGGCCAAACTATACGGTGCCATACTTGAGGCAGAGCTCAGCTCATATGCAGAGACTGAGGGGCTACGAGCACGAGGCCAAGCAGGTTTTCGACGAGCTTTCTCTACTATTGATCACATCTTCATTCTGCGCTGCCTCATTGATGGGGCAAGGGTGCGGAAGAAGAGGCTATATTGCTGCTTTGTGGACTTCCGCAAAGCTTTTGATACAGTGCCGCGAGAGAGGCTCTTCCAACGCCTCCAGAGCTTGGGAGTACCATCAGAGATGATTTGGGCCATCTATGCACTCTATGAGCAGGTGACTGGGAGGGTACGGTGTCCAGGAGGTATGTCTGAGGCCATTGCTAGCACCATCGGTGTTAAGCAAGGCTGCCCACTCTCTCCCACTCTATTTGGTCTCTACATTGACGAGATTGAGGACTACATTCTCCGAGCTGGAGGAGAGGGTGCAGACCTCGCAGGTACACATGTCCACATTTTATTATATGCCGATGACATTGTCTTGATTTCAGAGTCACCCGAGGGATTACAGCGCCACCTTGAGGCCCTGGATGAGTTTTGTACACAGAGGGGCTTGACAGTAAACCTTGGCAAGACCAAGGTCATGATCTTCCACACCTCCCCCATGGTGAGGAATGGAGCAGGATTCCGAGCTGGTGGTGGACAGATTGAGGTGGTCACTTCCTATGTCTATCTCGGAGTCACATTCACGAGCTTGCCTGGCCCCTTCAGCATGAGACAGGCAGCCACCGATAGACTCACACGCGGATATGCAGCTTTAGCCATGTTAGAGCGGAGATGTCACCAAGCACACTTCCAGGAGCCCCGCACGAAGGGCTGGCTATTTGACACACTGGTCAGACCAGCTATGATGTATGCTGCGACGGTTTGGGCCCCAGGTCTCACAGTCACCCAGTGGAGTGCGATCGAGAGGCCACAGGTACGTATGATCTCGCGATTATTTCGTGGGAAACAGTCGGTGCCACATGACATCATCAGGGCAGAGCTAGCTGCACCACCCATGGCAGTAGAGGCACTATTCCAGACTATCTGCTTTATTCAGAGGATTAGGGACCTCCCTACAGATAGACTCACACACAGAGCTCTTGAGGCATCTATACAGATATCAGAGTTAGGATATGAGAGAGCTTGGTACACTCAGGTTAGAGTCTGGTTTGATAGTCATGGACTTGATATGGACAGATTGCCGCCTTTTCAGTATGACCCACACTCACCTCAGATCCACCTCTCTCGTCGTGAGAGGAATGTTGTGCTCAGACAGGATCTCTGGCAGCTCTACATTAGTCAGACATGGCACACACCACACATGGGATCGAGACTATCGCACTATCGAGACCAGTTCCTAGACATACTAGCTGACGGTTTCATCCAGCGACCACGCTACATGGATACTCACATGCCTCATAGCTTGAGGGTAGCGATTGGCCAGCTGAGAGTCTCATCACACCGACTCGAGATTGAGACGGGCAGAGCCGCAGACATTCCCAGATAGGAGCGGATATGCAGAGTATGCAGAGTAGAGATGGAGGATGAGGAGCACTTTGTATGCAGATGTAGCGCATATGATGGCATCAGAGGCAGATACGAGACTCTGTTTGCAGGGCAGCCCACCCTCCGAGAGATCATGGACTCTAGAGACCAGCGACAGCTCGGGCGACTCTTACTAGAGATACAGTCACAGAGATTCCCTACTCCAGCCTACTGTAGCACTCCATACAGGAGGGAGACAGAGTCAGCTCACTGACTTCTTTATTCCACGACGTGCTGCAGCCCTCCCCCCCTCAGCCCACATACCGAGCGGGGTGACTCTTCAGCAGGCTCAGATATCTCGAGCTAGGAGACGACCCCGTGATATAGGATATCGGGCCCCGAGACTTCACCGACACCAGATTGCGGAGATCCAGGCTTGTGACCATCGCGCCATGGAGGAGAGACGATCCCAGATGATGGCCGATCCCGTTGCAGCCATCAGGGTGGCCCTGACTCCACCTCCACCTATGTATCACATATTACATCCCACCCCCTAGCACAGGATGGAGCTAGTTAGTCGTCTTAGATGCATTCTCATGGTTGTTGTACTACCCTTTTGCATATAGACTATCATAGATATCGCACTCCATACACCCCCCACCACTTTCATGGGTATCCCCACATGCACACTACGGAGATCTATATCAGCTTAACCAGTTTCTTTTCAGCACTTTTATCTTTTCTGATTGACAGAAGATACACCCATGTACATCGATTTGTCTCATAGGCCGAGTTCGGCCTCCTAATAGACGTAAAAACACTTTCTTTCTTTCTCTCTCTCTCTCTCTCTCTCTCTCTCTCTCTCTCTCTCTCTCTCTCTCTCTCTCTCTCTCTCTCTCTCTCTCTCTCTCTCTCTCTCTCTCTCTCTCTCTCTCTCTCTCTCTCTCTCTCTCTCTCTCTCTCTCTCTCTCTCTCTCTCTCTCTCTCTCTCTCTCTCTCTCTCTCTCTCTCGACCACGCATTGCAGGTTTTCATTGGAAATCTGCATTCAAGACCACGACGAGGCAGAGTACAGCATGAGGACTACTTTACAGCACCCTAGGTGAAGTCTTCCTTATGGGAGACTTCAATGGCCGTACCAGTCACGTCAATGCGAGGCATATGACATGGACCATCCACATCTCATGAGGGGCATAGATCCGGATGAGACGAGCACCAGTAAGGTATCTGCAGATATGGGCATGGTTGCACTAGTACGATGGACGAGTAAACTCGTCCAGTATGTCTAGTCCAGTCTCGTCCAGTCCGGTTACGTACGACTCGTACGATGTACACTCTGTCCCATCGTGATTTCAACTAAAATGCACATTTTGTTGTGTTTTTTTTGTATACTTTTGCCTCACTTGCATTCATGAGTCTTCCCACTCTGAACTTGAGCCAAGAGCACTTAGCAACCGTACACTTCCTTGAGCTCATATCCTTGAGCCTTTGGCACCCCCTCTAACTTGTGAACTTTCAAACTTCTCCTCACAAGGACTTAGCATACATTGGCATCCAGCTTAGCTCCTAGACACCTCTAGAGGCCAACTTCCAAGGCTCAAGCTTTTAGCAACCGATTCCTCTTCTTTGAAAGCTGCAACTTATTGCAATTTTCCCCATGCATTATGATCTATGAATAATAGTATATTTATATGTTACCATCTATCTATGTAACATGTAGTATGTCTTATGTACATTGTAAGATGTATGAAATATCACATATGTAATAATGTACGTATGTACTATGTATAGTTATAACTATATATGCACTAATAACTTTATATATATATATATATATATATATATATATATATATATATATATATGTACTATATGATATGTATGTAGGACATATGTAGTCCATAATGTCCATGGAATATGTATCTATAATCTATCCTATATGCATATACATGTACACATGTCATATACATATACATATATTGTCATATACATGTCATGTACATATACATATACATTTAAACATATGCATACACATACAAACATACAATGTATATATACATATATACATACACATACACATACATATATATATATATATATATATATATATATATATATACATATACACATACACACACACACACATATATATATATATATATATATATATATATATATATATATATATATATATATATATATATATATATATATATATATACACACACATACATACATACATACATATATATGTACACATATGTATATAATGTATCGTACGTATCGTACGCATCGTACGCAGAAAGCTTAGTACGATCGCGTACCGTACGTGAAATGTAATGGACGCATCGTACTGGACAAGACGTGACTACCTAGGATATGGGTCAAGACACCACTGGGTATGGATGACATTTGCTTGAGCTTGCAGCAGACACCATCTCGTTATATATAACGGGATGCATCGTTGGCCAGGCTCGGGCGGACTTACTTGCTTCCCTCACAGGGGGGGGAGGGGGGGGAGCACGGTTGACTACATTCTGGGTACCATCTCTGGAGCTTCACTTCTCCCCTCACTTAGTATTGGACGACGCCCACTTGGTGCTGACCATACGTTTATCATATTCACACTTTTATCTCCTATCCCACTAGACCCTCCCTCATTCGTTGAGCCACAAACCACGATACACTTCACACACGAGCTCTCACACGTTTATGCACACCACTTACACACTAGGCTACTCTCCCATGATCCATTCTCACCTTTGGATACACTTACATCACAGATCACCACCATCCTTCATGACTCGACTATCCACAGCTTTCCACATCGCACAGATACACATCCTCCGTGCAAAGGATCCATGCCCCAGAACAGTTGGTATGATGCAGACTGTCGAGAACTACGGAAGCATCTACGTATTTTAGAGCTTAGAGGGGATATCTACCATTTGCTCATGAGTCTGGATAGTGCAGTGGCGTGGCGACACCTGAGGGAGAGGAGACAGCAAACACCCATTCGAGACTCGAGCATTTGGCATAGCTATGCACAGAGCCTATACCAGATTCAAGACCAACCCCCCATTCCCAGGCCGGAGAGCTCACGCCCCACTACCTCTTAGTTCTTCACACCCACTATGGTGAGCCGCGCTATTTCCCATTTACAGCATGGCAAAACCCATGACCAGTTCAGTTTACAAGCAAAGCACCTCATCTATGGATGTACGACTCTTGCACCGCTCATTGTGCACTGATTGAAGGGTTCCCTGATTCATGGACCGAGCACACCATAGTGCCCATTCATAAATCAGGCGACGTTATGGATCCAGCTACATATCGGATGATCATGATTGGCCCCATATTGGCCAAGTTATACGGGGCAGTGCTAGAGACAGTTGAGTACTCTCGCCGAGAAGAAGGGTATCAGAGCTCTAGGACAGGAAGCTTTCAGACGAGACTACTCTTACCATTGACAACATCTTCACTCTGAGATGCCTGATAGACCATGCCAGAGTGAGGAAGAGGAGATTATACTGCTGCTTTGTGGACTTCCGCAAAGCCTTCGTCCCAGGGAGCGACTCTTCAGACGTCTCCTCGATATCGAAGCTCTAGATGAGATGATATGGGGGATCTACGCTTTATATGAGAGAGTATCTAGTAGAGTCAGATGTCCAGGTGGCTTATCCCACTCACTTGCTAGCACCATCGGGGTGAAGCAAGGGTGTCCTCTTTCACCCACCCTCTTTGGTCTATACATTGATGAGATAGTGGATTTCATACGACAGAAGGGAGGGGAGGGCGTTGAGGTACGAAGAACCACTGTTCATATTCTTTTATATGTTGATGATATTGTGCTGGTTTCAGAGACAACAAAAGGTCTACAGCACCACCTACGTGACCTAGACGACTTCTGCATACATAGAGGGCTATCTCTGAACCTTGGCAAAACCAAGGTTATGATTTTTCATACATCAGCTCAGGTGAGGAGACAGAGTTCTTTCACAGCAGCAGGCGGACCGATTGAGGTAGTCGGATCATATGTCTATCCCGGAGTGACATTCACAGCAGCTTCTGGGGTTTTCTCTATGTCTCAGGCAGCCTGGACTGCATCACACGTGGATACGCAGCACTAGCCTTGATGGAGAGACAGATTCTCATGATTGCCAGACTCATCCGAAGCAAGCCTTCGTACCACATGATATTATCAGAGCAGAGCTGGCAGCACCACCAATGCTAGTAGAGGCATTGTTCCAGACGGTATGCCTATTACACAGGATCCGGAGCATGGACACAGAGCGCATCACTTATCGAGCTTTCCAAGCATCATGTGACATGGCATTAGCAAGAGACACCTCCTCATGGTACGCACAGATACGAGACTGGTTGGCCCATCATGGGTTTGACAAAGACAGACTACCACCACTACAGTACGACTTACAGGCTCCCACCTATTCACTCTCCCACCAGGAGAGGAATTGGGTCATTCGATAGGAGCTATGGCATACATACATACAGAGGACATGGATTAGCCCCAGGGATACATTGCCACCGAAAATGCTCCACTACTGCGACCATTTTCTACAGATCTCAGACCAGGGCTTCATTGAGACTCCACGATACTACAGGGACAATGCAGCTCACACTCCACGATAACAGTGCCAACGTAACTTCATAATTAAAGATCTCTACAGCTATCTTTAACGCTGTAAGAAGCTTGAAACTTCTACCATCATAGATTACAAATGCCAGTCCATTTAATTGTTAAAAGGAAAAAAAAAAAAGAACAAACTAAAAACCTGAATAAATCAATCAATACGGAGAAAAATCTCTCTCTCTCTCTCTCTCTCTCTCTCTCTCTCTCTCTCTCTCTCTCTCTCTCTCTCTCTCTCTCTCTCTCTCTCTCAAAATTATTAATGTTATAGGCGGCGAATCCATCGGCTTGCGGGGTTCGATATTTGCACACAAAGGCTACATGGATGCAAATGTCGGCCGATCTCAAAGACGCAAGAAAACATTACCTTCTGGATAGCCGGATTGTCCATTTTCTCGAAGTCCTACGGGAACCTGGGAGATAATTTCAAATCGTTTGCACTGCGATCAGTTTAAAGAAAACATTGCCTTGCCGAAGCAGATGAGAAGAATGCTTCTAAGTTCTCATCAAGCTTCATTCCAAAAGTATCGGTTAAAATGCCCTTCAGTACCTTTTAAACGCCATTTTGTGAGACATCACATTTAGTCGAATTTTCAGGACAACCGAAATATACAGGTTTCAAACTGAAAGAAGCTTCGTTTTGTGGGAACATGTAGAGTTCCATAAAATACCCTAAATTTACGAAAACTACAGGCAAACATAAGTGGACTATATTTAAATTGAGGAAAACCTTTTTTTCTTGGGAAATTTATTTTTACTCTTCACTTTATTTTTTCTTTTTCTCTTGTTATGTTACGTGAGTGATATGGCTCTTTCCCCTATCGCTCTATCGGTCTTCTTTTCTTTCATCCTTTGTTTAAAAAGATAGAGAAGAAAGACGTTCGAAAATGAGATCAATTATATGGGTAAATGCAAGAATCTCTCTCTCTCTCTCTCTCTCTCTCTCTCTCTCTCTCTCTCTCTCTCTCTCTCTCTCTCTCTCTCTCTCTCTCTCTCTAAATAAATATCGGGAGGCAAGAAATAATATTTTGAGAGGGCGGAGGAGAGAGGGAAGATGGTGAGGAAGGTGTTGCATATAAAGGCATGAGTGGAGTAGAAAGGTAAACGTAGGGTGGTAAGAAAGAATATTTTGAGAGGGTGGAGAAGAGAGGGAAGATGGTGAGGAAGATGGTGCATACAAAGGCGTGAGTGGAGTAGAAAGGAAAGGAGGAAGTGCATAGAGAGGGACATATACATTAGAAAAGTCAAATTACAATGCTCATCACCATTAATAGTGATATTAGTGGTAGGTATCCATATGTGAATTTGCACAAGCATTGGAATACCTCATGTTATACATAGGCCAAGATGACGACCATTTCTATGTGTGAACAAGGGAAAGCTATTCAAGAACAGGTTCTTAGCTTGGAGATTATTGTAAGGTTCCTAATTAAGTAGCAGAGAGATTGTGCATGGTGGTCACATGTCCACACTAGACTACTCTATGAGCTATCTACTTGAGAGCAAGGGGATAAAAAGGATGAGAGGTGAGTAACACACATGTTACCTTTAGCTTCTTATCATGCTTGGTATCTGGAGCTGACTAGATCCTTTTGGGATGATTACATGAGCTAAACTTGCTATTGTGTCAACATATACAAGCAAAACTCCAAGAGATGTTGGTTCCTTCACCTTTTTGAGTCAAATGTAGAGCTCATGGATGTGGTAGAGTTTTGCAGCAAAAGAGTGTCTTTCAGCCTGCAAGGAGCTCTAGAAGCTAAGGAACATGTCTCAGAAGCCCCATGCATGCATGGATTGTCATGGACAACGAAAACCATCTTGAATCTCAGATTCCATGTGAATCCTATATCTCATGATTGATTCAGAATTTGGGGAAACTAATGCTTCCATTGCGTCCGGAATGTGCAAAACCCTAAGATCGACTGTCTTCTTGCTTGATTCTGACATCCAGAGACCATGCTTTGAATTGATGACATCATAGATGACATCATCAATTCGTAACCACCCTTGGAAAACCTATATAAGGAGGGGTTGGCCACATTCATAATCAGTCTTGCCAATACCAATCTTGGGAGGAGCTCAAGGAGTCGTGATCGCCAAGTAAGTACTCTCCAAGTTCCAGTTCCTATTCTTGTCTTGTTCCTTGTCCCAGTCCTGTTTAGTCTTGTATGCTGGACATCTAGTCTTGTCCTCTTGTAATCTCATAGTACGAGATCTTGTCGAGTTCTTTCTTGTATCTAGTTCATCTCCCAGAAGGGAGCTCTTGTAATCCAGATATCTTGTTTCATACTTACGATCCCGAGTTGTAGGATCTCTTGTATCATCTATAGTCGAGTTATTCATACATATTAGTCCCGGGTTATGGGACATCTTGTATCAGTCATGTATTCTTGTATTGTTTTCCCTTTGCGGGTGTTCTTGTAATCAGAAGTGTATTTCCGAAATCTTGTCTAGTGAAGTCAGAGAGCACAATCTAGTGCTCCCCTGACATTTTGGCAAGACTAGCTTCTATTTAAGAACAGGCATCATGGAGAACGCTTATGAACAGATTGTAGCATCACTTCAGAGTCTCCAACAACAAGTCGAAGACCTAACTCATCGACAGACACAAGTCGATATGGGACATCCAGTGCATGTAGGTGCACTCCTCCAAGAATTACAAGAACGAATCGGGACTCTTCAAGCAAATCAAGGGAGTATGCAAGTAAATCAACGACCTAGTACATCATTCATGAGGGAACCCAAGATCTCCATGCCAGAAAAGTTCGATGGGGATCGCACGAAGTTTCGAAGATTTCTCCTGCAAGTTAAATTGTACATCCGTATGCAACCTGATAGATACCTTGACGAGGCATCCAAGGTCAAATTTATTGGAACCTTGCTTTGTGGACAAGCATTATCATGGTTTGCCCCAATCTTGGAGAAGAACATGGCAGTACTTCATGACTATGAGGGGTTTCTTCAGGAACTCACTTCCACATTTGGAGATGAAGACACAAGTCAAGTGGCAGAAACAAAGCTTCGGAAGCTACGTCAAGGTAACCGCCCTGCTTCTACCTATGCATCTGAATTTAGGCAGTTGATATGTGATCTCACTTGGCATGAAGATTATTTCATAAGCCAATTTAGATGGGGTTTAAGAGATGATGTGAAGGACCTTTTGCTCATGATGCTAGAGGTTAAAACATTGAATGAATATATCACGCAAGCTATTCAATGTGATAACCGACTTTTTGAAAGAAAACAAGAAAAACAAGTAGAAGGGAGACCTTGCCAGTGGAAACCCTTCCAGCCCACTCCTAAAGATGATTCTATGCTTGAACCTATGCAAATAGATGTAACTAGGTTTCAGTCTCTAACATCAGAAGAGAAACAGAGGAGAGCTAACAAGTTATGTCTCTATTGTGGAAACCTTGGACATATTGCAGTTAATTGTTCGAACAAGAGAACAAATTCTAGAATCGCAGCCACCCTTGTAGAGCAGGGAAACGACGAAGTCCAGTTGTAAAAGACACCGTGCAGCCGGACCATGATATTAGAAAGGGTCTCATAATTCCAACTACACCCATAGAAACATGTCTTGCACCTATCAAGTTAATCATGTCCAAGAAGACCCTTTCCCTTACAGCCCTGGTAGATTCAGGAGCCTCCTCATGTTTCATCGATGAAGGATTGGTTAAGAAACATGGAATTCCTATACTCCGAAAGAACAAACCAATAGTAGCTGAAGTAGTAGATGGACGACCTTTAGCATCGGGGAATATAACCATGGAAACCACACCATTGAGAGTACACCTTGGTGACCATGAATCCCACATATGTTTCAATGTAATATCAAGCCCAGTACATCTAGTTATCATTGGAATGCCCTGGTTAAAGAAGCATAATCCAGACATTAATTGGGAAAAGAATAAAATCACCCGTCGAGATATCCAGAAGAACCCAACATATGTCGGAGCCAAAGCCTTCATACATGCATTAAGGAAGGAACCTACATATATGATCTATGCCATGCCAGATCAAGAATCCAAGAAAGATGATCCTGTACAGCTACCCAATCAGTACAAAGGCTTTGAAGATGTTTTTGAAAAGAAGAATGCAGATATCCTCCCAAAGCATAGACCTTACGATTGCCCCATAGATCTTCAAGAGGGAGCACAACCACCCTTTGGACCAATTTACAGACTATCCCCAGAGGAACTTACAGAACTACGCAAGAACATTGATGAGAATCTAGCAATTATCAAACACTCGAAGTCTCCAGCAGGAGCTCCTATTCTATTTGTGAAGAAGAAGGACGAGACTCTTCGGATGTGCGTAGACTATCGTGGATTGAATAAAGTCACTATAAAGAATAGATACCCACTACCACTTATATCAAAGCTCTTGGAACGCCTTGGAAAAACAAAATTCTTCACAAAGATTGATCTTCGAGGAGCTTACAACCTTGTCAGGATCAGAGAAGGAGACGAATGGAAGACAACATTTTGAACAAGGTATCGCCATTTTGAATATGTAGTTATGCCATTCGGTCTTACAAATGCTCCAGCTGTCTTCCAACATATGATGAATGACATATTTCGAGAATATTTAGATGATTTTGTTGTAATATACCTTGACGATATCTTGATATTCTCCAAAAATCTAGAGGATCATGAATGTCATGTAAAGATAGTCCTAGAGAAACTAAGAGAAAAAGGATTATATGCGAAATTGGAGAAGTGCTCTTTGAAGTGGAATTTTTAGGGTACATTGTATCAGATAAAGAAATTTTTATGGACCCTAAGAAGATTCAGACAATCTTTGATTGGAAACCACCTTCATGTGTTCAAGATGTACAATGTTTTTCTGGGGTTTGCCAACTTTAATAGGATATTCATCAGAGACTACTCCAAGATAGTGACACCTCTTAGCAAGCTTACAGGGAGCTCCAAATTCTCATGGACCGAAGAAGCAGAAAAAGCATTTCAGACATTGAAATCAGCATTCACTACTGCTCCAATTCTAGTTCATCCTGATTCTAGTAAGCCTTTCTTCCTAGAGACAGATGCATCAGACTTTGCCATAGGGGCCATTCTTTCCCAATATGGAGATGATGGTCACCTACATCTAGTTGCATATTATTCAAGGAAAATTTCTCCTCTAGAAATTAATTATGAAATTCATGATAAAGAACTTCTTGCCATAGTGGATGCATTTGATACCTGGCATCACCATCTAGAAGGAACAACTCATAAAGTTATCGTGTATACAGATCACAAGAACCTAGAGTATTTTATGACCACCTGCATCCTCAACAGAAGGCAATCTCGATGGAGTAATTTTTTATCCAGGTTCGACTTTGTCATCACATATCGTCCAGGACGGCAACAGTGTCAGTCAGATGCCTTGTCAAGAAGATCTTACCTTGCACCAAAGAAGGGTGAAGAGGCCTTTGATCAACAAAAGAGAGTATTACTCAAGCCTGAGCATCTCCAGTTAGCAGCTATCTCTTCAATCCATCATGAAGATTCAGCCTTGAATCATTTGATCCGTGAGAATCTACCACAAGATGAACTGTTTTGTAATGTTAAGCAGAAAGCTCAAGAAGGAAAAGTTCAAGAAGTAAATGAATTTCAAGAAAAGGATGAATTACTATTCTATAGGAACCTATTGTATGTCCCTCCAGGAAAGCCCAAGATCCAAGTACTTCAACAACGTCATGACAACCTTGTAGCAGGACATTTTGGAGTAAATAAAACAATAGAACTCATATCAAGGGATTTTTGGTGGTCTTAAATGTGGAAGGAAGTCAAAGAATATATTCGAACCTGTGACACTTGCAATAGATCTAAGGTACCGCGACATAAACCTCATGGCCTCTTGCAACCTTTACCTATTCCAGAAAGGACATGGGCTTCATTGTCTATGGATTTCATCACAGATCTACCAAAGTCAGATAAGTATGATGCCATTCTTGTTATTGTGGATAGATTTACAAAGATGGCATACTTCATTCCAACTACAAAGGCAATCACAGGTGCAGCCACTGCTAGACTTTTTCTTAGATACATCTTTAGGCTCCATGGATTGCCTGATGATATTGTCAGTGATCAAGGTCCGCAATTCATATCCAACTTTTGGAACAGTCTTTGCAAGCTCCTTAGTGTTCAAGTTAAACTATCTACAGCAAATCATCCACAGACTGATGGACAAACAGAACGGGTGAATCAAGTCCTAGAGCAATACCTCTATTGCACTAGCAACTATCACCAAAATGATTGGTTTGAGTTGTTACCCTTTGCAGAATTTGACTATAACAATAGTGCTCATGCATCTACTAAGCAAACTCCCTTCTTTGCAAACTATGGACAACATCCAAGAATGGATATACAACTCTCAAATCATGTCAAGAACCCAACTGCCAGAGACAAGGCCCAGTACCTGATGGACATTCACAAAGAAATCAAGGAAGAGATCCATAAAGCTCAAGAGCAATACAAGTACTATGCATATCAACATCGTGTCTAGAATCCCGTATCAAATTGGGAATAAAGTATGGTTACTTAGAAACAATTTGCAAACTTCAAGGCCATGTGCAAAGTTAGATCATCAAAGATTTGGCCCATTCACCATCTTGGCCAAGATCAATCCAGTCACCTTCAAGCTCCAACTACCAAGCACCATGAGAATACATCCAGTTTTCCATGTATCCATGTTAGAACCATATTGGATTTCACCATTGAGGGGGGAGAGACCTAGTCCTTCACCACCTATCGAGATTGATGATCATGAAGAATTTGAAGTCTAGCATGTCCTAGATTCCTATATCTCATGATTGGTTTAGAACTTGGGGAAACTAATGCTTCCATTGCGTCCAAAACATGCCAAAACCCTAAGATCGACTGTCTTCTTGCTTGATTCTGACATCCAGAGACCATGCTTTGAATTGATGACATCATAGATGACATCATCAATTCGTAACTGCCCTAGAACCGCCCTTGGAAAACCTATATAAGGAGGGGTTGGCCACATTCATAATCAGTCTTGCCAATACTAGTCTTGGGAGCTCAAGGAGTCGTGACCACCAAGTAAGTACTCTCCAAGCTCCAGTTCCTGTTCTTGTCTTGTTCCTTGTCCCAGTCCTGTCTAGTCTTGTATCCTGGACATCTAGTCTTGTCCTCTTGTAATCTCGTAGTACGAGATCTTGTCGAGTTCTTTCTTGTATCTAGTTCATCTCCTAGAAGGGAGCTCTTGTAATCCAGATATCTTGTTTCATACTTACGATCCCGAGTTGTGGGATCTCTTGTATCATCTCTAGTCGAGTTATTCATACCTATTAGTCCCGGGTTGTGGGACATCTTGTATCAGTCACGTATTCTTGTATTGTTTTCCCTTGGTGGGTGTTCTTGTAATCAAAAGTGTATTTCCAAAATCTTGTCTAGTGAAGTTAGAGAGCACAATCTAGTGCTCCCCCGACATTGGTAAACCAAGAGAACTTGTACATGGGTATCCTCAATCACAAGGAATCTAAGAACAATTTCTTTATATCTCCTTATTCCATGTTGTACATAATAAAGCTTGTAAGTATATGTTATAGTCTTTTCCTATATGGGATTATTGAGACTTGTTGGAGGATTCTTGGACGAGAAGGGATTTGAGTGTTTGTAGGAGAAAAGGGAAAAGACAAGAAGAAAGATACACACTGGAAGCCTCTGCCGATTGATTATAATAAGACAAATACAATGTGAAGCACAATACAATCCAATGCTTCTATGCAAAATCCCACAGAGTGCTCAATTACAAAATACCAAATACCCAAGGGACTTGTTGGTGCGGCCTCCTCTACACCAAACCTCCACCTTCTCCAAGCCTGCACTTGTGCACACCTTGCACCAAGCTTCCACTAAGGGGGAGGGATGGGTACCTTCTGTCGGCACGCGCACACTTCAATAAGACCTTGGGATCCTTGGGGGACTAGCTTAGCACTTCTCTACACACTTCCTTGGTCACTCTTCATGCACACCTTGCACTTCACTTCTCTGCATCACACACTGTGTGTCCCTTCCACTTCTCTCTCTTGCCTTGCTTAGACTATGCTCACTCTTGGTTACACTTAGAATAGTCCAAGAATAGTCTTGCCTTGATTTGAGTGTCGATTCACATATGCTCCTAACTGCAAGAGTATCTTGGTGCTCACTTTGATGTCCCAAGATTGTCTTCACAAGTGGAAGCCAAGGAATCCTTGTTTTGTCCTGTAGTGACTTTAAACTAAAACAAAAATTTTAATTGGGGGCCATACTTTCACTTCTGCATACGCTACCGCTTCACATACCTTCACATTTTCCTTTTAAGTCTTCACTTTTGCACATAAGAGAGGGTTCACCTGAACCTTCCAAAACACTTTAAACAACACTTTTGAACCTTAGGGAAATTAGAGAAATACCTCTGCAACCTGCAACCACTTTCTCCAATTTACCCTTTGTGGACAATTAATTATGCACTACCTGTGCACTTTGATACCTGCACTTTAGCACTTTGACTTTGCACCTGTTGACTTTGACCTTGACCTCATTGACTTTGACTAGTTTGACTTTGATCTTTTGACTTTGATTGTAGTTGACTTTGACTACAATTGACTTTGACCAATATGACTTTTATGGGCTCAACAGTTGCTCACCACCTAATGTGCTCTCCGTCTCGGAGAGCTACAGCCAAAACTTTTAGCAGATATGACACCATGATTCGTGTGCTGCAAAATCTCAAAAGCACACCATAGCAGCTACCAAGTCCACCAGGAGCAGCAGAGAACAATCACCAGAGAAGAATCCACAATTGGAATTTTTGCATGTAAAAGCAAAGGAGGGCAATGGGAGGGTAGAAAAGAGGTTGAACGGAGGGCTGAGGGGCTGAGATGGATAGGGCAGGGAGGAGTAAGGATGTGGCAGGGCAGAAGGATAAAGGGAGGCTGAGGTAGGAGGATTATGGGGTATGGAGAGGGCCAAAATGATCAAATAGAAGAGCTACAGAGGTTGCATATGGGAAAATGTGCAACATATGGTGAGATGAGGTGAGAATAGACAATGTGGACCATGTGTTTAAAATAAAACATGTAATAAATGTGCTCAAAACATGTGGGTTTTGACCAAAAGTCAGAGAAAATGTTTGATTTTTAAAAAATTAAGTCAAAAAATAAATCTAGAGGTGCCAGAATACACGAAAATGACTCCAAATTTGAAAAAAATGGCCATCCGAGGTGCGATCCAGAGCCAAAAGGTTTGAACCATGAAAATAAAAATGCAATGTTGTCTTCTTTTTTTTTATATTTTTATATTGGAGAAATAAAAATGCAATGTTGTCTTCTTTTTTTTTTGTTTTAATAACATCCGTGCATGGCAAATCTCCAAAATAAAAATAAATGAAAATAAAAATTTAAAAATAAATAAATAAATAAACAAAATTAAAAAAATAAATAAATTAATAATAATAATAATAAATGTGTGTGGGGGCGGGGGGGGGGGGCGGGGGGGGTGGAGAGAGAGAGAGAGAGAGAGAGAGAGAGAGAGAGAGAGAGAGAGAGAGAGAGAGAGAGAGAGAGAGAGAGAGAGAGAGAGAGAGAGAGAGAGAGAGAGAGAGAGAGAGAGAGAGAGTTTTTTTTCACCCTTTTTTTTTGAAAAGAAAAATGCCTGGGGGGCCTCTTTTTTTTTAATTACCCAAAATTAAAGAAAATTACAGAAAACCCAAAAAAATCCAAGAAAAACCCAAAAAAATCCAAAAAAAATTCTGAAAAATTTCTCAAAAAATATCCTACAGTTGTATGCCAATTTCCTCCCTCAAAACCACAGAGAGATTCCTTTATTCCTCAAATTTGGCAAGAAAATGACACATAAAAAGGAGAAAAATGCTAGAAAAATTCTAAAAATTGCTTGAAAAATTCCCCAAAAATTCCAAACATTGTACTTATGTCAAGGACTATGAAAGGGTTGCTATATTTGCTAAGAACTTAAAGAACAAGCATGAAAAAGAGTAAAAACGACTAAAACTTGAGCAAAAAATGAAATGAGAGGGCTATGTACAACCTAGCGAATTTTTGCAGTTTCCAGGTGATCCATAAATCTTCACTTCTGTTGATGATAAGCCTTGAGCCTTGATATGTTGACTCAGAGAAACTCCTCCATAATCTCCAATTGTATTGCACTTCATTGGATTTGTCCTTTTTTTGGGCACACTGGTCATCTGATAGGGCTACCCTAAATCCTTCAGTAAAATATTGTCTCCTCCATACTGCAACTTTTGTATCTTTGTGTCAGCAACTATATAGCTTAATCTGCAAAATTTCATTTTCACTATTCCAGCTTCTTCATCAAATGGAACCCTCTGTTTCCAAAGACTTGCAGGTACTCCTTTCACATTCTTGTAAAGCCCTGCACTTGCTATCATTAACATTGACATAACAGATGATATCCATACTAGTATCCATAAAAAAGTGGCCATTGACATATGATTTGAAGTAACTTCATCATTGCTATGGCCTTTGAGTGAGATTGTTTCACTCAAATCAGTAACCTGAATGATGTCCTCTTTTTCTTTATATGTTTCCTCTCTACTTGAGTTTAGAAAAATTCCATAGCAATAAGATGGGCCGTCTGCATGGAGCCAAGCCAACATGTTTTCATCTTCATATAACTTTGCTCCTTCAAATAGATCTGCTTCTAGGTTTTCCAACAATTCTTCTTCCATACAAATACCAATTGTCTGCATCATGCTAGTATTTCTCTGATTGTCTGGTCCTTCTTCTAAAATTATCTGCTGCAACTCTTTTCCCTCTTGCTTTACCCACATTGTGTCCTTGCCCCAGTCATGCATCACATTGGCATGCCTTAACCAAGGTCTCCTAATTAACAGGGGGAAACTTCCTACTACCTGTGGTACCCTTAGAACAACAAAGTCCAAGTTAAAGATGATACCTTGTATTTTGACTGGGACTCCAGGGACCACTCCCATAGGCCTTACTATGCTTTGGTCAGCCATTGTTACAGTGAAGTTGGCAGGTCTTGAAGGGTATAGTCCAATCTTTTTCATGGTATATTCAGGCATCAAGTTAATGCCAGAACCACCATCCACAATAACTCCTTGAAACTCATGACCTTTAATAGAGACGGTTAGCCGAGGGCTCTTGTAATCTGTGAGGGGTGCTTCCCCTACACTTTTATCTTTATGCATAACAGCAGCGTTTGCCACTAAACTTGTTGTGGACATTTCATCAATTATCTGCAAGAGTTCTGACATGAACTTCCCATCCATCTTTATTAAATAAAAAATACTGACCTCCTTTTTCATGGAATTGAGTAATCTGGAAGCTTCTGATTCCTTAAGAGCATGGGCTCCATTTGACTTATCAAACTCCTCATGAGCCCTGTTGAATGCATGTCCAATGGCATCACTGGTACCTATGAGATTTTCTTTTTGCCTTGTATTTTCACATGTGTTGGCTTTGTCTTCAGATGCAACTTTGTCTTTGTTCAATCCATAAATCATTGATTCTTGACATATTTCCACTTGAGCATTCCCCTTGCTTCTTGTCTACACTGTAAAAGATTCAATTTCTTCTAACTGCACCACCCTGGTAGATGGTGATGGTGTTGTGGCTTGATTTACCATTTCTTCTTTGCACACAGAAATCATTTGAATGTGGGGCCCAGATGAAGATGCTTGGTTCTTAGGACAATAATTAGTATAGTGGTCTCTGGCCTCTGGGCAGTTCCTGCAAGGAGGGGCATTTTCTGGTAGAGTGCACTTACTTTGGTAGTGCCCACATTCTCCACATCTGAAACAAATAATTGGCCTCCTAGGCCCATTTCCAAAATATCCCTCTGTCTAGGGTTGTAATTGTTACCTTGATTGGTTGCAGCTGCCATCACATTTGCTGGTGGTAGGGGTCCTCCTTGGGTCCAATATGTTGTTGCAGGCATTCCTGGGCCCCATGACCAGCTTTCCTGCATAATTGGCAAGTCACACTTAACAAAGGACATTCACTTACTATATGACCTTGCTTGCTACACATGGTACACCAAAAGTCCACTCTTGATGCCACCTCCTTTGAGTTCCTGCAACTCCTGTCGTAGCTGAGCCAATTCCTCTGCTTGGGCCTCCTCCTCCTTTTGGAGCTTTAATGCCTCAATCTCCCTCCTCAACTGAGTAACAACATTCTCCTCCTCTTTTTGGGGCTTATTCCTTTTTAAGCCCTCCAGCTCCTTCCTTAGCTGGATTACTGGATCCTCCATTTTTGTAGAATATGGTAGTTGAGGAGAAATTTCTCCATATTGTTGCCTTATCTGCTCCAGTCGTGTAGCTGTGTTGATGAATTCCTCTATGGAGGCTGTAGGCAGCATTAATTCCTTGATTTTACATTGGGTGGTCACTGGAAGTGGCTTAGCTAACCATTTCTTAACAAAAAAATCATGTGGTGGATCTGGTAATTTAGCCATTAGTGCCTTGGCCCTAGTCACAAACTCTGGGAACTTTTCACCTTGACCCAATATCAAATTCTCTAATTCCTCTATGATGATCTCTGCAGTATTTCCATGCTGAAATTGATTTTTGAATGCATCTTTCATTAAGTCCCAAGTTGTAAAATGGTTCTCAGCAAACTGGCTGAACCATTTATCTGCTAATCCTTCTAATGTGGCAGGGAAGAGTATCAAAAAGGCATCCTCTCTTCCCATTAAGCCTCTAGTTTTTCATAGTGCTAAAAACCTTCTAATATGCTCGTCTGGATCTTCTTGAGCTAGGCCTTTGAAAGAAGAAAATTTTATATTTAATCTTGATAGTAGGGTTTCCAAGTCTACCTAACCAGCCATGCTCCTTACTGATGAAGTTGATGAAAGTGGACTAGATGATCTTCTAACAGCCTTCCTCCTTGTTTGCTTGCAGGTGACCCTCAATGTTTGGGACCGAGTTGTGGTCATGAGCTTCTCATAGCCCTCTTAGTATGAGATAATTGATAAGAATATGTACCTTTTAGCCCAATGAAATAGTATTGTCGGCACTTGAATAATGCTTCTCCACACTGCAAGATGTCTTCTCCTATGCTCAAATCTCCTTGGAGTCCCACCGTGCATGCCAAATTTTGTTGGGGGATTCTTGGACGAGAAGGGAATTGAGTGTTTGTAGGAGAATAGGGGAAAGACAAGAAGAAAGATACACACTGGAAGCCTCTGCCGATTGATTATAATAAGACAAATACAATGTGAAGCACAATACAATCCAATGCTTCTGTGAAAAATCCCATAGAGTGTTCAATTACAAAATACCAAATACCCAAGGGACTTGTTGCTGCCGGACTCCTCTGCACCAAACCTCCACCTTCTCCAAGCCTGCACTTGTGCACACCTTGCACCAAGCTTCCACTAAGGGGGAGGGATGGGTACCTTTTGTCGGCACGTGCACACTTCAATAAGACCTTGGGATCCTTGGGGGACTAGCTTAGCACTTCTCTACACACTTCCTTGGTCACTCTTCATGCACACCTTGCACTTCACTTCTCTGCGTCGCACACTGTGTGTCCCTTCCACTTCTCTCTCTTGCCTTGCTTAGACTATGCTCACTCTTGCTTACACTTAGAATAATCCAAGAATAGTCCTTGCCTTGATTTGAGTGTCGATTCACATATGCTCCTAACTGCAAGAGTATCTTGGTGCTCACTTTGATGTCCCAAGATTGTCTTCACAAGTGGCAGCCAAGGAATCCTTGTTTTGTCTTGTAGTGACTTTAGACTAAAACAAAAATTTTAATTGGGGGCCATACTTTCACTTCTACGTATGCTTCCACTTCACATACCTTCACATTTTCCTTTTAAGTCTTCACTTTTGCACATAAGAGATGGTTCACTTGAACCTTCCAAAACACTTAAAACAATACTTTTGAACCTTAGGGAAATTAGAGAAATACCTATGCAACTTGCAACCACTTTCTCCAATTTACCCTTTGTGGACAATTAATTATGCACTACATGTGCACTTTGACACCTGCACTTTAGCACTTTGACTTTGCACCTGTTGACTTTGACCTTGACCTCATTGACTTTGACCAATTTGACTTTGATCTTTTAACTTTGACTACGGTTGACTTTGATTGTAGTTGACTTTGACCAATATGACTTTTATAACAAGAATTCAAGATTTGCACACACCAATCCTTGAGATATCCATGAGCTTCAAGACTCATACCTCTTCATCTCCCTTCATCAACTTCTATCCATGAACATCACACATATCCACTTCTTGAGTGGCTTATGTAGAAGAACAATTTGTACTCAAAGATCTGTAACTCCTTCTGTGCATTATATTTGCTAACATTTCTAAAATTCATGCTTTCAACCCTATGCATGCAGTGGTAGTATGCTTGAGGAGAAGTTACCAATTCATTTTCATAGGCATTTGAAGTCAATTGTTGTTGATCTATTTAGATAGTGATGTGTCTAAACACACTAGGACTACCGGGGCACTTTTTTCCCTCTTTAGGAGGTTTTTTTTACCCCAGCTTGTATATATGCCTATAACGCTAACGGGTCACTTATCTTTGTACATTCTCTTGGTAACACATTTAGTATTGTGTGTTGTGCTCCAAGCTTCTTGTTCTTCTTTGTGTTGTTTGCGTGCTTCTACAGACCTCAAACTCCAACAATTGGTATCAGAGCAGGTCGCCGCTTCATCTAGGGCATCGTCGACACCCCTTTGATCACAGTCTCAAAGTCACATGAAGTTTGGTGAGCATATTCAGGGTGGTAAAAAATGCTTTGCTCTGTTGTGCCAAAATTGCGATCCGAGCTCGTTTTGGCCTACAAATGCATTATCGCAATACCTATGTAGGAAATTTTGTCTTTTTGTACCAAAGATATATACAGGTTTCAAGTCATCAATATAAGCATCTCAAAGTCCATTACAGGTTTAGTAGAACTTGACATGGTAGTTCTGTTCAACTTTTTAAGATACGGTCATTTTTTTGCATTAGGGTATTTTAGTCAATGGCCATGGCTAAAAATAGTGATGTATTACATATGTTGGCTGTTGAGGATAAGTTGGACGGTACCAATTACCCATTGTGGGCTTATATGATGCATCATGTATTGGTTGCTAAAAGATTGTGGAATATTGTGCAGGGTGTTGAAAAACATCCTATTACACCTGCAAATATAGTTACTGAAGATGATGCAAATGGTGTTAAAGATGACAATATTCTTCATGTTCATGTTCATGTTGCAGTTCCTATTGCACCTATTGCAGAGCAAATTCATTCGGATGGTAGAGATGCTCATGCACATGCATTGATAGCCTTGTCTGTCAAATGTGCCATTATTTCTCATATTCACTCTTGCATAATAGCTAAGGATGCTTGGGATACACTTACCACTATATATTGGGCAAGGAATGAGGCTCGTGTTGCTTACCTCCGAAAACAGTTGGAGAGTGAGCACATGAATGAAGGAGATTCCATGGATAGTTTTTTGACAAAGATCAAAGATTTGAAGGAGCAGTGGATTTTTGTTCATGAAGTCTTGCCTGACAGTTCACTTGTGCAGACTATTCTCAATGGTCTTATATATTGATATCAGAGTTTTGCTTCTACTCTTCGATTGATGATGAAAGGCAATCCAAATGCCTTAACATTTGAGAAGTTAGTCTCTCTTTTGTTGTCGGAAGATCAGTCCAGGCAAAATAGGTCCATTATGCGTGTTGCATATCATGCTTTCCTAGCTAGTCAAAAGGTCAAAGGTAAATGGAGCTCTTCTACTAGTAAGCAAAAATCTGCTAATTTTGCATAATCAAAGAAGGATGATAGAGACGGCAAGAAAACAAAAAAGAAGAAATTGTTTTGTAAGTACTAAAGGAAATGATCATGTCATAAAGAATTGTCTAAAATTGGATGCTAAAGAGGGAAGGAAGAAAGAGGTTGGGGAATGGTTGTTGTAGAGGCCTCTACACCCAAAATAGAGTCTTCTAATCTTGTGCAGAATGAAGAATGGGCATTAACTACTATTTGTGGTTATGACCCATCTTCTCATGAATAGTGTATGTCTAAAGTTTGGTACTTTGATAGTGGCACAACCAAACATATTACCCCACAGTGCAGTTTCTTTGCTTCATTCGAGCCTGTCCCTATAAGGAATACTGTCACATGTGCCAACAACTCCTTTTATCTTGTCATGGGAGTTGGTAAAATCATTATGAATAATATTGATGGTAGTTCTTTTACATTGCCATGCTTTATTTGTGCCAAGGATCAAGAAGAACATGTTATTAGTTTCACCTTTAGCCAAGATCGGCTTGATTGTGAAATTTTTTGATGACACATGTATAGTTCATGATTTGTCGAATGGCCAAATCATTATTGCTTCTAGCATTTTATGTCGTGGGCTGTATAAGCTCATAAACTATGAAAAAACTATGAATGATTTAGCATGTGCAGTATATGATTCTTAGGCTATATCAAATGCAAAGCTTTTTGGTATGCACGATTTGGTCATCCGAATTTTGCTAGTTTGCTATGCATGCAAAAATCTCAAATGGTGTCCTCTTTGCCAAAACTTGAGGCACTTGGTAAACATGTCTGTGAAGGCATTATTTTGGGCAAAATGCACTATTCCTCCTTCCCAAAAGATGGTTCAATTTGAGCTACTCAGAAATAGCAGCTTGTACACAGTGATGTCTGTGGTCCTATGCAGACACCTTCCTTTGGGAACTATCTTTACTTCATGACTTTCATTGATTATTTTTCCATGCATGCATGGGTATATCCATTGAAAGAAAAGTTTGAAGGGTTTATGTGCTTCAAACAATTTCTAGTTTTGGTTGAAAACCTGTCAGCATGTAAGATGGGCACCCTCTATTTTGATCGACGGGGGAATATATATCTTCTGATTTTAATGCATATCTGGATGAATGTGGGATAAAACATTAGTGTACAGTGCCATATACACCTCAAAAGAATGGAGTTGCTAAACAGAAGAACATGTCACTCATGGATATGGCGAGGTTTATGCTCAAGAGTCAAGCTTTACCACATAGTTTCTGGCTTGAGGTTGTTATGTGTGTAGCATATGTACTTAACAGATGTCCCATTAAAGCATTGCAGTTTATCAGTCCATATGAGGCTTGGCATGGTGGTAAGCCATCTCCTTCTCACCTACGTGTTTTTGCTTGTATGGCATATACATTGGTGCCTGAACAACAAAGCAAAAAATTGGATGACAAAGCAATGAAATGTATTTTTGTTGGGTATAGTACTGAAAGCAAAGGCTATCGTCTGTATCATCCATAGACAAAACACATTTTGATTAGCCATGATGTTGTTTTTATGGAAGATGTTATTCATGTAACTAAGGAGACATTAGTTAGCTCCAAAGATATGTATGGCACTTTGCTCCCTCTTTTTACAAGTGGATAGTCTAGTGCTGGTCCTACTGAGGCAACTTCTTAGCCTTTATAGGTTTCATGTGATGATACAGATCATTCCATTTCTGATGCAGATTTACAGATGCACTTGTTGATGAGGGAACTGATATTGAGGAGGCAAAAACTATTCCAAAATGGCTGGTGCAGACTTTGCATGATAGCAAATTATATGCATCTCTCTCATATCATACTTGTTCAAGCTCTCATAGTGCTTCTTTTGCATCACATTGCTATGCTATGGCTACCTTTAGTCTCTATGATGAAAATGAGTCTGTTTCATTTTATGAAGCAAAAAATTCAGAAAATTGGATGGTTGCTATGCAATCTCAATATGATGATATAATGAAGAATGGTACTTGGTATTTATGTGACTTGCCTCCTGGAAAGAAGGCCATTGGCACTAAATGGGTATACAAGCTGAAGCGTAAGCTTGATGGAACAGTTGACAGGTATAAGACTAGGCTTGTTGCAAAGGGTTATGCTCAAGAAAGAGGCATCGATTTTGATGAGACATTTTCTCCCACGTGCTGAATGACTACTGTTTGTAGCATCTGTGCATTTGCAGCTCATCATGATTGGAATGTACATCAGTTGGACATTAAAATTGCATTTTTGAATGGTGAATTGCATGAAGAAGTGTATGTTTTTTAGCCCTATGTCTTTGTGCAAAATGGGCATGAAAACCAACTATGCAGGTTGAAAAAGGCATTATATGGTTTTAAGCAAGCAACATGCTTGGTATGAAAAGATACATGCCTACCTAATTGCACATGGTTTTGAGAACAGGCCAATTGAGAGCACCTTATATGTCAAGCGTACAAATGATTTGCTTCTCATCATTGTTGTGTATGTTGATGACATGCTGCTCACTGGTCCTCATGAGAAGCATATTGTTGATTTCAAGGCTCATCTGCATGCCTCATTTGAGATATCAGATTTGGGGCATTGCATCATTATTTGGGCATTTAGCTTATGCAAGTTGATGGCGGAATAGCTTTGTGTCAAACCAAATGTATTGACACATTATTGCAACATTTTGGCCTTGAAGACTACAAAACTATTGCCACTCCGATGGAGATAGGTTTATGATTGAGTCTTCATGATGTTGGAGATGCATTTGATGTTATTCTCTATCAGTAGGCTGTTGGATGCTTGATTTACTTATGCATTACTCGGCCAGATATTCAGTTTGTTGTCTCACAGATGAGCAATGTTTATGCATTATCCATGTGTCAAGCATTGGTAGGCGATTAAACGCATCTTTCGCTACTTGAGTGGTACTCGACTACTTGGATTGTTTTATCCCAAGGAGGGATCATTACTGCCAAATTTACATGCTTCTTTTGACTCTGATTGGGCTGGTTGCTATGACACTCGTGTGTCCACTAGTGGTTTTTACTTCATGCTTGGTAGCTCATGCATATCTTGGTTGAGAAAAAAGCATTGTACTATGGCTACTTCTAGTTGTGAGGCTGAGTATAGGGCAGCTTTCATAGCGACTCTTGAGTGTGTGTGGCTCAGATGCCTAATGGCTAATTTGGGTGTTGGTCAATCTTCTTCCACCACCATTACACTAATAGTTAGAGTGCATTGGTAGTTGCATAGAACCCTGTGTTCCATGCTCACACTAAGCACATTGAGTTGCACTACCATTATGTTAGGGAGAGGTTCTCTGTTGGAGAGATCAGTTTGGCATATGTGCCCGCAGAGGAGAACCTTGCATACCTTTTCACAAAGGCTCTACCTAGGAGAAGTTTGAAACTTTCCGCAAAGCTTTGGGCTTACTTACTTTTGTGGATTGATTCGACATAGCTTGGCACCTCCTTATACATGAGTGCCAGCTCCTTGTTCACTGCATCACTTCCAAGGGGGATTTGTTGATATAGTTAGGTAGTGATGTGTGTGAACACACTAGGACTGCTTGGGCACTTTTTTCCCTCTTTAGGAGGTTTTTTTCCCAGTGGCTTGTATATACACTTATAACTCAATGGGTCACTTATTTTTGTACATTCTCTTGGTAATACATTTAGTATTGTGTGTTGTGCTCCAAGCTTCTTCTTCTTCCTTGTTCTATTTGCGTGCTTTTGCAGACCTCAAAATCCAACAATTATTTTGAAGTAGCTACTTATTGGCAAGGAACTATTTCTAGATATTCATTCAATGTAAATGTAAGCATATAAATTTTCAATGTGAGAAATGAGAATCTTTGCATCAAGTAATTTGTTTGAGATAATTCATTTTCCAAATTTTGTGCATCACATTGTCTTTTTATCTCGACTTATTTGTGCATTTTGAACATAAAATGATTAGGAAAAGTTCTTATATGTGATTTCCTTTGACTTTCAACCTTGCATATTTTCAATTAGATATTGATATTGTATTCAAAGTTTTTCATATGTTTTCTATTTCTTTTTTTGAAAAATTTGAATTGCAAAAAAATTATTAGGTTTTACTTGCAGAGATTAGAGTGTGAAAGAAGATCCGTCTAGGTAGAACGAGTCCATTATGCATGTTGTAGATCAAGATTTCTTAGCTAGTCAGAAGGGCAAAGATAAATGGGACTTATCGACTAGTAAGAAGAAATATATTAATGCTACACAATTGAAGAAGGAAGACAAATAGAGAAGAAAAGTGAAAAGTAGAAACAATTCCTCAAATATTGTAAAGGAAATGATCATGTCATAAAGAATTGTCCAAAATTGGCTACAAGGATGGTTGTTGCAGAGGCCTCTATCCCTAAAACAATGTATGTAGTTATGACCCATCTTTTCATGAGCAGTGTATGTCTGTAATAGACTCACATGTTTGGTACTTTGATAGTGGGGCATCCAAACATTACCTCGCAACATAGCTTCTTTAGTTTCATTGAGCCTTCCCCTGTAGGGAATACTATCACATGTGCTAAAAACCTCTCTTATCCTATAATGGGAGTCGGTAAGATCGTTCTGACTACTTTCTTCTGGTAGTTCTTTCACATTGTCAAATGCTTTGTATGTACCAGGGATCAAGAAAAATTTGTTGTCCATTTTAGCATTAGCCAAGATTAGCTTGGTTGTCAAATTTGTTGATGATAGATGTATAGTTCATGGTCTCTCAAATGGCAATGCTATTATTTTTTCTGGCATTTTATCTCGTGGATTGTATAAGCTCATAAACTAAGTAAAATATGTAAATGATTTAGCATATGAAATTCAAGATTCTAAGGCTATCTCATATGCAAATCTTTGGGATGCACATGTTGGTCATTTGAATCATGCTAGTTTCTAAGCCTCTAGTAATCCAAAATGGTATCTGTTTTGCCGAAACTTGAGGCACCTTCTAAACATCTCTGTAAAGCTATATTTTGGGCAGAATGCAGCACTCTTTCTTCCCTAAAGATGGTTCAATTTGAGCCACTCATAAATTACAACTTGTTCATAGTGATGTATGTGCTCCTATGTAGACACCTTATTTTGGGAACTACCTTTTACTTCTTGACTTTTATTGATGATTTTTCCAGGCATGCATGGGTGTATCCATTGAAAGCAAATTCCTAAGTGTTTATGTGCTTCAAACAGTTTTTGCTTATGGCTAAAAATTTGTTAGCATGTAAATTAGGCACCCTCCATTCTAATCGAGGGGGGGATACATATCTTCTGATTTTAATGCATTTCTGCGTGAGTTTGGGATAAAAAATTAGTTTACAGTGTTGTATATGCCTCAATAAAATGGAGTTGCAGAAAGAAAGAATAGGTATCTCATGGAGATGAGAAGATGTATGTTCAAAATTCAGGCTTTACCACATAGCTTCTAGCTTGAGGTTGTTATGGGTAACATATGTACTTAACAAGTGTCCCACCAAAGCATTGCAATCTATCACTCCATATGAGGCTTGGCATGGTTGCAAGCCATATGTTGCTCACCTTCATGTCTTTGGTTGCATGACATATGCATTAGTTCCTAAACATCAATGCAAGAAATTGGATGATAAAGCAAAGAAATGTATTTTTGTTGGGTACATTTCTGAAAGCAAAGACTATCATCTGTATCATCCACTAAACACATTTTGGTTAGCCATGATGTTGTTTTTGTGGAAGATGCAATTTAATCATTACTTTCATATACTAAGGAGATATCAATTAGCTCCAAATATGTGTATGACACTTTATAGGTGGATAGTGATGTTGGCATTGTGATCATGAGGGCCATACTCGACGATGTTGCTTCAAGCAGATGCGACGATTATGTCAGAGATATGCACATGATGTAGGCCAAGTAGTGGTTTCAAGAGTTTCTATGGCATTTGATTATGCTAGTGATGGTGATATGACTTTCTCTTATGGTTTATCTCAAGATTCCTCTCATTCATTGGATAGCACACATATGGCTTGGTTGTTTGATGCATTAGCCAGTTTTCCTGTTACTCCACATCACAAGTGGTTTTTTCCATTCCCATGTGAGAGTCATGGATGTGTGCACATGCATGATGGTATGGAATATGACATTGAGGGTGGGGGAGATGTATGCCTTATGCTACCTAGTGGAGCATCATTTACACTCGGACATGTACATTGTGTGCCTTCATTCTCTATGAGATTGATTTCAATTAGCCAATTATAGGATAGAACATGTTATGCATTCCTTGGTGAGCATCATTTTTAGTTGTAGTTGGGACAACTGATGCTTGGGCACATGTATCCACTATCGACACCTGGGCATAGGTGCTAGGATTGGGCACAAATATCCACTATCGATACTCCATGTGAGAGATAGTTTTGTCACAGTGGGAGTTCAGCCTTGATGGAGAGTGTTAATCTCCAAAAGAACAAGCTAATCCTTGATGTTAGACCACCTCTATATCAAGAATAACTTTAAACTCCAACCAATTTTGGAAGACAAGTGCCAAACTATCAAGAAATTAGCTAAATGTGAAGAAAGTCATTTCTCAAAAAAGTCTACTGCACCTTAATCACTCATTGACTAATCATTTGTGTAAAGTTTTTGATAAAAATTAGTAGAATGTTTTGCCTAGAGATTGCGCACCTCCTCCAAGTTAAAACACTTCAAAAGCTTGAGTAGATTATGAGAAATGATTCAAACAATCTACCTATGTCTGAAACTGTCTCTCTGTAGAGTCGACTTTGACACCTGCAACTTCTAAGACATGGTTCTCCAAAACTAGAACCCGTTTAAGCAAATGCTTTTAGCCATAGATGGCTTACCTTCCAACTTAAATTTTGACTCCTCATTTGTGTAAAACTTTACACTATGCACTGAGCACTATCCATTTCTTTGACCATCGAATTTGCGCCTGTTTCAGAAGACACTCAACACTCTCTCACATATAGATGTTCCTATCCAAAATTCTCTCAGCCTGTTTACAATTGAACTCTCAAACTTTAACCATAGATAGATTAACTATGGACTTAGATGTGTACAAAAGTATTTCTCATAAGATTAAGCACAGAAGGAGAACTAGAGAAAAGATCGACACACAATTCTCTGAAAAACTTTTCCTTATCTTAACTCTTCATACATCTGATGGATGATACATACAATGTTCATCATCTACTCATCTATCTTTCATCTTACACTCTCTTACACTTACTATACGACTATGAGCATGTACTTATATATACATATGAGTACTGATTCGTCATTTGTTTGTACTACTGCAACAGCTCCCCCTCAATCATCAATTGTGATTACCTGCATCCTTTTTATCCCTGCCATATCTTTAAATCTCTGCAACTTTGGTCCATCCAAACTTTTTGTCATCATATCTGCAAGTTGATCTTTTGTAGGAGTATGCATAACTTTCATTTCTTTATCAACAACCTTCTCTCTCAAAAAATGATACTGAATTTCAATGTGTTTAGTTCTAGCATGAAATACAAGATTTGCTGCCAAATATAAAGAACTCATATTGTCTCCACAAATGAGAGGAGTACTCTGAACAATATCAAAACTCTTCATAAGAGTCTTTAACCATATTACTTCTTTTGCAGCTTCTGCCATGCCTTTGTATTCTGCTTCTGTAGATGATAGAGCAACTATATGTTGCTTCTTAGAACACCATGAAATTAGCTTATCTCCCACATAACACAAATATCCATGTGTTGATCTTCTATCATCAGAATTACCTGCCCAATCTGCATCACTGTATATTTTGACTCTTGTATCTGAAGTATATCCATAATATAGACCTTCTTTAAGTGTGCCCTTGATGTACCTAAGTACTCTTTGTCCTGCAATCCAATGTTCCTTTCTAGGACAATGCATGAATTGAGATAGAACTCCAACTGCATATGATAAATCAGGCCTTGTTAATGTAGCATAAATCAAGCTACCCACCAAACTCTGATAAAGCTTCATATCTTTGAATTCCTCTCCTCCATATCTAGTCAATCTATGATTTACTTCCATTGGAGTTGGTGATATCCTGCAATCTTCCATTTTAAATTTGGTTAACAAATTTTTTAGATACCTTTCTTGAGTTACATATGCTCCATGTTGAGTATATGAAATCTCCATTCCCAAAAAGAATGACAAATTTCCCAAATCACTGATTTTGAATTCTCTTTCCATCTATTTCTTAATCATGTGTATACCTTTATCATTTGTTCCTGTAAGTATTATGTCATCAACATAAATACAAACATAAATAAAGTCATCCTCACTTGCTTTGACTAGCAAGCTACTATCTGCCTTTGATGCTTGAAATCCAAGTTCCTTCAAGAACTTTACAAGCCTATAATTCCATGCCCTTGGGGCCTGCTTCAATCCATACAAAGCTCTCTTGAGCTTACACACATAATTTGGATACACTTGATCTTTAAAACCATTTGGTTGTTCCATGTAGACTTCATCTGAAATAAAACCATTCAAAAATGCATTCTTCACATCTAATTGAGATAATTTCCAACCTTTGCAAGCAGCAATTGCTATGAGTGTCCTTATGGTTGTCATCTTTGCAACAAGACTATAAGTTTCATCATAGTCCACACCATATGTCTGTGCATATCCCTTCACAACAAGCCTGGCTTTGTATCTAGATATACTTCCATCTGCAAATCTTTTTGTTTTGTAAACCCACTTACATCCAATGATTTTCTGACTATTTGGATTAGGAACTAAATCCCAAGTCTCATTTTCCATCAATGCATCCTATTCCTCTTGCATAGCTTTTTCCCAATTCTTCTTCCCTTTGGCTTCATCATATGTAGATGGATCTTCATCTGCTTTCAACATGTAAGCATAATCTTTAGTAGTCAAGAATGAAGTATCATAGCTATACCTTGTAGGTTGCCATTTGTGCCTAGATGACCTTCTGACTTCTCCACTTCTTGAAGTTTCTGGTTCATCACATTCTGGGTCAAATCTTGGTACTTCTTCAACTTCAACCTGTACTTCATTGTTCTCCTCTTCATCAAATATCTGAACCTTTGACTTACCTTTCTTTTGATTCACAACTTCTTCAACATCTGCATGCACATTAAGTGTACCTGCATACCAAGTACCTTGCTCATCAAATGTAACATCCTTGGACACAAGGAATTGCTTTGTGGATGGACTCCACAATCTATAACCCATCTGCTTGTCATCATAACCAATGAACACATACTTCTCTGCTTTAGGTTCCAATTTATGCCTCAATTGAGATGGCACATATGCATATGCCAAGCATCCAAATATTTTACAATGATCCAAGGTAGGTCTCTTACCCCACCAAGCTTCATATGGTGTCATACCCTGCAAAGCTTTACAAGGTAACCTATTGACCAAATATGTGGCTGTGTTTACAGCCTCAGCCCACAAATAATTTGGACAATTTTTCTCCTTCATCATGGATCTTGCAAACTCAACAAGAGTTCTATTTCTTCTCTCTGCTACCCCATTTTGTTGAGGAGAGTACCTGCAAGTAACCTCTCTCTTTATACCTGCATTCCACAAGTAATCACTGAACTCATTAGAAAAATACTCTCCCCCTCCATCTAATCTTAGTCTCTTCAACTTTTGACCTGTAATTCTTTCTACATATGCATGATAGTGTTTAAATGTATTAAACACTTCTGACTTATCTTTGATCACATAGATTGTGATCCATCTAGTAGCATCATCAACATATATGACATAATATCTTGAACCATGTATACTGAAATCTTTTGAAGGACCCCACACATCTGTATGTACCAATTCAAGTCTTTCTGAATACATAAAACCATGCTTATTATATGATTGCTTATGAGCCTTACCTAACTGACATGCTTCACATCTGTATGTCATGTGTTGACCTGCAACATTAGGCAATCCAAGCACTGAACCATTGTTTATCATTTCTTTGATACCTCTTTCATTAAAATGTCCAAGTCTTTTATGCCAAAGATCCAATTCAGACACCTTTTGCTCTCCATATGTAAACATAGCATGTCCAATATTACCTTGTATCTTTAATGTGAAACGCCTTCCTTCCTTCTTTCCTATAACAATTTGTTTATACCCTTGACTAGGGTCTTCAACATAAACTCCATCATTAGTGAACCTTACCTCATATCCTTTTTCCACAATTTTTCCTACACTCATCAAATTCTTTGGAATTGTAGGAACATACAAAACCTTACTCAAGAGAGTGCTTCCATCTTTGGCTTTGACTGAACCAATTGACTTTACTTTGTGCTTTGTATTATCACCTGTTTGAATTGTATGATTGATTGCATTATGATCTAGATCAGTCATCAAAGCAATGTTTCCACTCAGATGGTTGCTACATCTTGAGTCAATATAAAATACTCTCATGTCTTCATGTGAGGCTTCACATGTTGCATTCATAATAAGAGTCGAATCTTCTTTCTGATATGATGCATAATTGTAGTAGGTGTTATTATAGGATTGATTTTGGAAATTTCTTCCTCCACCTCTTCCAAAAGAATTCCTACCACCTCTACCTCTAAAGTATCCTCTCTGATATCTGCCACCTCTTCCTCTTTGATTAAAGTTTTGATCAAAATTACCATTGCTTTGATTATTATGCCAACAATCATGAGATAGATGATTTGTCTTACCACATATCCAACAAGTTCTGACATTATCTTTGTTATTTCTGCCTCTTCCTCTACTTCTGCCACTTCCTCTTCCTCTTAGGAAGTTTGCTTGACTTGAAATACCTTCATCTTCAACTGATTGTTGCTTTCCTTTGCTAGCTTTCTTCTTATCTTTAGAATACATTGCATGACCCGCACTCTTATCAACATCTCCTTTGATATCATTCTCAAAAGTTAGCATATGTCCTAACAATTGATTCAAATCAAGAGTGAAATGATCTAATGAAAGTTCTGTAGACAAAATAAAAGGCTTCCACTTCTCATCTCCTCTAATTCCTGTGAGAATTTGTCTTACCAACTTATCTTCTTCAATATCTTCATCAACTGCACCTAGAGAATCAGCAATGTCTTTCATCTTTGTCACATAATCAGATATTGATTGTGAAGCCTTCTTCTTGAAGGTAGTAAACTCTGCCCATAAGGATGCCTTCCTAGACTTTGTGGTATTTTGGAAATGCTCCTCCAAAGCATTCCATATATCACTTGCACTTTCAAGACCTCTAATGTGAGGTAGCAAGTAATCATTGATTGCCATATAGATAATGCTCCTAGCTTGAGCATCTCTCTTCATCCAGTTCTTCAAATCTGATAATTCCTCCCTAGTTGAAACACTAGGATCTCTGAATTGAGGCTTTTCTTCTTCTCCTATAATATAAGCTATCAAGTCTTTGCTCATTAGATGAGCTTCCATCCTCATAGACCAAACTGGATAGTTTTCTCTATCCAACTTTTCAATTTGGAGACTATCTCCCATCCTTGCTTCACCTGTAGTCTCAAATCTTTAGTCCTTATAAGAAATGATGTACCTTGGCTTCGAATGTTGCTCCTTCTGATCCTTTTGACAACCTTTATGTGTCTTCCTTTAGTCTTCCTATCACACTTTATTCTTTTGAACCTTCAAGATGTGAAATTTGTATGTCTGCAGCAGTCGGAGTCTTTCTTTCCTCAATTTTGATACAACCTGCTCTGATACCACTGATGGAGAGTGTTAATCTCCAAAAGAAAAAGCTATCCTTGATGTTAGACCACCTCTATATCAAGAATAACTTTAAACTCCAACCAATTTTGTAAGACAAGTGCCAAACTATCAAGAAAATTTAGCTAACTGTGAAAAAAGTCATTTCTCAGAAAAGTCTGCTACACCTTAATCACTCATTGACTAATCATTTGTGTAAAGTTTTTTATAAAGCTTTGTAGAAGGTTTTTCCTAGAGATTGCGCACCTCCTCCAAGTTAAAACACTTCAAAAGCTTGAGTAGATTATGAGAAATGATTCAAACAATCTACCTATGTCTGAAACTATCTCTCTGTAGAGTCGACTTTGACACCTACAACTTCTAAGACATGGTTCTCCAAAACTAGAACCCGTTTAAGCAAATGCTTTTAGGCATAGATGTCTTACCTTCCAACTTAAATTTTGACTCCTCATTTGTGTAAAACTTTACACTATGCACTGAGCACTGTCTATTTCTTTGACCATCGAATCTGCGCCTGTTTCAAAAGACACTCAACACTTTCTCACATATAGATGTTCCTATCCAAAATTCTCTTAGCCTGTTTACAATTGAACTCTCAAACTTTAACCATAGATAGATTAACTATGGACTTAGATGTGTACAAAAGGATTTCTCATAAGATTAAGCACAGAAGGAGAACTAGAGAAAAGATCGACACGCAATTCTCTGAAAAACTTTTCCTTATCTTAACTCTTCATACATCTGATGGATGATACATACAATGTTCATCATCTACTCATCTATCTTTCATCTTACACTCTCTTACACTTACTATACGACTATGAGCATGTACTTATATATACATATGAGTACTGATTCGTCATTACTTCAATTATATTGAAGTATATATAGAACTAATGTACATATAATTTAAAGAACTTTGCTATCTGAATCTTCTCTTTACTTCATGAAATTGATCTTCAATCTTTTCTTCATCTCTTCACTTCTAGGCTTTATATAATCACCAATTGTTGATTGTACTGCTCCAACAAGCCTTATGTGCGATGTGAGACTCATCATGTCTCATTTTGTCTACCTACTCATAGGTCTATTGGCATTCATGATGCACATGTATGGCAGGATTCAGTTGCTCAGATGGATGCACATGTATAGCATGTTTTGGATGCTCCTGATGCATATGTAGAGCATGACTTTATTGATCATATAGATGCTCACATGGAGCACACTTTGGATGATCAATTTGATGCTTTCGAGAATGATGTGGATGCTCATGTAGAGCATTCTGATGATACTCAGTTAGAGTTAGGTCATCAAATGGATCTTGGTGTTGATATTGTGCAATTAGCTCATGCAAAGCATGATGATACACTTGGTGTGGTAGAGAAAGATCGCTCTTATGATGTAGAGTGTATGGTAGAGCATATTAGCTCTCAAGGTGCATAGCTAGACACATCCTTGGTTGAGAGGATGATTGATTTAGATGCTAATGAGTCGGCGATTATGTGATCATTCTTGCATTCAATCATGCCAGATGTTGACATGGATATATCAAGACATGGTGGTCTTGTTGATGGTGCTTTGGATGCCTTAGGTACAGACATGGCTGACATTTCTAGGTTAGCTAGGGTAGCATAGGTTTCATAAGCATTCGGGGGTCTGATGTATGAGTTATTATGCTTGACACTTGACATTGCAGTGGCTTCTAGGGCATTAATGTTCAATTGTAGATCTTGGTAGTATGAGAGTCTAACTGCACTAGTTGTGGGTAAGTCCTCTCCATGAGCAAGAGTGTGAGCACACTCTTCTCCAAGAAGAACTCCACAGCTTCTCCTCAACATGCTCCTAGAGTGCACCATGGCTGCCCCATGTGTGCTAGAGCACCACCTCTATTAAGGGACCAAAAAACTGGTGTCGCCAATTGGTGTGTGATGTCTAACAAAGTGACCCAAGACTCTCTTATATAGGTTTTAAAGCTCCATGCAAAAAACTCACAAAAAATCGCTTTATTTTAATCACATTGCTTTTCAAATTGCTTTTGCTTTATTTTAAGTGAGTTTGTTTTATTTTTAAAGTTGCTTTTAGTTAACTTTAAAAAATAACTTCTTGACCTGATTTTTCACACTTTTGACTACCTGATGAATGATCTGCCAAATTTTTAATGATCCTCATGCTGAGAGCTATCATATGAGGTCAAAACCCTAAATTAGCAACAAATTAGGGTTAGGGTTTTCTCCCGAATCTGATCTCTGATGACTGAATGTCATATACCTTTGGAAAGCTCTATTCAAGCTCTACAAGATAGAATCATAAAAATTTTACCCATTTTTGTGCTAACAATGACTAAGTACCAAAATTAGGGTTTCTGCCCTAAATGGATTTTGGACTGATGTGACATTGATTTCCAACAATCCCCCCTGCAATGTCATATTGGTACAAACTGAACTGGATATGTAACTTCTTTCATCTGCAAACTGTCATAAACTTCAAACTTGTACTCCCAAATTGACCTTCAAACCTTTTCTTCAAAAATCTTCTTCAAAACTAAATTTGACTTTCTTCAAACTTGAAAAAATTGAACTTGCTGAATATGAACCATAATACCTGAGAAAATATGCAAACTAGATATCCAATAGTGTACACATCAAGCAATCACTGCTTGACAACATATGTAGCATGTACTGACTCTGAACCTGCTATCTCCTGTCTTCTCAAACCTGTAAGCATACACTCGGATCCACATATTTTCATTTACCTTACGAAAGGTTTCTCAACGTACTTCTGATGTTTCATGTAAATACACTAAACAAAATCAGAAACTGAATCCTGGGACTTGTGATTGACAACTCACAACTTAGTGTATTATGAACACTAGCTGGTTCATCTCTAATTGTACTCAACTCAACTCAACTCAACCCATGAGTCTCAAAATTTCATATCTATGATGTCATCTTGTCTTCATCCTTGTTCTATCTATAATTCTTTCATACCTCTTTCCTTCAGAATCTGGTATAAACATATATATGCGCACCTCTGAAACATATCTCTCTGAATTATCAAGCTCCTCTTCAATAGAACTCTAGAACTTTCTCCCGAATAGAAACACCCTAACAGGAACTTTCTATAGACATTCTCCTTCTTCCTTCTTCTTTCAAAGCTGGAACATAAAAAGAAACTGACAAAGGAAATATAGGAATACCTGATATAGCCTATAGGAATACACATGTAGGTATGACTGCATTCTTTTACATATGACTGAAAATAAGTCTTCATGTTTCATCACCCCTTGGATGATTTAACACTAGTATCCAGAATTCTTCAAATTTTATCAGACTTTATGAAATCTGGAACGTCTTCCTTCTTTCAATAAATCTGATCTTCAGTTATCAATACCTGTATCTGAGACAAAATTTTAGGATCCATAATCTTCTACAACATGACAAGTATCTTCTTCTTTTTCTGATTGCAACACAAATATGATAGAATCTGAATCTTTGACTTACTTCTTCCAATGCTAAGAACTTTTCAAACAAAGGATAGACAATTGACTCATAAATACCCAAGATCTTCAAGATAATTCAAGATCTGTCAAGATCTCTCTAACAAAATACCTGTGTAGAATCTGCTCTCGTCAAACCTTCATGACTGAATGTTTGGCTTGCTACCTGAATGTCTCTGAGTGTCCATGCTTCTTACATAAAGTTGTAAAACTTTTCTTTAACCAAATCCTTCCCAAGAATCTGCAACTCCTACTTGAAACATAAGTGGACAAACTCTTACCTTGAGAACTCCAAAAGTTGCAAGTTGATACTTCATATCTTCATATTCTACCCGAGTGAAATGTGAAAATATATGCTTGACTTTCTTTTGGCTAATTCCACTTCTCAATCAAGTGATAGGATCTGATGGAACAAATTTTTGAATATAAGCATGTATCCAAAAATCTAGACAATCATAGAAAGTAGATTCTTCATCTCTTCACAAAAATCTGAATTTTCTTGAACTTTTTGAATTTTCTGAATTTTCTCAAAATAGTGAAATTTTTGAATTTCTGGATATACTGAATATACAAAATATGAGGTACCTTTTCCAAAGAAAAACCTCACTTCAAGTCTCCAACATCTGATACAAACTCTTATACCTCAAGAGTTAGGTCAAGAAGAATCTCTGCAACTTGTCATATACCAAGTAGCTCTGAATTGACACTCCAAGAATTCTTTGAGGGAACATATAACTGCCCGCTTAAAATCTTCAACTTATACATAACTCATACACATATGAGTCAAAACATATAAGCTCCCTTTCTTTCCCTTAATGCAATTCTTTGTCAAAACCTACTGAAACATGACCAAGTATAATGCAAAACAAGAAACTGCTTCTTCTTCACACAAGATGTTCTCGTAGACTTGTCTTTGGATGTAGAGGATAAAGTAGGAAAGTTATATGGAAAATATAAGAGAAAAGGAAGTCTTACTTTCCCTTTGGAAATGTTGGACTTTCTTATGCATCTTTCTTCCACCTGATGATGTCAACATCTTCAAACTTCTCTTCCATACCTTTTGTTCTCTTCATCTTGAAGTAGCAAGCATTCTTAACTTCTTCGAATGAATTTTTGTCTTCCTCTAGTGCTAAGAGTAAGAGACAAAACAAACATGGTATACAAACAAAAGTGAATATAGAATCATGTTTTACCATCTCCTCATATCTCTGAATCAAAACTTTGCTTCAAATGTGACTGATATGACTGAATTCACCAACCTTTTGGCTAAATGCGGAATTACCTCTCTAGTGTACCTAGATCAAATTCTATATCTAGATAAAAAACTTCCAACCAACTTACAACACAAGATTGGCTGAAAATAAAACTGATATGATCTCCAAATTTGTCTTCTTAGATAAGCTTTCTTGCCATGAAAGAGATTTATCAAAACTGTTAAGAACAACCTCTAGATACTTGTTTTGATGTAGCTAATGCTTTTACTTTAAAAATAATGAAAGCGTTTGAAAGCACTTCTTCAATCCTTCAAATCTCTTCATAACTACTCTATTAAGAGATGACCTGCAAATGATAATCTGATAGTAGAAACTAATACATGTGATTTGATGTTGATCTGGTTCCTTCATCTTCTCCAAACCATTGTTTTTCCTTGATTTTGAAGTAGCCTTCTCTTCATCAAGTCTTGGTCTTCAAAAAATACTTCTATAAAGTATTTTCATACTCTTCCAAAAGTATTCAACTCCTAACAGATCATCAACTTCATACTCCACACTGATAAATAAACATGTGACTGAATTGTCTAATTCTCAAATCTCTACTCATCTAGATTAAGTGTGTGTGTCAAATGTCAAATGTTAGAAGATGCTCTTAAATCATATGTTGTAAACCTGGCAGTCTGGGAACTTGAGAATCTGAGAGCCTGATTTCTCTGATACCAAATGTTGGAAATTTAGTAGGCCCATTACTAATATCACAGGTCCATAGTTCCATAGGTCCAGGATCTACAACATAGAATCCAACAATCTTCTAATATTGACAAAACATGAACATACCACACTTAATCATACAAATAATGAGACAAAGATAGAGAAAAATTAGACAACATGTGTAAAATGTTATGTAAGCCACTGCTTACTCACACTATCATATATACAAATGTCAATTTACAATGTGGGAGCAAAACTCTCAACCATTCTATGTGAAAAAAAAATAGATGGATGAGTGTATGTACAAAATTACAAGAATATTCAGATGTAAGGATAGAAATCTGAATATTTATGAGATGTATGACCTGATAGGTTGTAGAAGAGTGAATATGAGTGATAGAAAGAGGAAAGATCAATATGAAGCTGATATTTAGCAAACCCTGATCAGATTTTAGGCTATGGAAGACCCTAAATCAGATGTGTGTGTGAAAGATCACATACTTACAGAATTAGCATAGAATACTAACATGTTGCTGCCATTGCCTCCATAAACTCCAAGTAGTACATGTGTGCATAAAGAGAATATGTACCTGAATTCTTAACATAAGATGCAAATCTTATGTTAACCTCCATCCAATGTCTTTGAAGTACATTGAAATCTTCATGTAGAAGACAATCTTCAAATACATTATGTAGATGGCTGATCCACACCACCAAGCTATTGATGGCTAAGTCCTCTCCATAAGCCAGAGTGTGAGCACATTCTTCTCCAAGAAGAACTCCATAGCTTCTCCTCAACATGCTCCTAGAGTGCACCATGGCTGCCCCATGTGTGCTAGAGCACCACCTCTACTGAGGGACCAAACAATTGGTGTCGCCAATTGGTGTGTGATGTCTAACAAAGTGACCCAAGACTCTCTTATATAGGTTTTAAAGATCCGTGCAAAAAACTCACAAAAAAGCACTTTATTTTAATCACATCGCTTTTCAAATTGCTTTTGCTTTATTTTAAGTGAGTTTGTTTTATTTTTAAAGTTGCTTTTAGCTAACTTTAAAAATAACTTCTTGACCTGCTTTTTCACACTTTTGACTACCTGATGAATGATCTGACAGCACTTTTATGATCCTCATGCCGAGAGCTGTCATATGAGGTCAAAACCCTAAATTAGTAAAAAATTAGGGTTAGGGCTTTCTCCCAAATCTGATATCTGATGACTGAATGTCATATACCTTTGGAAAGCTCTCTTCAAGCTCTACAAGATAGGATCATAAAAATTTTACCCATTTTTGTGCCAAAAATGACTAAGTACCAAAATTAGGGGTTTTGCCCTAAATGGATTTCGGATTGATGTGACATTTGCAACAATAGAGATATTGGTACCCATGGGAATAACAGATGAGATTTGGTTATAATGGAAAGTGTACTCAAGATGAGTAGAAGATGAACTCAACTCAATTCAACTCAAACTCATAACTCTAATACAATGGAACTCAAAAAATAAACAATATATAGATGGTTTTATCCACCCATGCACTCCCTACATGGAGCTCAGACGGTGATCTAAATAGAATCTAGGTGAAGGGCTATAGGACAACACAATGGGTACTAAGATGGACACCCTAATGGCTCCAAACACCACAAATTATGAAGCTACATGGGGAGCGGACATCCTTATAAAGTCCTCCAAGCTTAAGTCAGTCTGCCCATGTTCTAGGGTCGTGTTAGCTTGATCCATGCGAAAAATAATCTCCACCATTGATCTATGGGGTAAATACAATGGTAGAAAGGTAGGATCAACAACCATTTGTTTGTACCTCTTCATCTTGCTTAATCTACACTTAGGATCAAGTCTAGATCGAATGGACCACATAAAACCAAGATGGATCCTAGAAAGGTCCCAATGATCTTAGAATGGCCTTGTGTTCATGATAGGGGGGAAGTTCTAGTCATTCTTAGGATGTTGAGATTTTACCAAAAGTATACAGACTTGGATTCTTTTATAGAAGTGCATATGATGAATTTGCTTCAAGGCAAGGTATCTTATTGTGGAATCAATAACAAAAAGATTCTTTTGAGGTAATGAAACAAGCCATATCAGTTGCCCCTATAATCAAATTAGTGAATGTAGAGAGACCCTTGAGTAGAGATAGATGATAGTGGCATTTCCATAAAGGTTTTTTTTAGCTAGGATTATATACTAGTAGTTTTTGAAAGTAAGAAGCTTTTGATAGCACAATGAAGTTGGCCCACTTTCATAAAGATCAATCTTTAATGGATGCAACTTAAACAAAATCCATTCATACAGAATGAAGTCAAAATAGACTTTTTTATTGAATAGAACTTGTATCATGGGATATTTGTTCCCTACATGTAAAATGGTTCTCATATATTTCATTTGATAAAAGAACTGATTTTGATAAATATTCCTCATATTGATTTTGATGATTGTTGTGAAAAGTGGAGAAGGACATGCTTGGAATAACCTCCCAACCTATTTATAGCCCTTTCCAAAATCATCCTCTAGAATCCTCTATGTGATCCCTTTATTGATATGGCCATCCTAAATAGGCAATCACCCATAGGATTCAGGATTTTGGCTTTGCCTATCCCCTAAGCCAAGAATTTCTAGTTCCTCTAGGCTTGTACATCTATGGAATACAACAATATCTCCCCTTCTAAATGTCATTGTCCTCAATGATATAGAAGGACCTATTAACATGAGAATCGAAACATGTGATTCTAACTAATCAGAGTAGGGTGTGCTCGATGTTTGAAATACTAGATGCTAAAAAACTAGATAGTTATTGTCTCTTTCTATCTAGCATTTCCACCAAGAAGTAGTAGTCCTTGCCTTGGGCATACTGTTGGAATCCCTTTGAGGCCCAAATAGTCCATATGTGTGGAACATAAGTATTGAGAATATCCTCGGACTCCTTATGCTTAGACCTTGACCAACAACTTATGATAACTTGTGAAATCACTTAATCTATTAAATTAATGAACAATTACATGCTCATCTTATACTATGAGCAACTCATGGAACTTCCACCATCTAATTCAATAACTAAATGAACATAAATTTGATATAATAAAAATAATCATGTTTTCAACCCATACACTACACAAAACTGATGGAAATCTTTTCTAAATAGTGTGTCAAACTATGAACTCACGTAAATCTGCTTCATTTATCCACTATAATAATATGAAAGTACAAAAGATTCTTATATTGGTTCCACAAAAGAAAGTAAGCCCAAAGCTTTGAGGAAAGCTTCAAATTTCTACCTAGGGAGAGCCTTTGTGATAAGATATGGAACATTATCTTGTGTGGGCACATAACCTGAATTGATATCCCTAGCAGAGAACCTCTCCCTGACATAATGATAGTGCACCTCAATCTTCTTTGTGCAAGCATGGAACAGAGGGTTCCTCAAAACTAGCAATGCACTATGACTGTTACTGAAGATGGTGCTGGCAGAATGCTGACCAATACCCAAATCATACAAAAGGCATCTAAGACACACACACACACACACACTCAACCGTCACTATGAAAGCTACCCTATACTCAACCTCACAACTAGAAGTGGCCACAGTAGGTTGCTTCTTTCTCAACCAAGATATGCATGAGCGACCAAGCATGAAGCAAAAACCATTAGTGGATACATGACTATCATTGCAACCAACCCAATGTGATTAAGAAAAAGCATGTTAATTTGGTGGTAATGATCCCTCCTTGTGATGAAACAATTCAAGTAGCCAAGTACCATTTCAGTTGCAAAAGATGCACTTAACTACATGCTAATGCTTGACGTCAAGCAATGCATAAGCTTGCTCATTTGCGAGACATAAAATTGAATATCAGGCCGCATTATGCACATGTAAATCAAGCATCCAACAAACTTATGATAAAATAACAACATCAAATGCATCTCCAACATCATGAAGACTCAATCGTAAAACTCTTTCCATGGGAGTGGCAATAGGTTTGCAATATTCAAAGCCAAAATTTGTGTTTCAATATATTTTATTTAACACAAAGCTATTCTTCCATCAAGTTACATAAATTGAAAATGTACAAATACTAATGCAAATGGCACAAATCTGACATCTCAAAAGAGGCATGCAAATCAGCCTTAAATTTAGCAATATGCTTCTCATTAGGAATAATGTGCAACATGTCATCAACATATATAACAACAATCAAAAGTACATTTGCATACTCAACATATAAGGTGCTCTCAGTTGGAATGTTCTCAAAACCATGTGCTAGCAAGTAGGCATGTATCTTTTCATACCAAGCATGTGATGCTTGCTTCAAGCCATATAATGCCTTTTTCAACCTTCGCACTTTGCTTTCATGCCCTTTCTTTACAAAACCATGGGGTTGCAATACATACACTTCTTCATGTAAGTCACCATTCGAAAATGCAATTTTACTATCCAACTGATGTACACTCCAACCATAGTGAGCTGCAAGTGCACAAATGCGATGTATAGTGGTCATTTGACATGTCAGAGCAAAGGTCTCGAAAACATCAATGCCTTTCTCTTGAGCATAATGTTTGGCAAGAAGCCTAGCCTTATACCTATTAATGGTTTCATCAGGCATACATTTTTGCTGATATACACATTTAATGTCAATGGCCTTTTTGCCTGGAGACAAATCACATAAAGACCAAGTACCATTCTTCATAATAGCATCATATTCTAATTGCATTGTAACCATCCAATTTTTTGAATTTTGTGTTTCATCAAAAGAGACATGCTCATACTTATCACAAAGACTAGAGATGCATCTAATTTGCTATCTCACAAAGTATGCACCAACCATTTAGGCATAGTTTTAGCCCATTCTATGTAGCCCTCTAATCAACAAGAGCATCATGTAAATCTGCATAAGAAATGGAATAATATGCATCATCATGTGGAACCTGTAAACATTGAGAAATCACCTCATTTTGATTAGCACTTGACTCTCCACCTCTAAAAAGAAGCATCAAAGTTTCATACACATCCTTCGAGCTAACTGATGTCTCCTTGGTTCATGAAAGTAATGGTTGAATTGCATCTTCCACAAAAACAACAACACAACTAACTAAAATGCATTGATTATGTGGATGATACAGGCGATAGCCTTTTCTTTCAGAACCATACCCAATAAAAATTACATTTCACTACTTTATCATCCAATTACTTTCATTGTTGTTCATGTACTAATGCATATGCCAAACGATCAAAGACATAAAAATGAGCAATAGATGGCTTGTGGCCATGCCAGGCCCCATATGGAGTGATCAATTATTGTGCTTTGGTGGCACCTGTTAAGTACATATGTTGCACACATAACAACCTCAAGCTAAAAGTTGACATTCCCATGAGAGACCTATTTTTTCTCTCAAAAACTCCATTTTTTTGAGATGTATGTGGCATTGTACACTGGTATTTTATCCCATGCTCAACCAAAAATGATTTAAAATCAAAGACATGTATCCCCCCAGATGAGAATGGAGGTGCCTAATTTACATGCTGAAAGAGCTTCCATCAATAGTAATCATAAGGATCTTCTTAGATATTCTCAATGCCTTAGCTTTATGCAGCACAACCATTGTTCCATAACACTATATTTTGTAAGGCCCCCATTATGAGGAGAAGTCATGTGAAAGTCTTGAACATCGGTAGGTTCTTGACTTTGATGTCAGATGAGGTGTAGAGTAGATCAAACATGGGTAGTTAGGAAGTCTACTTCTAAGCCATTGAATTCGGAATTCATCTTATTAGGGTTTATGCCTTGTTGTTCTAGACAAGGATAAGCACCACGTCAAGAAGCTCCACCTCCTTAATTCTCAATATGTGGGAGAGATAGGTTGATATGAAGATCGTGAACGAGTGAGATGAGTGATGGTGAAGGTGAGAAGCATGTAAATGCACACACACATACACTATAACACACACATGGTAGAGACAAGCGAGAAGCAATGGAAGGTAAAGGATAAGCTCTATTACTCAAGAACTCTCTTACAAGCTCTCAAATAAGCTACATTCTCTCACAAGTCAACCTAAAAAATGAGCTCTCTAGCTCTTTTTATCGTTTCTAGACTAGTTTTGATGGATTTCAAACCTAGTGTCTGGCATAGTTAAAAATTAGGTTCTCGAAGTCATTTGGAGATCCGAATGAGGTCTAAAAATAACCAAAATTGGTATAATCGTTCCACCTAGGTTCTCAAGCTCAAGGACTACTTGATTTGCACAAGATGGAGTTGTTTGATACAAAATTGGGTGTTCTATGGTACATACGTTACAAAAGTGATGAAAATCACTGTTTGAAGTTTTGAAGAAAATATCATAAAGCATATTTCTTGAAAAATAGCATGTTTGCCCCCCCACAACTTACTACATTCCCATCTTTACATGTTGCTTCTACGGCGATGCATGTGGCTACTATCGGATGCACTGCCAACACCCCTCCCTCTTACATCTGTCGTCCTCGACAGATCCTTGTTGTAGGGTCCGTGTAATATAAGTTTGCAAGAGATCTTGGGCAAGAGTTTGCTCTGCTATGTGAATACCTCGTGCTAGATTGACTTCTAATTTCTCCTAATTGATAGTCTAAGGTCCATCTGAGGGTGGAAGCTGGTAATGTGTAGAGTACATGAGTTGTTCGCACATGACTAATTGGAGCAGATGTGTAGGGTGACTGATGAATACCTCTGAATGATACTCCTAGAAACCAGTGGTGAACATTTCTTCAAATGCCAATTTGTAACAGGCAGGCAAATACTTAATCTGACAATGCCATGCATAACATACCTTGATCGATGGCATAGTACTCATATCATAGTTGAGGTCTCCATTGCCATGCTCAAAACCAGGGGTGTTAACATGAGGTGGCTTGACTCGGCGAAAGATTTTAAAGGTTGTTTAAACTCCAACTCCTTTGAGTGATATGCATCACATAGTTCTTGATTACATGCATTGACGAATGCATTCTCAATGGTCAATGGATTGAGTTGGGCATGTAGTTGCATCGTAGTTTATTGCAAAGTCTGATAGTTGCATCCTAAGGTGGCAAACTCATCCCTCACTTGATGCATACATGCAAAAATCTAATGAAATGTGTTATCTACAGTGTGTGATAACATCAATGATGTAGTGACAGATGATTATGCTGGTGTGGTGGTTGATGCAAGGGAAAAGGGAAATGGGGTTGGGATGGTGAATGCTGTGGTGACTATGGAAAATTGTGTTGTGGTGAGACTGTGTGGTGAAGTGGTGGATGTGAGAGGTGGTGCAGTGGGTGGTGAAATATCCATATCACTTGAAGTGGTATCTAGTGAACTAATAGTGAAGAGTGGCATGACTATGGGTGCATGAGTGGGTGTGAGCACAGGATTTACAAACGTGGATGAATATATTACATGTTGAGTTTCATGGATTAATTGGTGTAGAGGGGAGGGTAGAGGTGATGTATTAGGACTGAGAGGGGATACGGGTGAGAAAGTCGTCAGTGGGGGAAATTGAAAAAAGAGTTGGGCTAATGGGGGTGAACTAGGGTGTATTGGGGAAGTTGGATATGTAGGAGAAGGAAGGGTTTCTGTGGATGTAGAGGTGATTTCTACATCAGTTGTGGGTATGGATGTTGAGGGTTGTGGAGGGGAGAGTCGATAACAATAGTTTCTCCTGTTGGTGGAGACTCAGTGACTAGCCAGGCTTCGTCGTGGTGGAAGCAAGATTGGATGTTTGTTGGAACATGGATATATTGGCCAGGCCTTGACATTAAGCAGATGCGTTGAGGGTCAAACTGAGATAGTGGTTTTCTCTTTAGGAGGTGAAGCGCTTCTATTGTACCTATTGACTTGACTAATTCATTGAAACCTTCAACAAAGGAAGCTTCAAATCCTCCACTGGCCGGTTCTTGTTGTATAATTTCCTGGCTTTGCTATTCTGAGATTCATCGACTTGCCCACATAGCTTGCATGTTGCAATATAGTCTTTGAATGGCTAGTATAGGTACCTGCATCAAATGCGTCCTCTTCATGTGTGCTAGTATCACCATGAGCTTCAGTTTGATGCTCTTGCTATTCATATCCATCGTCATCTTGAGAGTTGTCTATTTTGGCTTTCTTCATCATCACCTTCTTCATCGTTAGTCACTCTTTGATCTTCCTCACCTGAGCTTGAAACTACTTGTTCTTGTCCCTGATCAGGTGGTGAGGTGGGATAGCTTGGCCTTCATATTCTTGTGAGAAGAATTGTGCTTCTGAGAACTGAAACTCCTTGGAAAATGCATCTTTCATTTCAAAATCGAACGTGGTATTAATAGGTTCTACCTCGAGGTTAGGTATTGAAAATGTAAATGCTTCTGCAGCAATGGTGCTAGGGATCTCTCTAACTTTGACAATAGCTTCTTGAGTGGTGGTGAGGGAAGTGGCTTCAAAGGTGAGCATTGCACTGGTGGTGCCTTTAGTTACGATGGGGCATGATAGACAAATATGTATAGGCGGTATGGGTGCTGGAGGTTCCGTGGGAGACTGCTAAGGGGAGGGTTGAGGTGAGGGTGATTCAGGGACCTCTAAGCATGGGATCATGCCCCTCATGCACTTTCCTACCCTAGCCTTGGTTGATTTGTGGGCTTTCTTGGAGGTACCTTTAAACTGCTTTAGCTCTTCACTAATATAGCACACTCGACAGGTATATCATAGGCTAGGCACATGTATACAATTCTGGGGATGGCACAACAACCATTGATGACTCTCTTTCAGGCCCATCTTTGCTGTGCTAAATACAATTGTTCCTAAATCTAATTAGCAAGATCAATTGTTTGGGGTCCCCTATTTGCTAAGTATATCCCAAACCAAATATGTTTTTGTGGTATCGTGAAACGATCCTGAGCCGAAAAAGTAAAATGCTGCATATATATGCGTAGTGGTTTTGATAGCTCTGGTGTAATAATAGAAATATCTACCCACTTAAGAGCATCTCCCCTTTTAATTGGCTCTGGAATGAGCCTCTCCCTTTCCGTTGGAGTGTGTGTGCCGTGGATCTTGAGTGCAACTCTAATGAGATCGGTCGAGAGATAGAACTTCTTAAAAGGGGGATCGATAACTAGTGAAGGCAAAATGAATGCCCCTAGTAACTCCTTAATAGGGGATTTGACAGTGGTCACCAAATAAAAACATCGACAGAAGTCTGGTTTGGGGAGGGGAGCACTAAAATCCTCTGTAAATCCTACTTGTGCCCAAATTGGTTGTAACTCGTTGGAATTTTGAAGGGCTTCAAATTCTCATGAGAAGAATTGGTATCTTCCCCACGTGTCACTAGTAAAGCATAGCATTGCATCATAGATGTAGTTTGCATCGACCAAAGGTCCTCCTAATCCCTTGAACAAGTGGGAGTTACTATGTACTTTCTTCGTCCTTCCCACGGGAGGGTCCTCAATTGGCATAGGTCCCATGAAATCTTGGAATTATGGTGGTTTCATTGCAGGGTAGGGATGCACCAACAAATTATCAAAATTTATTACTGGTGTGCTGGTGCTAGCTTTGGAGGTTCCTTCAGCTTGCATGGTGATCTAAATGTGCATGTAGATGATCTACTACAAAAGGATAACACATTAGTATGGAAATTAATTATGATCCCAATAAAGTGAGACCGCAATTCCTTTCCATAACCGATGCATAACTTGTGTAGTTGTGTGTTGTGAGGTGGTTGATATAATGCCCTTCCCAAAGCTAATGCAAGTCGCTAGACATCCTACATGCTCTTGAATAATACATACATTGCTTTTGATTAGATTTTATTGCAAGTGACATTGGGTTAGTGGGGATGAATTTATACAGGGTTTAGTTGAAGGTGAATTATTACAAGGATAAGGGTTAGTTGTGAGAGGTGTATGTTGTACAAAGGGTTGTGTGGAGGTTTCTTGACACATTTTGGCATCCATTTTCTAAGAGTTGGTGTGTGGGTATGCTTTTTTGGCCAAGGTACAAAGGATGAATCTGGCACTGGTAGTGTTGATGGGTGAAGTGATTTTTGAAGGATGTTTATTACATGGCTTGGGTGTTAAGCTAGAAGACAGTCTTTGGGTACCGAGATTTGTGTAGTTCTTGCATCAGTCATATTGAGCTCGACTCTTGTCGATATGAGTCTAGAGCAGTTTGAGGTGCATGGATACACCTTTTTTGAGGTAGTTGGTGTAGGCTGATCGGTATGGGTTGAGATCCGGACTCTTCTTGTGCATTATTGTATAGTCCTACATCATTCTTTGTATGTTTTACCACTTATGGTCACATTGACCCTTAAGTGGGAGATTGTTGGGGATGTAAGAGTCATGTGACCTTACCCCTATATTCATATATATACATCATATATAGAGCATTGCCTCAAGAGAGATCATTATATGGGTTTTGAGGCTCCCATGCATGTGTGCACATCTCTTCTCGCCTCTCTCTCTCTCTCTCCATGTCCTCCTTGCTCCTCTTGTTTTGCACACCAAAGCCCTTTACTTGCGATGGTATGACACAATTGGGATGGTCTCGAGCTATTCATGATGGTCCGCAATAAGTGCATCGTGCTATTACACTTGCAAATATAGGTATTGAAGCTGATGAAGATGGCATCAAACATGGAGATATTCTATAGATTCTTGTTCGTGCTGTGGTTTCTGTTGCACCTACTATAGAGAAAATTCATTGGGTTGGCAAAAATGCTCAGGCACATGCATTGATAGCCTTGTCAATCAAACATGCCATTATTCCTCACATTCGCTCTTGCAAAGCAACTAAGGATGCTTGGGATACACTTAGCACTTTGGACCAGGCAAGGAATGAGGCTCCTGTTTCTTAACTCCGAAAACAGTTGGAGAGTGAGCATATGAATGAACGTGATTCCATGGATAGTTTTCTAACAAAGATCAAGATTTGAAAGAACAGTTGATTTTTGCTAATGAAGTCTTGCGTGACAATTCACTTGTGCATACTGTTATGAATAGTCTTCTCGATTCATATCATAGTTTTGCTTCTACTCTTCGTTTGATGATGAAAGGCAATCCAAATGCCTTGACATTTGAGGAGTCAGTCTCTCTTCTGTTGCAGGAAGTTCAGTCTAGGCAGAATAGGTCCATTATGCATGTTGCAGATCAAGCTTTCCTGGCTAGTCAGAAGGGCAAAGGTAAATGGAGCTCTTCTACTGACAAGCAACAATCTACTAATTCTGCACGATCACAGAAGGATGACAAAGATGATAAGAAAATAGAAAAGTAGAAATTTTTTTGCAAGTACTGTAAAACAAATGATCATGTCATAGAGAATTGTCCAAAATTGGTTGCAAAAGAGGCAAAGAAAGAAGATGTTAGAATGGTTGTTGCAGAGGCCTCTACACCGAAAATAGAGTCTGCTAATCTAGTGTAGAATGAAGAATGGGTGTTTACTACTATTTGTAGATTTGACCCATCTTCTCCTAAACAGTGTATGTCTACAGTAGACTCAGATGTTTGGTACTTTGACAGTGGGCCAACCAAGCATATTACCTCGATGTGCAGTTTCTTCATTTCACTTGAGCCTGCCCTTATAGGGAATAATGTCACATGTGCCAACAACTCCTCTTATCCTGTTATGGGAGTTGGTAAGATCATTATGACTACTCTTGATGGTAGTTCTTTTACATTTTCAGATCCTTTATTTGTGCCAGGGATCAAGAAGAATATGTTATCAATTTCAGCTTTAGCCAAGATTGGCTTGGTTGTGAAATTTGTTGATGACAGATGTACAGTTCATGATCTATCAAATGGCAACGTGATTATTGCTTCTAGCATTTTATGTCATGGGCTGTATAAGCTCATAGACTATGAAAAATCTATGAATGATTCAACATGTGCAGTACATGATTCTCAGGCTACGTCAGATGCAAAGCTTTGGCATACATGCTTTGGTCATCTAAATTTTGCTAGTTTGCTATACCTAAAGAAATATGAAATGGTGTCCTCTTTTCCCAAACTTGATGCACCCAGTAAACATGTCTGTGAAGGCTGTATTCTGGGCAAAATGGAGTGTTCCTCCTCTCCAAAAGATGGTTCAATTCGAGCTACTCAAAAGTTGCATCTTGTTCATAGTGATTTTTGTGGTCCTATGTAGACACCCTCTTTTGGAAACTATCTTTACTTCGTGTCTTTTATCGATGATTTTTCCAGGCATGCATTGGTATATCCATTGAAAGCAAAGTCCGAAGTGTTTATGTGCTTCAAACAGTTTCTACTTTTGGTTGAAAATCTGTCAGCATGTAAAATGGGCACCCTCCGCTCTGATCAAGGGGGGGAATATATGTCTTCAGATTTTAATGCATTTCTGGCTAAATGTGGGATAAAACATCAGTTTCCAATGCCATATACACCTCAACAAGATGGAGTTGCTGAAAGGAAGAACATGTCACTCATGGAGATGGGAAGGTGCATGGTCAAGAGTCAGGCTTTACCACATACTTTCTGGCTTGAGGTTGTCATGTGTGCAGCATATGTACTTAACATGTGTGCCACTAAAGTGCTACAATCTATCACTCCATATGAGGCTTGGCATGCTCGCAAGCCATCTATTGCTCATTTGCACATTTTTGGTTGTTTGGCATATGCATTAGTGCCTGAACAACAACACAAAAAGTTGGATGATAAAGCAGTGAAATGTATTTTTGTTGGGTACAGTTTTAAAAGCAAAGGCCATCATCTGTATCATCCACATACTAAATGCATTTAGGTTAGCAGTGATGTTGGTTTTGTGGAAGATGGTATTGAGCCATTACTCTCATTATTAAGGATTCATTTGTTAGCTCCAGAGACATGTATGATACTTTGGTGCCTCGTTTTACACGTGGAAAATCTAGTGCTCATCCTAATGAGGCAACTTCTCAACCTTTGTAGGTTTCATGTGATGATGCAGATCATTCCATTTCTGATGCAGACTTACATGATGCACTTGTTGATGAGAGAGCTGATATTAAGGAGGCAGAAACTATTCCAAAATGGCTGGTGTAGACTTTGCGTGATAACAAATTAGATGCATCTCTGTCATATCATCCTTGTTAAGGCTCTCAGTGCCTCTTTTGCATCAGATTTCTATGCTATGGCTGCCTTAGTCTCTATGATGAGCATGAGCCTGTTTCGTTTGATGAAGCATAAAATTCTAAAAATTGGATGGCTGCTATGCAATTTGAATATGATGCTATCATGAAAAATGGTACCTAGTCTTTATGTGACTTGCCTCCTAACAAGAAGGCCATTGGCATTAAGTGGGTATACAAGCTGAAGCATAACCTGATGGAAGAGTTGATAGGTATACGGCTAGGCTTGTTGCAATCAGACTAATAAGGAATTTCGATCCTAAACTCCTTTTCCTCATCTCTTGCCTTTTGGTTCTAGTGATCTCTCACCTTTTGGTCTAAACTTGTTCTTCCTTTGACTAAATCACTAGAGAAGCTCTATGGTCAGAGGATGGTAGACTCTCCTTCTCGAGAGCTCCGCAATGATACCCTTGTTCTAGAAACCGAAACTCCGGTGCCGCACATAGTACTCCACATAGAGGCTATAGAATACACAAAAATCACACAATATAAAGACCATGAACATAGATTTCTTAGGTCATACAAATGTTGTCAAACATATATTTTGTGGTTGACCAAGCCACTATATGCTTTATTAAAGAACATATACAAAAGTGTCCAATAGCCATTTGGCCTTTCACATGGACAATAATGGTAACAATCTCCCACTAAAGACCAATATGGCCAAAGTGACTATGGGAGTAAAATAAAGAGAGATAAAAAATACTTGAGTGTAAGTATACAAACTATACCTCCCACCTGATGGGCATGTTACAAAGTATACAAGTAATTGTGTAAGATCATGAATCAAGTAACCCCCATCAAGTGATAACAATGTCGAAAGCTATCTTGTGGAAACTTCTCAAGAATAATGCACTCAATGGATGATCAATCTCTATGAAGTGATACCGCACCTCAATGTGCTTGGTCTTTGCATGATAGATCAGATTCTTAGCCAATGCAATGGCACTCTGACTATCACTGAGCAAATGAGGTACATGCTTAGGTAAACCCATATCACAAGCAAGATAAGAAAGCCACAATGCTTCCTTACATGCCTCACTTGCTACAACATACTCTGCTTCTTTGGTGGAAATGGATCTACATTTTGAAGATGAGATCTCCAAGAGATAGCACCTCCAACAAAATGAAAAATGTACCATGATGTAGACTTATGATTGTCTACAAAACCAACATAATCAAAATCTGTGTAACCAATAATGGATGCTTTCCTTCTACCTAAGCATAGACACTTGTCCTTAGTGCCACTGAGATATGTCAAAATCATCTTGAACACTTTCCAATGTTGCTTGCCAAGATTAGACATATATATGCTCACAACTTCCACTACAAATGCAATGTTTGGTCTCGTAGCTACCATAACATGCATGAGACTACCAACAATAGACTAATAAGGAATTTCAATCCTAAATTCCTTTTCCTCATCTGATTTGGGGCAATCATCCTTGCTCAATTTCACATATGTGGGTAACGGTGTACTCAATGTCTTTCCACCCTGCATATTGAACCTATGAAGTACTTTGGATATGTACTCACTTTGAGATAAGTATATGCATCTTTTACTCCTATCATGAGTAATGCACATGCTAAGAATATGTTTGGCATCCCCTAGATCCTTCATATCAAATGTATGACTCAACTTCTTTTTTGAGAATTGATAAGTCATAAGAGGACTTCCCAACAATCAACATATCATCGACATAAAGTATCAAGCATATCAGGTTGCATGAGCATCTCTTGTGTAGAGACAATGATCCTCATTACTTTGAGAATAGAATTGAGACTTCATAAAAGCATCAAAAATGCATATGCATCTTTTACTCTTATCATGAGTAATGCGCATGCCAAGAATATGTTTGGCATCCCCCAAATCCTTCATATCAAATGTTTGACTCAACTTCTTTTTGAGAATTGACTAGTCATAAGAGGACTTCCCAGAAATCAACATATCATCGACATAAAGTGTCAAGCATATCATGTTTCCATCTGAGCATCTCTTGTGTAGAGACAATGATCCTCATTACTTTGAGAATAGACTTGGGACTTCATAAAAGCATCAAAATTTTGGTACCATTGTCTAGGGGACTATTTAAGTCCATATAAACTCTTCTTTAGCTTACAAACTAGACTTTCTTTGCCAAGAACTACATAACCCTCTAGTTGTTCCATATAGATCTCATATGTAAGATCTCCATGCAAGAAAGCAATTTTCACATCCATTTGGACTAGCTCTAAGTCCATTGCAATGAATCCAAGCAAGGGTAATCATCTTGACCATTGGAGAAAAGATTTTTTGAAGGTAGGGAATACCTCATCCTTCCATTTGATAGGATATATCTAGGCTTTTCTGGTAGCATCATCTATGAAAGTGCCAAAGTAAAGAGAGCCACCTAATGACCTTGTGGGCATATGACCACACACATCTCTATGAACGAGATCTAAAGGCTGAATTGAAGAGTCAATGTGCATTTTATGCACATTCCTAGTTTGTTTTCCATATTGACAATGCTCACAAAATGAAAAATCAGAGAAAGATAACACAGGTAAGTAGCCAAAATGAGAAAGATTTTCCATTCCACTATGAGATATGTGGCCCAACAAGCCATGCCAATACAAGCCATATGTTGTTTAGTAACAACTAAGAAGTGTTCTATTTGTGATACAAATAAAGGATAAAGTGAGCCAACTTTGGTTCCTTTTGCAATAACCATATTGCCCTTTGATATGCGAAAGGATTGAGCATAGAAAACCAAGTGACATAAATTTACATGATAACTGAGGTACATGGTGTACATTATGCATAGTAAATTTTGAACCATCAATGAATTGCACAACCACATCTCCAATCCCCTCAAACGTACACTGGTAAGAGTCACCAAGTCTCACGATACCAAGAGACTTTGTTGTATAATTAGAGAACCGTTCTCTGTGTGATGTCAGATGGAAAGAATCACCAGAATATAGCAGCCACATGTGGGAAAGGGAATCAACCATAAGAGCCTCAGTGGGCATAGTACTGTCAAGTGTCAATACATAAGCATCATCAAAAATGGTATTAATTTCTTCAATCTTCACAGTCAAAGAAGATGGTGCACGTAGTTGTTTAACATGTCCATCAACATTCTGTCCTTTACCTTTAGCATTCTTTAATGCATAGTAGTCTTTCTTCATGTGTCCTTTCTTGTGACAATAATGGCACTCAATATCCCTCTTCCTTTATTTACTTCTACTTATCCATTGACCATACTTTTCCTTGTTCTTTTGCATGCCATGCTGTTGATTCTTTTCCTTGGTAAGAATAATGAAAATTATGTTACCGCTAGTGTCCATGTGAAAAGCCAAATGGCCATTGGACACTTCTTTGTATATGTTCTTTAATAAAACATATAGTGGCCTGGTCAGTCAAAGACTGTAAGTTCGATCGCATTTTGTAAGACCTAAGAAGTATGACTTTGTGCTCCCTGTGTATTGTGTTTTTCTGTGTATTCTGTAGTCTCTATGCAGAGTACCATGTGTGGCCTTAGGAGCTCGGTTTTCTACTCTGAGGATATCGTCATGGAGATTGTGAGAAGGAGAGCGCATTGTGGTGCATCGCCATGGAAATTCTTCACTAGTATCAGAGCAGTTCGACGCAAAAGCTTTGTTCCTCGAGCGAAGCGAGCACCACCCCCCCATTGGCTTTCTCCAAGGCTTACGACTAAGGCTACGACCAAGTCATAGACCTTGGCATACAGTGTCATCAGAGTCACACCGAAGTCACCGTTGGCGTCGTTGGCTACACGCGAGGGAGGACCTCAACGATCAAGGAATATAGAGGTTCCCGATACTTCTTGGGAGGTCACCCATCCGAGTATTGTTCCCCCCGGAGCTCGCTTAACCATGGCTATCTCTTGCCACTAAGCTACACTCTTGTGGTGTCTGATGAAGGGGAAAGACTAAGGTTGACATTACCTTGAACATGTTTTGGTCCCTCAAAGCTTCATTCTTTGCTTTCAAAGCCTATTTTTGAAGCATTTTTGGGGTGTCTTTTGGAGCCTTTTGGAGCCTTTTGGAGTACTTACACACATAGTTCTCTTCACATAGGTCCAAGAACATCAAGAAGAGTGTTCTTTGTACTTCTCTGATAATAAATATCAACCTTTGGGGCTGTGTTTTCAGCCACACTCGTAAAACTACATGTTTCTTGAAAGATTTCAGTTTTGGTGGGAGCACTCACAGAAAATGTATGCAGGTTTTTTGAGCCAAAAACATAAGAGTTGACAGACACTTGCAGGTGTTATTGGCTAGTTTTTGGGCTGCGCATTCAGCCTTTTAGTGTCATTTTACTGCATATATTGAGCACATACACATCATGTATGCTTTTGTGGATACCGCTCATGTATGCCCATGTGGTCATTGATATAGCAATTACGTTCTTTGCATAAAGCCTTTTACGCTTGATAAAGAGCGTCCATCATTCCATTCAGTCCTCTACCATCATGGCATCAGAGGTCTCAGGCACATCCTGTGGATCAGGGTCTAGTGCTAGTGTTCCAAGGAGGAGCTATAATTTGCATGGCAAAGACCATTTTGAGATCCGAAAATTTGATGGCACAAACTTTGCTCTATGGAAGAATTAGATTAAAGATGTGCTAATTCAAAGGAGGCAACGGAAGCCAGTAAATGGAATTTCAAAGAAGCCTGCTGACATGGATGAAGATGATTGGGATGAGTTAGATGAATTGGCCAGGTCTACCATTCACTTGCACTTGGCAGATAATGTTTACTTTACAATATAAGACTGTGAAAGTGCAGAGGAGCTTTGGAAGAAGTTATGCAATACATATGAAAAAGAGACAACATCAAATAAAGTCTATCTGATGAGAAAATTATATGACCTTAGTATGAAGGACATAGATAGTGTTGCTGCTCATCAAAATGATTTTGATGCTATATTCTCTCAGTTACAAGCTCAGAAAAAGGGTATGGATAATAAAATGAAAGTAGTATTGCTATTATGCACCTTGTCGTCATCATGGGATACATTTTGCACAGCTATTAGCAATAGTGCACATGGTGGTAAACTCGTCTATAATAACATATGTGGAGCACTCTTGAGTGAGGAGACTCGTAGAAAATCTATGGTTGGCACTCAGAGTGGAGATGCATATAATGTTCGTGATTCTTACCAAGGAAAGAATCAACAACGTGGTAGGAGCAATAACAAGGAAAAGAATGGTCAACTGAATAAGAGTAGAAGTAAATCAAGGAAGAGGGATATCAAATGCCATTATTTTCATAAGAAAGGACACATGAAGGAAGACTGTTATGCATTAAAGAATGTTGAAGGTAAAGGACAGAATGTTGATGGGTATGTTAAATAGTTACCTGCACCATCTACTTTGATTGTGAAGATTGAAGAAATTAATGTTATTTTTGATGATGCTGATGCGTTGACACTTGATAGTACTGTGCCAACTGAGGCTCTTATGGTTGATTCTCTTTCCCACACCTGAATGCTAGATTCTGGTGCTTCTTTCCATGTGACACCACATAGAGAATGGTTCTCTAATTATGTAGCAAAATCTCTTGGTACCGTGAGACTTGGTGATTCTTACCAGTGTGATGTTGCGAGGATTGGAGATGTGGTTGTGCAGTTCATTGATGGTTCAAAATTTATTATGCATAATGTATGCCATGTACCTCAATTATCATGTAGTTTGATGTCAGTTGGTTAACTTGATGGCCTTGGTTACAAGGTGGTCTTCTATGCTCAGTCCTTTCGCATATCAAAGGGCAATATGGTTATTGCAAAAGGAAGCAAAGTTGGCTCACTTTATCCTTTATTTGTATCATAGATAGTTGTTACTGAATAGCCTATGGCTTGTATTTGGCATGGTCGTTTGGGCCATATATCTTGTAGTGGAATGGAAAATCTTTCTCGTTTTGGCTACTTACCTGCACATTGACTCTTCAATTCAGCATTTAGATCTCATTCATACAGATGTGTGTGGTCCTATGTCGATTAGGTCCTTAGGTGGTTCTCTTTACTTTGTCACTTTCATAAATGATGCTACTAGAAAAGTTTGGGTGTATCCTATCAAATCGAAGGATGAGGTATTCCCTAGTTTCAAAAAATGGCTTGCTTTAGTTGAGACTCAAAAAGGAACTAAGCTTAAGACTTTATGTTCAGATAACGGGGGTGAGTATACCTCACATGAATTCAACCTTTTTTGTCAGTCTAGAGGGATTCGTAGAGAGTTTACAACTCCTTATACCCCAGTACAGAATGGTGTAGTTAAGAGGATGAATAGAACTATTCAAGATAGAGTAATCTCTATGTTTCATCATGCAACCTCACAAGGTTTTTGGGCAGAAGCAGTATTGACTGCAGTTCATGTGATTAACCTTTCACCTAGTATTGACAAAGGTTTGAAAGTGGCACAAGAGTTATGGATAGGGAAGCCACCATATTATGATCATCTTCAAGTTTTTGGGTGTGAAGCATATGTTCATATACCAAAGAATCTTAGACAAAAGTTGGATCATAAGTCAAAGAAATGCGTTTTTCTTGGATATGGTCGAGAAGGACAATTTGGATATCGCTTATGGGATCCTAAAACACGTTCAGTGATCAAAAGTAGTGATGTCATTTTCAATGAGTCTAAGATGCATAAACAACCCATTAAGGAGGTTGAAGCGAGAAGAGTGGTGTTTGAGGATACTAGTCCTCCGGTTAGCATGCATAAAAATGCTGCACATAGGGATGTTCAAGAGAATGTCCATTCAGATCAGTCTACACATATTCCTATTCAGCAACCATTGAGACGTTCTACACGTGTCTCACATCCACCTAATAGATATTTTCCAAGTTTAGATTTTGTTATGCTAACAGATGCCGGTGAGCCTTCTTGCTACAAAGAGGCTATGCAGATAGAGGATCATGTCAAGTGGGAGTGTGCCATGAAGAGTGAATTGGATTCTATTCACAAAAATGGTACTTGGGATTTAGTACTTTTGCCAAAGGGCAGGAAAGCTTTACCATGTAAATGGGTATATAAGCTGAAATTCACATAAGATAGTGCTTCTCCAAAGTATAAAGCATGACTTATTGCAAAGGGGTTTACGCAACAACATGGTGTTGATTTCGAGGAAATCTTCTCTCCAGTGGTCAAGATGACTACCCTGTGCATGTTGCTTGGATTCGTTGCAATGGAGGACTTAGAGCTAGTCCAAATGGATGTGAAAATTGCTTTCTTGCATGGAGATCTTACAGATGAGATCTATATGGAACAACCAGAGGGTTATGTAGTTCCTGGCAAGGAAAGTCTAGATAAGCTTAGGAAGAGCTTGTATGGACTTAAACAGTCCCCTAGACAATGGTACCAAAAGTTTGATGCTTTATGAAGTCTCAAGGCTATTCTCGAAGCAATGAGGATAATTGTCTCTACACAAAGAGATGGTCAGATGGCAGCTTGATATGCTTGATACTTTATGTCAATGATATGCTGATTGCTGGGAAGTCCTCTTATGATCTGTCAATTCTCAAAAAGAAGTTGAGTCAGACATTTGATATGAAGAATTTGGGGGTTGCCAAACATATTCTTGGCATGCACATTACTCATGATAGGAGAAAAAGATGCATATACTTGTCTCAAAGTACTTCACAGGTTCAATATGCGGGCTGCAAAGGCATTGAGTACACCTTTACCCACATATGTGAAATTGAGCAAGGATGATTGCCCCAAATCAGATGAGGAAAAGGAATTCATGACCGAAATTCCCTATCAATCTGCTGTTGGTAGTCTCTTGTATGCTATGGTAGCCACGAGACCAGACATTGCATTTGTAGTGGGAGTTGTGAGCAGATATATGTCTAATCCTAGCAAGAAACATTGGGAAGTGGTCAAGATGATTTTAAGATATCTGAGTGGCACTGAGGACAAGTGTCTATGATTAGGTAGAGGGAAAGCATCCATTATTGGTTACACAGATTTTGACTATGCTGGTTGTGTAGAAAATCATAAGTCTACATCAGGGTACATTTTTCATTTTGCTGGATGTGCTATCTCTTGGAGAACTCATCTTCAAGAATGTACAGATGTTTCCACCATAGAAGCAGAGTATGTTGCAGCAAGTGAGGCATGTAAGGAAGCGTTGTGGCTTTCTCGTCTTGCTTGTGATATGGGTTCACCTCAACACGTAACTCGTTTGCTCAGTGATAGTTAGAGTGCCATTGCTTTGGCTAAGAATCCGGTCTATCATGCAAAGACCAAGCACATTGAGGTGAGGTATCACTTCATTCGAGATTGCTTAGCCACTGAGTGCATTATTCTTGAGAAGGCTCACACTCAAGATAATGTTGCAGATGCTTTGACTAAAGCTCTACCATAGGATAGCTTTCGACATTGTTGTCACTTGATGGGGGTTACTTGATTCATGATCTTACACAGTCACTTGTATACTGTGTAACATTCCGATCAGGTGGGAGGTATAGTTTGTATACTTACACTCAGGTATTCTTTATCATTCTTTATTTTTCTCCTATAGTTACTTTGGACATATTGGTCTTTAGTGGGGAGATTGTTACCGTTAGTGTCCATGTGAAAGGCCAAATGGCCATTGGACACACTTCTTTGTATATGTTCTTTAATAAAACATATAGTGGCCTGGTCAATCACAGACTATAAGTTCTCTGCATTTTGTAAGACCTAAGAAGTTTGTCTTCGTGCTCCCTGTGTACTATGTTTTTCTACATATTCTACAGTCTCTGTGCAGAGTACTGTGTGCAGCCTTAGGAGTTTAGTTTCCTACTCCGAGGATATCGTCATTGAGATTGCAAAAAGGAGAGTGCATTGTGGTGCATCGCCATTGAAATACTTCAAATTATATGCATCTCCACTCTAAGTGCCAACCATAGATTTTATACAAATGTCCTTACTCAAGAATGCTCCACATATGTCATCATAGACCAGTTTACCACTAGGTGCACTATTGCGAATAGCTATGCAAAGCGTATCCCATGATGATGGCAAGGTGTATAACAATAAGATTGCTTTCATTTCATTATCTTTATCCATTTTTTGAGCCTATAACTGGGAGAATATAGCATCGAAATAATTTAGATGAAAAGCAACACTATCTGTGTCCTTCATGCAAAGGTCATATAACTTTCTCATCAAATACACTTTATTTGATGCCATCTCTTTTTCATATGTATTGCATACCTTCTTTCAAAGCTCCTCTGCACTTTTGACAATCAAATACTAGAAAGTAAACATTATTTGCCAGGTGCAATTGAATGGTAGACTTGACCATTTCATCTAACTCATCCCAATCATCTTCATCCATGTCAGCAGGCTTCTTTGAGATTCCATTTACTAGCCTCTATTGCCTCCTCTGAATCGGCACATCTTTAATCTAATTCTTCCATAGAGCAAAGTTTGTGCTATCACTATTTTGGATCTCAAAATGGTCTTTGCCTTGCAAGTTATAACTCCTCCTTTGAACACTAGCAATAGACCCTGATCCACAAGACGTGCTTGAAACCTCTGATGCCATGAGGATAGTGATCTTAATAGAATTATAGTGGAGATAGAAGAGTCGAAAGACCACTAAGGCTCAAAGAAGAATGACCAAGTTTCAAGGAAAAAATTCAGCAATCTTCCTAGAAAAATGAAGTAATGGACAATAATAACCAACCAAAAGGATTATGTGAGAATAAATATGTGCACACCAAAAAGTGTATCAAGGAGTAAATCGACCACTATATAGTTGATAAAGCCAGAAAATATGGAAAATTTTTCCTAGAGTATCCTCTACAAAATGAGCATATGATCAGTGTCAAAATCTCATAAAATTGCAATGTTAACCTGCATAGTGAATCACTGACTCCACTACATATAATCAGTTACCTGAAAGAAGCCAACTAGGCTTATTGAACACCTATGAACAACTATCATACATCTCCTATGGCAAGGTTGGGTAAGTCTTCCACCTACATCACCAAAGAGACTAGGCATATGGGTGTCTCCCAGTTAAGAAAACCTCACCACGACCTTCTTTATCAAATGTAAAAGCCTTTATGCAAAAACATAATTGCTATATCAATGACCACATGGATGTACATAAGTGGTATCCACAGAAGCATACATAGTGTGTATGTGCTCAATATATGCAATAAAATGGCACTAAAAGATTGAATTCATAGCCCAAACATTGGCCAACAAGACCTGCAAGTGTCTGTCAAGCATGTACTTTAGGCTCAAAAGCCTGCATAGACTTGCGATGGCTGCTTCGACCACAACTAAAACCTTTCAAGAAACCTATAGATTTACTAGTGTGGCTGAAAATACAGCCCCAAAAGGTGAATATTGGTTGTCAAAGAAGTACAAAGAGCACTCTTCTTGATGTTCTTGAACTCATGTAAAGAGAAGTATGCACGAAAGTACTCCAAAATGGCTCCAAGAATCACCCCAAAAGTGCTTCAAAACAGGCTTTGAAAGCAAAGAATGAAGTTTTGAGGGCCCAAAACATGCTGAAGGTAATGTTAACCTTAGTCTTTCCCCTTCTTTAAATACCACAAGAGTGTAGCTTAGTGGAAAGAGATTGCCAATTAAGTGAGCTCCGGGGGGAATAATACTGGGATGGTTGACCTCGCGGGAAGTATCGAAACCTTTTTCTTCCTTGATCGTTGAGGTCCTCCCTCAAATGCAACCAATGATGCCAATGGTGTCTTTGGTGACTTGGATGACAAAGTATGCCAAGGTCTATGTCTTGTTTTCTACCTTAATCCTTGGAGGAAGCCTTGGGTGGGTGGATGGGTGCTCGCGTTGCTTCGCACAAAAGGAACAAAGCTTTTGCATTGAAATGCTCTAATACCAGTGAAGTATTTCTTGTTGATATATTTAGGCCGTGATGTGTGTGAACACTCTAGGACCGTTGGGGTAGTTTTTTCCCTCTTTGGGAGGTCCCCCCCCCGGCCTGTATATACGCCTATTGCCCTAATGGGCTACTTATCTTTGTACATTCTCTAGTAATAAATTCAGTATTGTGTGTTGTGATCCAAGCTTCTTCTTCTTCCTTGTGCGGTTCGCATGCTTTCGTAGATGTCTAACTCCAACCATGGGTATCAAAGTAGGTTTTTGCTTCATCTAGGGCATCATCTACACCTCTCCGGTTGCAGTCTCAGATTCGCACGAAATTTGGTACGCATACTCAAGGTGTTTCAGAGATCAAAACATCTTCGCTCTATGGTGCCGAAATCCGACCTGAGCTTGTTTCGGCCTCCGAATGCACTATCATAGTGCTTGTGTAGGCTATTTTGTCTTTTTGTGTCAAAGATATATACCAGTTTTGATTCGTAAGTATAAGCATCTCAAAGTCTGCTACAGGTTTAGGAGAACTCGTCTTGGGTAGTTCTGTTCAACTTTTTGAGATATAGTCAATTTTTTGCATCAAGGTATTTTAGTCACTGGCCATGGCTGAAAGCAGTGATGTATTTCGTATGTTGGCTGTTGATGATAAGTTGGATGGTACCAACTACCCGTTGTGGGCTTACATGATGCGACATGTATTGGTTGCAAAAGGATTGTGGAACATTGTGTAGGGTGTTGAAAAACATCATATCACGCCTGCAACTGTTACAACTACAAGTACTGAAGCTGATGCAGAAGGTGTCGAAGATGATGATATTCTGCATATTCCTATTCGTGCTGTAGTTTTTGCTGCACCTACTACAGAGCAAATTTGTTGGGATGGCAGAGATGCCCAGGCACATGCATTGATAGCTTTGTCTGTCAAACGTGCCATTATTCCTCACATACGTTCTCGAAACATCTAAGGATGTTTGGGATACACTTACCACATTGTACCAAGATAGGAATGAGGTCGTGTTGCTTACCTTCGAAAACAGTTGGAGAGTGAGCACATGAATGAGGGTGATTCTATGGACGGTTTTCTAATGAAGATCAAAGACTTGAAGGAACAATTGATTTCTGTTGATGAGGTTATACTTGATAGCTCACTTGTCTAGACCGTTCTGAATGGTCTTCCTGATTCATATCAGAGTTTTGCTTCTACTCTTTGTTTGATGATGAAAGACAATCCAAATGCCTTGTAATCTAAGGAGTTAGCCTATGTTCTATGGAGCTCTTCAAGTAGTAAGCAGAAATCTGCTAATTTTGCACAATCAAAGAGGGAAGGCAAAGATGAAAAGAAATCAGAAAAGCAGAAATTGTTGTGCAAGTACTATAAAGGAAATGATCATATCATAAAGAACTATCCAAAACTGGTTGCTAAAGAGGCAAAGAAGAAAGAGGCTAGAATGGTTGTTGGAGAAGCCTCTACACCAAAAACAGTTTACTAATCTTGTGTAGGAAGAAGAATGGGCGTTTACTATTGTTTGTAGTTTCGACCCATCTTCTCATGAGCAATGCATGCCTGTAGTAGACTCAGATGTTTGGTACTTTGACAGTGGGGTGACCAAACATATTGCCTCACAGCGCAGTTTCTCCTCTTCACTCGAGCCTGCCCCTACAAGGAATACTGTTACATGCACCAACAACTCCTCTTATCATGTTATGGGAGTTGGTAAGATCATTTTGATTACTGCTAATGGTAGTTCTTTCACTTTGTCAGATGCTTTGTTTGTGCCAGGGATCAAGAAAAATCTGTTATGAGTTTCTGCATTGGCCAAGATTATTGATGAGAGGTGTATAGTTCATGATCAGTCAAATAGCGATGTGATTATTGCTTCTCACATTTTATGTCGTGGGCTCTATAAGCTCATAGACTATGAAATATCTGTAAATGATTTGGCATGTGCAGTACATGATTCTCAGGCTATGTCAAATGCAAAGCTTTGGCATGCATGCTTTGGTCATCTAAATTTTGCTAGTTTGTTATGCCTGCAAAAATCTGAAATGGTGTCCTATTTTGCCCAAACTTGAGGCACCTGGTAAACATGTATGTGAAGGTTGTATTTTGGGCAAAATGCAGTGCTCTTCCTTTCCAAAAGATGGTTCAGTTTGGGCTACTCAGAAATTGCAGCTTGTACATCGTGATGTCTATGGTCCTATGCAGACACCCTCTTTTGGAAATTATCTTTACTTCGTGACTTTCATCGATGATTTTTCCAGGCATGCATGGGTATATCCATTGAAGGCAAAGTCCGAAGTGTTCATGTGCTTCAAACAGTTTTTGGTTTTGGCTGAAAATATGTCAGCATGTAAAATGGGCACCCTCCGTTTTGATCGAGAGGGGGAATATATGTCTTCTGATTTTAATGCATTTCTAGCTGAATGAGGGATAAAACACGAGTGTATAGTGCCGTATATTGTTGGGGATGTAAGGGTCATGTGACCTTACCCCCATATTCATATATATACATCATATATAGAGCATTGCCTCAAGAGAGTTCATTATGTGGGTTTCGAGGCTCCCATGCATGTCCGCCCGTCTTTCCTCTCTTCTCTCTCCCTCCATCTCCTCCTTCCTCCTCTTGTTCTACACACCAAAGCCCTTCATTGGTATCAGAGCATGTTGAAGGCTTGTGTGCAAGAAGCTTCAATGGAAGCTTAGGTCAGAAGGGGTAGAAGTGTAGGTCGGCATCTCTTGACAACAGTTCAATATTTTGGTCATAATTCGAGCTAGGAAGCCCAGATTGATGCATTTTAAAGTTTTTTGTGTAGCTAACACAAAGAGCTACAATGTCATAGAAGGGTACAGAACCTACTTTAGAGTTTTAGATTGCCAAAAATTCAAAAAACGCAGACTATTATATAAGGCAAATCTACATTCAATAGGACAACATGTCAGTTTTTGGATCATAACTTGAGTTCTACAGATCGAAATGCAATGATTCAACTTGTTGTATGTAGCTTGTAAAGATAGCTACAACTTTGTAGAAGAACTCAGATTTAAATTCTCAGTGCAAGATTGCCGAAACTGCAAAATACAGAGCAGCATTGTTGTAGGTGATAGTGAAATTGACAATAGATGCTTGTTTTGTGCATATCTTGAGCTACACACCTTCGATTGAGGTGTTCTTTATCTCGTTACGTAGCCAAGAGTTAGATCTTGAAGTTTGCTGAAGATTAACAGTCCAGATTCAAAGCTTATCACCTTTGAAACAGCAAAACACAGAGCAGTACATTTTCACTATAAGAACCCCAATTGCACTGGGAGGTTGAATTTGCTTTAGAACTTCTTCGAGAGAGAGTTTTTGGTGTGCAAGCTCTTATTCTTAGAGCTTGAAGGCATTGTACATGTATGATCATTGTGGTAGCTCCTCCATATGAGATTAAAGCATGATCTTATCACGTGTTTGACATGTAAGATGACATTGTGATATGCTCTTTTTTGAGTTTTATGTCATTATGAATTCGATCATGGATGTATAGTGGCATTGTGATCTATATCTTGCTTATGCCACTTGGTTATGGATTTAGTTACCGATTGCACACAATTCTGTGAGAGTTGATTGTGGATCTTGGTTGGTACTTGTATCTTTGTTTTCTTTACAGGTACATGATCCAGATTGGAGCCTCTATTGCACACTTGTTTGTCACCTTGATTTGCTATTCTATTAGCAAATGTTCATTGATTTGATGTTGTGGATGATGATTTCCACATGGTTATTTTGGTTCTAGAGTCCGTTTTACAGAGGAGATGCTATCGAAATTTCATCGGCTTTTATGCTAGAAGAGAGCTCTTGTGGATCTTGAAGCTTGTGTGATAGCTTTGGATCATTGTTTATCTCCATTCATTTGGACTTGGTCACAGGTTATTTGTGATAGGTTGGACCATCTTGCAGGATTTATTCTTGAGTGGGACTTGTATTACCATTGTATTGGCATGTATTGGTATTAGTTTTTTTGGCATATGTATTTGCCATTATCCTTGCTTGGATCAATGACAGGTGGTGACATGTTACTCATTGTTCTTTTGATATTGGTTATCTTGTTTGATTGCTCAGTTTACAGCAGATATTCTCTCGAATTTTTCCCAGGATTCTTTCATATCCATTTGTTCACTTGGGAGACTTGGTGAGCAGGCCTATGCTCATGGTTTTATGTGCATGCTAGATGCATGGTTATGTGACAGGTGGTTCACATGGTTCCTTCTCCATCGAGACATTTATGATGTGAGTTATGCGTATGGATTTGAAAGCGTGATCCTAGTGAGGATAGAGTATTGTTTCTAGTCTCTTGTTACATTGCTAGTCTATTGGATCGCCAGCATGGTGTCTTCTCAGTTTGATGGCATTGACTTTTTGAGATGGAAAGCTCATATGTGGCATACATTGGTTTGTGCAAGGTTACATATGTATGTGCATAGAGATGCATAGAGGCCTCATGACATGCCCGGCCATGTATGGATGGATATGGATGCATTGGCCAGCTCCACTATCCGGTTACAGCTTGTGGATTCTATATATGAGTCGTGAACCCTTGATCTCTCTGAAACAATCTTTCAGTGACATTATGTAACTCGGCTTCTGCTTTAAGCACATTGGCCGCAAGGGATTGTGAAGCTTCTTCTAACACACTGAGGATATCCCTTGTACTATGAAGCTCATTTCCTAAAGCAGTCATGGCATCTGTCTTGTCTGTAAGTTCTTGCTTCAAAGTGATGATTTCGGTGTCGCGCTGAGCAAGTAGGTTATCCTTTTCCTTTAATTGATCGTGAAGTTGTTGCAATTGAGTCTGCAGCACATGATTCTCAACTTTGACTACCAAGGCTTCTTCTGGGAGGGGAGCGATGTCAGCTTCAAGCAAATCCACTTTACGTTGCAACTCCTGCTGAATATGTTGAGTTGCTAGCTTCATTTGGATGGGTAATTGTTGAGAAAACTGTAGAAGCAGACGGCCCATAGACTCCAATTCGGTGAACATTATGGTCGTAGGAGGAAGAGCAGAAGGGGGTTGTGATGAAGAGGCGGAAAAAAGATGAGGGGACGATGGTGGAGAGTAGTTAGGAGAAGAGGATGGAGGAGTGGGTGCGTCAGGAATTACATTGGGGATTGCACTAGTATGTACTACCACGGGCTCAGTAGGGTGAATTGACGGAGGAAGGGGAATAAGAGTATTCTGCACTAGGACTATTCCAGTTACAGTCTGATTTGTCATCTCAGCCTTTTCAATCACGGCCTCAACATTAGCAAGTACTATCTGGATGATTTTGGCTACAATCTCCTTCATAGTTTCCTCATCCTGCTGATGAGAGTCCACCCGAGAAGATACTTCTTCGGATTCGACATTGAGAGGAGAAGAAGGAACGGATGATTCGACATGGAGGGAAGTGGCAGTGTCGTGGAAGACCTCAGTTTCGAGCCCGATGTTGGATCCCTGCACCTGACTTCCAGAAGGGCTAATGCATCTGTGTTTTTTATGAAAGAGTTGAAGCAGGTCTTCATTGTCATCTTCCTCATCCTCGAGCATTTGAGTAGATTCTTCATGTAATAAGAAGGGGGCGGTTGGAGGCGGTTGCGCAGCTTGGAGCACCGGAAAGAGGAAAGTGAGGATGTGGGGTAAACGGGAACGAGGAAGGTCACCCTTAGCTATTTGTTTCATAATCGTCACACAGTCACGGTGAATACACCGGAAAAAGAAAGATGTGAAATTAACAGGCTCATGGGACGCAGTATCTATCATCGAATAGAATGGTTGAGAAATACCATATGTACGTTTCTGTAAATTCAGGGTGGCTACCAAAAACTGCAGAGCTGTACGCTTTGGTTCAGGTCTGCACAGAATGGCATACTCATTAGATGAGTGCCGGGAAACAATTCTTGCATGATGGCCACGGAAAGAAAGGGACCATTCTCCAATCCTTCCCGAGGGAGTCAAAAAGTGTCAGCAAACGTAGCTAAAGTAATAACAACACGAGATGGTAAACAAGCAATAGGCAAACACTGCTCTGTAGCAGGTGTGGCGGCGATGGCAAAAATGGTCTGCGCATGGAATGGTTGACACTCCACTGAATGCCAAGGCAATTCAGCGAAGGCCAACAAACCACGAGTGCGCAAATACTCACTCACTTATGGAGTGAGACGTGCACGGAAGGTAGCGACATTCGCGAGAGCTTCCATGGCGCACAAGGAAACACGAGAACACAGGAGACAAGGAACGCACAATCACACAAACACAATAGCGATTATCAGTAGAAAAACAAGATTAAGTAAGAGCACGGGAAACATCAGGCGGCAAAACCTAATCATAGCACCGTATTGGAGAGATATCCTCCATAATTACGGCATGCATGCATGAACAGAAACAGTAACATAGGGTGCCGATTAATCATAGTTAGATACCAAAACAAGAAGATTACGGTCAGTGGTCAACCGAAATACGGGGAGAAAAGAAAAAAACAAGTGCCACGTGAAAAGACTAAGTACACATCATCAGTTATCTGATGACGGATGATATGGGCGAAGCTTAGAACCATTAATCACTTTTGGAAGAAGAACACCAGTTAAGGTCGCCAACTGAAAAGTTGCTGGTCCCACTTGCTTAGCAATCTGGTATGGACCGAACCACCATAATTTAAATTTTTCGGCAGCGTGATTAGCTTTAGCATTATAGAATAAAACAAGTTGGCCAACCGTAAAGACCGGGGTTTTGAGGAACCGATCATGAGTACGGGCTTGACGAAGCTTAACTTCTTGAATAATCAGGAAACTTTCCCAGTGTTGTTCATGCAATGATCGAAGCGCATCCAACCAAAATGGCAACGATTCTTCTGACAATAATTTCTGAGATAAAGCAACATGCAGACTCGATACCACGACTTCCATGGGCGCAATAGCTTCCATTCCATGAGCAAGTTTAAATGGAGTTGTTCCGGTTGCCACTTTGTACGTGGTCCGGTAAGCCCATAATACGGCAGGTAAGAGTTGATCCCAACATTCTGGACATTCAAAAATCAATTTGCAGAGCATATTCAACAGGGTTTTATTGGTTCTTTCAGCCAGACCATTAGCACGTGGATAGTACGGTGAGCTGAATTTGTGTATAATCTGAAAATTCTGAGTCAGTATAACTAGGTTGTTTGATAGGCCTCGCCTCCGGCTTGAGCACTACTCGATGTTGATAAATCCGTGGGTCAAGACCTTTCATGTCTCTATAATCCCAAGCGAAAACATCTGAGAATTCATGCAGAAGTTATACCAAATCATCTTGGAATTTCTCTGCTAATCCTGCCTTAATTTTAACTGGTCGCGGGTTGACCGTGTCTCACAAGTTGTACGTTACCAATTGATCTTTCGGTACAAATTGACGTGGTTTCACCAAATCATCAGTTGGGTGAAACAGTTGTTGTAAGGTTGCTTCATCCATTGCTAGGCCGTCATTGGCTTCTGCTTCTCCGGTCGCTGGTACGACCGTACAAGCTGCCGAACTCCAATTGTCTGCTACGGACTGTAAATCCACAGTACCTAATGGGATCATATCCTTATTGGTCTTGAGGAAAGTCTCTTCCCCATCATCAGATAGCCCATCCAGCATATGGACTGGGTCTGCTACATATGGCCATGCATGTAGATCACAGGGTTGCATAGCATCCAGTGCAACTACATATTTTCAGTGATTGTTCCTAAAAATTAACTCTTGAGCTGACCAATCCTGTACGACTTTGGCTTGCTTGAGCCATGGTCGACCGAAAAGTAAGTTGTAGTCGAGGCTAGATTCAGGCAACTCCAGGATGACGAAAGTCATATGAAATGTAGTTCCCTGCAGGGTTATCGGGATGTTACGTGCTAAACCCACCGGATGGACTCGTGATTGGTCTGCCATTCGCACAAAAAATTGCACGGGTTCAATTTGGGTCCAACCCAATTTCTTGTAGAGTGCGGCTGTTGCAATATTCACACCAGACCCACCATCAATTAAAACTTGGGTAATCTTCTAGTTTTTATACGAGACAGTGATCAATGGAACTGAATGATCCACCGTAGAATCCATCTCCAGTTGTATGATCGCAGTCGCCAGAGTACATGAAGGTCTGGGACTAACCTGCTGTTGGAATTGCTGTCTTACTCCTGGAACTAAGGCAAGCAACTGTCCCAAAGGGAGTGTGATTGAAGCCTTAGATAGGACGTCCCATACCTGATCTGGTTAGACTGTGGTTATCACCGATTCTGGTGGTGCTTCTAATGTTGTTGGGGAAAAATTCTGTTCATTCGTTCTTGCCTGTGGCAAAGGGACCTGTGTTACCAGAAGTGGATCAGGAAACATAGTCGGCTCCTTAGCTGTCCATTGACTAGCCCTTGCAAACATCCGCTGCTGCTCACGAATTCCAGGCTCGAAAACTTTAGCTACTGGTTGCAACTGTTTACCTGATCTCGTCTGAACTATGGCTGCTTGTGACTCAACTGGGGAAATATAAACCATGTTGGTCATCGGACTTTGTCGTACTCTGCTGCTTCCTTAAAAAATCTACGGATATGACCAACCTCGCCACAAAAATGACACCGATGAGGTGGGAGGGAAGTACCTTCTGCCGATGTACCTACTTGCCATCGATTTTGATTAAAGTTGTTACTTCACGATCCTCGACAGTTCCTATATCCCTTCTGCTGGTTGGGTCGCAATTGTGGTGGCACGTAATGGGTTGCTGGCTGACCTGGTTCCTGTATTATGGCATTTACAGCCACTCTACCCTACACCTTTGCATTGTATGCACAGGTTTCTGTTGAGTGTCCTGTTGTGTTACAGATAGCACAATACATCTGGTTGAGGGCACATGTAGAACTGGTGTGACCTAGATTCTTGCACTTAGTACAATATACCTGTTTGGATGGATCATTAGCTACATTCTTACTTGCTTTCAGCCATTCCAGGTTGTTGAAGATACAATATACATTTCTTGGATCCACTCTATTGTCATCATCATTTGTATCTTTTTCTACCTTTCATTAAGTTAATAAAGCACTCTTGTATAGGTGTGTGTGAGTGCCACACTAGAGAATAAGTGGGATTCATTCTCCTTTCAGTTGAGAAATCCCACATAGCATGCTTTTTTGCCATTTTGTATATAAAGAGGGCACATGTACATAGATTTCAAAAATTTGCTTTTTATTTTTCTTTTTTCAGGTTGGTGGACAAAGGTATCATCCATGTCAAATGGTTGATGAAAAAGAGAAGGTTCTTGAAACTGAAGATTTGGAGAAAGCCTCATCATCACCTAACCCTTGAGCACTTTTCTCAATACCCATTCATTTTTTGCACCATTGTTTTTTGTATGCATTTGTTAGAGTATGCATAAGATAGGGTCACATTACAAGACCGTGCATAAGCACTTTTTTTGTGTTCCACCCATGCACCCTCAGTCCCCACTCATGCATATGGACTAAGAAGAGATGAATTAATTTCATCTATTTGTATCTATCATCTACATTTCATGTTCATACATCATCCATCCATTACTATTAAAAAAAAAAAAAAAAAAAAAAAAATGAATAAAAAAAAAAAAAAAAAGAAGGCATTCTAGCATATTCATTCCCATCTATATGAGGCAAAAGAACCAAGATAAAGCACTCGACTCCAAACAAAAAGCAATATGAAGAAAAGCAATAAAGCAAGGTATTCCAATGGTGCAAGGATCATGCAAATCCAAAGGAGCTCCTACCCACTCTTCCACAAAAGCTCCATACTTGCAAAAGCTTTGTCGAGGACGACAAAGTCAAGGAGGGGGGGAGTGTTGAAGATACAATATACATTTCTTGGATCCACTCTATTTTCATCATCATTTGTATCTTTTTCTACCTTTCATTAAGTTAATAAAGCACTCTTGTATAGGTGTGTGTGAGTGCCACACTAGAGAATAAGTGGGATTCATTCTCCTTTCAGTTGAGAAATCCCACATAGCATGCTTTTTTGCCATTTTGTATATAAAGAGGTCTCCACCTCTTCTTTTGGGGGAGCTCTGGGAGAAGTAATGAGATTATGCTAGTTTGTAGATAGATTCTTGCTCTCTCTTAGTCATGATGCGCATGCATACTTGTTCTCTTCTTGTATAACGCTTGTGACACGTTGATGTATGATTATGTCTTTATTATGCTTGTGATTACGATTAGGTGCATCATTCGCGATGCTTATGTTGTATCTTCTTGTTGATAACGTTGTTAATCATACGTTGACGAAGCGCCATTACGTCTGCTGAATGCTTCTACGCAAACATTTGGGTCTCATGAGATGCTTCCTGGTTTGACAAGTATGAATTGTGATGCTACAACATCAACACAGGTCCTCCATAAAACCTCCAACTTTGTGCTCCAACTGTAAGGCCATCTCAATTACAGCGTCCAATGTCATTCCACCCACACAGTGAATGATCATGATTTGTCTTAACTGTGGATTCAGTCCGTTAATGAACCATTGTGTTATGACATCATCTGGCAGATTGGCATGCACCGGAGGCAGCTGCCTTAAGTGAGTGAAAAGATCACATACTTACAAAAGTAGCAAAGAATGCTAACAAGTTTGCTACCAGAAATCCTCAAACTCATATGAACATACCTTCTCGAACACCTCATCCAAATATGCATAAAGCATACATGTACTGATTCTCTTGTACCTATGCCGAATAGACTCCTCCTTATATGGATGCCACTTCCATATAGTTCAAGTAGTACCTGTGTGCATAAAGAGAATATGTACCTGAATTCTTAACATAAGATGCAAATCTTATGTTAACCACTATCTAATGTCTTTGAAGTAACCCGAAATCTTCATGTAGAAGACAATCTTCAAATACATCATGTGGATGGCTGATCCACACCACCAAGTTGCTGATAGATAAGTCCTCTCCATAAGCAAGAGTGTGAGCACACTCTTCTTCTTCAAAAAGAACTCCATAGCTTCTCCTCAACATGCTCCAAGATAGCACCATGGCTGCCCCATGTGTTAAGAGCACCACCTCTATTGAGGGACCAAGCTCCAAAGGTTGTGTTGAATTAGGTGAAGGATGCTAAACAATAAGCCAAGCTTGTTCTTTTATAGTAAAGCTTCCATGAAATAAAGCACTCTAAAAGTAGTTCTCATAAAACTCTACGATCGCTTATGAATAAAGGTACGAACAAAATCAATCATGGAATTACAATGATCGCGATTCTAAGTGAAGCTGCCCATGAAAAGCATGATAAAAAAGCTTCACGTTTTTTGCACTGTCAGGGATGGGTATCGAACCCAGGTCACAGGTTTGGGAGGTCGCTCACGTAACCAAGACGCCCATGCCATTTGTTTGTAGAGGGAATAAAACAAAACTGTACAGATGTTGTAACATGTGGACAATCTTGACCAATAGGACATTGTTTTCCAATAGAAGACTCAATCGTAAACCTGTTTCCATAGGAGTGGCTATAGGTTTACACTCTTCAAGGCCCAAACGCTACCATAATGTGTCAATATATTTTGTTTGACACAAATCCATTCCACCATCAACGTGCATAAAATAAATGCCTAAATAGTGATGCAAATGCCCCAAATCAGACATCTCAAATGAGGCATGCAAATCAGCCTTAAAATCAACAATATGCCTCTCATGAGGACCAATGAGCAGCATGTCATCAACATAAACGATAATGATCAGAAGTACATCATCAGCATGCTTAACATATAAGGTGCTTTCAGTTGGACTGTTCTCAAAACCATGTGTAATCAGATAGGCATGTATCTTTTCATACCAAGCATGTGGTGCTTACTTTAAACCATATAATGCCTTCTTTAACTTGCACACCTAGTTTTCATGCCCTTTCTGCACAAAGCCACAAGGCTAAAAAACATACACTTCTTCATGCAAGTCACCATTCAAGAATGTTGTTTTAATGTCCAACTGATGTACATTCCAACCATAATGAGCCGAAAAGTGCACAGATGCTACGAACAGTAGTCATTCGGCAAGTAGGAGCAAAGGTTTCATCAAAAGCAATGCCTCTTTCCTGCATGTAACCCTTTGCAACAAGCCTAGCCTTATACCTGTCAATTGTACCATCAGGTTTATGCTTCATCTTGTATACCCACTTAGTACCAATGGCTTTCTTGCTAGGAGGCAAGTCACATAAAGACCAAGTACCATTCTTCATTATAGCATCATATTCAGATTGCATAGCATCCATCCAATTTTTAGAATTTTGTGCTTCATCAAACAAAACAGGCTCAGTCTCATCATAGAGACTAGATGCAGCCATAGCATAGCAATCTGATGCAAAAGAGGCACTATGAGATCCTGATCAAGTATGATATGATAGAGGTGCATCTAATTTGCTGTCGCGCAAAGTTTGCACCAGCCATTTTGGCATAGTTTTTGCCTCCTCAATATCAGCTCTCTCATCAACAAGTGCATCATACAAGTGCATCGACAAAAATACATTTTAGTGCTTTATCATCCAATTTTCTACGATGTTGTTCAGGCACTAATGCATATGCCAAACAACCAAAAACATACAGATGAGCAACAGATGGCTTGTGATCATGCCAAGCCTCATATGGACTGATAGACTGCAACGCTTCAGTGGGACACCTGTTAAGCACATATGCTGCACACATGACAGCCTCAAGCAAGAAACTATGTGGTAAAGTCTGACTCTTGACCATACACCTCCCCATCTCCATGAGTGACCTGTTCTTTCTTTCAGCATCTCCATTCTGTTGAGGTGTATATGAAGGGCTTTGCTGTGCAAAACAAGAGGAGGAAGGAGGAGATGGAGGGAGAGAGAAGAGAGGAAAGACGTGCAGACATGCATGGGAGCCTCGAAACCCACATAATGAACTCTCTTGAGGCAATGCTCTATATATGATGTATATATATGAATATGGGGGTAAGGTCACATGACCCTTACATCCCCAACAATCTCCCACTTAAGGGTCAATGTGACCATAAGTGGAAACACATACAAAGAATGATGTAGGACTATACAATAATGTACAGGAAGAGTCCGGATCTCTACCCATACTAGATCAGCCTACACCAACTGCCTCAAACAAGGTGTATCCATGCACCTCAAACTGCTCTAGACTCATATCGACAAGAGTCAAGCTCACATATGACTGATGCAAGAACTGATGAAGTTCCTGCAAAGCTCCCACTCGCTCTATTCCTGTGTCAATCATCGAACGACTGACAAATCCAAGTGCAAATGCTCCAATAGCAACTGCAATATCTGGTCTCGAGCATAACAACTCATACATCAGACTCCCGAATGCTGACGAAACATGTGCTACCCTGGCTAACCTAAGTATGTAAGCCATGCCTGTATCCAAGGCATCCAAAGCACCATCATCAAGACCAACATGTCCTGACATATCTGTGTCAACATCTGGCATGAGCGAATCCAAGAATGACTGTATGATCGCTGACTCATCAACATCTAGATCTGTCATCCTATCAACCAAGGACGTGTCTAACTATGCATCCCAAGAGCTAATATGCTCTACCATACACTGTGTACCATGAGAGTGTTAGGCCGCCGGATTGGCATATGTAATCTTATTTTTCATATATCGCACGCACCGAAAAGGCATAGCGAATAGTTGTAACCTTTTATCCATTAATGAAAAGGCATTACGGTGTTCTTCGAAGAGAGAGGGGTTCGCCAAACTATCTGTTTGGGCGACCGTGGGGAGACACTGTGTTGCAGATTTACAGATAAGTGGAGTACTATCATTTTGTTCTTGTTGAATTGCAGTAATTCCTTATTAACTCAGTAACGTTGTCTTAACATTAATTTTTTGTGTGACTGTGTGATTGCTAATTCGCGTGATAAGCTACTGTGTAAAGATAACCGTAATCGAAGAATCGTAACTATGCCACAGAAGTTGTTGCCTTGACGTATAGTTACTGTGTAGTTGAATAATTAGATTGGGAAAATTAAATAAAGGGCCTCTGCACTGTCAGACCCCTAACCATCCCCAAGAACCTGAAACGAGATTAAAAGTGACTTGACGGAAGTCCTTTTAACACTGGCGCCGTCTGTGGGAAGATGGAAAATTGGGAATAATCAGTAAGGGAAGAGCAGTATGCAAGGCAAGCAGTATAGTAACCGCTAGTTGAAGAAGTGATATATGCCGGTTACTCATTCCGGTGAGTCCTATCCAAAGTATAGGAGAGATCAACATCCCTGGGTAGTTCCAAATTTATTAGGGACACCCTTGTGTGGTAGAAGTGCAGGCCAATTAAGCCCAATTGCAGAAGGATCGGAGCCAGTCAGTAGTGATTCCGGTGCTAGTTCGATGACACATGATGAGATTCCGATGAATTTCGGTGTGAATCCGATACTTCCTGGAGAAGGTACAGTGACATCTGGTTGTACAGAGACACAATGCGGAGTTAGTCGACACTGTCTGGTCAGAATTCGACCTTTTCTGGTGATAAAGTTGTGTTACCAAGTGAGACCGTTTCTGATGAAGAGGTAACTTGGTTCGGTGAAAGTTCGACAAGTTCCGGTGGAAGTACGATACCCTTTGGTGGGAATTTGAAATTTTTCGGTGATAGTGCGGTACTATCTGGTGGACCCTTATTACGTTCACCACTTTTCGGGGCAAGCCTACCTAATTTCGATACCAAAGCTGAGGACATGCTATTTGATTTGGAGTTAAGTAAGAGATTCAACAACATTTTTGAACCGGAAGGTGAGCAGGCTGATAATATAGATTTTGAAGGACAAGAGACACCCCCTCAACATACAAATAACACCAATACTACCCACAATAACACTATGAGTGGTTCATAGTCACAGCAGCAAACACCCCCACAGCCGCAACCGTAGTTCCAACAGCAGCAACAGCAGCAGCCACAGCCAATCATCCCACCTCGACCGGTTCCGACGGGGGTGACATATACCAAATTTGCTGGATTTTCGGGGGATGACCCCGATATGCATGTTCAAACATTCGAGATCAGTTATGCCGTGTTGAATCATCCACCGGATCCGGCATACAAGGCCATTGTATTTCAGGCCACATTGGTTAATGAAGCAGCAAGGTGGTTGACTGAATATGATATCAACCATTTCGGTAATTATGATGATGTGAGAAACGCGTTCGTACAGAGGTTTCGTTTGAAGAAGAACCCTGCAGAAATCTTTGACTATTTGCAAAACAATCAACAGAAACCACACCAGAGTGTCCAGGAGTATGCGACACTGTTTAGGTAACTCTAGAAAGGTAATTCATCATTCAGACAAAAGGTTGGTGAATTTAGTCATATCAGACAATTGAAGTAGAGTTTTGATTCAGAGATATGAGGAGATGGTGGAAGAAAGATGCAGAAGAAGAAAGTCCAACAATTCCAAAGGAAAAGTAAGACTTCCTTTTTCTCTCATATTTTCCATATACTTTTCCTATTTTATCCTCTACATCCAAAGACAAGTCAACGAGAACATCTTGTGTAAAGAAGAAGTAGTTTCTTGTTTTGCATTATACTTAGTCATGTTTTAGTAGGTTTTGACAAAGAATCGCATTGAGAGAAAGAAAAGCAGCAGATATATGTTGTGACTCATATGTGTATGAGTTATGTTTTAGTTGAAGATTTTTTAAGCAGGCAGCTTATATGTTCCCTCAAAGAATTCTTGGAGTGTCAATACAGAGCTACTTGGTATATGACAAGTTGCAGAGAAGTATATTTCTTCTTCATCTAACTCTTGAGGTAAAAGAGTTTTTTGTAGCAGATGTTGAAGACTTGGGTTGAGGTTTTGTGTTTGGAAAAGTTACCTCATATTCAGTATTTTCAGAAAACTTCAAAAAATTCAGATTTTTGATGTACTAGTTAGTTGAAGAATCTACTTTATATGATTGTCTAAATTTTTGGATACATGCTTGTATTCAAAAAGGTGTTCCATCAGATTCTATCACTTGATTGAGAAGTGGAGTTAGCCAAAAGAAAATCAAGCAGTACTATCACATTTCCCCCGGGTAGAATATGAAGATTTGAAGTATCAACTTGCATCTTTTGGAGTTCTCAAGGTGAGAGTTTGTCCACTTATATTTCAAGTAGGACTTGCAGATTCTTGGAAAGGATTTGGTTAAAGAAAAGTTTTACAACTTTGTGAGAAGCATGGACACTTAGAGACATTCAAGTAACAAATCAAACATTCAGTCATGAAGGTTTGATGAGAACAGATTCTACACAGGTATTTTGTTGGAGAGATCTTGATAGATCTAGATAGATCTTGTATGATCTTGAATATTTGTGAGTCAGTTGTCTATCCTTTGTTTGTGAAGATTCTTAACATTGGAAGAAGTAAGTCAAAGATTCAAATTCTATCAGATTAGTGTTGCAGAGAGATAAAAAAAATACTTGTTATGTTGCAGAAGGTTATGAATCCTATAATGCTTTCAGCAAGGTTTTGTTATGTTAGGATCAGCTAACCTTATTCTACAATATGGGAAGCTGAAGAGTTACAATGAAAGCTATTAGCAACTGTAGTGCTAATAAAAATGGTTTAGAGATTTTGTTTCAAATATAGGTATTTATCATTGAAGATCAGATTTACTGAAAGAAGGAAGACGTTCCAAATTTCATAAAATCTGATATATTTGAAGAATTCTGGATACTAGTGCTAAATCATCCAGGGGGTGATGAAACATGAAGACTTCTTTTTCAGCCATATGTGAAAGAATACAAAGTCGTACCTACATGTATTCCTATTTCAGGTATTCCTATATTTCCTTTGTCAGGTTCTCTTTATGTTCCAACTTTGAAAGAAGAAGGAAGAAGGAGAATGTCTGGAGAAAGTTCCTGTTAGGGTGTTCCTATTCAAGAGAAGGTTCTAGAATTCTATTGAAGAGAAGCTTGATATTTTAGAGAGGTATGTTTTAGAGGTGCGCACATATATGTTTATACCAGGTTCTGAAGGAAAGAGGTATGAAGGACTTACAGTTAGAACAAGGATAATGACAAGATGACATCATAGATATGAAATTTTGGTAAGACTCATGGGTTGAGTTGAGTTGAGTTGAGTACAGTCAGAGATGAACTGCTAGTGTTCATAATAGACTAAGTTGTGAGGTGTCAATCACAAGTTCCAAGATTCAGTTCTTGATTTTGTTTAGTATATTTACATGATGCAGCAGAAGTACGTTGAGAAAACTTTCGTAAGGTAAATGCAAATATGTGGATCCTAGTGTATGTTTTCACATTTAAGAAGACAAGAGATAGCAGGTTCAGAGTCAGTACATGCTACATTTGTTGTCAAGTGGTGATTCCTTGATGAGTACACTATTGGATATCTAGTTTGCATATTTTCTCAAGTATTATGGTTCATATTCAGCAAGTTGAAGTTTTTGAAGTTTGAAGGAAAGTCAAATTTAGTTTTGAAGAAGACTTTTGAAGAAAAGATTTGAAGGTCAATTCGGGAGTACAAGTTTGAAGATTATGAAGTTTGTAGATCTAGTCTAGATTGTACCAATATGACATTGCAAGGGGGATTGTTGGAAAACAATGTCCTATTGGTCAAGATTGTCCACATATTACAACATGCGTATAGTTCTGTTTTACTCCCTCTACAAACAAATGGTGTGGGTGCCTTGGTTACGTGAGCGACCTCCCAAACCCGTGACCTGGGTTTGATACCCGTAGCCGACAGCATGAAAAATGCGAAGGTTTTTATCATGCTTTTCATGGACAACTTCATTTACGAATTGCAATCATTGTAATTCTGTGATTGATTTTGTTCGTAGCTTTATTCATAAGCGATCGTAGAGTTTTATGAGAAGTAATTTTGGAGTGCTTTATTTCATGGAAGCTATACTATAAAAGAACAAGCTTGGCTTATTGTTTAGCATCCTTCACCTGGTTCAACACAAGCTTTGGAGCTTGGTCCCTCAATAGAGGTGGTGCTCTTAGCACATGGGGCAGCCATGGTGCTAGCTTGGAGCATGTTGAGGAGTAGCTATGGAGTTCTTCTTGAAGAAGAAGAGTGTGCTCACACTCTTGCTTATGGAGAGGACTTATCTATCAGCAACTTGGTGGTGTGGATCGGCCATCCACATGATGTATTTGAAGATTGTCTTCTACATGAAGATTTCGGGTTACTTCAAAGACATTGGATGGTGGTTAACATAAGCTTTGCATCTTATGTTAAAAATTCAGGTACTTATTCTCATTATGCACACAGGTACTACTTGAAGTATATGGAAGTGGCATCCATATCAGGAGGAGTCCTATTCGGCATAGGTACAAGAGAATCAGTACATGTATGCTTTATGCATATTTGGATGAGGTGTTCGAGAAGGTATGTTCATATGAGCTTGAGGATTTCTAGAAGCAAACTTGTTAGCATTCTTTGCTACTTTTGTAAGTATGTGATCTTTTCACACACGTATCTGACTTAGGGTCTTCCATAGCCTAAGTTCAGATGAGGGTTTGCAGATTATCAGTTTTAGACTGATCCTTCGTCTTTCTGTCACTCATATTCACTCTTCTACAAACTATTAGGTCACACATCTCATATATATTCAGATTTCTGTCCATACATCTGAATATGTTTGTTACATTTCTACATTCACTCATCCATCTATTTGTGTTCACATAGAGTGGTTGAGAGTTTTGCTCCCACGTTGTAATTTGACATTTGTATATATGATAGTGTGAGTAAGCAGTGGCTTACGTAACAGTTTACACATGTCTAATCTCTCTCTATCTTTGTCTCATCATTTTTATGATTAAATGTGGTATGTTCATGTTTTGTCAATATTGGAAAATTGCTGGAATCTATGTTGTAGATTCTGGATCTATGGAACTTGGACCTGTGGTATTAGTTATGGGCCTACTAAATTTCCAACATCTTCATGATGGTGGAGATGCATTTGATGTTGTTCTCTATCACCAGGTTGTTGGATGCTTGATTTACTTATGCATTACTCGGCCAGATATTCAGTTTGTTGTCTCACTGATGAGCAGATTTATGCATTGCCCAGGAGTCAAGCATTGGCAGGTGGTTAAGTGCATCTTTTGCTACTTGAATGGTACTCGGCTACTTGGGTTGTTTTATCCCAAGGGGGGATCCCTACTGCCATATTTGCATGCTTTTTTTGACTCTGATTGGGCTAGTTGTTATGACACTCGTGTGTCCACTAGTGGCTTTTGCTTCATGCTTGGTAGCTCATGTATATCTTGGTTGAGCAAGAAGCAGCCTACTGTGGCCACTTCCAGTTGTGATGCTGAGTATAGGGAAACTTTCACAGCGACTGTTGAGTGTGTGTGGCTCATACGCCTTATGGCTGATTTGGGTGTTGGTCAGTCTTTTGCCACCACCATCTTCACTGACAGTCAGAGAGCATTGGAAGTTGCGAGGAACCTTGTGTTCCATGCTCGCACTAAGCACATTGAGGTGAATTATCATTATGTCAGGGAGAGGTTCTTTGTTGGGGAGATCAACTTGGCATATGTGCCCATGCAGGAGAACATTGCAGACCTTTTCACAAAGGCTCTGCCTATGGATAAGTTTGAAGCTTTCCACAAAGCTTTGGGCTTACTTCCTTTTGTGAAGTGATTTCCACATATCTTGGCACCAGAGTGCTAGCTCCTTGTTCACCACATCACTCCCAGGGGGGATTTGTTGATATATTTAGGTAGTGATGTGTGTGAACACTCTAGGACCACCGAGGCACTTTTTTCCCTGTTTAAGAGGTTTTTTCCCACAGATCGTATATACGCCTATTGCCCTAATGAGCTACTTATCTTTGTACATTCTCTAGTAATACATTCAGTATTGTGTGTTGTGCTCCAAGCTTCTTCTTCTTCCTTGTGTTGTTCACGTGCTTCCGCATACGTCTAACTCCAACATTTCTTTCGTGATGCATGATGGTAGAGTCTCCTTCTTGAGAGCTCTATAAATGATATCCTTGTTGTAGAAACCTAAACTCTGGCACCTCACACAATACTCCACACAAAGACTATAGAATACACATAAAACACATGGTACATAGACCACAAACACAAATTTCTTAGGTCATACAAATGCAATAGAACTTACGATTTGTGGCTAACTAGGACACTTTATGTTTTATTAAAGAACATATACAAAAGTATCCAATGGCCATTTGGCCTTTCACATGGACACTAATGGTAACAAGAAGGACCAAGGGGATCACAAAAAATGTAGAGCATAGATGGGCTTCTACTCACATATTCAATATAACCATGATGGTTGAGATTATGAAGGAAGTAGTGAAGCTAATAATTGAGGATGAAGCACTTGTAGATCTGACATGGAAGGAGTTTATGCAACCACCTATAAAAAATTAATGAAGAATGAAGCATGGGAGGTCACTAGGACCAAGTGGGTCTGGTAGGTGAAGGGCATGATAGAAGGAATCTTGGAATGCTATCAAGATACATTGGGAGCGCAAGGTCTTTCAATAGTGAAGGGTTTTGGTTTTCAAGACTCTTTTGATCTAATGAACACTATTTGCATCATACTAATAGTCAGCTCACATGAAGTGGCAAGTTTCCATGCTAGATATCAAAGCAAAACTTTTGAATGTTGACCTCAAGGAGGAGATACATGTGTCTCGACCACTGGCATTTGATGCTCCACATTCAAAGGAGGCATTTTATTGGATGAAACAAACCATAAGATCTTTGTACTAGCAGATACACATTGGGATCTATTTGACTATAGCCCTTCAACTAGATTCTATCTAGATCACCATCTAAGCTCCATGTAGGGGTGCATGGGTGGATTCCTGTGTAGTGTTTGAGTTATTTTGTGTTAGAGTTTTGAGTTTGAGTTGAATCAGTTTGAGTTCATCTTCTACTCATCTTGTGTTCACTTTAGATTACAACCATATCTCTTCTATCTAGATCACCATCTAAGCTCCATCTAGGGAGTCCATGGGTGGATTCCTATGTAATGTTTGAGTTATCTTGTGTTATAGTTTTGAGTTTGAGTTGAATCGAGTTGAGTTCATCTTCTACTCATCTTGTGATGTGGTAAGTTCTACATGGTATTGGAGTTGCACCACTAGTTCATCATTTTTCCTTTTCTTACACTTACCAACTCCGATTACAAGATACAAGGAGTTGTTAGAACATGTGACAGTACTACCTGTAGAGGCAGGCTCAACTGAACTAAAGAAATTGCATTGCGAGGTAATATGTTTGGTTGCCTCACTATCAAAGTACCAAACATTTGATTCTAGTATAGACATACACTCCTCATGAGAAGATGGTTCAGTGCAAATAGTAGTAAATGCCCATTCTTCATTTTTAAAAAGATTAATAGAATCTGTTTTATGTGTAAAGGCCTCTACAAAAACCATTCAAGCCTCTTTATTCTTTGTGCAACTAGTGTATGATAAATCTTTAGTACATGATCATTATTTGTACACTATTTGCAAAATTATTTTTGCTTTTCTATTTTCTTATTAGTAGATTTTTCATTCTTAAACTACGAAACATTAGTAGATTTTTGCTTACTAGTATATGAGCTCCATTTACCTTTTCCCTTCTAAATAGCTAAGAAATCTTGATCCGCCATACCCATAATTTACTTGTTTTGATGGATTGATCTTCCAACAACAAAACAGAGACTGACTCCTCAAATCTTAAGGCATTCAGATTTTATTTCATCATCAGAAGCAAACTCTAATATGAATCTAGAAAACCATTAAGAACAATCTCCACAAGTGAACTATGTGCCAAGATTTCTATTAGCAAAAATCAAATACTCCTTTAAATCTTTGATCTTCGTCAACAAATTGTCGATATAATCTCCTTCACTCATATGCTCACTCTCCAACTATTTTCAGAGGTAAGCAACACGAGCCTTATATCTTGCCTTGTATAAAGTTGTAAGTGTATCCCAAGCATCCTTTGTTGTCTTGTAGGAGTGAATGTGAGGGATAATGACACATTTGATAGACAAAGCTATCAATGCATGTGTCTAAGCATCTCTCCTAGGAACCACGACACAACTATGAGGTTGAAGATCATGATGTTCAATGCCATGTGCATCACCTTCAATAACTGTATTTGTAATTGTAGTAGGGCATTTTTCAACACCCTACACAATATTCTACAACCATTTTTCTACCAATACATGACACATCATATATGCCCACAATGTGTAATTAATATTATCCAACTTATCATCAACAACCAACATAGAATACATCATTGCTTTGAGCCATGGCTAGTGACTAAATCTTAATGCGAAAAATTGAATGTATCTCAAAACGTTGAACAGAAAAACCTTGTCAAGATCCACTAACTCGTAGCAAACTTTGAGGGCTTGTATTGGTGAGCCAAAGCTTGGATATATGTTTGGCACGAAAGGACAAAATTTTTTGCACAATCATTGTGATATTTCATTCAGATGCTGAAACCAACTCTTAATCGCCTCGAGTATGCTCACCAATTTTTGTGCAATTCTTAGACTGTGATCAGAGGGGTGTCAATCATGCCCTAGATGAAGTGATGACCTACTTTGATATCAATTGTTTCAGTTTGAGGTCTATGGAAGCACATGAACAACACAAGGGAGAAGGAAAAGCTTGGAGCACAACACATTACACAATGTATTACTAAGTGAATGTACAAAGATAAGTGTGTGAGCTATAGCCCATTTCCTCTTTGATGGACATTCCTTCGCCCATATGACCCTCTTTTAGAAGTTTCAATTTATATTCAATAAGATATCACTTAGTTTTTTTTACTTAGTTCAAAGCATGGAAGTTGATCGCCTTGATTTTAGGAAGAGGGCGACGCCTTGTTCTTAGGAAGATTTATTTTCACTTTCTTGCAAGTGGGGTAATGCCTTTTTTTTAGGAAGTTCCATTGCAAATGCGAGACGCCTTATTGAAAAAAAAGGTGACTACTTATTTCCCTTGGGAAAATTCAAATAAAAATGTGACCACCCAAGGCGACTCCCTTTTTGACTCCCAAGTGACCCTATGGGTGACTACTAAGTTGCCTCTTGACCTTTATTATGTGAAACCAAAAGCTCCACCATTGAACTAAGAAGGCAATGCCATCTTATAACATGAGCTCCAAAATGGGGCAACGCCCTATCTTCCTCCTCACCTAGAAGGCGGTGCCTAATTCATGTCCTTGCACCTCATATTGGGCAAGGCCCAGACTCTTGCATATTTTCCGTAGAACGCGACTCCTACAATTTGGCTTCCCACTACAAAGTTGGCTTCCCATAGAAGTTGGTGACACCTATTCTCTCCTCCACATAAAGTAGGGGGTGCCTATAATTTGCACACACCTCAAGCTAGGTGATTGCTTAATCTTGCTACATCAACTGTGTGACTACCAAATAGTCTATACACCTCAAATTGGGCGAGTCTCTCCAAGTATGGTGATGCCTAGATCATGCTATCCACTTGTTTGTGCAACACGAAATCAGTATAACACCTCGCTTGGAGACTGAAGCCCGACCTTGGCACTCCTTCATCTTCAAAAATAAGGCGATTACTTTTCGCAACATCATACTAAGGCGACCTCCATATGAAGTCACTTCATCACATAGGCGGCTACCTCTATATAGAAAGCTGGCTACCATCTTGAGATGGGCTCCACCATGGGCTTTTGGGTGGAAAATGATGAGTGGAGTATATTTTTGTCAATAAGTGTTACTATAAGTGTTAATGCAAGGAATACCACCACCAAGCCTTGGTTGTGTCAAAAGCTATGATTGAGGGCCTAATTGAAGTTGGCCAATAGAGCCATAATTAGCCCACTTCTCCACCACTTTGTCATGTGTGGCATTTAATGTTGTGGTTTCTCTATAGTCTATATAAACAGTAATTTGGCACTCATTAAAAATCATCATCATATCTCTTTGGTACTTTTGATGCTAGTCAAAGCTATTGCTTGGCCACTCTCTACATTCTGTTGCTACTTGCACATTATTATTGAGGTCACTCTGTGGTGATTATATAGAGTGTTGGCCTTCAAGTGGAGTTGGCTATTAGCATTACAGAGTGATTGAGTGGCTTGGGTATTATCTCTTGGTGTGAGTCTACTACATCTCTATTGCACTTCTCTTGTAGAGAGTTCTTCATTGTTACAACATTCCTTTTGTTGATTAGGACTTCTTGTGTTGATTCCTTCTTGTATCTGGAATGGCATGCTAGTCCATTGTAATGTTCAATTGAATTATTTCTAGCTCATTGTAACCATTGGGAGTGTTATGAAGTTGGATTTTGTTTTCTCCTTTGCCATTTTCCCATTCTTTGTGTCTTTACTGTGTCTCATTGTCAATTAGTGTATCTTCACACAAAAATTTCACAAGGTATACTTCCCTAAAGAAGAACTCCCCTTGAGTAGAAGAAGTATTGGAATCTAGTCATAGAGGCCTTCTCTACAGTTTGGCATGGCCGATGGGACCCTTGGATTTTTATGTGAGGTACCCAACAGTAAACAATTGTTTTTGCATTGGTTTTTCTTGATTTTAGCATCTTGCGAGTGGGTACATGACCCACACTTGAGTAGAAAGAGAGCCTCTTCATGCACAAAGAGCCTCAAGAAGTCATATCCACCTTTGGCTAGTCAACTTAGCACCCCTCTACCCTTAAATTTGTCCATTGATTGGGCTTCAATCCTGCTCTCAAAGGAGGAGCATACAAAGATGTTGAATTTCTCCTCAGACACTTCAGAGGAAGCACAAGTTCCAATGGAGGACCTTTGGAGTTTACTCTCAAGGTTGAACATTAAATTTCCTACCTTTAAGGGATCAACTTATGAGGATGCAAATGACTACATGAGGAGATTCATTTCCTTATGCAATAGTCGTGGACTTCAAAATTGAGAGGATGTGATGTTGGTGCTATTTCCTTCAACATTAGAAGGTCTTGCAGATAAGTGGTACAATGAGTATGCAAACAAGTACTTCACCACTTAAAAGCATTGAAGACTTCATTCTCACAAACATCTCGACCAAGTGACTCTTCAGAGTGAGCCCTAGATCAACTCAAAAATCTCAAATTAAGGCTAGGTGAATCTTTCCATGATTACATACAGGTACTAAAGTGTCTCCCAATTATCACATGCTCTAGGTGATTTCTTGGTCAAGAAGTGGATAGAAAAGGCTCTCCCTAGGTCATCCTGACAAAAGCTTAGGGAATCTCTTAGGCTCGATGCCACACTAAATGACTTTGTAGCAGATATCTCTTGCATAAGGAGGGACTCAAGCAAACCACACCGTGAATCATCCAGCAACTTAGAAGGGAATTAGAAGAACTAAAGATGCAAAGAAGTCAAAACGAAGAAAAGATTGTCTCGCCACCTGCATGCCAGAATGAAGATTTGGTGGCCTAACTTCGTTGAGAGGTGGAGGAGTTGTGGACCTCTCAAGACATCCAAAGGCAATTCTAATGTACTACACACAACAACAGTGGCCATTCTCACATAAACTGCCCCAATAGAGTAAGCTGTCAATTTTGCAGTAAAAGTGGTCATGAGGCATGCGAGTGTTATTACCTCAAGGGAGCCTAGCAGAGAGGTAACAATCAAGTTCCTGACACCTTTTATGCTAGCACTTCAAATATACATAACAGAGAGGAGAATTGTCAAAATCAACCTAGATATACTAGACCTTTAATGTTTTATCCTTGCGGCAAACATGATCATGTACAAAGCAAATGCTCTCTGCCTAAGGGTGCACCTCTGTGTCAACATTGTCTTGATGCCAAGGATCATTATACAAGGGATTGTCCTCACAACCACCCTACTCTGATCCATATGATTGTAGTGTCTCCATAAGAAGAAGGTATGAATCCACAATCCTATGTTGTAGCGGCAACAACTCATGTAGAGGAACAACATGGAGTCAAGGAAAGAGAAGAAGGCAAGAGGGCTGACTTGTAGGATGGAGTGGCCATTGAAGAGGCCTATGACACAATGAGTAGTTCACTAAAATATCAACCTACTTGCCCTCAGGAAAATACTCAGGAGGTAAATATTGAGGAAATTTTGAAGGGAATTCACCACAAGGTCAGTCTATTCCAACTTATACAAATGGATGCAAAGGTGCAAAATGATCTACTAAAAGTCATAGAGTGTGCTTACTTGAGCCCAGCACCTAGTATAGATGGGTTCATGGTGGATTTTCCTCCTTCACCACTAACAGATTATGAAAGCTCTAGATTGTCTCTTTCCATAAAAGACAAAGTTTTGATAGATGTTATTGTAGATGGAGGCTCTGGCATCAATCTGATGCTCGATTTTACAATGAAGAAATTAAAATTGAACCTCACCAAGGTGGCATCCTTGACTATCACATTAGCACATCAACATCAAGTTACACCACTCGACATCATTGAAAGGGTACTCATGGTAGTGTAAGATTGTTAGTTTCTCTTAGATTTTGTTGTGATTTCCCTACCATAGGAAACCTCTTATCCTCTACTCTTGGGAAGGACTTGGCTAAGGCAAGCAAAATCATTGAAAGATTGGGGAAGGAACAGGTTGTGGATATCTACGAAGGCTAACAATCAACTACAAATACACTTGGAGGAAGGATTCAACACTGTCAAGGCTACTAGGTGTATAGTTGACACTGAGGTAATGCCTTCTTTACCTGATGAAGACGATGCACTATTAAATTGGATGATGGGGAGTGCAAAATGTTGCACAGTGGAAATATGTGAGATAAATGAGGACTTTGTAGAAGAAGCAAAAGGAAGCCAGAAAGAGGAAAAAAATGATAGTTTACACTTGCAGAGTAAGGAAAAAGTTAAGAAATGTGATTATAGGAAACAAGATGAAGAAGAAAAAATTGGGTGCCATGAAGCCCAAAATGGGCACCTCGCAAATTGGGCACCAAGAAGCCCAAGTTCGGCACCTCTCTCAAATTGGGTGTTGTGAAGCCCAAGTTGGGCACCTCTCATAGGGTGACCCAAGTGGGCATCACGAGGCCCAAGTTGGGCACTTAGGAGGTAGTGGCCAAGTATACAAGGTGCCTTCTTTGGGCCAAAATGGGCTAATTCTCTCTATGGAACCAAATCCTTCTCTGGAGCAAGGGGATCAACTTCAATTTTTGCAAGCATCTCTAGAGAGGCAAAACCCACCAAGTGGGCCATTTGACCTTAGTGGTCAAAATAATGAAAGATACATGTTACCAGTTCACCATAGATCATAAAGTTGGTATATAATGTTGATTTGTAATGTCAATCAATCCTTCATCATGTGTATAGAGCTACCTCCATCATGTCCTTCATGTCCTTCAAATAAGCTTTTCCCCCAAGTGTAGAGTGCTAGAATTCATCCTTAAAAATATGTGTGTAGCCTCCATGTCCTTCAACTCCTCCATGTCTTCAAGAGAATATTACACCTCCTCCTAGAGGGCTTCTTGAACAATCTTCACAAGATTGGCTCCTTGGATGATGATCACATGTCCAAATGAATAAGAAACTCATGCGATTGATTGTTTAAAGCACCAAAAGCATGCGTATCAAAAGCAATCGCGTTTTTTTTTTTTGTTTTGAACGATTTGATTTTATTTTTATTTTATCGCAATAAGTGCTTTTCATTTTGTTCGCTTTCTTTTGCTTTTACATATTGATTGTTTTAAACTTTTAATTCTTAATTTTTTTGTTTCACACTAGAATCTTTAAGGTTCACATGGTTGTGAACCTTAAATAATGTAGAGATGTAACCTCTATGACAACTCATAACATGATCATGCACCTCACATGGGTTTAGTTCCAAAATAATGTAGAGATGTAACCTCTATGACAACTCATAACATGATCATGCACCTCACGCTACACTCTATGATTCAGTGGTACCAAAGGACATACTATTTCTAGAAATTTCATCGAATGGACCAACAAGCCGATCCCTATTAATGAAGAAAAAGCATTCTTCTAGGACATAAATCTTATGGAGAAGAAAAATCATCAATCGAGCAACCCACAAAGCAAAATGATTATGGTACCTTATAAACACATCACAAAGCAAAATGATTATGGTTCATCTTAGATTATAGTGAAGATAGGGCAAGGAAGAAATTCAGAAAGTATCACACTCAAGCTACAGAATGTCATTGGAGGACAAAACCTCACTTGCAAGGTAGTCCTAGTACTCTAAGGAGGAATGAAAATACAAAGATAGAAGCATCCAAGAAGATGGAGACTATGACTCGAAAGAGAATTATGAAGACAAACATTACAACTCAAAAGATATTCGATGAGATGAGGAGAAAATTAAAGAGGAGAACTTTTGGCCAACACTCAAGGGCAAAGGAAGAAGTTTTTTGTGGATCTTTGTAGCTGGAAGAATGGGATGAGGATAAGAAGCCCCTGAATAACACTTTTAGGGTGGAGTCTAATTCTATGTGAATCAAGCAAGAAGTACTTCACTCACTATACATACCATAGTTCATTTTCTTGAATAAGCAAATAATGGAGAGGTTGCACCGGGATGGTGCAAAGACTCGATATGGGGGTCTGTAGAGCACATGGTCTTGCTAGTCATTTGATTGTCTCCACTTCATGAGCTTGGAAGTTTCTTGGAAGTGTTAAAGCATGAGCTTAAGAGGGTAATTTTTCCCTTTCTCTTGGATTTATGATATGGTGGAAGATGCTTTGTTCCTTCTCTAAGGGGCAATCCCTTTGCATACCTCTTGGGTATTGGACATCTTGAGGGAGGATCTTGGGATCTTGGGGAGGGTCTTGGGCATCCCTAGGTGACCCTTGCCCTAGGGGCTTGGAGCCACTCCCTAGGCCATGTCCTGGAAAACTCACCATCATGAATAGGTAAAGGGCTAGGAGCACATAGCATGAGCAATTAGCATGGTGGATGAAATGAAGACCTAAGGCATGAGCAAAGAAGTTTGAAGCAAAGCATTGGGCACACACAATGGGCAAGAAGTGGTTGCAAGATAAGCAACTTGGGTGACCCTTAGCCATACAAGTCAAAAAAATCCTTATCACCCTTTACAGGCGAGTTCTAGCCCATTGACTCTTTGATGGGCATCCCTTTGCCCATATGACCGTCTTTTAAAAGTTCCAATTTATATTCAATAAGATATCACTTGATGTTTTTAGTTAGTTCAAAGCATGGGAGTCAATTCCAAGTGTCAGTTCTTAATGATGGCGTATGCTGAATGCTTTAGGCAAAATCAGGTGAATCATGTTTATGCTTGGCTGGCAAAACTTTAACAGGCAAAACTCTAACAATTGGAAGTAGAACATTAACAATAAAATCTTTATTTACATCAACTTAACTTCACATGGTAAGAGGATAGCCAAATTGAGTTGCACAAGGGTGAATGAAATGACTTTGCATTTGGAATTATCAATTGAAACCATATGCACATCGATCTTTTCAATACTTCAAGCACTATAAAACTTTTGAATTAATTTTGTTTTTTGACATAAGTTTATACAAAATATATTTGCAATTTCAATTTCCAAACCAATTTGTATATATAGACAATACTTTTCTCTGAAAAGAGAAGGAGTAGTGCAATAAACAAAAGAAATCGGAGGTTTTGAACTATTCAGAGTCTCAATAAAATAAGATTAACATAAAGTTATAAGAATCTGAAGAAAGTGCTTCAATGAAAAAAAAACATTCAATAGCGCCTCATGCAAATCTATTAGAGTACTTTGACTCATCATGTATTGTTCGTCTTCAATCTCTCATCAGAGATGGTCATAAAATTTACGATAAATGTGAACTATTAATCATCCATCAGGATCTTTGTAGCATCCCTAATTTTGCCTTTACAAAGTTTTGTTCATTTTTCAGAACTTAAGTGTCATCAATTGTTAGGAATCAAGCAGGTTGTGTAGACTGTCTTAAAGAAGAGACTTTTTATAGCCTTAAAATCTCTAATTCAACATGAGTATTGTATTCTTCGTCCAAAGGAGGTGCTTATTGAGAGATTGTTTGCACATCTGGCTGTGAGCAACTCGTACCTAAATCATCTGGCAGTTCTATAGGCAAAGTTTTGCAGCCTTTCTCCTTGTGAGACTCCATATCTATGACATTATTAGTTGTGCTAGAAGGCTCCAAACTCCTTGACCATGTTCTCCCCAGACATATTTTCTTGTCTGGTTGTTGTTCAAATGGCTCATCCTCAACATTACTACTTTCTTTGCTTTGATTTGAGTTTTCATCATGTGTCAGGTTTGCATCCAAGCCCTTGAATCCAGTTATTGATGATTCCTCCTTTTGCAATGTATTTGAGTTACTTGATTCCTCCTTTTCCAAAGTATTTGAGTTCTTGTGCACTGCTTCTATATATTCCTCTATGATTGGATCATCCTCTATATTTCCCATTATTCTTAGACAAATATCACCATAGCCAACAAACTATCTTTTATATTTTTGTGCCCCCCCCAACCATTCAACTTCGAACTTACATTCGCACACTTCTTCCCCATCTTCATCCAAAGTATGAGGGGATCTCTTTATCTGCTAAAGTTTAGCGTCGTAATATTCAAAAAATTTGGTGCTTGGATGTCAAAAAATATTGCAGACAAACATGCTCCGATGCACTGTTTCTCCTGCCTCGCAGTAGTTGTGATCAAAGTTTAACCCAGCTATGTAAACCCCTGTTCTTATGGGATAAGGGAGGTCCCATGGGTACTATGCCCTTCCTTGTATAGTTGCAATTTCAAAGTTAAAGCCTGGAGGAGTAGGCCTTAGTCGAACCTCCATTAAAAAAAAAAATTGCCATAGTACCAATCTTGAAGCAGTTGCAATGCTGGCTGAATCATCTTCCTAATAGTAGTGAAGCATTTGAATTTCTGAAGTGACCAAAACTCGTCTTCATCTTTTGCGAAATTCTCGAAACAAACCCGCAAGGACCAGTCCCAGGCCGTTAAGGCAACAGGTTGGGCCTCTTGCCTCTTGAGGTGGGGGCGAGGGTTCAATCCTTGTCGGCCACATGTAAGGGACATGTAGAACCTAGAATGATGAAGCATGTGGCTGATGTGCCATCGTTTGACTAGCCCTACGGTAGTTGTGACCGCCATTCAACCCAGTCTTGTAAACCCCTGTTCTTGTGGGATAAGGGGGGTCCCATGGGTACTATGCCCTTCCTTGTATAGTTGCAATTTCAAAGTTAAAGCCCGGGGGAGTAGGCCTCGGCCGAACCTCCATTGAAAAAAAAAAAGAAAAAAAACCCACAAGGACCTCCTGTCAAAAAATGTTGTTCCCGCATAGCAAGCTCCATGTGACTATAGGACTTCATGGAGGATAATGTTGGTTCCTTTTGCCAATTCTCTTCAGCAAGAGCGAGCTCAGATATGCAAGGCTTCAACGTGATGTCCATAAAGAACTTCACTTTGTAAGGCTTCAAGTTTTGAGATACTCATAACAATCCCAATATTTTAATAAGATAACGAACATTCTTCAAGCTCCAAAATCTTCTCAACGGTCAATTTGGTCACTATACAAGTTCAATTTGTTCACTCTTCACAAGGTTCATCTCACTCTTCTCATCCAAATGCTACTTGAAAGGACAGAGACAATATGGAATGTCATTACAATATGGAATGTCTAATGACAGAGACAATATGGAATGTCTAGATTAGGAGTTATTTTTATCATTTCAATTTCAATTTGATGTTTATAATTATTGAGAATCATCATAGAATTTGAACACTTATTTTTAAACCCTATCAGAGTTTAGTTTCAAAATTATGTAAAGATGTTAATCTATACGGCAACACCTTATCTTCCTCCTCACCTAGAAGGTGACATCTAATTCATGTCCTTGCACCTCATATTGGGCAAGGCCCAAACTCTTGCATATTCTCCATAGAAGGCGACTCCTACAATTTGGCTTCCCACCACAAAGTTGGCTTCCTATAAAAGTTGGTGATACCTATTCTCTCCTCCACGTAAAGTAGGTGATGCCTATAGTTTGCACACACCTCAAGTTGGGTGACCACTTGATCTTGCTACATCAATTGGGCGACTACCAAATAGTCTATACACCTCAAATTGGGTGAGTCTCTCCAAGTATGTTGATGCCTAAATCATGCTATCCACTTGTTTGGGTGATGTCCAATTGGTACAATACCTCACTTGGCGACTGAAGCTTGACCTAGGCACTCCATCTTTAAAAATAAGGTGATTACTTTTTGTAACATCATACCAAGGCGACCTCCATCTTAAGTCACTTCATCACATAGGCGGATACCTCTATACAGAAAGGTGACTATCACCTTGAGATGGGCTCTGCCATGGGCTTCTCAGCGGCAAATGATGAGCGGAGCATATTTTTGTCAGTAAGTGTTACTATAAGAGTTAATGCAAGGAATACACCTGCCAAGCTCTGGCTGTGTCAGAAGCGATGATTGGGTGCCTAATTGAAGTTGGCCTCTCGAGCCATAATTAGCCCACTCCTTCACCACTTTGGCACATATGGAATTTAATGGTGGAATTCAACAAGACCACTCCCATGGCTTCTCTGAAGTCTATATAAATAGCGATTTGTCACTCATTAGAAATCATCATCATATCTCTTTGGTCCTACTAATGCTAGTCGAAGCTATTACTTGACCACTCTTTGCATTCTGTTGCTGCTTGCACACTGTTGCTGAGGTCACTCTATGGTGATTCACATCTCTGTTGCACTTCTCTTGCAGAGAGTCCTTCATTGTTACAACATTCCTTGTGTTGATTAGAACTTCTTGTGTTGATTTCTTCTTGTATCAAAATGGCATGCTAGTCCATTGTAATATCCAATTGTAGTATTTCTAACTCACTGTAACTATTGGGAGTGTTATGAATTTGGATTTTCTTTTCTCCTATATGTGTTTTGGCCATTTTATTCTTCTTTTTTTCTTAATGTGTCTCACTGTCAATTAGTGTACATGCACACAGAAATGTCACAGGGTATACTTCTATCACATGGTATACTTCCCTAAGGAAGAACTACCCTTGAGTAGAAGAAGTACTAGAATGTGGTCAGAGAGGCCTTCTCTACAGTTTGGCACTTAGCCATAGGTGGATACCCGAATACCTCCTCTACAGGGTTGTTGGGGTACTTTTTTCCCTCTTTACGAGATTTATTTTTCCTAGCTTGTATATACACCTATAACCCTAATGGGTCACATATCTTTGTATATTCACTTGGTAATACATTCTATGTTGTGTTTTTCTTCAAGCTTCTTCTTCTTTGTGATGTTTGTGTGCTTCTGTAGAACTCGATCTCCAACAATTGGCATTAGAGAAAGTAATTACTTCCTCTAGGCCATCTTTGACACCCCTCTTGTCATAGTCTCAAAATTTCATGACAATTGGCCAACATCCTTGGGTTGATTAGGAGTTCAAAATGGCTTTGATCTTTGGCACATAAATTCTTATTTGAGCTTGTTTCAACCTCCGAGTGTACTATCACAACAATTGTGTAGAAAATTTCATCCTTTTGTGCCAAACACATACATAGTGTGTTTGCTAATACAAGTGGCTCAAAGTCTATTACATGTCTAGTAGAGCTCAACAAGGTATTTCTATTCAACTTTTTGAGATACAACCAATTTTCTCCACCAAGATATTTAGAAATTTTCCATCTATGAAAGTTGGTAGATGGTACTAATTAGGCATTGTGGGTATACATGATGCTTCATGTATTGGTAGCAAAAGGGTTATGAATATTATGTAGGATCACCTACAAATATAGTTATTGAAGATGATGTGGATGGTGTTCAGGATGATTATATTCAATTTCTTGGTTATGTTTTGGCTCTTGTTGCACCTACTGCAAAGCAAACTCATTCACATGGCAAAGATGCACATGCACATGCATTGATAGCCTTGTCTGTCAAACATGCAGTTATCCCTCATATTCGCTCATGTAAGACAACAAAAGATGTTTATGATAATTTTACAAAATTAATCCAAACAAGAAATGAGACTCATGTTATTTACCTTCGAAGAGTTGGAGAGTGAGCATATGAATGAAGGAGATTCTATGGATTTTTCTTTTTACAAAGACTAAAGATTTGAAAGAGTAGTTGATGTTCTACTCACGAAGTTTTGCTAGATAATTCACTCATGTAGACTGTTCTTCATGGTCTTCCAAATTCATATTAGAGTTTTGTTTCTACTCTTCATTTAATGATGAAAGGAAATTCAAACATCTTAACATTTGAGGAGTTATTCTCTGTTTTGTTGTAGAAAGTTTAGTTCAGATGAAATATGTCAAATATGCATGTTATGAATAAAGCTTTCTTAGCTACTCAGAAGGGCAAAGGTAAATGGAGCTCATGTACTAGTAAGAAGAAATTTGTTAATGTTTCAAAGTCAAAGAAGGAAGATAAACATGACAAGAAAACAAAAATGTAAAAACAATTTTGCAAGTATAGTAAGGCAAATGATCATGTCATAAAGAGATTCCTAAACCTGCTACAAAGAAGGCAAAGGAGTAAGAGTCTGGAATGGTTTTTGTAGAGCCTCTACACCTAAATAGAGTTGTCTAATCTTGTTCAGAATGAAGAATGGGCATTTACTATTGTTTGGATCTATGAATCATCTTTTCATGAGCACTATATGTTTGCAATAGACTCAGATGTTTAGTACTTTAATAGTGGTGCAACTAAACATATTATCTCACATTGCAATTTCTTCATTTCACTTGAGCCGGCTGTCAAAGAGGGAATACTATCACATGTGCTAACAACTCTTCTTATCCTATAATGGGATTCGCGAAGAGCATCTTGACTCTTGATAATGGTAGTTCTTTCACATTCTTAGATGCCTTATATGTGCCACGGATCAAGAAAAAACTATTGTTAGTTTCAACATTAGCCAAGATTGGCTTGGTTGTCAAATTTATTGATGATAGTTGTACAATTCATAATATCTCAAATGGTGATGTTATTATTATTTCTGGTATTTTATGTCATGGGCTTGCAAAAATATGAAATGGTGTCCTCTTTACCCAATCTTGAGGCACCTTCTAGAAATTTCTTTGAAGGTTGTATTTTGGGAAAAATGTAGTGTTCCTCCTTCCTAAAAGATGTTTTAGTTACATATGCACATAAATTGTAGCTTGTTCATAGTGATGTTTGTGGTCCTATTAAAATGCCTTCATTTAGGAATCACCTATACTTCATGAATTTCATTCATGACTAGGCATGCATGGGTGTGTCCATTGAAAGCAAACTCCAAAGTTCTTATGTGATTCAAAGAGTTTCCGGTTATGGCTGAAAATTTGTCAGTATGTAAAATGGGAAATCTTTGTTTTGATCAAGGGCGGTAATATATGTATTCTCTAGTGCATTTCTCACTGAACGTGGGATAAAACACCCATGTACAATGCCATATACACCTTAACAAAATGGAGTTGCTAAAATAACTCTTTGGTGTATGGCCCACCAAAGAGTTATTTTCTATCAATCCAAATGAGGTTTCGCATGGTCACAAGACATATCTTGCTCATGTATGCTTCTTTGTTATTTTGGCATATGCATAAGTACCTAAAAAACAACACAAAAAGTTGGATTCTAAAGTAATGAAATGCATCTTTATTGGGTACAATTTTGAAATCAAAGGTTATCGTCTATATCATCCACATGCTAAATGCATTTTGGTTAGCCATGATGTTTTTGTGGAAGATGCAATTCAATCCTTACTTTCATTTACTGAGGAGACATCAGTTAGCTCAAAGGATTTGTATGATACTCAAGTGGACACTCAAGTGCTGGTCAAAATGAGGCAATTTATCAATCTTTATAGGTTCCAAATGATGATGTAGGTCTTTTTAGAGGTGGACACTCAAGTGCTGGTCCAAATGAGGCAATTTATCAATCTTTATAGGTTCCAAATGATGATGTAGGTCATTCCATGATCATGCAGATTTACATGATGCACTTGTTGATGAGAGCATTGACATAAAAAAGGCAAAAAATATGCCTAAACAATTGGTGCAAACTTTGAGAGATAGCAAATTAGATGCATCTTTGTCATGTCATACTCATTCATGCTCTCATAGTGTTTGCTTCGCGTCACATTTCCATCCAATGGTTGTCTTGAGTCTTTGTGGTGAGAATGAGCCTGTTTCTTTTGATGAAGCTCATAATTTAAAAAATTGGATGGTTGTGATGTAATCAGAATATGATGCTATTATGAAGAATTGTACTTGATCTTTATGTGATTTTCCTCCATGCAAAAAGTCATTTGACACTAAATGGGTATACAAGAAAATGTTAGATTGATGGAACAATTGACAAGTATAAGGCTAGGCAATGTTGCCAGAGTTTATGCTCAAGAGAGAGAGGCATTGGTTTTGATGAAACCTTTTCTCCCAAATGCGGAATTACACAACTCATAGTATTTGTGCATTTTCAATTTGACGACATAGTTGGAATGTACATCAGTTGGACATTAAAACAACATTTTTCTAAATATTGATTTGCATGAAGAAGTGTATGTTTTTAGCCCTAGGTTTTTGTGCAAAAAGGGCATGAAAACAAAGTTTGCAAGTTGAAAAGGGCATTATATGGTTTGAAGCAAGCACCACATGCTTGGTATGAGAAGATACATACCTACTTGATAGCACATGGTTTTGAGAAAACTCCAACTGACAGCACCTTATGTGTTAAGCATGCAAATGATGTACTTTTGATCATTGTTGTATATGTTAATGATATGCTGATTATTAGTCCTAATGAGAAGCATATTGCTTAATTTAAGGTTGATTTGAATGCCTCTTTTGAGATGTTAGATTTGGGGCATTTGCATAATTATTTGGACATTTTGTTTATGCAAGTTGATGGGGATTGCAAAACTATTTCCACTACCATGGAACTACGATTGGGTCTTCATGATGGTGGAGATGCATTTGATGTTGATCTCTACTAGCAAGTTGTTGGATGCTTGATTTAGTTATGCATAATTTGGCTTGATATTCAATTTTTTGTCTCTCATATGAGCAGGTTTATTCATTTCCCAAGTGTCAAGAATTGGCATGTAGTTAAGTGCATCTTTTTCTACTTGAGTGGTACCCAGATACTTGGAATTTTTTATTGCAAGTGGGGATAAATACCGGTAGATTTACATGATTTTCCTGACTTAAACTTGGTTGGTTGTTATGACACTCATCATGTGTCCATTAGAGGTCTTTGATTCATGGTTGGTAGCTCATGGATATCTTGGTTGATTAAGAAGAAGCCTACTATGGCCACTTATAGTTGTGAGGTTCAGTATAGGGAAGCTTTCACAATGATTTTCGAGTGTGTGGCTTAGACACCTTTTTGCTGATTTCGGTGTTGATTAGTCTTCTGCCACCACCATCTTCACTAACACTTTGAGCACATTTCCAATTACAAGAAACCCTATGTTACATGCTTGCACAAAATGCGTTAAGGTGCAGTATCAATATGTCAAGGAGAGGTTCTCTGTTGGAGGGATTAGTTTGGCTTATGTCCCCATGCATGATAATGTTGCATACCTTTTCACAAAGGCTCTGCTTAGAGAGAATTTTGAAGCTTTTCACAAAGATTTGGGATTATTTCCTTTTGTGGGTTGTTTTCTTTCCACATTGCTTGTCACTTCCTTATACATGCGTGCCAACTCCTCGTTCACTTCATCACTCCTAGAGGGGGACTTTTGTTCATATAATTTGGTAATGGTGTGTGCGAACACACTTAAGACTTTCAAGGCACCTTTTTCCCTCTTAAGGAGGTTTTTTTTTTCCCAGCTTGTATATACACCTATAACACTAATGGGTCACTATTAGAGTGGCATGTACACATTGGCATTTTATAGTTTTATTAAGGTTTAATTGAAGGGTTGACTAAGGGGTGCAATGAAAAGGTACAAGTCCCATACGAATGGGCATGAAGTGCAATGAAGAGGTACAAGTCCCATACAAATGGGCATGAACATGTGTATAAATATATGACTTTGCTAATGAAATACAATGTGCATGTTTGGAAGTCGTGGTCTCTCTGATTGCTGGGTATGTCTTCTTCTCTCTCTACCTTTTTGTTGTTATATTCATGTTGGTCTATGTACGTAGGTAGCAAGAAGTGTGTGGCTGTAATGTTATGTACATGTTAAGAGGGAAGCATTTTCTCCCTTAATAGTCACTTATATTTTCACATTCACTTGGTAATACATTATGTGTTGTGTTTTTCTCCAAGATTCTTCTTCTTCTTCCTTGTGTTGTTCATGTGCTTCTGCAAAGCTGGATCTCCACTAATTTGACATTTGTAAAATTGTCCAAAAGACTCGAAAATTGGATGGCTTCAACTAAAGCCTTTTAGCTACATGCTCTCCAAATTTCAATTTCAATAAGTTTAGGCATTTCCTCAAAGAGCAACATCAAAATATTTCCTACCTCTTTAACTAGTTCCACAATTATCTTTGAAACTTAAAAATGATGAGACATGTTAATACTTATACTTAAACATGCTCATCCATTCTTTTGAATGAGGTATGACATGTAAACATACATATGCATTCACGATGTATGATCAATCAAATTAAGTTAGTAGTTCAAATCACATCATGGAAATGGAATCTTAACATATCATCCACTTTTCCAATGAAAGTGCACATTGATGGATCTCATTCTAATTGTTTTGCTTCTTGTACACTCATCAAGTCTCATATTAAACATAGAAAAATCTTGTGCAAATTAGGGACAAAATTGTATATCAACTATATTTACATATGTGTTGATATATTTTGGTAGTGATGTGTGTGAACACACTTAGGACCATTGGGGCACTTTTTTCCCTCGTTAGGAGGTGTTTTTTACCCCCCCTTGTATATATGCCTATAACCCTAATGGGTTACTTATTCTTGTATATTAAATTAGTAATACATTCAATATAGTGTGTTGTGAACCAAGCTTCTTCTTCTTCCTTGTGTTGTTTGCATGCTTTCGCAGACCTCAAACTCCAACAATTGGTATCAGACCAAGTCACTGCTTCATCTAGGATGTCATCAACAGTCCTCCAGCCACAATCTCACAATCACACAAAAATTGGTGTCCATACTCAGGGTGATTAGGAGTTCAAAATAACTTCATCATGTGGCATCAAAATTTTGATTTGAGTTCGTTTCGGCCTTTGAATGCACTAGCACAATGCCTATGTAGGCAACTTTGTCCTTTTGTGCCAAACATATATACAAATTTTGGTTCGCCAATACAAGAGCCTCAAAGTCTACTACATGTTTTGTAGACCTTGATAGGGCAGCTCTATTCAACTTTTCAAGATACAATCATTTTTTTGCATCAAGGTATTTTAGTTAGTGGTCGTGGCTGAAAGCAATGATGTTTTCCATATGTTGGTTGCTGAGGATAGACTGGATGGTACTAATTACCCATTATGGTCATATATGATGTGTCATATATTGGTAGCAAAAGGACTATGGGATATTGTGCAGGGTATCAAAAAACACCCTACTACACCTATGAATACAATTATTGAAGGTGATACAAATGGCGTTGAAGATAATGATCTTCATGTTCATGTTTGTTCTATGGTTCCTGTTGCACCTACTATAGAGAAACTTCATTGGACCTGTAGAGATGCTCATGCACATGCATTGATAGCTTTGTTTGTCAAATGTTCCACTATTCCTCACATTCGCTCTTGCAAAATAACAAAAGATGCTTGGGATACACTTACCACTTTATATAGGGCAAGGAATGAGGCTCGTGTTGCATACCTCTAAAAACAGTTTGAGAGTGCCAAAGATCAAAGATTTGAAGGAACAATTGGTTTTTCTTAATGAAGTCTTCCAGATAGCTCACTTATGGAGACTTTTCTTAATGTTCTTCCACATTCATATCATAGTCTTGCTTCTCTTTTATTGATAATGAAAGGCAATCCAAATGCCTTAACATTCAAGGAGTTAGTCTTTTTTTTGTTGCAAGAACATCCGTCTATGCAGAACAGGTCGATCATGGGTGTTGCAGATCAAGTTGTCTTAGCTAGTGAGAAGGGCAAGGGAAAATAGAGCTCATCTACTAGCAAACAAAAATTTGCTAATGTTGCACAGTCAAAGAAGGAAGACAAAGATGAGAAGAAAACAAACAAATAGAAAGAGTTTTGCAAATATTATAGATGAAATGATCATGTCAAAAGGAGTCATCCAAAACTAGCTGCAAAAGAGGAAAAAAAAAAGGCTTGAATGGTTGTTGCAAAGGCCTCTACACCAAAAACAGAGTCTGTTAATCTTATGTAGAATGAAGAATGGGCATTTACTACTGTATGTAGTCATGACCCATCTTCTCATGAGCAATGCATGTCTATAGTAGACTCAGGTGTTTGATACTTTGATAGTGGGGCAACCAAACATATTACCTCACAGCACAGTTTCTTCATTTCACTTGAGCTTGCCCCTACAGGGAATACTGTCACATGTGCCAACAACTCCTCTTATCCTATCATAGGATTTGGTAAGATCATTTGAACTACTACTGATGGTGGTTTTTCCACATTGTCAGATGCTTTGTTTGTGCCAGAGATCAAGAAAAAGTTATTGTCAGTTTCAACATTAGATAAGATTGGCTTGATTGTCCAGTTTGTTGATGATAGATGTACAATTCATGATATGTAAAATGGGAATATTATTGTTGATTTTGGCATTTTATGTCATGGGCTATATAAGCTCATAGATCAAGCAAAATGTATGCATTATTCACCATGTGCACTTCAAGATTCTTAGGCTATGTCAGATGCAAATCTTTGGCATGCACGCTTTGGTCGTCTAGATTACGCTAGCTTGCTACACCTATAGAATCTAAAATGGTATCCTCTTTGCCCAAACTTGAGGCACCTTGTAAACATGTGTGTGAAGGCTGTATTTTGGGTGAAATGGAGCGTTCCTCATTCCCAAAAGATGGTTTAGTTCAAGATACTCACTAATTGTAGCTTGTTCATCGTGATGTCTCTGGTCCTATGCATACACATTTGTTTGGGAACTACCTTTACTTCATGACTTTCATTGATAATTTTTCTATTCATGCATGGATTTATCCATTGAAAGCAAAGTCTGACGTGTTTATGTGCTTCAAATAGTTTATGGGCACCCTCTGTTCTGATAGAGAGGGGAATATATGTCTTTTGATTTTAATGCATTTCTGGTTGAATGTGGGCTAAAACATCAGTGTACAATACCATATACACCTTAACAAAATGGAGTTGTTGAAAGAAAGAATAGGTCACTCATGGAGATGGTGATGTGTATGGTCAAAAGTTAGGCTTTACCACATAGCTTGTGGCTTGACGCTATTGTGTATGCAACATATGTACTTAAGAGGTGTCCCACTAAAACACCGCAATCAATCACTCCATATGAGGCTGGCATGTTTGCAAACCATCTGTTGCTCATTTTCATATCTTTGGTTGTCTAGCATATGCATTAGTGCCTAAACAACAATGTAGGAAATTGGATGATAAAGTAGAAAATTATATTTTTGTTGGGGACAACTTTGAAAGCAAAGGGTATCGTGTGTACCATCAATAGACTAAATGCATTTTGGTTAGCCATGATGTTTTGGTGGAAGATGCATTTCAGCCATTAATTTCATGTACCAAGGGGACATGTTTTAGCCCTGTTTTAGCCCTAGAGATGTGTATAACACTTTTCTTCCCCTTTTTAGAGGTGGAAAGTCAAGTGCTAGTCCAAATGAGGCAATTTCTCAGCCTTTAAAGGTTCCATATAATGATGCATATCATTCCAATTCTGATGCAGATTTACATGATGCACTTGTTGATGAGAGGGTTGATATAGAGGAGGCAAAAGCTATGCCTAAATGGCTAGTGCAAACTTTGCAAGATAGCAAATTAGAGCACCTCTACCATATCCTACTCATGACACTCTCATAGTGCTTCTTTTGCATTAGATTGCTAGGCTATGGTTGCCTCTAGTTTTTGTTATGAGAATGAGCTTGTTTCTTTTGATGATGCACAAAATTCATAAAATTGGATGGCTTTTATGCAATCAGAATATGTTGCTATTATGAAGAATGGTACTTGGTATATATGTGATTTGCATCCTAGAAAAAAGGCCATTGGCACTAAATTGATGGAAGATTTCTCCTCCAAATGCACAAACAAGAACCTTGGACCCTACCCAAGACCTAGCTGCTCTCTGACCAGTACTTATTAAAAATGTTATAACTCAAAATTCTCAAATCCAATTGACAAACTCTTTTAGCCACATAAACTAGACACTAAGCGCTTTCCAATGAACACTTGTAGATGAGTGAGTTGAGTCACACAAGACACACTAGTTTTCCTTTCAGGTTTCAGGATAGACCAACCAAAAAAGAAATAGCTATAAGTCACAGGACAAGAAGAATTTGCCAAAAAAAATTGGATATAGAATCCTTCTTTATAAGCTTTCCAACAAGTATAAGAACTCTAAAAATTGAGCTCCCTATAGAGAGAAAATGAAGACCTCACATGTTGCTATAAAAATTCAGCACTGTTTGAAAAGGGTAAGAGAGATATACAAGAGAATATGAACTCTTATGATAGACAATGGCTCAATAGCACACGTATAACCATCATCCTAACTTCCTACCATCCACACACACTTAGAATGAGCTTGAATGGTGCTTAAATAGCCATGAGAGCCTTCCATGACTCTTCATATGTCCTCCATGTCTCTTCACATGCCCTCTTTATCTCTTTAGCTACCTTGTGACTTTGTCTCTTCATTGGAGTGTCTTTTGGTGGTTCAATGCCTCCTTTTGGATAAGGTTGCACCTTCAAACATGTGCTTTGACTTTCGTAAGGTTCAAAAGCCTTCAAATGAAGTTATGTAGTGAAAAACATATGCTTGAGCTTGCCCTAGAAAACACATAACTTTAACACTTCCCCTCAAGCTCAAACTTCCTTTCTTTCAAGTGTGGGGGTTGGTGCTTTCATACTTATCATTTATTTGAGCTTTTCCATCCTCTTTGCATCCAAGAGATTTCTAAGAAGGTCTAAAATTTTCTCCTTGGTGTTGACATGGTGAATATCCACCTGCTTATCCACAATCTTTTCTCTTATGAAATGATAATGCACTTCTATATTCTTGTTCCTAGCATGGAACATTGAATTGTTTGCAAGGGAGATACTTGATATTATCTCCAAGCAATGGAACAATGCAAACCTGAATATCCAAATATTTTGAGAGCTTTTTAAACCACATTACCTCACATGTGAGTTGAGAAGGAGCCCTATATTCTGCCTCTGTGGAAGACAATGCAATTGTGGGTTGTTTCTTTGACATCCATGATACACAACTCTTCCCAAGCATCACTATGTATCCTGAGGTACTCCTTATATCATCCTTGGAGCTAGTCCAATCAACATCTGCATAACCTTTTAGTTTCAAATCACAATCATATGCATAATAGATGCCCTCATTGATTGTACCTTTGATGTACCTTAGAATCCTTCTACCTGCATTCAAGTGATCAAGTGTGGGTGCATGCATGAATTGTGAGAGTGCTCCAACACTACATGATAGATAACATCTAGAACCAATCAAACTTCTATACACATGATCATCCTTGATCTTATCACCTTGGTATTTTCTAAACTTGACATTGCAATCCATTAATTGTGTCAATGGCTTACAACCACTCATACCAAACCTGTATAGCAAGTCAAGTTAGTATTTCCTTTGCATAAGATACAAACCCTGCTTGGCATATACAATTTCAATGCCTAAGAAGTCTTTAGCACACCAAGGTCTAAAATTTTAAATTCTTTGCCCACATTGGCCTTGATATCCTTCATACCTTCACCATCACCTCTTATGATTAAATCATCAACATATATGAATATGTACATAGACTTCTCATCAAGCCTTTTTACATAAAGTGAAAGATCAACATCACTTATTGCATATCCAAATCTAATAAGGTACTCAACAAGCCTTTTATTCCATGCCCTCGGTGCTTGTTTGAGTCCATACAAATCTTTCTTGAGTCTCCATATAAAATTAGGGTTTCTACGATCCTCATATCCCATGGGTTTTTGCATGTAAACAATCTCTTCAAGATCATCATTTAGAAAAGAATTCTTAATTTCTAATTGGAACAGTTTACACCTTTTAGAAGCTGCAATTGAAACCAATGTCCTAACTATACTCATTTTTGCAACAAGACTAAATGTCTCTTCATAGTCTTTTCCATGTGTTTGGGTAAAACCCTTAGCTACAAGTCTAGCTTTATACATGGCTATGGATCCACCAGAGTTCCTTTTGATCATGTAGACCCACATATTTGTGACCACTTTTATTTCATCTTGCCTAGGCACAAGCTCCCATGTATGATTTTCATGAAGAGCATCCATCTCTTCTCTCATAGCATTTATCCATACCTTGTCTTAACAAGCTTCTCCCTATGTGCATAGTTCCTTGTCCTTCACAACTTGAGACATAAAAGCATAATGCCTAGCAATGAAACTATCATATGTTAGCCTTTGAATAGGTTGTTTAACCCTCTTTGACCTGTTCTCATTACCTGTGGTAGAATAGTTCTTCAAGTCCCTCTTTTGTTTCAGATGAGGAGTCATTATCACTTCAAAATCATTTTCATCCTCACTAGAATGGAAGTCCCTTACCACATTACCTTTATCATATTGATTGTGGCTGCATGCTGATCTTGGTTCACCTTCCTTCTCTTTTTCTTTGAGTGATGTAGGTCTCCTTGATGGACTTGAAGTGGAGGGGGTGCTCAAACTTTTGCTAACTTGAGTTCTTTCTTCATAGATTTTTTTTGTTTCCTCAATATCTTCAACCTGCAATGCATTAGATGGTTCATAATATGGCTTAAGTTCATCAAATACCACATCCCTTAATACTCTAAGATGCTTTGTGATGGGATTGTAACATCTATACTCCTTTTGTTCTATAGAGTAACCTATAAAGATGCACTTCTCTGCCCTAGCATCCATCTTACCTTCCCTCACCTCTTAAGGTACATGGACATAGCATACACATCCAAAAATCGTTAGATGTGACAAGTCAGGCTTCCTTTGGTAATAAACCTCATCTCAAGTAGCATCATGAACTCCTAATGCGATCATCATATTCATCAAGTAAGAAGTTGTATTTCTTGCATCAGGCCAATATGTAAATGGAACATTCACTTCATTTAACATGCATTTAGCTACCTTTGTAATCTATCTATTTTTTCTTTCACAAATACCATTTTGTTGAGGGGTATACTTGTATGTATATTGCCTCTTTATCCCTTCATCCTCCAAGAAGTTGGTAAAATCATTGGAGAAGTACTCTCCTCCACCATCTAATCTTAGAGCTTTGATCTTGTGGCATGTTTAATTCTCAACTTGTGCCTTGAACCTTTTGAATGCATCAAACACATCACTCTTATGTTCGATGACATAAAACCAAATATTTCTAGAGCAATCATCAATAAAGGTTACAAAGTGCTTGTTACCTACATGTGATGGCTCTCTTGAAGGTCCACATACATATGTGTGGACCAAATCCAAAACTTTAGGAGCCACATAGCTTGATGGTTCAAAAGGCCTCCTAGTCTGCTTCCCAAATTGACATGCTTCACATACCTCATGCAAATTAAAGTGTGTTGAAGCTTGGAAGTCCTCTAACAACTTTATCCTTCTGCATATTTTTAAGCTTATCAACATTAAGACGGCCAATTCTTTTGTGCCATAGATCAAGAGCTTCAATTCTAGATGACCCACATGCAATAAACATATACTTACTAGAATGTGCCTTGACTCCAAGTGTGAAAATCCTCCCTTGCCTTTCACCTTTGGCAATGAGCTTCAATCCATTCTTTGGATCTTCTATGAAGCATCCTTTGCCATTGAATTTGACCTGGTAACCCTTCTCTACCATCTGGCCAACTGAAATCAGATTCTTAGTAATAATGGGAACATGCAATGCCTCTTTATGTGTAGTGCTCTTGTTTCCATTTTGAAATCTGATATCTCCAATATGTCTAATGACATGTTTGGTATTATCATCTGTCTCAAGACACCCTTTGCCCTTAAGAACCTGCAAATTAGTGAGCATATCTGTCATACATGACATGTGGTTGCTACAACGACTATCTATGTACCACTTTTCATCTTTGTCCTGCAAATGATCCCTAAGGCATGGCTCATGGCTGACACTTGGTCATTACCTTCATTAGAAGCATAGTTACCTTGATTCTTCTTTGAAGGGCATTCATTTACCCAATGGCCTTGCTTTTCACATGAATAGCACTCACCTCTCTTGCCTTGATTGTTGTAACCACCTCCACCTCTACCTCTTTGGTTCTTTCCTTTACCTTTGCCATAGGATGTGAACATCTTCAATCGTATCTTTGCACTGATTTGTCCTTCCTTCACCTCTTTCCTTGCCTCTACCTTTCCCTCTATTTTGTACGTATAGCATATATTGAGAACGTTTACCTTTGTTTCCTCCTTGAAGCATCTCCGCATTGATCATGAGTGTGGTAAGTTGATCAAGGTCAAGCATGTTCTCTCTAGCATACTAAGAAGAAGTGAATAGCCTCCATTTATCATCTTCCTTGAAACCATTCAAAAAATAGGCCACCATATCACCATCCACTTGGGTACCTATTGCAGCAAGGGAATCCCTAATGTTTTTTGGCTTTAATAATGTACTCATAGACTGATAGATTACCTAGGTTCTTGAGGTTTTTGAGCTCATTCTTGAGTTGCACCTTTCTGGTTGTGGTGTTAGTTCTAAACAAGTAATCCCACATGTCCTTAGTTGTCTCCATTGATTGAATATGTCCAATCATGGTATTACTAAAAAATTATGATTTCATGAACATTACCTTTCTGTTTTTTATCTCCCAATCTTTCATGGCCTTCAAGTCAGCTATGGTAGGTGCCATAGGATCCAATGCTACTACCTTGACATCTAATCCATCAATGATGCCACCTAGATCCTTGCTTAATTGGAAATTGAGCATCCTAAACCTCCACGGCTTGTAATTTTCCTTCTCAAGCTTCTCAATAGCATTGGAACTAGCAAGCATGATAAAACTAGGTGTGTGTTACCTCTGTAGAATTTGTAGATAGCTTTAGTCCTTTGATGGTGAGCAATCCTCTAGATGCTCACCCTTGATGTAGCCTTCAAGTACTTCACCTTGTTTTCTTGCTTCACTTCAAGCCTTTTACAGTCATCTTGATGTTGTCAAAATGTTTTGATAACACTAATGGAAGATTTCTCCTCCAAATGCACAACAAAAAGCTTGGACCCTGCCCAAGACCTAGCTACTCTCAAACCAGTACTCACAAAAACCAAGATAACTTAGAATTCTCGAAGCCAATTTACAAACACTTTTAGCGACTTAAACTAGACACTAAGAGCTTTCCAATGAGCTATCCACGAATTGGACACCTATAGATGAGTCAACTCACCCACACAAGATAGACTAGTTTTCCTTTTAGGTTTTGGGACAGACTAGCAGAGAACAAAAAATAGCTATAACTCACTCGAAAAGATGAATTTGCTTAAACCCTTTTGAATATAGAAGCCTTGTCTTATAAAATTTCCAAAAACTATAAGAAATCTAAATGAAGCTTCCTACAGAGAGAAAATGAAGTCCCAATAGGCTGCTATAGAAATTCAGCACCCTTTAAAAAGGGTAGGAGAGATATACAAAAGAATATGAACTCTTATGATAGACAATGGCTCAAATCGCACATGTATAACTAGCACCCTATATTCTTGCCATCCATAAACACTTAGAATGAGTTTGGATGGTGCTTAAATAGCCATGAGAGCCTTCCATGACTCTTCATATGTCCTCCATGTCTCTTCGTATGCCCTCCTTGTCTCCTCAACTACCTTGTGACTTTGTCTGTTCATTGGAGTTTCTTTTGGTGGTTCAATGTCTCCTTTTGGATAATGTTGCACCTTCAAACATGTGCTTTGAATTTCCTAAGGTTCAAAGTCCTTCAAATGAAGTTATTTAGTGAAAAACATATGCTTGAGCTTGCCCTAGAAAACACATAACTTTTAACATAAATGGGTATACAAGCTAAAACACACACGTGATGGAATAGTTGACATGTATAAAGCTAGGCTTGGTGCAAAAGTTATGCTCAAGAGAGGCACTAATTTTGATGAGACCTTTGCACCCACTTACCAAATGACTACCATTTGTAGCATATGCACACTTGCAACTCATCATGTTTGGAATGTACATTAGTTGGACCTTAAAACAATATTTTTGAATGGTGATTTACATGAAGAAGTATATGTATTTCAGCCCCTTGCTTTTGTTCAGAAAGGGCATGAAAACAAAGTGTGTATGTTGAAAAAGGCATTATATGGTTTGAAACAAGCACCACGTGCTTGGTATGAAAAGATACATGCCTACTTGATTGCACATGGTTTTGAGAATATTCCAATTGAAAGCACCTTATATGTTAAGTGTGCAAATGATGTTCTTTTGATCGTTGTTTTCTATGTTGATGAGATGCTGCTCACTGGTCCTAATGAGATGCATATTTCTTATTTTAAGGTTGATTTGTATGCCTCTTTTGAGATGTTAGATTTGGGGCATTTGCATCATTAGTTGGGCATTTAGATTATGCAAGTTGATGGCAGAATAGCTTTATGTCAAAAAAAATATATTGAAACATCGTTGTAGCATTTTGGCCTTGAAGACTGCAAACCTATTACCACTCCTATGGAAACAGGTTTATGGTTGAGTCTTCATGATGCTGGAGATGAATTTGATGTTGTTTTCTATCAACAGGCTGTTCGATGCTTGATTTACTTATGCATAACTCAACTTGATATTCAAGATGTTGTTGCTCAGATAAGCAAGTTTATGCATCAGATGTCAAACATTGGCATGGAGTGAAGCACATCTTTTGCTACTTGAGTGGTACCCGGCTACTTGGATTATTTTATCAAAGGGGGATCACTACCACTAGATTTACATGCGTTTTGTGATTCTGATTGAGCTGGTTGCTATGACACACGTGTGTCCACTAGTGGTTTTCGCTTCATGCTTGGTAGCTCATGCATATCTTGGTTAAGCAAGAAGCACCCTAGTATGGCCACTTCTAATTGTGAGGTTGATTATAGGGCAGCTTTCACATCGACTGTTGAGTGTGCATGGGTTAGAATATGCCTTTTGGATGATTATGATGTTGGTCAATCTTCTACCATCACCATTTCACCAAAAGTTCGAGTGCATTGGTATTCACTATGAACCCGTTGTTCCATGCTCGCACAAAGCACAATGCATTATCATTATGTATGGGAGACATTTTCTACTAGGTAGATCAATTTGGCATATGTGCCCACATAGGATAACATTGCAAACATTTTCACAAAGGCTTTGCCTCGGGACAATTTTGAAGCTTTTCGCAAAGATTTGGGCTTACTTCCTTTTGTGGATTAATCTCTTTCCACATAGATTGACACTTCCTTATGCATGAGTGCCAACTCTTTGTTCATCGCATCACTCCCAAGGGGGATTCATTGATATATTTTTGTAGTGATGTGTGTGAACACACTTAGGAGTGTCAGGGCACTTTTTTCCCTTGTTAGGATGTTTTTTCCCCTTAGTTTGTATACATGCCTATAACCCTAAAAGGTTACTTATTCTTGTATATTCATTTGGTAATATATTCCGTATAATCTGTTGTGCTCCAAGCTTCTTCTTCTTCCTTGCGTTGTTCGTGTGCTTCCATAGACCTCAAACTCCAACAATATGTTCCTATGTATAGCTATTCATGCACTCATGAGTTACCAACTACTTACAAATTTGTTGCATACAAAAGCATCCCCATGAATTTACATGGTTTCAAGTAGTCAGTTCATCTGTTTGACACTTTACATGTCACTTGAAGAATATTTTGGTTGTCCTCAAGGAATATATTCCCCAACCTTCCCTTAGTCATAGATACATATGACAAAGATTTCCTAACTTTGTCATGCTTTGCCTCAATAAAATTCAATTTTCATTGGTAATGTTTCTATCAAATTCTTACTCATCTTAATGATGAGAAAATGTGAAAAAAATAGAAATCTTCTTCAAAGAAAATCTTCCATATGATCGACATGATCATAATCTAGGTATGCATACACTCATGCATCTTCTTATCTAGTGAAATTAATTCACAAAACTCTTTTTTTTGGACTACTTAAAAAGACATGTAAGACTTTTTCTCTCAAATAATATATCTCTCTAATCTTTCCATGGCATGTATGTTGGAGTTTAACGTCTACACAAGCACATGAACAACACAAGGAAGAAGATGTAGCTTGGAGCACAACACCATTGAATGAATTACCATGTGAATGTACAAGGATAAATAACATGTTAGGGTTATAGGTGAATATATAGGAGGGGGGACCTCTTATAGAGGGAAAAAAGTGCCTCGATGATCCTAAGTTTGTTCACACACATCACTACTGAAATATATCAACAAATCCCCCTAAGAGTGATGCAACAAGGATCTAGCACTCAAGTATAAGGAAGTTCCAAGATATGTGGAAAGAGATCAATCCACAAAAGGAAGTAAGCTCAAAGCTTTGCAGAAAGCTTCAAACTTCTCGCTAGATAGAGCCTTGTTGAAAAGGTCTACACCATTATCTTGTGTGGGCACATATGCCAAACTGATCTCTCTAGCAAAGAAAATCTCCCTGACCTAATGATAGTGCACCTCAATGTGCTTTGTGCAAGAATGGAACACAATGTTCCTTGCAAGTTCCAATGTGCTCTTATTGTCAGTAAAGATGGTGGTGGCAAAAGACTGACCAACACCCAAATCAATTCAAGAGGCATCTAAGCCACACACTCTCAACAATCATTGTGAAAGTTTTCCTATACTCAGTTTCACAACTAGAAGCGGCCATAGTAGACTACTTCTTGCTCAACCAACATATGCATGAGCTACCAAGCATGAAGGAAAAACCACTAGTGGACACATGAGTGTCATAGCAACTGATCTAGTTTGGGTATGAAAAATCATGTAAATATGGTAGTAATGATCCCCCTTATCCCAATCCAAGTTGTCGGGTACCACTTACGTAGCAAAAGATGCATTTAATTGTCTACCAATGCTTGATGCATGGGCAATGAATAAACCTACTCATCTGAGAGTCAAACTAAATATCAGGTCAAGTTATGCATAAGTAAATCAAACATTCAACAACCTATTGATAACAAACAACATCAAATGCATCTCAAGCATCATTAAGACCAACCATAAACCTATTTCCATAGGAGTGGCAATAGGTTTGCGATCTTCAAGGCCAAACACGGCAATAATGGTCAACATATTTATTTGACACGAAGTTATTCCCCCATTAACTTGTAGAAATTGAATGCCCAAATAATGGCATAAATTCCCCAAATCTAACGTCTCAAAAGAGGCATGCAAATGAGCCTTAAATTCAGCAGTATGCTTCTCATTAGGACCAATGAGTAGCATGTCATCAACATACACAACAATGATTAGAATTACATCATTTGCACACTTAACATATAAGGTGATTTCTATTGGATTGTTCTCAAAACTATGTGTAATGAAGTAGGCATGTATCTTTTCATACCAAGCACATGGTGCTTGCTTCAAACCATATAGTACCTTTTTTAACATGCACACCTTTTTTTCATGCCCTTTCTCCACAAAACCATGGGATAAAATACATACAATTTTCATGTAAGTAATTATTTAGAAATGCAGCTTTAATGTCCAACTGATGTATATCTCAACCATGATGTGATGTATATTTCAATCATGATGAGCTCCAAGTGCATAGATCTATGAATGGTTGTCATTCATCAAGTGGGTGCAAAGGTCTCATCAAAATCAATGTGTCTCTCTTGAGCATAATCTTTTGCAACAAGCCTAGCCTTATACCTATCAATTGTTCCATGAAGCTTACATTTTAACTTGTATACCCATTTAGTGCCAATGGGATTTTTCCTTGGAGGCAAATCACATAAAGACTAGGTACCATTATTCATAATAGAATCATATTCTGATTGCATAGCAACGATCCATTTTTTTGAAATTTGTGCTTCATCAAAGAAAATAGGCACATTCTCATCACAAAGACTAATGGCAGCCATCACATAGCAATCTAATGCAAAGGAAGCACCATGAGGGCCTGAACGAGTATGATATGACATGGATTCATCTGGTTTGCTATCTCTAAAAAGTTGTACTTTCCTCCTCTTTTAGGAAAAAGAAATGAGAAAAATAAGAAAGATTAGGAAAATAAATTAATTTTTTTATTAAAGAAAATAAAACTTAATGAGAAAACAAGGAAAAAGAAAACATTTTGCTTCATTAATGAGTATTTTCTTTTTATATGTAAATGTACTAATTCGGGGTTTTTTCCTAATGCCTTTTTGCAGGTATTGATGAGTGCTAAAGAGAAGTGTTTGAGAAGCTTGTCAGTAGTAGAAGCTTGAAGGCATTTGCCTATACCAGAGCACTAGAAGCAGTTGAAGTACCGAAGACCTGACTTGCCTCTAGCATGTGAAAAAGTAAACTTGGCATGAAGCGTACTTGCTGTTTGACGTGTTCGAAGAAGGATCCTGCCCTATCTAGGATTCTTTCTAGCTGTCTAGATCACTATCACCTTGTATTAGCATCCATTTTTGTTATGGGTTTATACCCATTCCATGATTGTATAATGCACAAATTTTTTATTATATCATTGGTGGATAGTGCTCATGTACCATCTACCATTGATTCTCTTATGTTAGTGTCTTCTTCTTCACCTTCAATTTGGACTCTTGTAACTAACATCGATATAGGCATGTTTTTTATCCATGAGTTTCTCTTATCACAAATGTGTACTTTCGTTGCTCATCTTGAAGCATAGGAGAGGTCTCTCCCTATTCGCATTGCAACCAGTCACTAAAAAAGAATGATTGTTTTTTGCTTGCATGTGGACACTCATGATATGTATTAGGTTTACCGATACATTGTGTGCACCTTCCAATTAGTTATTTTAGTTAGAAACTTGCAACCACTTTATTATAGCTAATTTTCCACTAAAAAAATATAAAACCATCAAAAGAAAAAAATTTAAAAACCCTAAAAAGACTAAAAAGAACAAAATACAAACCCAAAAAAATGATATAAACTTTAAAATCCCTAGAAAGAATAAAATAAAAACCCTAAAAAACAATATAAACTTTAAAGGAACAAAAAAAAAACTTTAATATAAAAATTTTTCATAAAAATTAAAAAACTTAAAAAAACCAAAAACAATTTCGAAAACAAACCTTCTTGTAGTACCCCTCCTTTCTCTTTCTCTCTCTCCCTCTCTCTCTCTCTCTCTCTCTCTCTCTCTCTCTCTTTCTCTCTCTCTCTCTCTCTCTCTCTCTCTCTCTCTCTCTCTCTCTCTCTCTCTCTCTCTCTCTCTCTCTCTCTCTCTCTCTCTCTCTCTCTCTCTCTCTCTCTCTCTCTCTCTCTCTCTCTCTCTCTCTCTCTCTCTCTCTCTCTCTCTCTCTCTCTCTCTCTCTCTCTCTCTCTCTCTCTCTCTCTCTCTCTCTCTCTCTCCCTTCCCTCCTTCTCTCACCTCCCCCGCCACCCCCGCTGACCCCCCCCGCCACCCCGCTGACCCCCCCGCTGCCCCCCCCGCCACCCCGCTGACCCCCCGCTGCCCCCCTCCCCCCCGCTGACCCCCCCGCCACCCCGCTGACCCCCCCGCTGACCCCCCCGCCACCCCGCTGACCCCCCCGCTGACCCCCCCACCACCCCGCTGCCCCCCCCGCTGACCCCCCTGCCACCCCGCTAACCCCCCCGCTGCCCCCCCCCCACCCCGCTGCCCCCCCCGCCACCCCGCTGACCCCCCCGCTGACCCCCCACTGCCCCCCCCCCGCTGACCCCCCCGCCACCCCGTTGACCCCCCCGCTGCCCCCTCGCTGACCCCCCCGCTGCCCCCCCCCCGTTGACCCCCCCACCACCCCGCTGACCCCCCCGCTGCCCCCCCCGCCCCCCCCGCTGACCCCCCCGCCACCCCCGCTGACCCCCCCGCCACCCCGCTGACCCCCCCGCTGACCCCCCCGCCCCCCCCGCCCCCCCCGCCACCCCCGCTGACCCCCCCGCTGCCCCCCCGCTGACCCCCCCGCCACCCCGTTGACCCCCCCGCCACCCCCGCTGACCCCCCGCCCCCCTCGCTGACCCCCTCGCCACCCCCACTCTTTTTCCCCCACCCCCCTCACACCATTCCCGCCCCCTCACACCACCCCCACCCCCTCACACCATCCCCGCCCCCTCACACCACCCCCAATCCCTCACACCACCGCCACCCCCACACCCACACACAGCCACACACTCACACACACACACACACACACACCCACACACACACACACACCCACAAACACACACCCACACATACCCGCATGCACATTCACACACACACACATACACACATGAGCACGCACACTCTTACATGCACACTCACATACACATGCACCCACACACACACGCACTTACATACACACATACCCACAATTACACACATGTGCTCCCACACAAGCACACACAAAGGCCCCCACATTTATGCCCCACACACCTACATACACATTTATGCCCACACACAACCACCCACACACATTCTCACTCCCACTGGCACACACACACACCCACAATATTACACATCTCCCTACTGGGGCCTCTTCCTTCAGCATGGCTATGAAAATGGGCTCAGAAGTATACCATAATCTAAAGAGTGTAATGAAGAAGGAATATGGACGAGATTTTTTACGAGAAGTAACCAATTGTGTCGATCGAAGACCCCTTTGACCAGGATGATTGGGAACATTATAGCAAGCTCACTGAACAGATGGGCAAACAAGTTCAAATGTTGGAGATGATTTATTAATCACCAATCCTACGAAGGTATGGGATAAAAGTGTGCAGGGTAAAAAGTGGAAGCAGGGAAAAGCTTTTTGCCACCAACTATTTGCGGCGACTACCTATTTTTGTTGATCTAATTCAAATCAAAGGAGTAATTGACCTACCCCTCCAATTTTGGGCATTCCACCGGCGCGTGATCAGTGGACGTGAAGATTCGGCAAGGCTCTCTTGGCCTATTGAGGCCTATAAAAACAATGGATTTGTGCTCATTAGGGTACACACATTTTTTGGAGTTACATTGACGTGTGTATACGTGCAGAAGTTCTCTCTTGCACTTGGTGGTTTCAAGCCTATTGTAGGAGCTACTCTGTAGTGTGGATACAGAGGGTAGGCTTCTTAGTGGAGGGCTATGAGCACTATAGTGTAGGAGAGTGCCTTAGATTCTCTTTCTTTTCTGTGAATCAGTATTGGTGTTAAGCTCTATTCTCTTGAGCAATTCCTTCACCATTTGTATTGATCTCTATTTATCTGCATAGAGTGCCACGAAGCTCTGAGCATTAGTTTTTGAGCATTTCCTTGACAAATCTTGTAATCCTCTGAATCGAATCAAGAAGTGTATGGTCTTCCTTGGTCAATTGTTGTTCATATTTTCTGAAGTATGTACCACTCTGTGCAATCCTTGTTGTCTACCTGCTCACAGAAATGTTAAAGGGTATACTTCCCTAAAGAGAACCCCCCTTGAGTAGGCGACGTACTGGACGTGTTAATCTTTAATCTCTACTTTTGTGAAAAGTGGATACCCCAGTACCTCCTCTACATTTTGGCACGCCCGGTGGGACCTTTGCATTTCTGTGAGAGGTATTTTTGCCCTATTACATTGGCAAGTAGGTACATGACCCATACACGAGCAGATAAGAAGTCTCTTCGTGTTCGGAGGAGCCTTAACAAGTTAGCAATAACCACGGCTAGTGAGTCTACCTCCCCTCTGCCTTCCCTAAATTTATCTATTGATTTGGGTACGACACCATTGTCAAAAGAGAGGTATAGGAGAACCCTAGACTTCTCCTCAGATACGTCCGAAGAAACACCAGTACAAATGGAGGACCTCTCTCATTTGCTCTCCAGATTAAACATCAAATTCCCTACCTTCAAGGGACAAGCTTATGAGGATGCTGATGATCATGTGAGGAGATTCATCTCTTTATGCCGTGGAAGAGGTCTGCAAAATAGAGAGGATGCAATGCTGGCACTTTTTCCATCCACATTGGAGGGTCTTGCAGATAAATGGTATAGTCAATATGCAGATGGCCATTTCACTACATGGGAGGCTCTGAAGGCGGCATTCTCACAGACATTCCGACCAAGTGATTCCTCGGAAAGAGCTCTAGATCAGCTAGAGAATTTGAAGCTAAGATCAGGTGAATCTTTTCATGAACTTCACACTAGAACAAAAGCACTTGTTGCACGTCTGCCACATGCTCCAGGTGACTTTTTGGTTAAAAAGTGGATAGAGAAGGCTCTGCCCAGGTCATCTCAGCAGAAGCTTCGTGAGTCTCTTAGATTGGATGCCACCCTCAATGATTTTGTTGCAGCGGCATCACGCATTGAAGAAGCAAGGCAACATTTTGAAGGGGATACACAACCTAAGTATGCTGCAGACCTGGATCCTATTGAGCAACTAAGGAGGGAACTGGAGGCATTAAAAATGCAACAAAATCAACAAGAAGAGAAGGTCTTGCCACCACTCCGACGCACGAATGATGAAGTAGCCCAACTTCGCCGTGAGTTAGAAGATTTGAAGACCACACAAGATATAAGGAGACAAATTTGGTGCACGATATGTAACAACAATGGACATTCCAATGCTAATTGCCCTAACAAGGTAAGCTGTCAATTTTGTGGAAAGGATGGTCATGAAGCTAGAGATTGCTACTACCTCAAGGGTACACAGCAAAGAAGTAACCCTCAAACTTTGGATTCATACTATGCTAGTACTTCAAATACATCTAATAAAGAGGAGAATCGGCCTGCAAAGCCTAGGTATAATAGACCTTTGATGTGCTATCGTTGTGGTGAGTACGGCCACATGCAAAACAGGTGTTCTCTTCCAGAAGATGCACCTCCTTGTCAACATTGTCCAGAGGCCAAGGATCATTATACCAAAGATTGCCCAAGAGGTCGTCCTGCTCCAATTCACATGATTGCAGTCTCTCCACATGAAGAAGGAAAAACCACTCAGACTTATGCTGTTTCATCCTCTGCAATGCCCATGATGACTAGAGCTAGACAAGCAGCTGCAACCCAGAGAGATGAACAACAAGGATTTCAGGATAAAGAGGAAGAAAAGGAGTCTCGATGGAAGGACCAAGCAGAAATTGAAGGAGCTTATAATAAGATGACTACTTCTCTAAAGGGCCAACCAACAAGTCTGCAAGAAAACACTCAGGAGGTAAACATTGAACAGATCTTGAAAGGTATTCATCACAAGGTTAGTCTATATGAACTTATAAGGATGGATTCAAAAATAAGAAGTGACTTACTGAAGATTATACACTCTGCTCACTTGGTCCAATCACCTAGTATGGATGGTTTCATGGTTGATTTTCCCCCTGCACCCTTAGCAGACTACCAAAGCTCAAGATTATCTGTTTGTATAAAGGATGAAACTCTCACAGGTGTGATCATAGATGGAGGCTCTGGTATCAATTTGATGCCAGATTTCACAATGAAGAAACTGAATTTGAACCCCACCAAAATGGCACCATTTACAGTTACACTAGCAGATCAACATCGAGTTGCGCCTCTTGGCATTATTGAAAAGGTACGGATGATAGTACAGGGTTGTCACTTTGTGTTGGATTTTGTTGTTATTGCACTTCCACAGGAGACTTCTTACCCTTTACTCCTGGGGAGACCTTGGCTGAGACAAGCAAAAGCTTTGCAAGATTGGGGGAAAAACAAACTATGGATTTCAACAAGCACCAATAGCCAACTACAATTACATTTGGAAGAGGGATTCGACTCAGGAAAAAACACTGGATATACTGTGGATACGCAGGTAATGCCCTCTATACCCCAAGAAGATGATACATTGTTAAATTGGATGATGGGAAGTGCAGAGTGTTGCACAGTGGAGATCAATGAAATTGAGGGAGAAGTTGCAGATAAGGTAAATGAAGACCACAAGGTATTGGAGAATGAACAGTTGCAGGAAAATACTAGCTTTGAGGAGGCAACCAATATAAAAGTATCGGAGGGAGAAGGTTATGAATTTAAGAGCAGAGAAGATCTTCCTTTTGCAGATATACCTCAAGGATGGATGGAAGAACATGTTGCAGAATATAAATTAAAATCCACTCCTGCATATAGTGGAGATGATTTCTCAAACAAGACCAGTCCTGAAACATTGGTTCAAGAAGTAAATTAGGAAATAAAGAGAACCCTCAAGAAGTCCACTTAGCATCCTGGTTGTGGCATTATCCTCCTTTACTACAGAAGGTAACTTCTTTGCTTTTTACTTACAAAAGTGTCTTCGCATGGTCCTACAAAGATCTAATAGGGATACCAGAAGAGCTTGGGTTACATCGGACACCCTTAGTTGAGGGAGCCGCGCCAATAAGAAGTAGACCATATCGACTCAATCCGAAATATGCAGAGGCTGTAAAAGCAAAAATTACAAAGCTACAAGAAGCTGGTATAATTGTTCCAGTAGAACATTCCAGGTGGCTTTCTTCCATGGTTATTGTACCCAAGAAAAATAGTGGAAAAATAAGAGTATGTGTTGATTTTCGTGCTTTGAATAAAGTGACTGTTCAAGATGGATTCCCTCAGCCCTTCACAGAGCAAGTACTTGAAGAGGTAGCTGGTCACACTTTGTATAGTTTCTTGGATGGTTTTAGTGGCTACAATCAGATAGTGATCCATCCTGATGATAGGGACAAAACAGCCTTTGTTACTCCCTGGGGCACTTATGTCTATACTCGAATGGCTTTTGGTTTGAAGAATGCACCAGCTTCATTTAATAGAACGATGTATCTGATATTGGGCAAATGGTTAACAACCTTTCTACGCATTTTCATGGATGACTTTTCAGTATTTTCAGGAACAGATAGAAGGGCAGCAGTTCAAGATTTCCATGACCATTTGGAAAATCTAAAAGAAATTTTTGAGCAATGTCTCAAAACAGGTTTGAAATTGAATCCTGATAAATGTCACTTTTTGGTCACTAAGGGCACTCTTCTTGGTCACATAGTATCTACTGAAGGTATAACTGTTGACCCTGCAAAGGTTACAGCTATTCTTTCCATGCCAATTCCACAAAACCCAAAGGAAGTGCAAAGTTTCTTGGGCCATGCAGGGTATCACAGAAGATTCATTAGGATGTATTCGGAAATTGCTAAGCCCTTGTCAAGGCTTACCAGCAAAAAGATCCCTTTCTCATGGAGTGTTGAAGCTGACAAAGCATTTTGTGAACTAAAGTTGAGGCTATGTACTGCTCCACTTTTAAGTGTTCCTAATTGGTCATTGGAATTTCATGTGCATACAGATGCTAGTCTTCATGCTGTTGGTGCAGTTCTAGCTCAACCATCATCACATAAGGTTGATAGACCTATCTCCTATGCCAGCAGACTACTCAACCAAGCTGAAAGGAATTACAGTACGACGGAAACAGAAGGTTTGGATATCGTATTTGCTCTTCAGAAGTTCCGACACTATCTCCTTGGTGTACATTTCATTGTTATTTCTGATCATCAGCCCTTGAAGTATTTGATAAACAAGCCTAGAGTAGCTAGAAGGATCTGGAGATGGTTACTCCTATTTCAAGAATTTAATTTTGATATTCATATTAAGCCAGGAAAAGAGCACTACATGGCAGATCAAGTGTCCAGGACGGCAATGAGCGAAAAGGCAACAGGTATTAATGATGAATTGGTGGATAGCAATCTTTTTCTAGTAGCAATTCGGACTGGTTGGTATGATGAAATTCTCCATGTTCTTACTACTGGAAAGATCCCAGAACACTTGACACCTGTAGAAAAGAGAAGATTGCTCCTAAAAACTAAAGCATATTCTCTTATAAATGGAAATTTATATAAATACTGTCAGGATGATATATTGAGAAGGTGTGTCTATCCAGAGGAGGTAAATCTTCTGCTAGAGGCTGCACACAATGAAGGACATCTAAAGGGGGAAGAATTGGCTCATAGAATCATCCACAAAGGTTTATGGTGGCCTCATATTTTCAAGGATGCAATCAAGTTTTCTAAAGAATGCCACATCTGCCAGAGGTGTGCTCCCGTGCCAACCAGATTGAATTTCCAACCATTGGTCATATCTACAGGATGGCTCCCATTTGAACGATGGGGTCTTGATTTCATAGGACCAATTAGTCCAACTGGTCAACCTGGAGGAAAAAAGTATATTTTGATGGCCACATGCTATGCCACTAAATGGATAGAGGCTAAAGCTACTGTGGACTGCACGGCTTTAACAGTGGCTAAATTTGTGTATAAACGTATTTTCTCAAGATTTGGTTGCCCACTGGAAATAACTAGTGATAGGGGCACACATTTTGTAAATCAATTGCTCCAGTTTATATTTGACAGGTACAAAATCTTCCATAAAAAATCTTGTGCCTACTACCCAATGGCCAAGCAGAAAGCTCCAATAAGATTTTGATTGGATTGCTTCGCAAATTATCTTTCGATCATCAAAGCTTCTGGCCACAAGCATTGATCGGTGCAATTTGGGCTTTCAGAACCACAAAGAGGGGAACCACAGGCGAGACTCCATTTCGTTTAGTATATGGAAAAGAAGCATTGGCCCCATTTGAGTTTATTATCAGACAGGAAATAGGAATCAAAACCGTTGGAATTGAACCCCCCATTCAGAGATTGGTGGCATTAGAAGAATATAGAGAAGGGGCAATGCAGAAACTTCTGGTAACACAAGAAGAGCGCAAAAGATTGCATGACAGGTATCTGAGATCCAATGAAGTCCAGGAAGGTTCCATGGTTCTAGTGCATCAAATTCCACCGATTCAAACGAAACTGGCACCCAAATGGACAGGACCATATAAGGTTATCAAGGTATTGCCACATGGCGCAGTGCATCTCGAAGATCTGCAGGGTAAAAGGATTCCCCTGGTCAACATCTCCAGGGTAAAGAAGTACCTAAACTAAGTCAACTCGGAAGGATTTCAACCACTGTACATACCACATGTCATTCAAGTTTTGACAGTTATTTCATTTATTCAATAAGCGGATGAGAAAGAAATTGCACCGAGGCGGTGCAAAATCCTGATGTGGGGGTCTGTAGTACCCCTCCTTTCTCTTTCTCTCTCTCTCTCTCTCTTTCTCTCTCTCTCTCTCTCTCTCTCTCTCTCTCTCTCTCTCTCTCTCTCTCTCTCTCTCTCTCTCTCTCTCTCTCTCTCTCTCTCTCTCTCTCTCTCTCTATCTCTCTCTCTCTCTCTCTCTCCCTTCCCTCCTTCTCTCACCTCCCCCGCCACCCCCGCTGACCCCCCCCGCCACCCCGCTGACCCCCCCGCTGACCCCCCCACCACCCCGCTGACCCCCCGCTGCCCCCCCCCGCTGACCCCCCCGCCACCCCGCTGACCCCCCCGCTGCCCCCCCCCCGCTGACCCCCCCCCGCCACCCCGCTGACCCCCCGCTGCCCCCCCCGCTGACCCCCCCGCTGACCCCCCCGCCACCCCGCTGACCCCCCCTCTCCCCCCCCGCTGACCCCCCCGCCACCCTGCTGACCCCCCCTGCCCCCCCCGCTGACCCCCCCGCCACCCCCGCTGACCCCCCCGCTGACCCCCCGCCCCCCCCCCGCTGACCCCCTCGCCACCCCCACTCTTTTTCCCCCGCCCCCCTCACACCATTCCCGCCCCCTCACACCACCCCCACCCCCTCACACCATCCCCGCCCCCTCACACCACCCCCACCCCCTCACACCACCGCCACCCCCACACCCACACACACACACACACCCACACACACACACCCACACACACACACCCACACACACACACCCACAAACACACACCCACACATACCCGCATGCACATTCACACACACACACACATACACACATGAGCACGCACACTCTTACATGCACACTCACATACACATGCACCCACACACACACGCACTTACATACACACATACCCACAATTACACACATGTGCTCCCACACAAGCACACACAAAGGCCCCCACATTTATGCCCCACACACCCACATACACATTTATGCCCACACACAACCACCCACACACATTCTCACTCCCACTGGCACACACACACACACCCACAATATTACACATCTCCCTACTGGGGCCTCTTCCTTCAGCATGGCTATGAAAATGGGCTCAGAAGTATACCATAATCTAAAGAGTGTAATGAAGAAGGAATATGGACGCGATTTTTTACGAGAAGTAACCAATTGTGTCGATCGAAGACCCCTTTGACCAGGATGATTGGGAACATTATAGCAAGCTCACTGAACAGATGGGCAAACAAGTTCAAATGTTGGAGATGATTTATTAGTCACCAATCCTACGAAGGTATGGGATAAAAGTGTGCAGGGTAAAAAGTGGAAGCAGGGAAAAGCTTTTTGCCACCAACTATTCGCGGCGACTACCTATTTTTGTGGATCTAATTCAAATCAAAGCAGTAATTGACCTACCCCTCCAATTTTGGGCATTCCACCGGCGCGTGATCAGTGGACGTGAAGATTCGGCAAGGCTCTCTTGGCCTATTGAGGCCTATAAAAACAATGGATTTGTGCTCATTAGGGTACACACATTTTTTGGAGTTACATTGACGCGTGTATACGTGCAGAAGTTCTCTCTTGCACTTGGTGGTTTCAAGCCTATTGTAGGAGCTACTCTGTAGTGTGGATACAGAGGGTAGGCTTCTCAGTGGAGGGCTATGAGCACTATAGTGTAGGAGAGTGCCTTAGATTTTCTTTCTTTTCTGTGAATCAGTATTGGTGTTAAGCTCTATTCTCTTGAGCAATTCCTTCACCATTTGTATTGATCTCTGTTTATCTGCATAGAGTGCCACGAAGCTCTGAGCATTAGTTTTTTAGCATTTCCTTGACAAATCTTGTAATCCTCTGAATCGAATCAAGAAGTGTATGGTCTTCCTTGGTCAATTGTTGTTCATATTTTCTGAAGTATGTACCACTCTGTGCAATCCTTGTTGTCTACCTGCTCACAGAAATGTTAAAGGGTATACTTCCCTAAAGAGAACCCCCCTTGAGTAGGCGACGTACTGGACGTGTTAATCTTTAATCTCTACTTTTGTGAAAAGTGGATACCCCAGTACCTCCTCTACACTTCTTCATTAGTATTTAAAGTTCATAAGAGTAGGAACAAAACCTTAAAAAAAACTTTAAAAACAAAAACAAAAAGAATGCTTGATGACATTCACAAGTAGAAAAATGAAACAAGAAAAGATATAACTAAAGTACAAATGAACATTTTAAGTCACAAAATCCAAGAACTAAGTAGTCAAGTATCAAAGATCAAGCAAAAAAGAAGCGACTTAAAGGATTGAAAAGCCTAGACTAGCACAAATATATTTAGACCCTAGAAGTAGGTTTCACCTTAAAGATCTAATATCTTAAGTTAAAATTCAATCTCTAGTCTTAAAAACCTAGAGAAAGAATCAACTTTAGGCTTAGACTTAAAGAAGAAATCAAACTATATATATATATATATATATATATATATATATATAAACCAAAGAGAAGGAAGACAAAACTTAGATTGTACATTCAGACTCTAAACCTATACTTAGGATCAACTTGAAAGGTTTGAATCACTATCTAGGTGAAAACTTTTAAATTTTGGCTCTTAAAAGAGAGTGACCATAAATGATCATCGTAATGCAAATTTTACACAAAACCTTAGCTTCAATCACAAAAGGCAAAGCAAATAGAAATTAGTAAAAAACCTAATTATTAAGCCAGGGCTCTTTGTTCAGGCTCCTAGAGAGAAGAGCAAGAGTAAAGAACCAAACCTAGGGAAAATATTGAGAGAAGAAAGCCTTAAAGGAAAGCCTACATTTTCTTCCCCTAGATCATAGTACTAGTGACCTTTTCTTTGAGTTCTACTTTGAGATAAGGGAGATTAATGAGCCTATCACTCTAGATATTGTCCTATATTTTAGAACAAACCAGAGAAGGGATATGGAGGAAGCTTAGAGAGCTTCTGACTGAGAAACAAGGAGCAAGAGTGGTACATGCCATTCATAAGGATAAAACAAAATTGGGTTTAATGTCACTGAGTACCTAGATAGTTTTGAGGAGCAAGCTCTGATCCAAGGACTGCTTGAAGAGACACTTGCCCATTACTTTTCATGGGTGGTTTCGGGATCAATCTTGGATGCCATCCAAGTACATGTGGAAACGAATTGACTTTATTTCAAGAAAGAGTTGCACAATCTATTTTATTAAGAGGATTTTTGCCAACATAGTCGAGAAGGATTTTTAAGGTGGTTCATTTCGTGAAACCTACATCATCCTTGAGGCATTTGCTAAGTGAATTTTTTATGAGATTTGCTCAATACCCTCAAGATGATCAAGATTCCCTAAACTTGAATCTCGCAATTTCCTTTCTCAAGATTTAGGGCTAAAGTTCAGACAAGAATTGAAGAACTTGGTAAGAGATTTGGATTAACGGAGAATTGGGAAACAATAAGAAGAAAGGTAGAGGTGGTTGCTCATATGAGGCAAAATCAATCTATTCTCTACGATAGGAAAATACAACTAGTTCAAAGATAATCTAGAGAGACACATGTTCCAACGGAACCAAATGTATCTACAACACTTGCTATGACCAATGTAGCATCTACATCTCAGACTCCATTGGAATTGCAATTAGAAATTTTGAGTAAGCAGCTTGAGCATGTTATGTGGATGCAAGCATCTCTATCCAAAGAGATGGCTAGCCTTCATAACAAGGTGCACTCTATGGGTGTTCAAGACCTTGGTTTTTCTCAGCCAAGTATGAGTAACGTAGATACAGTGTTTCCTATGCCATGAGTTCAAGCCATGTATCAAAGAGGTACTAGGCGCAATGATAGATGAGGAACTGGATGAAGAAGGTGTGTCTGGTGTGATGCCCAAAACACTTTTCTTATGCATGTAAAGAATTGAAGGTAGCAAAAGAGCACCAGCTAGTTATAGATATAGATAAAAAATCATGTGACTTTTGTTGATATATTTAAGTAGTGATGTGTGTGAACACACTAGGACCACCGTGGCACTATTTTCCCTCTTTAGGAGTCCCCCCCCTTATATATATGCCTATAACCCTAATCAATCACTTATCTTTGTACATTCTATTGGTAATACATTTAGTATTATGTGTTGTGCTCCAAGCTTCTTCTTCTTCCTTGTGCTGCTTGCGTGCTTCCATAGACCTCAAACTCCAACAATTGGTATCACAACAAGTCGTTGCTTCATCTAGGGCATCATCGAGACCCATCCAATCACAGTCTCAAAATCACACAAAAATTGGTGAGCATACTCAATTGCAATTAGGAGTTCAAAATTGCTTCGCTTTGTGGTGCCGAAATCGTGATCTTAGCTCCTTTTGACCTTTGAATGCACTATTGTAGTGCTTATGCAAGCAATTTTTTTCTTTTTGTGCCAAAATTATATACACATTTTGATTCCCCAGTATAAGTAGCTCGGAGTCTGCTACAGGTTTAGGAGAACTCAACAGGGTAGTTCTATTCAACTTTTTGAGATACAATCATTTTTCTCCATCAGGGTATTTTAGTCAATGGCCATGGCTGAAAGCAGTGACGTATTCCATATGCTGGCTATTGAGGATAGTTTGGATGGTACCAATTACCCATTATGGGCTTATATGATGCACCATGTATTGGTTGCAAACGGACTATGGAATACTGTGTAGGGTGTTGAAAAATTTCCTATTACACCTACAAACACAATTGTTGAAGGTGATGCAGATGATGTTGAAGATGTCAATATTCTTTAGGTTCCTATTCGTGCAATGGTTCATGTTGCACCTAGTGCAACACAACTTTGTTGGGATGGCAGAGATGCTCACGCACATGCATTGATAGCCTTTTCTATCAAACATGCCGTTATTCCTCACATTTGCTCTTATGTAACACCAAAGGATGCTTGGGATACACTTACTACTTTATATGAGGCAAGGAATGAGGCTTGTGTTGCTTAACTCCAAAAATAGTAGGAGAGTGAGCACATGAATGAAGGAGATTCCATGGATATTTTTTTGACAAAGATCAAAGATTTGAAGGAGTAATTTATTTCTATCCTTGAATTCTTGCCTGAGAGTTAACTTGTGCAGACTATTCTGGATGGTCTTATAGATTCATATAAGAGTTGCTTCTACTCTTTGATTGATGATGAAATGCAATCCAAATGCCTTAACATTTGAGGAGTTAGTCTTTGTTATGTTGTAGGAAGATCAGACCAGGCAGAACATGTCCATTATGTGTGTTGCATATCAAGCTTTCCTAGCTAGTCAGAAGGGCAAAGGTAAATGGAGCTCATCTACTAGTAAGCAGAAATCTGCTAATTCTCGATAATCAAAGAAGGATGATAGAGACAAGAAGAAAATAAGAAATAAAAAATTGTTTTGCAAATACTGTAAAGGAAATGATCATTTCATAAAGAGTTGTCCAAAACTGGCTGCAAAAGAGGCAAAGAAGAAAAAGGTTGGAGTGGTTGTTGCAGAGGCCTCTCCACCCAAAATAGAGTCTGCTAATCTTGTGCATAATGAAGAATGGGAATTTACTACTGTTTGCAGTTATGACCCATCTTCTCATGAATAGTGTATGTCTGCAATAGACTCAGATGTTTGGTACTTTGATAGTGGGGCAACCAAACATATTACCTTGTTGTGCACTTTCTTCACTTCACTTGAGCTTGCCCCTACAAGGAATACCATCACATGCACCATCAACTCCTCTTATCCTATCATGGATTTGGTAAGATCATTCTAACTATTGCTAATGGGAGTTCTTTTACATTGTTTGATGATTTATTTGTGCTAGGGATAAAGAAAAATATGTTATCAATTTCAACACTAGCCAAGATCGGCTTGGTTGCGAAATTTGTTGATGACCGATAAATAGTTCATGATCTATCAAATGGTGACATCATTATTGCTTTTGGCATTCCATGTCGTGGGTTGTATAAGCTCATAGATTTTGAAAAATCTGTGAATGAGTCAGCATGTGCAGTTCAAGATTCTCAGGCTATGTTAGATGCAAATCTTTGGCATGCACATTTTTTCATTTGATTTTTGCTAGTTTGCTACACCTGTAGAAATCTAAAATGGTGTCCTCTTTGTCCAAACTTCAGAATCTGGTAAACATGTTTATGAAGGTCGTATTTTGGGAAAAATGCAACATTTCTCCTTCTGATTTTTGAAGCAGATTTACATGATGCACTTATTGATGAGAGAATTGATATAGAGGAGACAAAAACTATGCCTAAATGGCTAGTGTAACTTTGCGAGATAGCGAATTATCATATCGTACTCATTCAAGCTCTCATAGTGCTTCTTTTACATCAAATTCCTATGCTATGGCTCCATCTGGTCTTTGTGATGAGAATGAGCCTATTTTGTTTGATGAAACACAAAATTATGAAAAGTTGATGGCTTGATCCTGAGAAGGTCTTCTACACTTTCCGCTGCGAATAGGAGAGGAATTCTCCAACAAGCTTCATATTTCGACTTTTGCCAACAGCTGAACCTTCAAATGAAAACTGGTACCAACTGAAAAATGCAATGAACTTGAAACTTTGGTCACTCAAACTAGACACCTAGAGCTTTCAAATGAGCTATCAAACACTCAATTTGGGGTAGCTTTGGGTTGGCAAGTCTTTGCCTCAAAACAGGCTACATGTTCACTCAGTTAGGCTAAAAACTGGACTTCACTAAAAACTGAATAACTCACAGAGCATAAAGAATTTAGTAATACTGTTCAAGACAGAGGAAGTAGCCGAGATAGGTTTCCAACAGATGTTTAAAATCTAAAATGAGAAATATGTATTGAGAGGTATGACTCTCACAAGTAGACTACCCAAAAATGGGTATGCGGCTGGACATACTCTATGAGAGTGAACTAAACGAAATGACTCAAACCAAATGAACTAGCTACAAGGGGACTTCCATGCCTTCTTCCTCTATTCTTGAGTGTCCTCCCTTGCCTCTTTTATAGCCAAGTGACCAAAAACTCTCATGATGAGTTTGAGAGCTCTTCTCCATAACTTCTCCACTACTTTGGACAGTCACTCCTCTTACAGTTCAGTTTTTGGATTTGATTCTCTTTTGATTGATTCTCTTTTGGCCTCCACTACTTGCTGAAGTAAATGCTTCCGTTTTTCATTTTTGTATTTTCCTTCTACTTGAAGAAAATCCTTTTTGCAAAAATATATACGACCTTACTTCTTTATTTTTAACACTCCCCCTCAAGCTCACATGTGAGCTTGCACCTTCAACCATATCCTGCAAGTTGATGTCATCCTTGAACCTCTTTAGCTTAGAAGCATCTAAGGACTTTGTAAACATGTCTGCAACCTGGTCATTAGTTCCAATGAAATTCATATTCACATCCTTGCTCAAAACTTTTTCTTGAACATAATGATAATGCACTTCTATGTGCTTGCTTCGTGCATGAAACATTGGATTGTTTTTCAAGTGAATGCTTGACATGTTGTCACCATAAATTGAAATGGTCTCCACCTACACATCAAGATCAGCCAACAGCTTCTTAATCCACATAGCTTCACAAGTTGCAAAGGCCAATCCTCTATATTCAGCTTATGTCGATGATAGTGCAACAGTAGGTTGCTTCTTCGAGCTCCATGTGATAGGTTTGCTACCTATCATGAACACATAACCTGAAGTGGATCTTCTATCTTCCTTCGAACCAACCCAATCAGCATCATTGAAGCCTTTTACCTTCAATTCTTCATCATATCTATAAAACAAGGCATGATTGATTGTGTGCTTCACATATCTTAACACTCGTTTGGCTGAATTTAAATGTTCACTTGTTGGAGCTTGCATAAATTGAGAAAGAACTCCAACAATATAACACAAATCTGGTCTTGTGATCATAGCATAGATCAATGAACCTATAATACTCCTGTATGTAGTTACATCATGTAACTTCTCTCAATCATTTGAGCATAGCTTCACATTTGTGTCCATAGGTTGAGTGAGTGGTTTGCATTCACTCATTCCAAATCTGAAAAGAACATCCAACAGGTACTTTCTTGCATCAAGTAAATGCCATCTTTCCCATAGACTATCTCAATGCCTAAAAAGTATTTCAACTCACCAAGATCTGAAATTTTAAACTCCTTACCGAGTTTTCTTTTTATCTCTTGTATTCATGTAACATTACTTCCTGTTATGATGAGATCAGTAATGTATATGCAAATATATACTTGCTTGCCTTCTTCTTTCTTCATGTAGAGAGAGGGATCTGCATTACTCAGACTATACCCACACCTTGTGAGGTACTCAACCAATCTTTGATTCCAAGCACGTGGTGCTTGCTTCAGCCCATAAAAAGCTTTCTTCAATCTACAAACAAAATTTGGATGTTTTCTATCTTCAAATCCAATCGGTTGACTCATGTATACCTCTTCTTGAAGTTCACCATTGAGAAAAGCATTTTTTATGTCAAGTTGGTACAATGGCCATCTCCTTGTTGCACTCACTGCAATCAAGGTTCTAATTGTTCCCATCTTTGCAACTGGGCTGAAAGTCTCTTCATAGGCGATGCCGTGAGTTTGCTTGAATCCTTTTGCTACTAGTCTAGCTTTATGCCTAGCTAGAGAACCATCAGCATTTCTCTTTATTTTAAACACCCATTTATTTTGGAACAATCTCCACACCTTCAGCCTTTGGAACTAGCTCCCATGTGTGATTGTCCTTGAGAGCTTTTATCTCTTCTTGCATATCTTCTAGCCATGTTTTTTGTGTACATGCTTCTTCATATGCATCCGGTTCTTTGTCTTTGACCACCTCTGTCATATATGCAAAATGCTTTGCAATAAAACTATCATAGCTCAGCCTTTGAATTGGATACCTTGCTCTCGAAGACCTCCTTTCATTTCCTTTTGAATATTGCTTCTTCAACCGGTTCAGCTTTACCTTTGTTGTAATCATCTCTTCATACTCTTCGTCACTTGCATTTGAATCACTATTTTGGGCAGCACCTTCAGCTTCAAATCTTTCATAACTTGATGTTGTTGATGAGGAATGAATCCTTAGTATCCCCTTCCATGTTGAGCTTTCTCCAAGTGATGTAGAAGCTTCTCGACCTGACATTTGAGTGCTTGTTTGCTGAAATTCTGCGTGGACAACACCTCCATCATCTTTGCAATCTTCTTCAAGAATCTTCTCTTTCCCTTTGTCTCCAAACCATGGTCTTAGCTCATCAAATACCACATCTCGTGAGACTCATGTCTCCTTTGACATCGGATTGTAGCACTTGTATCCATTTTGCTCCGATGATTATCCAATAAAAATACATTTTTCTAACTTTGTCTCCATCTTTGTCCTTAGTTCTTGAGGGGTGTGAACATAACACACACATCCAAAAACTTTGAGATGTGTAAGGTCAGGTTTCTTACTGGAATAAACCTCCTCGGGAGTTAGATTATGCACTCCAACCGTTGTGCACTTGTTCATCAAATAAACCACCGTACTAGTCGCTTCAGCCCAATAGTTTAGTGGCACCTTCATCTCGTTGAGCATGCACCTTGCAACTTCTGTGATATTTCTATTCTTCCTTTTAGCTATTCCATTTTGTTGAGGCGTGTACCTACATGTAAATTGTCGCTTGATGCCATTTTCATAAAGAAAATCTGAAAATTCTTTGGAGAAATATTCTCCTCCTCCATCGGACCTCAAGGTCTTTATGTAGCGTCCTGTTTCCTTTTCTACCTGTGCTTTAAATTCTTGAACATGGAGAACACATCTAATTTTTGTTTTATGCAAAACATCCATACTTTTCGTGAATGATCATCAATAAAAGTGACAAAATATCTATTATCAGCCACTGATGGTTGTTGTGATGGTCCCCACACATCCGTATGTATCAACTCGAGGACATTCCTTGCCACATAGTTGCTCTTCTTGAATGGTTGTCGAGTTTGCTTTCCTAGTTTGCATGCTTCACAAAACTCATGTAGTCCAACATCATTGAATCTTGGAAAACCTCTTACCACTTCATAGTTGCTCATGTCCTTGAACTTGGAAATGTTGATATGTCCAAACCTTTTGTGCCACAAATCGATTTCAGCAATCCTCTTGTTTCCAAACTGAATATACATCACCTTTCCATGTGATTGTTGAATGTCCAAAGTGAACATCCTTCCTTCTTTCCTTCCTTGAGCAATGACATTGAATCCTTCTTTTGGATTCTTTATAAAGCAGCCTTTTTCATTGAAGATAACATGATATCCTTTCTCTACCATTTGTCCTACTGAAATCAAATTCTTTGCAATAGTAGGAACATGAAGAACATCAGCCAATACCTTCTTGTCTCCAAGCTTGATGTCTCCAACATGCTCAATCGCGTGTTGAGTTTCATCCCCAGTCTGCACACATCCTTTTCCACTTGGAGCTTGTAGCTTTGTGAATAAATCTCCTTGGCATGTCATATGGTTGTTGCAACCTGAATCTATAAACCATTTTTTATCATCACTTCTCGGGTTGTTGTACTCATGCTTCATGGCAAGCATGGTTTGCTTGTCTCCTTCACTTGATGTACTCGCATAGTTATTTTGGCTCCTTTGGTTGCCTCCATTCAGCCTTCCATTCTTTTGCCAACAATCATTTGCATAATGTCCTAGTTTACCAGAATGATAACATGTTATACCTTTATGAGGATTGTATGAACCTCGACCTCTTCCTCTATTTCTTCCTCGACCTCTTCCATGTGTGTTGTCATTTGAGTTGTCCTTGTTGTCCTCCGAGTTGTGTTGGCTGAAATTTGTGTTGTTGTAGCTTCTTCCTCTTCCTCTTGAGCCTCCTCTTGAGTTCCTTCCTCCGAAGCATGAGCTTGATGGAATAGTTGACACGTATAAGGCTAGGCTTGTTGCAAAGGGTTATGCTCAAGAAAAAAGCATTCATTTTGTTGAGATCTTTGCTCCGACATGCCACATGACTAATATTCGTAGCATCCATGCACTTGAAGCTCATCATGGTTGGAACGTACATCACTTGGACATTAAAACTACATTTATGAATGGTGACTTGCATGAAGAAGCCTATGTTTTTCAGCCCCATGGTTTTGTGCAGAAAGGGCATGAAAACAAAGTGTGTAGGTTGAAAAAGGCATTATATGGATTGACACAAGCACCACGTGCTTGGTATGAAAAGATACATGCCTACTTGATTGCACATGGTTTTGAGAATATTCCAACTGGGAGCACCTGATATGTTAAGGGTGCAAATGATGTGCTAGCATTTGATCATTTTTGTCTATGTTGATGACATGTTGCTCACTAGTCCTAATGAGAAGCATATTTCTTATTTTAAGCTTGATTTGCATGCCTCATTTGAGATGTTAGATTTGGGGCATTTGCATCATTATTTGGGCATTCAATTTATGCAAGTTGATGGTGGAATAGCTTTGTACCAAACAAAATATATTGACACTTTATTGCAACATTTTGGCCTTGAAGGCTACAAACCTATTGCCACTCCTATGGAAATAGCTTTAAGATTGAGTTTTCATGATGCTCGAGATGCATTTGATGTTGTTCTCTATTAGTAGGCTGTTGGATGCTTGATTTACTTTTGCATTACTCGACCAGACATTCAGTTTGCTATCTCATATATGAGTAGGTTTATGCATTGCCCAGTTGTCAAGCATCGGTAGGCGGTTAAGTGCATCTTTCACTAGTTGAGTGGTACCCAACTACTTGGATTGTTTTATCCCAAGGGGGGATCACTACCACTAGATTTACATGCTTTTTCTGACTCTGACTAGGGTGGTTGTTGTGACACTCATGTGTCCACTAGTGGTTTTTTCTTCATGCTTGGTAGCTCATGCATATATTGGTTGAGCAAGAAGCAACTTATTGTGGCCACTTCTAGTTTTGAGGCTAAGTATAGGGTAGCTTTCATCGCAACTTTTGAGTGTGTGTGGCTCAAACACCTTATGGCTGATTTGGGTGTTGGTTAGTCTTTTGCTACCACCATCTTCATTGAGAGTCAGAGTGCATTAGCAGTTGTGAGGAACCCTATGTTCCATGCTCGCACTAAGCACATGGAGGTGCACTATCATTATGTCAAGGAGAGGTTCTCTGCTAGAGAGATCAATTTGACATATGTGCGCACATAGGAGAACATTGCATATGTTTTCACAAAGGCTCTGCCTAGGGAGAACTTTGAAGCTTTCCGCAAATCTTTGGGCTTACTTCCTTTTGCGGATTGATTCCATGTAGGTAGTGATATATTTGTTGATATATTTAGGTAGTGATGTGTGTGAACACACTAGGACTATCGGGGCAGCTTTTTCCCTCTTTAGGAGGTTTTTGCCCTTGGCTTGTATATATGCCTATAACCCTAATGGGTCACTTATCTTTGTACACTCTTTTGGTAATACATTCAGTATTGTGCATGTGGTCCAAGCTTCTTCTTCTTCCTTGTGTTGTTTGTGTGCTTCCGTAGACCTCAAACTCATGACTCATCTTCTCGTACCTGTAAACTAGGGGAAGGGAGAAATACAGAAATTATATGAAAATATATCAAACACTAATGGTAGCACATATGTAGCTAAATTGGAGCCATTGGAGACAAGAGATGAAGAAGTAGATGAATTTGTGTCTCAAAAGAATTACTTAATTGAAGCTTTGGTAAGAGCTCAAGAATTTTCATTCTTCTTTGAACCCTAGAGCATTCCTCTCTCTCCAAATTATGTACAACAATATAATTCTAATAGTATCTCACATGAGTGTATCAGTGAAGGAGTTCTCTCCCAAAAGGATTGCCTTCCACTAGAAGATATTTTTTTGTCTAGTGAAGTCATCAAGCATGGAGGAAATTTTGGTAGATCGTGGCATGATTGCAATCAACAAAAAAAGGAGTAATAGTTTCATCTTGCTTGCAATGTGGGCAAAAAACTTGAGTATGCAATATTTTATTGAGTGTATTGCCGCACCATATGCCCTAATGTATAAGAAGCTAGGCATAGATAGCCCCCTTATAATCAAAAGAAAAAAACCATAAGACACAAAATATGTATCTCCATTGTGGCCAAGACCAATTTAGGTACCAAAGTTTGTTGAGCTTGGATACCATTATCGATCTTGAAGCTAAGGCACCCAAGGAAGGCTATATGATTTTCCAATATTCATCTTGACTCTTACTGATATTTTTGTGCAAATTTTGGTGGTCATAATGTTGTATTAGGATGAGATACGCTCTCTATGAAATTTGGTTCTCATGGCAGAGATCTTCAAAGTTTCTCAAAAGAAGCATGTTATCCAAAGTATCTTTGTGAAAGTTAATTCCGCATTTCATTAGTCTATGGCCAATTTTGAATAACTTCGTGGCAAGAGGGGGATGTACAAAATTGAGATAAATATTTCTATCATGAGAAGCTACCCAATGACAAATAGGAAAACCACAGCCCCTCTTGAGTTGTTGCCAAACAGAAAAAGTGTGTTAGAAAAAGATTGAGCCTTTGAAATGAAAGCCTTGGTTATTAGAATAAATTGTATTGAGATAAAATCTATTCCAAGCAAGGTACTCACACGGGTAGCTATTTAAAATAGAGTGTCTTAGGAGAACAACCCAAAAATATGTAGAAAACACATCCTATGGATCCATTTGGTAGCCACTTTCTTGCTATGTTTTTCCAAATGAAGAAGACCAATACCCCATTGAGTTTAGAGAGGCAACGTGTCGAGTATTTAGCTTTAGGGAGACTCTTCCTTTGTTCAGTAGATCCCCAAATGAAGTTCAAGGGGGCAACCTTAAGTTTACTTAGTTGAGACTTTGAGGGACCAAAACCAAACAACTGGTAGATTATAATGGGGGTAATGTAGTGATTATGGAGGAAAATGCTTTAGTAATGTAGTGATTATCACCAGGTCAATGTATTCATTGTAGAGGAAAAAAATGGGGCAATGTAGTGATTATCACTAGGGCAATGTACTAATTTACCATATTGCCTTTTGGGACAACCATATACCTATTTTTGTATAGAGGAGAATGTATTAGATCTTCATCAAAGCACTTACAAAGAACATACTTCAAGCACAACTTCAAAGAATCAATATTGTGTTTAAGAAGCCATCTTACAACCTCGAGCCTTATTCATCTTTTGAAATGTAAGTTAAATGAATTTGTGATTAGTTGGCCAAAAAGGTGACTATTTATGGACAATATAAACGGTCAAGGAGGATTACTTTGCATACTAGAAGCTCAAAAGGATTCCCGTGTCATGGACACAAAGGAAGTTCCATATGAATTTCTATATCTCATGATTGGTCCAAAATTTGGAGAAATAATGCTTCCATCATGTTAAAACCATGCCAAAATCCTAAGATCAATTGTGTATTTGCTTGATTATGGTAACTTGAGGTCTTTTTTCAAGTGGATGATATCATCGATGACAACATCAGTTCATAATTGCCCTTAAATACCTATATAAGGAGGGCTTGGAAACTCATATCCTCAATCTTGTCAATGCCAATCTTGGGAGCTCAAGGATTCATGCTCTTCGCGTAAGTACTTTCCAAGTTCCAATTCTAGTTGTAGTCTTGTCATTTGTTCTAGTCTTGTCTAGTCTAGTATCTTGGACATCGTGCCTTGTGTTGTTGTAATCTCATTGTACGAGATCTTTTCCAGTTATTCCTTATGTCTAGTCCATCTCCCTAAAGAGAGTTCTTATAACCTAGATATCCCACTTCATACCTATGGTCTCATGTTGTGGGATATCTTGTATCATCTCTAGTCAAGTTATCCATACCTATCAGTCTCGGATTGTGGGACTTCTTGTAATAGTTTGATATTCTTGTTTATTTCCCCTGTGTGGGTGATCTTGTAATCAAAAGTATAGTTCCAAAATCTTGTTGAGTCTATTCTGAGGGCACAACCTAGTGATCATAAAGGACTTGATAGGACATGTCCAAGAGCTAAAAAGATTGTTACAACAAGGTGATCAATTGATTTCAAGCTATGCCTTAGATATCAAGATATTATTTCATGGATCTATATATCAAAAAGACTACATGTTTAATTAGTTCTGAAATGGCCTCAAACCTAAATTCAATTATCTCTTGTTTTCCATGCCTCAAGTACATACCTTGGAGGATTTTATCAATCAAGCATTTCAATGTGAGGATCACTTGTTGAAAGGAAGCTAAGTCTAAGAGCTAGCAACATCGAGTAATCAAGACGCTCTTCATTAAGAATATGAATCAACAACCCTTGAAGATAAAAAATCATTACAAATGATATGAAGCATATTCATTATGGATATAACCATAAGGAAAAGGAAAAGAAGAAGTTCATGTTCAATTGAGGAAATATGTTTACTCAAGTCTCTCCATCAAAGATCCTGGAAACACCACAATGTACCACTAGAAGTTTGACGGATCTATCTTGTGAAGAACCCATGCAATTGGATGATATCAAGTTTGGAAGACTTACACCAAGGGAAAGAAATCATCGAAAAGACAAAGGATGATGCTTTTGTTGTGGAGATCATGATCATATGGTATGCAAATGCCATAAGAAGAAGGAACAATTTGGGATTAGAGCTTCCACAATCACCATCCCACATCAAAAGGATGATCATCAAAGTCAAAAGAGGAATACAATCCATGATGATAATCATACCCTTGATTATGTACCTAGATATACTACAAACCCTTTCCACTTTCATGATGTATATCTATCATCACTGTGTTCTAGTACCACATATCAAGCTTTCTATAAAGACCAAGAGCTATGAAGATTCAAGCCCTAGAAGATCTCATAGTCACATAACGACTCCTCATGGAACTTGTCACTTGAGGAGGAGGTGATGTCATGGACATAGAGGAAATTCCATATGAATTTCTATACCTCATGATTGGTTTACGATTTAGAAAAACTAATGCTTCCATCGTGTCAAAAATGTGCCAAAATCCTAAGATCATCTCTCTGTTTGCTTGATTATGGTAACTTGAGGTCTTGTTTCAAGTGGATGATATCATCAATGACATCATCAATTTGTAATTGCCCTTCAATACCTATATAAGGAGGGCTTGGCCACTCATATTCTCAGTCTTGCCAATCCAATCTTGGGAGCTCAAGGAGCCGTGATCTTTGAGTAAGTACTTTTCAATTTCCAGTTAGAGTTCTATCTTGTCCTTTCTTCTAGCCTTTTCTAGTCTAGTATCTTGGACATCCTTTCTTGTCCTATTGTAATCTTGTAGTACGAGATCCTTTCCAATTATTTCTTGTATCTAGTTCATCTCCCTGAAGGGAGTTTTTGAAATCCAAATATCTTGCTTCATACCTGTGGTCCTGGGTTATGGGATCTCATATATCATCTCTAGCCCAATTATCCATACCTATAAGTCCCGAATTGTGGGACTTCTTGTATAAGTTACATATTCTTGTATTATTTTCCCTATGTGAGTGATCTTGTAATCATAGATATAATTCCAAAATCTTTTTAGTCTAGTCAAAGGGCATAATCTCATGCTCTCTTGACAATCCAAATGAGAGAAGATCTATGAAAGAGATGTAACACACACACACACTAGATGATGAGAGAGTCATACTAGCCTGCCTTGCAACCATAATCTCCTCCATCCTTTTCCCATCCACCACACCTAACTAAATGGTGGCTCCTATTCCAAGCTTCCCTAACCACACATTCACATATAGATTAATTACATTACTATATAATGTTTCCTTCCCTTTAGTTCCATTTTGTACTCAAAATGGCATAGGAAGGCATGTGGAAAACTAGCTTTTAGAAATGTTATGGAAAAGATTATCTAATGGCTGATCCCACTAGCCCCTATGCACTCAATACACAATAATATATCTATGTTTCTTTCTTGTATCCTTCCCCTTAAACAAACTCTTGGGAAGTGAAAGAAAAAGTGGGAAACCATCTAATAACTGTCTACTATCTCCTATCAAATACACATAGCTTCAAAACTATCACTCCCATAAAATTAGCATCATTTAGGTGATCTAGGTCCATAAAATATGATGTACCTCTAGTGGGGTAATAACATGAAAGATAAGTATGGAATGCCAAGCTAGATTTGACCGTATTCAATGGAGATAAGAAATTTTATGATCATAGAACAAAGTCCCATAAAAGTGATTCCAAACCCTTATGGAACCAATATAACAGATTTTCCTTCATATCACTCAACGTGTTTTAACCTTGAGTGTACTCACAAGAAATAGTTTTAACCTAAACTATCCTCATGTCTAATGCAAAATCCATCATTCTTGTTCATATATCATTGGTTTTCCATCCATGAAATGGATTGAGCTCCATTGGAAGAGACTCTATTAGCACTCTAGTGCAACCTCTAATATTTTTCACCTTTCTCTTCCCCTTTGTTTTACATGTTAATGGCTAAGCATTCCTTTGTGAGATTTAGATAATCCATAAGTACCAATCTTCTTAAATGATTCCAATTCATCATCATTGTGACTAAAAGATTAATACTTCTAGCATTAAATTTATCCATATCTCTTCCCACTCTATAATGAAAGGTCATCACTCAATTCTAGTCTCTCTAATGTCAATAGCAAGATCTTCTTCCTCTAGTCGAAGACCATGACTAGAAATAAATTTAATAACTTCTTATCTAGAATATTTAGGTTGGAACCAATCTAACCACTATGACTAATTGCTCTCTATGTTTCTTTTGAATAGGATGGTGCCACTCCAATCTATGCAATCTACAATATAAAATTTCATCCTTGAATATTTGTCTAGGAGAAAGCTAGAGTTACCTCCTCTAGAGAATCCCTTTATGAGTAAACTAGACTTAATACTTCCACTAAAGGTATAGCCTAAGTTGAAACTTCTCTATAATTTCCCTTTACCTTGAAAAAGCCTCTTCCTTAAGTATGAACTATCATATCTATACACTCAAATAGAATAAAACTTTGAAAGAATAAATCTTCCATGTGACAATTCAATGCCCTAAGGAGATATATACTCCTTCTTCTAGTTTAATAAAAAATGCAATACATGAATCCTGACCCTCTTCTCCTTGACCATAGAAGAAGTTTTCTCAATGGTAAGTTAAATCCACTATCCCATATCAGTGGATTCACCTTTCAATCCTCGCATCCTCACCCAAGCAAAGATGAATTCCAAGTGGAATTCTAATTTAATCCACCACAATGGACTCTTATAAAGGTGGATTATTCCAAATCCATATATGTATTATTATAACTATGGAGTCTTATGAATCCACTTTACTCCCAAACCAATTAAATTGGTTTGCTTGATCACTTGATAATTGGATATCCTTGGTATTTGGTACCAAGTTAGTTCTATATACTTCTCTATGTTCTCCTACTTCCCATGATTTCTTAGGTCTCCCTTATATTCTCGAATTCGTTATATATTTGATCCATTTCACATCTTTGAGTACTCTAATTTTCTTCCTCGGGATATTTACTCTACGTCATAAAGCTATGCCTATCCCCAGATCATCACTTAAATTTTTTAGGCAAACATCGATGCTTCTTCATGAAACCCATCTCATGAATCCCTTCTAATTGATTTGCCAAATGGGTAAGCATTATATGATTCCTCATCTTAGTCAAGTGATGTTTAGGCTAAAGTTTTGAACTCATTTGAATGCAAAAATCCTTCACTATCATGGTATCTTCTTTGACTCATGTCATAGTTGAAACTTGTTAAAATACTTAAGCTTAATTGCATACAATCTTCTTGTGGAGAATCTATATCCTTCTCTTAGCAATCTTTGAAGTCTTAGATATAATTTCTAATGAAATCACCTTGATAAATGTGTGTACTTCAACTTGTAGATGCTTATGTTTCATGCTAATGATGTATAGATTTGATTGAGGCATATATCTTATCATTAGCAAGATCTCTTCCTACATGATTCTGAATCTTCTCCTACAAGAAACTTTGGAAGTAATAATTCTTTTCTTTATGAGTTTTGGTCTTTGGATTTTTCCTTGCCTCAACTTCAGGCTTGTTTATCATCATGAACATGTAAAGATACTCTCATCACTCCTTTATCTTCCACTTCTTCATTCTTTCTCCTTTCATCTCTGCTTGAGTCCTTCATGGAGGTTATGGTAAAAGTTGCATGGAAAGAGATATGTGAGATAATCACCACATGGAAAAGAACAATTCCTTGCTCTTCCTTGCTTAACTCTTCTTCTTTCCCTTCATCTCTTTCCTCTTCCTTGCATGGAGAGATCCCATTTCTCCCCTTCTTCTTTGTTTGTACCCTTCCAACATCCTTCTTTAAGATTGATATGTGTGTCTTATAGAGTGCATACATATATGTATGGAGGGAAGACAAAAGATGGGTGTGCATGATCACTCCAAGAAGAGCCAAGTAAGAGAGAAACTCATATCACCTATTGAGGCATAGTAGATGATGGATGGCATGTAGTGCTGCCCATGGAAGCATCACGAAGCAAGTGGAAGTCACACAAAATGTCCAAGAAGGATGATAAATCCCACATTCTAGTTTGAAGGTGCTTTGTGACTCTACTTTATGCAAATGCAAACTCTTCTTAATGTACAAAGAGTGGTGAGAAGCAAAAGGGCCCTCCTTCTCCATCACCCTCGTGAAGTTTATGAGGGGAGGAGAGAAAGTTGTTGTAGTTTCCTCTAAGTCTAGAAAAGCACCTTGTCCAACCTTCTTGCAATCCGTACGTAGAGATTCTATAGTAGTCTAAATACATATTCATGATCACCTTGGTTGTGATTCCACTTTTTCATGTCATAAGCTCAGAAGGACATCCAAGTGAGGGAAGATCTAACGAAGAGATGAAATGCACACAGTATATGATGAGACAACCCTACCACACTGCCTCAAAATCATATATAAATATGAGTAATGGCCTCCTCCACCATTTTTGTTGATATATTTTGGTAGTGATGTATATGACACACTAGCATAACACACAATACTAAATTTATTACCACTAGAATGTACAAAGATAAGTAGCGCATTAGTGTAATCGGCATATATACAAGCTGGGGATAAAAAACCTCCTAAAGAGGGAAAAAAGTACCCCGATGGTCCTAGAGTGTTCGCACACATCACTATCTAAATATATCAACATATGTATACCATTTCTTGTGTTTAAACACTCATTGGAAAGCTTATCTCATTTTCTTTATCTAAAATATCTCCTTCAAAGCTTATATATTTTGTGAGATATCAGCCAAAGAGTGAAGTCTAGTTTTTCAACATACCTATGTAGACAAGTAGTCTAATTTGGTCGATTAAGTTTCCTAACTAAAACATATCCAAATTGCTTGTTTTTTAGCTTGTTAGAAAGATCTTTTGCATGTACTTTCTCTGTTCCATATATGTGATTCGACGAATTTATATGCTGTGAGATATCTATCAGAGAATAAAGTCTAATTTTTTAGTATACTTGTTTGTGCAAGTAGTATATTTTGGTCAGTGGCATTTCCTGACCAAAACGCATCCAAATTACTTGATTTTTAGCTTGTTGGAAATCTATTTGTGCATACGTTCTCTGTCTCAAATATCTTCCTCAAAGGATATATATTCACGGTGTCATAGAGTAGTGTGAAGGGAGGCAACCGCTCATCCAAACAGATTCACACTAACCTCATTATGTGACTACACAGTGGGTGTTTCTTAGTAAGCTTTAGGATTTAGGTTGAGTTTTCAGTGATTGGATGATAAAAGCTAGAGTTTTTATATCTATTAAAACTTAATCTAAAAATTAAGATTCATATGAAAGTGTATTTCTAGTGTTTTGGTATGTTGTAAAGATAAGTTCTTCTTGAGTAATTCGGTTAGAACTCTCTTTAGTAATACAATTCTTAATAATAGCTACCTCATCGTTTTCAGATTGGGTTTTCCTTTTAGGGGAAGGAGGAAACAAGATTTCTCCGTCATCAGAATCAGGAAATGCAATTGAACAAAAAGTTCTAAATCTAGACACTCTATAATCATAAGGTGAAGATTATAAAGTTTTGGTTACAATATGATCTTTTACTTTTTCTACTTCTTCTATACTATCCTTGCTCTTGTTGATTTGTGTAGTACTATTTTCTAATGGAGCAGGTGAAAGCGTATTTAGAATAAAAGAGCTATCTATTTTCTTTTTAGTTGGATTCTTACTTGTAGATGCAATATTCGTATTCATGAAAAGTAGATCAGTATGGTCCGTATGGGAGTGCGTTTCTATACATAGACATAGCATCTAAATATGAAGGAAAAATTAATTCTTCACTAGTTATTCTATCTTTAATTATATCAACTACGACGTTTTCTTTTTGTTGTGGAAGAGTATTTCTTTTTAAGGTTGGTGGAAACAAATCTTCTCTATTTTCTGTTCAAGTAAGACAATTGAGAGTAAAGGCAAAACTCTAGATACATTACGATTGTATTCTACAGAACATAAAGTTTCATCTACAACTTGATCTTTAACTACTTCTATTATTTGTACTTCGTTACTATTCTCGTTATCACTAATTTGAGTAAACATACTTTCAATAGGTACGGGTAAAAGCATTCCTAAAACAAAAGAACTATCTAATTCTTTATTTCAGTAACAGATTTACTTGTCGATGCTAAATTCTTAGGCATAAGAAAGTGCAATTTAAAATTTTAATTAAATCGAAAAGTAAAAGTGCGAAAAACTTTAGGATCAAATCTAGACCTATACAAATGCTTGTAATAAGTTCTAATACAGCTCTTAGAAAATATTCCTATACAAAAGCTTAACAATTCAAAATATCAAGTAATGAACTAAAATCAGCGGCATAAAAGTAGCTTCTATCTCATAATCTCGTCAAATCCTCTTCAGTGCTCGTCAAGTTCTCTTCACAATGATCTGAAAAGAGTATTAAAGAAAAAAACATAAGTATCTCATGAATATAAAATACTCATTTATAAATCTAACATTCAAAACTTAACATAATTTAAACCTATGCTAACACATATTAATTCATCCTCTTATATACATGTAACTACACATTCATATATATTCTCATATAAATATTTATATTTTATATGCTTACATACAAACATTATCTTTAACATGCATTTTTATACACTAACATGTACTTCTAATGCAGTCTCATTTATACCTATTATGCGTTTATGCACAAGTAAACACATGTATCTAACTCATACACAAATCTACTTTAAATAGACATAAACACATTCATTTACTCATATTACCTATCTACTTCAGATATGCATATACAACATTTCATATTCACATGCATTTCATCATCTGCACATGCATTCTATTATATGCACATATGCATGCTCATACATATAATGCACTTGTTTACATGCATTTATGCATACATTCTAACATATATGCATACATTTCTAATATATATGCATACATTTCTAACATATATGCATATATCACTTATCATTCATGCATGCATGCACCACATCATATGCATTATATCACATGCTAACATACATGCACACATGAACACTAATCACTCATGCATATATGTATTATCACACACTCATGCACATGCACACCTATCTTAACATGCACATGCACACCTATCTTAACATGCACATGCATACACACACTTAGAACAACCATTACAAATGGATTCCGCCCAAAGAATCAAGGCTCGCTCATATGGAGAAAAGAGTATTAAAGAGCATTCAAACTAGCACGTGCATTTAGGTTCAACTACATCCAACACCGTAAAGCAAAGATTAGAAGGATCCAATTATAGCATTCACTTGACATTGGAGATATGTTAACACATAGTTCTCATACATCCTTCCCTCGTATGCCCAAGTTGGCAATAGGCTTCTCTAGGCAGTTATCAATACAGCATTTAGTTTCACACCTCTCCATCATATCCCTATATACCTTTTAGGCCTATGATGTATTTTATGCATGATACTATCACTATGCATATGCTTTTTTTTTTCTTTTGCGTTTCACAAACGACAAGGTGCACATAGCTTACAATCGTGTGATTTCTCTCGTGAGCCGATTTGGTCTCTGATGAATTAACACCTCTCTCTCTCTCTCTCTCTCTCTCTCTCTCTCTCTCTCTCTCTCTCTCTCTCTCTCTCTCTCTGCCACCATCTCTATGTTCAGCATGTCTACTGCCAGCAGTAGCCTCTCTCTCTCTCTCTCTCTCTCTCTCTCTCTCTCTCTCTCTCTCTCTCTCTCTCTCTCTCTCTCTCTCTCTCTCTCTCTCTCTCTCTCTCGTACGCACGCCAGGAGCCGCTTCCATGAATCTACCTCTTAATAAATTAAAAAGTCATTTTCCCCATTTTTTTGAGTATAGTAGCAGCTGATCTTGCTTTGCGTAGCTGCTAACAATCTAAGCCAACTATGGTGAAGCTTCCTTTCCTATTCCATGACTGAGAATGTCGCTCCCATTAAAGAGGTCCGTTTCTGATTATTGATAGGGCTACTGATCAAGGAGACCAACATTCCCGGTCGTAAAGAGTTCTCCCCTTTCTCTTTAGAGCCTCCATGACATAACCATGGTAATCGTCTTACCATGACACCCTCCGTTCTCTGTGCGATGATCCTCCAGGGAATTCAAAGATGGTCCACAAAAGACATCTTGCCGGCCATAGATCACAAAGGACAAACTCTCCAAAACCTTCGGCCATATCTTCTACGCAATACGTGATTAATCTACTAAGTATGCCTAATGTTTTGGCATCTATTTCCTTTAGAATTAATCTCTCTCTCTCTATATATATATACTCTCTCTCTCTCTCTCTCTCTCTCTCTCTCTCTATATATATATATATATATATATATATATATATATATATATATATATCTGCCTGTGTGTGAGTGCGCGCATAATTTAAATGTATTATGTCCACATTACAGCAAAGAACATGCAAATAGCGAAATCAAGCGGATCTGAAAGGCTTTCAATGGAAGATGGAAGAGACCTAACACAGCAGGGTAGATCAAAAAATCTTCGCTTACTATGCAAAAACACAGAAAACTTCGGAATTCGAAGTGAATGTGAGCATCACTATTATGATCATGCGACTATAAGAATGAAAAGCAGGTGCATGGTAAGCAGATACATGAGGAATGACCAACACTGCTCAAAACATACGTAGAAAGATGCAGAGGAGTTGAAAGAAAGGCCAAGAAATTAATGATAGCTTTTAGAAGGAATGTGCGTTCTATGAATCGAATGGTCAACCTCACACTATGAAATAGATCTAAAACTGTGCACGCATTCCACAGAAAAACATTGTCAAAGTCATTGAATCACGGAACAGAAGTTCATATCAAACAGGTCGCACAAATACTAGGAGTTAGAGCGATAATGGGAATCTTTCTCCTCCCTCTCTCTCTCTCGTGTACGCACCTGAAAAGAGTATTAAGAAAAAAATAACGCTCCCTTAATATTTATATACACATATCACTAATACTTACACCTGCATGCGTTTCAGCTAATTAACACATTGAACATGCATTCTATTAACTAACTCATGCATGCACATGTAGGTTCTACAAGACTAACTTCTATTGTTAACAGACACACGTACACATTTATCTTAATTTTAACTTCTATTGTTAACAGACACACGTACACATTTATCCTAATTTAAGTATATCATTTAAAATTACTAATTAAATCTATTAATCATTTTTTTATTATTATAATAATTTTAATTATTAAATAGTTAACCTTATTAATCATTTATTAATTCTTTTTTATTTTATAACTTATATATAAAACTGTTGATATATTTAGGTAGTGATGTGTGTGAACACTCTAGGACCGCCGGGGCACTTTTTTCCCTCTTTAGGAGGTTTTTTTCCCCCGGCTTGTATATACGCCTATTGCCCTAATGGGCTACTTATCTTTGTATATTCTCCAGTAATACATTCGGTCTTGTGTGTTGTGCTCCAAGCTTCTTCTTCTTCTTTGTGTTGTTCGCGTGCTTCCGCAGACGTCTAACTCCAACAATTGGTATCAGAGCAGGTCGTCGCTTCATCTGGGGCACCGTCGACACTCCTCCTTTTGCAGTCTCAGATTCGCACGAAATTTGGTGAGCATACTCAGGGTGTTTCCGAGATCAAAACAGCTTTGCTGTGTGGTGCCGAAATCGCGATCTGAGCTCGTTTCGGCCTTCGAACGCACTATCGCAGCGCTTGTGCAGGCTATTTTGTCCTTTTGTGCCAAAAGTATATACCAGTTTCTGTTCGCCAGTTTAACCGTCTCGAAGTCTGCTACAGGTCTAGCAGAACTCGTCTCGGCAGTTTCGTTCAACTTTTTGAGATACAGTCAATTTTCTGCATCAAGGTATTTTAGTCACCGGCCATGGCTGAAAGCAGTGATGTATTCCGTATGTTGGTTGTTGAGGATAAGTTGGATGGTACCAACTACCCATTATGGGCTTATATGATGCGACATGTACTGGTTGCAAAAGGACTGTGGAACATTGTGCAGGGTGTTGAAAGACGTCCTGTTACACCTGCGACTACAGGTACTACAAATACAGGTGCTGGAAGTGCTGGAGCTGATGAAGATGGTGTCGAAGATGATATTGTGCAGATTCCTGTTCGTGCTGCTGTTTCTGTTGCACCTACTGCAGAGCAGATTCGTTGGGATGGCAGAGATGCCCAGGCACATGCATTGATAGCTTTGTCTGTCAAACGTGCCATTATTCCTCACATACGCTCTTGCAGAACAGCTAGGGATGCTTGGGATACACTTACCACATTGTACCAAGCTAGGAATGAGGCTCGTGTTGCTTATCTCCGAAAACAGTTGGAGAGTGAGCACATGTATGAAGGTGATTCTATGGACAGTTTCCTAACGAAGATCAAAGATTTGAAGGAACAGTTGATTTTTGCTGATGAGGTTATACCAGATAGCTCACTTGTGCAGACCGTTCTGAATGGTCTTCCTGACTCATATCAGAGTTTTGCTTCTACTCTTCGGTTGATGATGAAAGGCAATCCGAATGCCTTATCATTTGAGGAGTTAGTCTCTGTTCTGTTGCAAGAAGATCAGTCCAGGCAGAACAGGTCCATTATGCGAGTTGCAGATCAAGCTTTCCTGGCTAGTCAGAAGGGCAAAGAAAAATGGAGCTCTTCTACTAGTAAGCAGAAATCTGCAAATGTTGCACATTCAAAGAACCAAGACAAAGATGAGAAAAAATCAGAAAAGCAGAAATTGTTTTGTAAGTACTGTAAAGGCAATGATCATATCATAAAGAACTGTCCAAAACTGGCTGCTAAAGAGGCAAAGAAGAAAGAGGCTTGAATGGTTGTTGCAGAGGCCTCTACACCAAAAACAGAGTCTCCAAATCTTGTGCAGGAAGAAGAATGGGTGTTTACTACTGTCTGCAGTTTTAACCCATCTTCTCATGATCAGTGCATGTCTGCAATAGACTCAGATGTTTGGTACTTTGACAGTGGGGCGACCAAACATATTACCTCGCAGCGTAGTTTCTTCACTTCACTCGAGCCTGCCCCTATAGGGAATACTGTTACATGCGCCAACAACTCCTCTTATCCTGTTATGGGAGTTGGTAAGATCATTTTGACTACTGCTGATGGTAGTTCTTTCACTTTGTCAGATGCTTTATTTGTACCAGGGATCAAAAAGAACCTATTATCAGTTTTTGCATTAGCCAACATTGGCTTGGTTGTGAAACTTGTTGATGACAGGTGTACAGTTCATGATCTCTCAAATGGCGATGTGATTATTGCTTCTGGCATTTTATGTCGTGGGTTGTATAAGCTCATAGACTATGAAAGATCTGTGAATGATTCGGCATGTGCAGTTCAAGATTCTCAGGCTACGTCAAATGCAAAGCTTTGGCATGCACGCTTTGATCATCTGAATTTTGCTAGTTTGCTACGCCTACAGAAATCTGAAATGGTGTCCTCTTTGCCCAAACTTGAGGCACCTGGAAAACATGTTTGTGAAGGCTGTATTTTGGGCAAAATGCAGCGGTCTTCCTTTCCAAAAGATGGTTCAATTCGGGCAACGCAGAAATTGCAGCTTGTACATAGTGATGTATGTGGTCCTATGCTGACACCCTCTTTTGGAAATTACCTTTACTTCGTGACTTTCATTGATGATTTTTCCAGGCATGCATGGGTATATCCACTCAAAGCAAAGTCCGAAGTGTTCATGTGCTTCAAACAGTTTTTGGTTTTGGCTGAAAATCTGTCAGCATGTAAAATGGGCACCCTCCGTTCTGATCGAGGGGGGGAATATATGTCTTCAGATTTTAATGCATTTCTGGCTGAACGTGGGATAAAACACCAGTGTACAGTGCCGTATACACCTCAATAGAATGGAGTTGCTGAACGGAAGAACAGGTCTCTCATGGAGATGGCGAGGTGTATGGTCAAGAGTCAGCCTTTACCTCATAGTTTCTGGCTTGAGGCTGTCATGTGTGCAGCATATGTACTGAACAGGTGTCCCACTAAAGCACTGCAGTCTATCACTCCATATGAGGCTTGGCATGACCACAAGCCATCTGTTGCTCATCTACGTGTTTTTGGTTGTTTGGCATATGCATTAGTGCCTGAACAACATCACAGAAAATTGGATGATAAAGCAGTTAAATGTATTTTTGTTGGATACAGTTCTGAAAGTAAAGGCTATCGCTTGTATCATCCACAGACTAAACGCATTCTGGTTAGCCGTGATGTATTTGTGGAAGATGCTATTCAGCCATTGCTTTCATGTACTAAGGAGACATCTGTTAGCTCCAAAGACATGTATGATACTTTGATGCCTCTTTTTACAGGTGGATAGTCTAGTGCTTGTCCTAATGAGGCAACTTCTCAGCCTTTGCAGGTTTCATATGATGATGCAGATCATTCCATTTCTGATGCAGATTTACATGATGCACTTGCTGATGAGAGAGCTGATATTGAGCAGGCAAAAACTATGCCAAAATGGCTGATGCAGACTTTGCGTGACAGTAAAATAGATGCACCTTTGTCATATCGTACTCGTTCAGGCTCTCATAGTGCCTCTTTTGCATCAGATTGCTATGATATGGCTGCATCTAGTCTCTGTGATGAGAATGAGCCTGTTTCTTTTGATGAAGCACAAAATTCAGTAAATTGGATGGCTGCTATGCAATCTGAATATGATGCTATAATGAAGAATGGTACATGGTCTTTATGTGACTTGCCTCCTGGCAAGAAGGCCATTGGCACTAAGTGGGTATACAAGCTGAAGCGTAAACCTGATGGTACAGTTGACAGGTATAAGGCTAGGCTTGTTGCAAAGGGTTATGTGCAGGAAAGAGGCATTGATTTTGATGAGACCTTTGCACCTACATGCCGTATGACTACTCTTCGGAGCATTTGTGCACTTGTAGCCCATCATGGTTGGAATGTACATCAGTTGGACATTAAAACAGCATTTCTGAATGGTGACTTGCATGAAGAAGTGTTGCATGAAGAAGGGTTATGTGCAGGAAAGAGGCATTGATTTTGATGAGACCTTTGCACCTACATGCCGTATGACTACTCTTCGGAGCATTTGTGCACTTGCAGCCCATCATGGTTGGAATGTACATCAGTTGGACATTAAAACAGCATTTCTGAATGGTGACTTGCATGTTTTTCAGCCCCGTGGATTTGTGCAGAAAGGGCATGAAAACCAGGTGTGCAGGTTGAAGAAGGCGTTATATGGTTTAAAGCAAGCACCACGTGCTTGGTATGAGAAGATACATGGCTATCTGATTGCACATGGTTTTGAGAACAGTCCAACTGAAAGCACCTTATATGTTAAGCGTGCTAATGATGTGCTTCTGATCATTGTTGTCTATGTAGACGACATGCTTCTCACTGGTCCTATTAAGAAGCATATTGCTGATTTTAAGGCTGATTTGCATGCCTCATTTGAGATGTCTGATTTGGGGCATTTGCATCACTATTTGGGCATTCAGTTTATGCAAGTTGATGGTGGAATGGCTTTGTATCAAACGAAATATATTGACACATTATTGCAGCGTTTTGGCCTTGAAGACTGTAAGCCTATTGCCACTCCTATGGAGACAGTTTTACGATTGAGTCTTCATGATGCTGGAGATGCATTTGATGTTGTTCTCTATCAGCAGGCTGTTGGATGCTTGATTTACTTATGCATTACTCGGCCAGATATTCGGTTTGTTGTCTCACAGATGAGCAGGCTTATGCATTGCCCAGGAGTCACGCATTGGAAGGCGGTTAAGCGCATCTTTCGCTACTTGAGTGGTACTCGGCTACTTGGGTTGTTTTATCCCAAGGGGGGATCACTACCGCCAGATTTGCATGCTTTTTCTGACTCACATTGGGCTGGTTGCTATGACACTCGTGTGTCCACCAGTGGTTTTTGCTTCATGCTTGGTAGCTCATGTATATCTTGGTTGAGCAAGAAGCAGCCTACTGTGGCCACTTCTAGTTGTGAGGCTGAGTATAGGGCAGCTTTCACAGTGACTGTTGAGTGTGTGTGGCTCAGACGCCTTCTGGCTGATTTGGGTGTTGGCCAGTCTTCTTCCACCACCATCTTCACTGACAGTCAGAGCGCATTGGCAGTTGCGAGGAACCCTGTGTTCCATGCTCGCACTAAGCACATTGAGGTGCATTATCACTATGTCAGGGAGAGGTTCTCTGCTGGGGAGATCAACTTGGCATATGTGCCCACGCAGGAGAACATTGCAGACCTTTTAACGAAGGCTCTACCTAGGGAGAAGTTTGAAGCTTTCCGCAAAGCTTTGGGCTTACTTCCTTTTGTGGAGTGATTTCCACATAGCTTGGCACTTCCTTATACATGAGTGCCAACTCCTTGTTCACCGCATCACTCCCAGGGGGGATTTGTTGATATATTTAGGTAGTGATGTGTGAACACTCTAGGACCGCCGAGGCACTTTTTTCCCTCTTTAGGAGGTTTTTTTCCCCCGGCTTGTATATATGCCTATTGCCCTGATGGGCTACTTATCTTTGTACATTCTCTAGTAATACATTCAGTCTTGTGTGTTGTGCTCCAAGCGTCTTCTTCTTCCTTGTGCTGTTCGCGTGCTTCCGCAGACGTCTAACTCCAACAAAAACATATTTATTATCCTTACATACATATATACATATTTATTAACTATATATATATATATATATATATATATATATATATATATTAATTTATATTTACTAACCAAAATATATACTAACCTATTTATTATTAATATTCCTAGTACAAATTTTAGGTACTTAGGGTAGTACTCATATTTATATGCTCACTTATGGAAACCTAAACACATACTCACATATAGTGATGGTCTCAAATATATAGACATACTCATAATCATTCATGTTCATGCACATGTCACCATATATATGACATTTAGATAAATAATTTATAGGTTTAGCGTACCCATATAAAACATGGATCCACAAATATATATTCATGTTTAGCATAGAAATAGGTATACACATATGTATATTTTAAGTATATATATGAAAATACATATATATGGCAAAAATCCACATTCTAATTCATTCTCATAGACATATGAACACATACACCATTAAGTGTATTTCACATATATATAAAAAAAACAACCCCATAGACATAGGCATATATATTTAACCATACTTAAATTTATGAATGCACATATACATGATCTCATAAACATATAATAGATATAAAATGAAGAGTTAAAATAAGGATCAATTATCCCTATCATTCTGAATATATTTTCTTCTTTTTCCTGCTGGTATCCAAAAGAAAAGATTAGTGCATTAAAAAATATATGAGAGAGATATCAACTAATCAACTTTGAATCAAAACATTTTTATCTTTCCATATGAAAACTCAAGTGAGGAAATCCTTCCAACAACGGAGTTATCAGTCTGAGAGTGAAGTTCAATTCTTTAGCATACTTGTGTGGACAAGTACTTCATCTTCATCAGTTGTGTTTTGTAATCAAAACTTGTCCAAATTAAGTCGTTTCTAGCTTTTTAGAAAGCTCTCTTTGTCTAATTTGATTGACTAAAGGCACAGGTCCATTTGAATTTTGTATTGAGAGCAGCAAGCTATCTAAGGTGCAACTATTTGTCTAAGTGTTGGACATACAAGAGTTCACTACACGTTTTCGTTGCGCATAGGAGAACTCATTCACCACAAAGGCTACCTTTATTTCCTATGGCAACAAGAGGATAGCTAACCTAGACCTCTTACACTAGAGGAAACATAGAGTGGGAGGAAAAGTACCCCTTACACTTTAATATATTTGTATGTGTGTGTTACACACATGCCCCTCATAAATTAAGAAGTAAACTTGATGCTTGGTTTTGACTGATGTCATATTTTCTGAAATTAAACAGTGGTTTTGTGATAAACTATGCTTATAGGATGAAGATGTGGAAGAAGCACAAAGGAGGTTTGAAGAAACCAAACAAGAGAGCATGGATTTGAGTGGCCCTACTTTTGCAAAAATTCAAGGAGGCTCATGTTACCTGACCATGGAAAGGACGGTCAATATCAATTAGAGGCAAGACAATACTCATGGAATTGGATGAATAAGGCCATGAGATAGATGGATATGAAGAACCCATTATGGAAATCGGAACTACATCGAAGGTAGAGATAAAGTTGCAAGTGCAAAAGAGATTTATACCTTAGAAGGGCTAAAAGAGAAAATTTTCAAGAGTAAAGTATACAGTCCAAAGGCTTATGCTAATTTCATACATATGTAAGTGATTAAAGACAAAAATCCTAATTTTTTTGAAGAATTAAAGATGGTGAGGTGTATGGTCAAGAGTCAAGCTTTACCACATAGTTTCAGGCTTGAGACTGTTATGTGTGCAACATATGTACTTAATAGGTGTCCCACTAAAGCATTGCAGTATATCACTCCATATGAGGCTTGGCATGGTCACAAGACATTTGTTGCTCACCTCCATGTTTTTTGTTGTCTGGCATATGCATTAGTGCCTGAACAACAATGCAAAAAAGTGGATGATAAAGGAGTGAAATGTATTTTTGTTGGGTACAATTTTGAAAGCAAAGGCTATCATCTGTATCATCCACAAACTAAATGCATTCTGGTTAGCTATGATGTTGTTTTTGTGTAAGATGTTATTCAACCATTACTTTCATGTACTAAGGAAACATCAGTTAGCTCCAAAGATATGTATGACACCTTGCGGCCTCTTTTTGCAGGTGGACAGTCTAGTGCTTGTCCTCATGAGGCAACTTCTCAGCCTTTAGAGGTTTCATGTGATCATGCAGATCATTCCACTTCTGATGCAAATTTACATGATGCACTTGTTGATGAGAGAACTAATATAGAGGAGGCAAAAACTATGCCAAAATGGCTAGTGCACACTTTGCGAGATAGCAAATTAGATGCATCTATGTCATATCATACTTGTTCAAGCTCTCATAGTGATTCCTTTTCATCAAATTGATATTCTATGGCTGCCTCTAGTCTCTTTGATGAGAATGAGCTTGTTTTGTTTGATGAAGCACAAAATTTTAAAAATTGGATGGATGTTATGCAATCAGAATATGATGCTATTATGAAAAATGGTACTTGGTCTTTATGTGACTTGCCTCCTAGCAAGAAGGCCATTAGCACCAAAAGGGTATACAAGCTAAAGTGTGGGCATGATGGAACAATCGATAGGTATAAGGTGTGGAGAATGAGTTCTCCTATGCGCAACAAAAACATGTAGTGAACCCTTGTATGTCCAACACTTAGACAAATAGTTGCACATTAGATAGCTTTTTGCTCCGAATAAAAAACTCAAATGGACTTGTGCCTTTAGTCAATCAAATTAGACAAAGATAGCTTTCTAACAATCTATAAATAGCTAAATTTGGACAAGATTTGATTAGGAAACACAACTGATGAAGATGAACTACTTGTCCACACAAGAATGCTGAAGAATTGAACTTCATCCCTCAATATATATTCTTTGAGGAAGATATTTGAGATAGAAAAAGTACACACAAATATATTTCCAATAAGTTAAAAATCAATTAATTTGGATGAGTTTTGGTCAAGAAACTCAACTAACCAAAATAGACCACCTGCACACACAAGTATACTAAAAAACTAGACTTCACTCTCTGATAGATATCTCATAGAATATAAATCCTTTGAATCATATATTTGGGACAAAGAAATTACATGCAAAGAGCTTTCAAATAAGCTAAAAAACAAGAATTTTGGATATGTTTTGGTCAAGAAAGATAACCAACCAAAATAGACTACCTATCTACATAGGTATGCCGAAAAACTAGACTTCACGCTTTGACTGATGTCTCATAGAATATATAAGTTGTGAGTGTGATATTTGAGATAACAAAATTACATGAGCTAAGCTCTCCAATGACTATTTAGATGTAAGAAATGGTTACATATACACTGAGATATGAGTTTCACAATAGAGCTATGTACAAAATGGCATGTGGCTAGAAGGAGTCTATGGGAAGACAAAATGACAAAATGACCAGATCTAACTATTGGGAGCTCTTGCCTCTTTCTCTCCTTGTTTAGAACATGTTCACACTCCAATTTTATAACCGATGAGCATGTGAAGAAGTTTGTGGCTCCTTCTTAACTCACCACTTTCATTTGATTGCCCACTACATGCCACTTACTACAAGGCAGATATTGTATCTTTTACTCATCATGAATTTTGACTAGACTTTTTTTTTATTTTCTCTTCTTTTCCTTTATCCTTATATTTGGTGAATTTATCCAAGCATGGCTCATGTGAAAATGAGCTTGTATATTTATCTTCAACACTCCCCCTCAAGATCATTTGCAAGTTATCTTCAACCATGTCCTGCAAATTTATCGCATCCATGAAACCTTTGAGTTTAGAAGCATCCAAAAACTCTGTAAACATATCTGCAACCTATCTTTGGTTTTGATGAACTTTATCTCCACATCTTTGCTCAATACCTTCTCCTTACATAATGGTAGTGGACCTCTATGTGCTTGCTCCTTGCATGAAATATAGGATTGCTTGCCAAGTAAATACTTGACATGTTATCACCGTATATAGGAATGGTTCCAATTTGCACTTCAAGATGAGCCAAAAGATTTTTAATCCATATTGCTTCACATGTGGCAAATGCTAATACTCTATATTCAGCCTCCATGGATGAAAGTGCAATAGTAGGTTGTTTCTTTGAGCTCCATGTGATAGGTTTGCTTCCTATCATGAACACATAACCTGATCTTGATCTCCTATCTTCCTTTGAACTTGCCCAATCAGCATCGCTAAAGCCTTTGACCTGCAATTCTTCATCAAACTTGTAAAACAAAGCATTATTAATTGTATGCTTCATGTATCTCAACACTCTCTTGGCTGAATTTAAATGTTCACTTGTCGAGGCTTGCATAAACTGAGAAAGTACACCAACAACATAAGATAAATCAGGTCTTGTAATGTTTGCATAGATTAATGATCCTATAATGCTTCTGTATGTCGTTACATCTTCCAATAGTTCTCCATTATTTGAGAAAATCTTTGTATTTGTGTCCATGGGTTGAGTGAGTAGTTTGCATTCACTCATTCCAAATCTCAAAAGAACATCCAAAAAGTACTTCCTTTGCATCAAGTAGATGCCACTTTTCCATAAACAACTTCAATTCCTAAAAAATATTCCAGCTCTCCAAGGTCTGAAATTTTAAACTCCTAACCAAGCTTCCTTTTGATATCTTTAATCCTTGTAACATCATTTCCTGTTATGATGAGGTCATTGACATATATGCAAATATATACCTCTCTATTTTCTTCTTTATTCATGTACAATGAAGGATCTGCACTACTTGGGTTGTATCCACACTTAGTTAGATATTCTACCAATCTCTAATTCCATGCTCTTGGTGCTTGCTTCAAGCCATAAAATGCCTTTTTCAACCTGCAAACAAAGTATGGATGGTTTTCATCTTGTATACCTTTTCTTGTGGTTCTCCATTGAGACAAGCATTTTTTATGTCGAGTTGATATAATGGCCATCCCCTTGAAGCACCAATTGCTATTAATGTTCTAATTGTTCTCATCTTTGCAACAAGGCTGAAAACTTCATCATAATCCATGCCTTGTTTTTGTTTAAATCCTTTGGCCACTAATCTAACTTTATATCTAGCTAGTGAACCATCAGCATTCCTCTTTACTTGAAACACCCATTTGTTTGGAACAATCTTCATAGCTTCTTTCTTTGGCACTAGCTCCCATGTGTGATTATCTTTGATGCATTTGGTCTCCTCTTTCATAGCTTTCTTCCATTCCTTTTGTGTGCAAGCTTCTTCATATGTCTCAAGCTCTTTGTCTTTGATAACCTGCATCATGTATGCAAAATGTTTCGCCATGAAACTATCATAACTCAGCCTTTGAGTTGGATACCTTGTCCTTGAAGATCTTCTTTCATTGCCTTTAGAAAGTTGCTTCTTTAACCTATTCAAGTTTCCCTTCAGAGTGATTACTGTAGAGAGTATGCATGCGGAATCAAAATGAAAAGTAAAGTACTCTCACAAAACAAAGAATGTGTGAGACACAAAATAAGTAGACCATGAAATGGGTAAACTCATGTGGATTAGAAATGAGCTTGCCAAGAGCATGGAGTAGGCTCCTCAAGCTTCTAACCAAGTACAAATGAGGGGAGAGGCCTTCCTTATATAGATTTGGGAGGGGCTCTCAAAATTACATCATATGTGGGATAAGTCTCTTGAAAGGAGAATGAATACAACTGGTAGAAGCACATGGCAAGGTACCCAAAAAGGAAGTACAATATAAAATGGAAATAGACTAGAAATGGAGTGCCTCCTGGATACAAAATGGAGATGCACTCATGCGGATACAAAAGTAGATGAAGTAGGAGTGATCATGTCGTCAACACCCCCTCTGCAGCTCCATTTTGGAGCGGCTGAATGCTGCAGAGGTCCACCAAGCGCTGAAGCGGAACCGGAGGTACAACCTTCGTGAACATGTCCGCCAGGTTCTCCTAAGAGGTACATTGCTCCAGAGTAATCTCCTGAGATATGAGCTTCTCGCGGATGAAGTGGTACTGGATCTCGATATGCTTCATCCGAGCGTGGAACACTGGATTCTTGGCAATGGCCAAGGCTGACTGGATGTCCGTGCGAAGACATGTCGGAGTATCCTGCAAAACACCAATGTCAGATAATAAACGGCAAAGCCAGATGGCCTCACATGCTGCAAAGCTCGATGCTCGGTACTTGGCCTCGGTAGATGATAGTGCAACTATGGGTTGCTTGTTACTTGCCCAAGAAACAGGTCCTGAGCCAAGCAAGAAAATATACCCAGAAGTAGACCGTCGAGAATCAGGATCACCAGCCCAATCTGAATCGGAATACCCCGCGAGTTCGATGCCCCTCTGTACCAAAGACCATGATGTCAAGTGAGGGCAAGGTAACGAAGTAGTCTCTGAGCAGCATCCCAATGAGTCTGACGAGGCTGATGTGCAAACTGACTGAGTATACCAATTGCATAAGCAATATCTAGTCTAGCGTTGGCAAGATAGAGTAATGAGCCAACAAGCTGTCGATAGGTATGCACATCCACAAGTGATGATGAATCCTCCAGTGTAAGCTTGATGTTTGGATCAAGTGGTGTAGAAACCGAGCGACACTGGTCCATGTTATATCTGGAAAGTAGATCAGAGCAGTACTTCTTCTGTGATAGGAATATACCTTCTTTTGTTTGCCAAACTTTCATACCTAAGAAGTAGTGAAGTAATCCAAGATCTGTCATAGAGTACTCAAGGTGAAGCTGTGTGATGATAAATTGGATGCATTCTTCGTCTGAGCCTGTTAAGATCAAGTCATCTACATAGAGAATGATGATGGCTACTAAAGACTCCTTTTGGTAGATATAGAGATTAGCATCAACATTGCTTCTGAAAAATCCCTTGTCTTCAAAGAACTTGTGAATCTTTTCATATCAGGCCCTGGGAGCTTGCTTGAGTCCGTAAAGTGCTTTGTGAAGCTTGTAGACTTGATCTTCTTTGCCTTGGATCTTGAATCCTTCAGGTTGTTCAACATATACTTCTTCTTGAAGATCGCCATTGAGAAATGCACTTTTGACGTCCAGCTGGTAAATGGGCCACTTAAAGTGAGCACTTAGTGCTAAGACGATTCTTATGGTTGTGAATCTTGCAGTAGGGGCAAAGGTTTCTTCATAGTCAATGCCATGTTGTTGCTTGTATCCCTTAGCTACTAATCTTGCCTTATATTTATCTAGAGTGCCATCAGACTTGTATTTGATTTTGTATATCCACTTGACTCCTATGACTTGATGGTTGGTTGGTTTTGGAAGTAATGTCCAAGTCTTGTTCTTTGCTATTGCATCGAGTTCCTCTTTCATAGTTGTTTCCCATTTTGGTTGGCCTTGAGCTTCTTTGTAGTTAGATGGCTCTGGAATTTGTTGAGTTTGGTGCATTAGAGCATAATTAACATAATGACTTTGTTCGCGTTATTGCCTATCAAGAAGCCTTTGAGATCGGCGTGGTTGTTGTGAAGTACTTGCTTCTGAGTTGGAAGTTGGAAATACTGAGTCCCCCTCTGAAGTGTAGATGGGTGGACTAAGACTTATACCTTGGGAACTGGGGCCTTGTGTTTCTTGCCTTGGGTGCAAGCTTGGCAGACATCAGTAAGTTGCCCGATCTTTGGCAATCCCTTCACAAGTTGGGATGAAGAGATTTTGGATAAGTAAGAAGTGTGGCCAAATCTCTGGTGCCACAAACTTGAGTTTGATTCTTTGGATACAAAGCATGATAGCTTGTAGAGGCCCTTTTCTTCTATACCTTGAGCAATGACATCCTTTGTATGAGGATCAACTACCTTAACTGAGGTGTTATCAAACCATACTTGTTTGTCCTGATCTGTAATGGCCTTGACAGAAAGTAGATTCATACATAAATTGGGAACAAAAAGAACATTGGATAAAAACTTGCATTCCCCCTAATGGTTGGAAATTTGAACTTTCCCTTTTCCTTCGATGGGTAAACTTTTGTTGTTGCCAAGATAGACTTCTCCCGTGTGCTCTTCGAGTTCCTGAAAGGAGTCCTTGTCTTTGCACATATGGGAGGTAGCTCTGCTATCAAAGATCCACTCATGTGGGGAGCTTGAAGTCACTAGTGCTTTGGCTTCTGTGGAGATGAAAAGTTCCTCACTCAAGCAGTGGGATCTATGTTGGGAGCCTTTGGATGCTTGCCTAGACGTAGAAGCCTTCGATGATTGTTTCTTTTTGTAGCAAAACTTTTCTAAGTGTCCTGATTTTCCACAAAAATTACAGGTGAACTTCTTAGATGAATTATGTGATCCTTGCTTAGATTCATTGCTAGCCTGATGACTTGTGGTTTTGCCCTTATTGAATGGGCCTTTGGCCTTCATGGCTGACTCTTGTGAGGAAGTCGATTTGGCTCGCGAGTCGTGGAGGAGCAAAAGTCGACGAACCTCTTCCCAAGATAAGACTTGGCTGCGATTATACAAAGTTGTGACAAATGTTTCGTACGACTTAGGTAACTTGTTGAGAAGCTGAATGGCCATGTCTTCACTAGAGATCTGCCTACCACATAGTGCTAATTTACGTTGGTAATCCTCAAATTGGGCTATGACCTTTGTAATTGTGTCGTGTGGTCTAATGGTCAAATTATAAAACTCGGCCTCTAATGCATAGATCTTCGAAGGGGTCTTGTCTTCATACAATGCACCTAACGCATCCCAAGCATCCTTGGACATCTTGCAAGCCGTAATATGACATTTCGTCAATTCGTCGCAGGCAAGTAATAGCTGACCTAAAGCTCTTTTGTCCTTGACATTCCACACATGCCAATTGTCTAAGTTGGCATCCCTATTGGGTTCGGGGTCTGAGCCATCTACTACCTCATGAAGGAGATTCGTATAGAGATATGCACGCATGACATCTTTCCATAAATTATAATTTTGTCCATTGAGGCGTTCATCCTTAGGCATAAAAATAGGGGTGAAAGAGGGTAAGAAGTTAGCCATAGATGATGAGCTACCTTCACTTTTGGTCATTACAAAGCTTGGAAGATAAAGTGTTTAGAAACACTACCAAAATCTCTTGCCAAAAATGCTGCTTCAAAATAATTGCAAAGCTTGAAATGAACAACTCGACACCACACTGAAAATTCTCGGGGAGGGGTGGGCTTAGAGTAGCCCTACTCTTGCAAAACACCACGATGAGTCGACGCGAGAGGAGGGGGCTTAGATTAGCCCATTGCACACCAATTGAGCCTTAGAGTAGGCTTAGATACTTGGAGAGATCTTGTGGGTGGGCTTAGAGTAGCCTCCAACCCACAGATATGCACACACAACACACTTTCTTCTGATATTCTTGATGTACAAGTGGGGGCACTTAGTGCCAAAATGCCGTGAGAGATATTCCCTTATGAGAAATACAAATGAGGACTTATCAAATTGTTAAAGGTGGAGTTGGTAGTCCTAGAAATGTAATGTTTAGGAATGGTGCCACCACAATAGAATCAATTATCCTTGAGAAGTTACAATAATTATGTTGAGGGGGTAAAAGAAATGGATAAAGGTAATATGACCCGCATTCTAACTTCTATTGGGAGCATGAGAAACGTCAAAGAGATGGTACGATGATTAATGGTTGTTACACAAAGATACCATGATTTACCAAATAAGTCAAATTAATGTATCTCCCATAATCCCAATCTTGACATCGCTCATACAAGCCAATACTTTGAACCAATGGTATCATACATCATATGTATCCACGATTGGAATGTATCTGAGAGATTATCATGAATGATGTCAACACATTAGTCCTCGGCCACTTGCAAGAGATAAGATGATAAGATGAGTACATTATCCCTGCAAATCCTGAGCGCGAATCACTGTTGGTGCTCTAGCTGTTCCTCTGATTGGGAGATGGCATGTGTTGTCTTCCTCTGCGCGCTCAAGTTGCCGCATCCTCCTCACCTCAAAGCCTGTCGTCGATTCGGCTATGGCCACCCAACTCAGAGATGGTTATCGCAGCAGCCCCTTGTTCGCTGCGATCTGGCTTTCAAGGCCTCACCAACACTGAACGCCCTCATGAGGACAGAGCTCTGCTTAAAAAAGTCTGCGTGTCAACTGGAAGCTCATTGTTGAACATCGATTCCAGTTGGAAGCTCTGCTACTATGGTCCTACGTATCAGCGCACGCCCAGTCTTCCTCCGGCATTTCTCAACCAAATTGCCTAAAGGGGTCTGGTGCAGCGCCTCTCTCTCTCTATCTCTCTCTCTCTCTCTCTCTCTCTCTCTCTCTCTCTCTCTCTCTCTCTCTCTCTCTCTCTCTCTCTCTCTCTCTCAGGAACACGCATACCAACATGCAGAACAACAATAGTGATTTGTTATCTGACGTCGGATCAGTAGACACTAGAGTTCTTGCCCGTCTCTCAGTTAGATCGCACCTCCACAGTTTCTCAATTCGTCTGATGCGTGATCATTGCTCAGTCAGTTTGTTCATGATCTTGGTGTGTGTTTTCTCTCTCTCTCCTCTCTTGCTTCTCTTGTGCTATTCCAAGGGGCTCCATTCTCTCCCTGCTGCTCTCAAATCTGAGGTTGGGCACACTGTAAATCTCCTTGCAGTCCACTGGCAATGGAGGGATAAGTTTCAACCCGCAGCTTAGAAGCGGCTATCGGCACTTTCTGCAGATTAGAGCGCTTCAGATTGTTGACGACAGTGGTTACTCAGTCTGCTTCCCTCTGTGCTCTCGTTTGAATCCTTAGCCTTAATAAAACCAGGTATGGCACAGTTGTACCAGAGTTGCGCAAGGATTATGACAGACTGACTGCTTAAAGTTGGCCTAATGAATGAAGAGGATTAGAGGTCAATAGCTTACAATGCCCAAGAATCTTTCCACTCTATCATCGAAAGTGTTAAAAAAAAACTTCATACATGCAAATTATACTCTGTACCATAGCTAAAGTGTTTATAAACACTTCAAATAATGTGAACTGTTATCACTTCTGCATATGTGTGCTTGAAAATGACAATATATCGTGCTCAATTAACAGAGAGGGTAGGAAGGGGGAAAATGGAATAAGGGTGTACAAAAGGATGAAAAGGAAAGGGTGGGAGGGTGGGCAAATGGGCAAAAGGAGGCCCAAAGAGCACAAAAGTGATGGCAAAAGCTTCTCTCTAAGATGAGAAAGCAAAACCACCACCACTCAAGCACCACCACCACCAAAATGACCACCAAATGCACCACCAAGACCTCCACCTAGCGCTCTGATACCATGTAGAGAGTACGCATGCGGAAGCAAAATGAAAAGTAAAGTACTCTCACAAAACAAAGAATGTGTGAGACACAAAATGAGTAGACCATGAAATGGGTAAACTCATGTGGATTAGAAATGAGCTTGCCAAGAGCATGGAGTAGGCTCCTCAAGCTTCTAACCAAGTATAAATGAGGGGAGAGGCCCTCCTTATATAGATTTGGGAGGGGCTCTCAAAAGTACATCATATGTGGGATAAGTCTCCTGAAAGGAGAATGAATACAACTGGTAGAAGCACATGGCAAGGTACCCAAAAAGGAAGTACAATATAAAATGGAAATAGACTAGAAATGGAGTGCCTCCTGGATACAAAATGGAGATGCACTCATGCGGATACAAAAGTAGATGAAGTAGGAGTGATCATGTCGTCAACAATTACCTCTTGATATTCTTCTTCACTTGCATCTATCTCGTTGTTTGGAGTAGCACTTGCTTCTTTGGCTCTTTTATGAGCTTAACTTGGAGACAAAGAATGAATCCCCCTCCATGTTGACCATTCTTCATTTGATGTAGATGCCTCTAGACCTCAAACCTTTGTGTTTGATTGTTGAACTTCTCTTTGATTTGTTCCTGCATAATCATCACAATCTTCTTCAAGAATCTTTTCCTTTGCTTTATCTTCATACCATGGTCTTAGTTCATCAAAGGCCACATCTCAAGAGACTCTTACTTCCTTTGTTCTAGGGTTGTAACACTTGTATCCTTTTTGCTCCATCGAGTAGCTGATGAAAATGCATTTTTCTGACCTTGGTTCCATCTTTGTTCCAACTTCTTGTGGAATGTGAAGAAAGCAAACACATCCAAACACTTTGAGGTGTGTAAGATCAAGTTTCTTATCATAATATACCTCCTCTAGAATCAAGTGATGTATTCCCGATGTTGTACACCTATTAAATCAAGTAAATGGCACTTGTGGTAGCTTCAACCCAATAGTACAATTGTACCTTCATCTCGTTGAGCATGCATCTTGCAATTTCAGCAATTTGCCTATTTTTCCTCTCAGCTACTCCATTTTGTTGTGGTGTATACCTACAAATAAACTGCCTTTTGATCCCATTCTCTTGTAGAAAATCTAAAAATTCTTTAGAGAAATATTCTCCTCTACCATCGGACCTTAAGGTTTTGATAGACCTTCCTGTTTCTTTTTCAGCTTCAACTTTGAATCTTTTGAATAGAGAAAACACCTCTGATTTTTGCTTCATACAAAACAACCATACCTTTCTTGAGTGATCATCGATGAAGGTGACAAAAAATATATTACCGGCCATTGATGCCTCTTGGGTTGGTCCCCATACATCCGTTCGTATCAAGTGCAAGACATTTGGGGCCACATAATTGCTCCTATTAAATGGCTGCCTCGTTTGCTTTCCTAGCTGACAAGCTTCACATAACTCATGTAGTCCAATGCTATTAAATTTTGGAAGACCTCTTACCACTTCATGTTTGTTCATGTCCTTTAGCTTTGGAATGTTGATGTGTCCTATTCTTTTGTGCCATAAGTCAAGCTCTGAAATCTTCTTGTTCCCACATTGAATGTACATGACCTTTCCATGTGGATGTTGGGCATCCAAAGTGAACATCCTTCCTTCTCTTCTACCTCGAGCAATGACCTTGATGCCTTCCTTTGGATTCTTTATGAAGCAACCATTCTGATTGAATATGACATGGAAACCCTTCTCTACCATTTGTCCTAATGAAATCAAGTTCTTTGAAATTGTAAGAACATGAAGAACATTAGATAGTACCTTTGCTCTACTAGTATCTCCAAGCCTTATATCTCCAATATGTTCAATCATGTGTTGAGTATCATCACCTGTTTCAACACATCCTTTTCCACTTGGTACTTGTAGATTAGTGAACAAACTTCCTTGGCATGACATATGGTTACTACAACCTGAATCAATGTACCATTTTTTTTCATCTTCACAAGAGCTTCTATACTCATGTCTCATTTCAAGTAGTGTGTCCTTGCTTCCTTCACTTGAGGTGCTTGCATAGTGGCTTTGGCTCCTTTGATTGCCTCCATTTGGTCTTCCATTCTTCAACCAACAATCACTAGCATACTGTCCTACTTTACCACAATGATAGCATGTTATACCTTTATGAGAATTGTAGGAGCTTCGACCTCTTCCTCTACTTCTACCTCAATCTCTTCCTTGTGTGTTGGCATTTGATGCATCCTTGTTGTCTTCCGAATTTTTTTTATGGTATTTGGAGTTGTTGTGACCTCTTCCTTTTCCTCTTGAGCCTCCTCTTGAGTTCCTTCCTTTACCTCCACCTGCATATAACATTTGGTTGTGATTGTTGTTGGATAAACAATGTTCCTATTGGTCCATTCTATCTAGAATTTACAGGATGTGTACAAAGCTTCTATACTCCTTCAAGCTGACGGCCGCGTACTAGCATCTATAGTTGTCAAACTCGTTTCCTTTACACACTAGAGCCTTGGCGGCGTGGATAGGTCGCTATCCTCCTAAGGTATCCACCCGGGTTCAAATCCCGCGACGGCCAGCACGATTCTATCAAAGTATTTTGGTGTTTTTAATCTATTAAAAGCTCATGCGAACGCGAAGAATAAAGGCGACGGATGGCGTTTCAAAATTGGTGCTTTATTCTTGAACGATCGTTGTTCGTTCGTAGCTTTATATAGAAGCGATTGCTTTTGGAGGGGTGCTTTTCAAGGACAATCAAACACTATATAACAAGATCTCATGCTCATTATATTCATCCTTCACCTAGGATCAACACAAGCTTTCTAGAGCTTGGACCTCAGTAGAGGTGGTGTTTCTTCTAGCACATGGGGCAGCCATGGTGCTAACTTGAAGCATGTTGAGGAGCAGCTATGGAGTTCTTCTTAATGATTCTTCTTGGAGAAGATGAAGGGTGTGCTCACACTCTAGCTCATGGAGAGGAGGTCATCTCTTGTTCATGGCAAGAAGACTTGATTATTAGCAACTTGATGGTGAGGATCGCCCATCTACATGATGTATTTGAAGATCATCTTCTACAAGAAGATGTTAGGTTGAAGATTATCTTCTACAAGAAGATGTCTGGCTACTTCAAAGACATTGGATGGGACCATCTACATGATTTTGAAGATTATCTTCTACAGGAAGATATTAGGTTGAAGATTGTCTTCTACAAGAAGATATCGGGCTACTTCAAAGACATTAGATGGTGATTAACATAAGATTCACATCTTATGTTAAGTATTCAGGTACATATTCTCTTTATGCACACAGGTACTACTTGAAGTTTATGGAGGCTGTGGCGTTCATATCAAGAGGAGTCCTATTCGGCATAGGTACAAGAGAATCAGTACTTATATGCTTTATGCATATTTTTATGAGGTGTTTGAGAAGGTGTGTTCACATGAGTTTGAGGATTTCCGGCAACAATCTTGTTAGCATTCTATGCTACTTTATAAGTATGTGATCTTTCCACACACGTATCTGACTTAGGGTCTTCCATAGCCTAAGTTTAGATGTAGGTTTGTTGACCATCAGTTTCACACTGATCCTTCCTCATTCAGTCACTCATATTCACTCTTCTATAACCTATAAGGTCACACATCTCATGTATATTCAGATTACTGCCCATACATCTGAATATGTGTGTTACATTGTACATTCACTCATTCATCTATTTCTCATCACATAGAATGGTTGAGAATTTTGCTCCCACATTGTACATTGAACATTGGTATATATGATACTATGAGTAAGCGATGGCTTACGTAACACCTTACACATGACGTCTATTCTTTCTCTATCTTTGTCTCATCATCTATATGATTAAGTTGTGGTATGTTCATGTTTTGTCAATATGGAAGATTGCTGGAATTAATGTTGTACATGACTGGAACTATGGAACCATGGACCTGTGACATGAGCCTAAGGGCCTACCTCACTTCCAACAGTTGTCCTTTCCTTTGGGGCCACCAAATCTAAGCTCTTATGTGACAAGATGAGGGATTAGTTGTTCAAAACCTCGATATGCATCTTTCAAGTTAATGGAAGTTATAAAAAGCTTCCGTCTTTCATCTTCTCTCAATCCATTGAGAGTATAACACACAAGATCTTCATCTTCAACCGTTGTGCCAATAGAAGCTAAAGCATCACTTAGCTCCTTAATCTTCAAAGTATATTCGACTATGGATTGACTCGAACTTTTCTTGATTGTGTTGAGCTCATTTTGGTATTTGTTGAGTACATACTTTGAAGAGCTTCCCAAGCATCCTTAGCTTTCTCTAGATGTTGAATATGCCCTACCATGGCATTAGTAATGACTTGTGAAATGAGGAACATGACTCTCCTATTCCTCTCTTCCCTTTCTTTTGCTTGCCTCCTTTTGACTTCGGTGGCCGTAGCTTAATTGATTTGAGCTTGAGCATCATTGCCGCTCACAATACCCCACAAGCCTTTGCCCATTAGGTAGTTGGTCATTCTAACCTTCCACATGGGATAGTTATCCTTGTCCAATTTCTCTACTTGTTGACCCAAGTCATCCATTGAAGACTATCAAAAACTTTGTGAGTTACCTTGAATAGTTATATTGTCCTTTTCTCTTGCATTTGTGAAGCTCTCCCTTGTTTTGTAGCTCCTCTTTTGCTTTGATTTAACTCCAACTCTGTTGATGAAGCTTCAGCGCCAACTTTGCTTTGATACCAACTATGGAGAATGAGTTCTCCTATGCGCAACAAAAACGTGTAGTGAACCCTTGTATGTCTAGCACTTGGACAAATAGCTGCACCTTAGATAGTCTTTTGCTCTCAATACAAAACTCAAATGGACATGTGCCTTCAGTAAATCAAAGTAGAAAAAGAGAGCTTTCTAAGAAGCTATAAATAACTTAATTTGGACAAGTTTTGATTAGGAAACACAACTGACGAAGATGAACTACTTGTCCACATAAGTATACTAAAGATTTGAACTTCACTCTCGGACTGATGACTCCCTGAATATATACCCTTTGAGGAAAATATTTGAGATAGAGAAATTACACACAAATACCTTTCCAAGAAGCTAAAAATCAAGTAATTTCGATGAGTTTTGGTCAAGAAAGTCAACTGACCAAAATAGACCGCATGCACACACAAGTATACTGAAAATTTGGGCTTCACTCTCTTAGAGACATCTCACATAATATAAATCATTTGAATGACTACAAAGGTCTCATCAAAATCAATGCCTCTTTCCTGTGCATAACCCTTTGCAACAAGTCTAGCCTTATACCTGTCAACTGTACCATCAAGCTTATGCTTCAGCTTGTATACCCACTTAGTCCCAATGGCCTTCTTGCCAGGAGGCAAGTCACATAAAGACCAAGTACCATTCTTCATTATAGCATCATATTCAGATTGCATAGCAGCCATCCAATTTTTTGAATTTTGTGCTTCATCAAATGAAACAAGCTCATTCTCATCATAGAGACTAGATGCAGCCATAGCATAGCAATCAAATGCAAAAGAGGCACTATGAGAGCCCGAACAAGTACGATATGACAGAGGTGCATCTAATTTGCTATCACGCAAAGTCTGCACCAGCCATTTTGGCATAGTTTTTTACTACTCAATATCAGCTCTCTCATCAACTAGTGCGTCATGTAAATCTGCATCACAAATGGAATGATTTGCATCATCACATGAAACCTGTAAAGGCTGAGAAGTTGCCTCATTGGGAGCAGCACTAGACTGTCCACCTATAAAAAGAGGCAGCAAAGTATCATACATGTCTTTGGAGCTAACAGATGTCTCCTTAGTACATGAAAGCAATGGCTGAATAGCATCTTCCACAGAAACAACATCACGGCTAACCAGAATGCATTTGGTCTATGGATGATACACATGATAGCATTTACTTTCAGAACTGCACCCAACAAAAATACATTTTACCGCTTTATCATCCAATTTTCTGCGATGTTGTTCAGGCACTAATGCATATGCCAAACAACCAAAAAAACATAGATGAGCAACAAATGGCTTGTGATCATGCCAAGCCTTATATGGAGTGATAGACTATAGCGCTTTAGTGGGACACCTGTTAAGTACATATGTTGCACACATGACAGCCTCAAGCCAGAAACTATGTGGTGAAGCTTGACTCTTGACCATACACCTCGCCATCTCCATGAGTGAGCTGTTCTTTTGTTCAGCAACTCCATTCTATTGAGGTGTATACGGCATTGTACACTTGTGTTTTATCCCATGTTCAGCCAGAAATGCATTAAAATCAGAAGACATATATTCCCCCTTCGATCTGAATGGAGGGTGCCCATTTTACATGCTGACAGGTTTTCAGCCAAAACCAAAAACAGTTTGAAGCACATGAACACTCCGGACTTTGCCTTCAATGGATATACCCATGCATGCTTGGAAAAATCATCAATGAAAGTCACGAAGTAATGATAATTTCCAAAAGAGGGTGTCTGCATAGGACCATAGACATCACTATGTACAAGTTGCAAAATCTGAGTAGCCCGAATTGAACCATCTTTTGGAAATGAGGAACACTGCATTTTGCCCAAAATACAGCCTTCACAAACATGTTTTCGAGGTGCCTCAAGTTTGGGCAAAGAGGACATCATTTCAAATTCTTGCAGGCGTAGGAAACTAGCAAAATTTAGATGACCAAAGCATGCATGCCAAAGCTTTGCATCTGACATAGCCTGAGAATCATGTATTGCACATGCCGAATCATTCAGAGATCTTTCATAGTCTACGAGCTTATACAGCCCACGACATAAAATGCCAGAAGCAATAATCACATCACCATTTGATAGATCATGAACTGTACACCTGTCATCAACAAATTTCACAACCAAGCCAATCTTGGCTAGTGCAGAAACTGATAACAGGTTCTTCTTGATCCTTGGCACAAATAAAGCATCTGACAAAGTGAAAGAACTACCATCAACGGTAGTCAAAATGATCTAATCAACTCCCATAACAGGATAAGAGGAGTTGTTGGCACATGTAACAATATTCCTTGTAGGGGCAGGCTCGAGTGAAGAGAAGAAACTGCGCTGCGAGGTAATATGTTTGGTCGCCCCACTGTCAAAATACTGGCAAACATCTGAGTCTACTGCAGACATGCACTGTTCATGAGAAGATGGGTCAAAACTGTAGACAGTAAACACCCATTCTTCTTCCTGCACAAGATTAGCAGACCCTATTTTTGGTGTAGAGGCCTCTGCAACAACCATTCCAGCCTCTTTTATCTTTGCCTCTTTAGCATCCAGTTTTGGACAGTTCTTTATGATATGATCATTCCCTTTACAATACTTGCAAAACAATTTCTGCTTTTCTAATTTCTTCTCATCTTTATCTTCCTTCTTCGAATGTGCAGCTCTTGCAGATTTCTGCTTACTAGTTGAAGAGCTCCATTTTCCTTTGCCCTTCTGACTAGCCAGGAAAGCTTGATCTGCAACACGCATAATGGACCTATTCTGCCTGGACTGATCTTCCAACAGAACAGAGACTAACTCCTAAAGTGACAAGGCATTTGGATTGCCTTTCATCATTAATCAAAGAGTAGAAGCAAAACTCTGATATGAATTAGGAAGACCATTCAAAACGGTCTGCACAAGTGAGCTATCTGGTATAACCTCATCAGCAAAAATGAATTGTTCCTTCAAGTCTTTGATCTTCGTTAAAAAATTGTCCATAGAATGACCTTCATTCATGTGCTCACTCTCCAACTATTTTCGAAGGTAAGCAACACGAGCCTCATTCCTAGCTTGGTACAATGTGGTAAGTGTATCCCAAGCATCCTTAGTTGTTCTGCAAGAGCAAATATGAGGAATAATGGCATGTTTGACAAACAAAGCTATCGATGCATGTGCCTGGGCATCTTTGCCATCCCAACGAATTTGCTCTACAGTAGGTGCAACAGAAACCGCAGCACGAACATGAATATGCAGAATATCATCATCTTCGATACCTTTTGCCTCAGCTTCTGTACCTGCAATTGTAACAGTTGCTGGTGTGATAGGACGTTTTTCAACACCCTGCACAATGTTCCACAGTCCTTTTACAACCAATACATGTCGCATCATATAATCCCATAACGGGTAGTTGGTACCATCCAACTTATCCTCAATAGCCAACATACGGAATACATCACTGCTTTCAGCCACGACCGGTGACTAAAATACCTTGATGCAGAAAATTGACTCAAAAAGTTGAACAAAACTACCTAGACGAATTCTGCTAGACCTGTAGCAGACTTCGAGACGCTTATAATGGTGAACAGAAACTGATATATACATTTTGCACAAAAAGATGAAATAGCCTGCACCAGCACTGTGATAGTGTGTTCGGAGGTCGAAACGAGCTCAGATCGTGATTTCGGCACCAGACAACGAAGCTGTTTTGATCTTGAAAACATGCTGAATATGCTCACCAAAATCGTGCGATTCTGAGACTACAACTGGAGGAGTGTCGATAGCGCCCTAGATGAAGCGACGACATGCTCTGATACCAATTGTTGGAGATAGACATATGCGGAAGCACATGAACAGCACAAGGAAGGAGAAGAAGCTTGGAGCACAACACACAATACTGAATGTATTACTAGGGAATGTACAAAGATTAGTAGCCCATTAGGGCAATAGGTGTATATACAAGCCGGGGGAAAAAAACCTCCTAAAGAGGGAAAAACGTGCCCCATTGGTCCTAGTGTGTTCACACACATCACTACCTAAATATATCAACATTTCCAACAAAGCTAAAAAACAAGCAATTTGGATACATTTTGGTTGGGAAAGTTGACCGACCAAAATAGACTACCTATCTACATAGGTATGCTAAAAAAATGGACTTGACTCTTTGACTGATATCTCACAAAATATATAAGATTTGAAATAGATATTTGAGATAGATAAGTTACACAAGACAAGCTTTCCAATGAGTGTTCAAATGCAAGAAATGGTTACATATACACTGAGATATGAGCTTCACAATAGAGCTACATACTAAATGATGTGCGACTGGAAGGAGTCTATGAGAAGACAAAATGACAAAATGACCAGATCCGACTATTGGGAGCTCTTGCCTTAGCTCACCACTTTCATTTGATTGCCCACTACATGCCACTTACTACAAGACAGATATTGTATCTTTTACTCATCATGAATTTTGACTATAATTTTTTTTCTTTTCTCTTCTTTTCCTTTATCTTTATATTTGGTAAATTTATCCAAGCATAGCTCATGTGAAAATGAGCTAGTACATTTATCTTCAACATAAGGCTAGGCTTTTTTCAAAGGGTTATGCTCATGAAAGAGGCATTGATTTTGATGAGACCTTTGCTCCTACTTGTTGAATGACTACTGTTCATAGCATCTGTGCACTTGCAGCCCATCATGGTTGGAATGTACATTAGTTGGACATTAAAATTGCAATTCTGAATGGTGAATTGCATGAAGAAGTGTATGTTTTTCAACCCCATGGATTTGTGTAGAAAGGGCATGAAAACCAAGTGTACACGTTGAAAACGGCATTATATGGTTTGAAGCGAGCACCATGTGCTTGCTATGAAAAGATATATGCCTACTTGATTGCACATGGTTTTTAGAACAGTCCAACTGAGAGCACCTTATATGTGAAGTGTGCAAATGATGTGCTTTTGATCATTGTTGTGTATGTTGATGACGTGCTTCTCATTCATCCTCATGAGAAGCATATTGTTGATTTTAAGGTTGATCTGCATGCCTCATTTGAGATGTCAGATTTGAGGCATTTGCATCATTATTTGGGCATTCAATTTATGCAAGTTGATGGCAAAATAGATTTGTGTCAAATCAAATATATTGACACATTATTGTAGTGTTTTGGCCTTGAAGACTGCAAACCTATTGCCACTCCTATGGAAACAGGTTTACAATTGAGTCTTCATGATGCTCAAGATGCATTTGATGTTGTTCTTTATCAACACACTATTGGATGCTTGATTTACTTATGCATTACTCAGCCATATATTCAATTTGATGTCTCATAGATGAGCACGTCCATGCATTTCCTAGGTGTCAAGTATTGGCAGGCAATTAAGTGCATCTTTTGCTACTTGAGTGGTACTCAACTAGTTGGATTGTTTTATCCTAAGGGGGGATCACTATTGCTAGATTTGCATGCTTATTCTGACTTTGAGTACTAGGCTGGTTGCTATGACACTTGCATGTCCAATACTGGCTTTTGCTTCATGCTTGGTAGCTCATCTATATCTTGGTTGAGCAAGAAGCAGCCTATTGTGGCAACTTCTAGTTGAGGCTCAGTATAGGGTAGCTTTCACAACAACTGTTGAGTTTGAGTGGCTCATTCGCCTTATGGCTGATTTGGATATTGGTCAATCTTCTGCCACCACCATCTTCACTGACAGTCAGCACATTCGCAATTGTGAGGAACCTTGTGTTCCATGCTCAAACTAAGAACATTGAGGTGCATTATCATTATGTCAGGGAAAGGTTCTCTACTCAAGAGATCAGTTTGGCATATGTGCCCACACAGGAGAACATTGTAGACCTTTTCACAAAGGCTTTGCCTAGGGAGAAGTTTGAAGCTTTCCGCAAAGCTTTGGGCTTACTTCTTTTTGTGGATTGATTCCAGATAGCTTGGCACTTTCTTATACATGAGTGCAAACTCCTTGTTCACCGCATCAGTCCTAGGGGGGATTCATTGATATATTTAGGTAGTGATGTGTGTGAACACACTAGACTTTTTTCCCTCTTTAGAAGGGGTGGAAATACATTTATTATTGTGTGTTGTGCTCCAAGCTTCTTCTTCTTCCTTGTGTTGTTTGCGTGCTTCCAAAGACTTCAAACTCTAACAACATTTGCAAAATAATCTGATTGGAGATTCTCCTAAACATCCCTATGCATAGAATTCTTATGCATGCTAACTAGACTAATATCCTCAAACACCACTCTTCTCACTTTAGCCTCCTTAATGGGTTGTTTATGCATCTTAGACTCATTAAAAGTGACATCATTAATCACTGACCTGTTACAAGATCCCATAAGCGATATCCAAATTGATAGTCTTGACCATATCCAAGAAAAACGCATTTTTTTTACTTATAGTCTAGCTTTTGTCCAAGACTCTTGGGGATATGAACATATTCTTCACACCCAAAAACTTTAAGATGATCATAATATCATGGATTCCCTGTCCATAACTCTTGTGCCATTTTTAGACGTTTGGTAGTCCTACGTGAAAGGTTGATCATGTGGACTACAATCAACACTACTTGTATCCAAAATCCGTGTGAAAGGTCTGCATGATGCAACATAGAAATGAATCTATCGTAAATAGTTCTATTCATCCTTTCAACTATGCCATTTTGTATTGGGTAAAAGAGGCTATAAAATCTCCATGAATTCCTCTAGATTGATAGAAAAGATTTGTTGGAAAACAATGTCACATCAGTCCAAAATCCATTTAGGGCAAAAACCCTAATTTTGGTACTTAGTCATTTTTGGCACAAAAATGGGTAAAATTTTTATGAGTCTATCTTGTAGAGCTTGAAGATAGCTTTCCAATGGTATATGACATTCAGTCATAAGAGATCAAATTTGGGAGAAAACCCTAACCCTAATTTTCTATTGATTTAGGGTTTTGACCTCATATGATAGCTCTCGGCATGAGGATCATAAAAATATTGTCAGATCATTCATCACGTAGTCAGAAGTGTGAAAAAGAAGGCCAAGAAGTTATTTTTAAAATTAGTTAAAAGCAACTTTAAAAATAAAGCAAACTCACTTAAAATAAAGCAAAAGCAATTTAAAAAGCGATGAGATTAAAATAAAGTGCTTTTTAGTGAGTTTTTCACAAGAGGTTTGGAAGGCTATAAAAGAGAGTCCTTGAGTCACTTTTAAGACATCCTACACCAATTGCAACGCCAGCTTTGGTCCCTCAGTAGAAGTGGTGCTCTAGCACACATGGGAAAGCCATGGTGCACTCTAGGAGCATGTTGAGGAGCAGCTATGGAGTACTTCTTGGAGAAGATTGTGCTCACACTCTTGCTTATGGACAGGACTTACCCATCAGCAGCTTGATGGTGTGGATCAGCCATCTACATGATGTATTTGAATATTGTCTTTTACATGAAGATTTCGGTTTACTTCAAAGACATTGGATGGTGGTTAACATAAGATTTGCATCTTATGTTAAGAATTCAGGTACATATTCTCTTTATCAGGTACTACTTGAAGTATATGGAAGTGGCATCCATATCAGTAGGAGTCCTATTCGGCATAGGTACAAGAGAATCAGTACATGTATGCTTTATGCATATTTGGATGAGATGTTCGAGAAGGTATGTTCACATGAGTATGAGGATTTTTGACAGCAAACTTGTTAGCATTCTTTGCTAATTTTGTAAGTATGTGATCTTTCACACACGTATCTGACTTAGGGTCTTCCATAGCCTAAGTTTAGATGAGGGTTTGTTGATTATCACTTGTAGACTGATCCTTCCTCTTTCTGTCACTCATATTCACTCTTTTATAACCTATGAGGTCATACATCTCATATATATATTCAAATTTTTGTCCATACATCTGAATATGTTTGTTACATTTGTACATACACTCATTTTTCTATTTCTGTTCACATAGAGTGGTTGAGAGTTTTGAATCCCACATTGTAAGTTGACATTTGTATATATGATAGTGTGAGTAAGCAGTGGCTTACGTAACACTTTACACATGTTGTCTAATCTTTCTCTATCTTTGTCTCATCATTTGTATGATTAAATGTGGTACGTTCATGTTTTGTCAATATTGGAAGATTGTTGGAATCTGTGTTGTTGATCCTGGATCTATGGAACTTGGACCTGTGGTATTAGTTATGGGCCTACTAAATTTCCAACAAGATTGAATGCATGTGAGGAATAAGACCACAAAGCAGATGGAGAATGTAATTGTTTAAAATGCCAATTAGCATGTTTTCCTTTAACTTTATCATTGTTTAATGCCTAGCAAATTTTTTTCATATGTTCTTTTTTATGAGAATAATGGCACTCAATATTCCTCTTCTTTGATTTACTTCTACTCTTATTCGATTGACCATTCTTTTCCATGTTCTTGCTCCTCCCACATTGTTGATTTTTTCCTTGGTAAGAATTGCAAACACTATATGCATCTTCACTTTGAGTGCCAACCATAGACTTTCTATGGATCTCGTCACTCAAGAATGCTCCACATATGTCATCATGGACCAGTTTACCACCACGTGCACTATTGCAATTGTGGAAAACATATCCCATGGTGATGTAAAGATGCATAATAACAATAATTCTTTCATTTCATTATCCATCTCCAATTTTTGAGCCTGTATCTGAGAAAACATAGCACCAAACTCGTTTAGATGAGCATCAACACTATTTGTATCCTTCACGTGAAGGTCATATAAGTTTCTCATCATATACACCTTACTTGATATCAATTTTCTTTCATAATTGTTGCATAACTTCTTCTAAAGCTCTTCTATACTTTCATAGTCCAATACTATAAAGTAAACATTATCTTCTAGGTGCAAACAAATGGTAGATGTAGACATTTCATCCAACTCATCCCAATCATCTAAATTGACACATTTGTAATTTCATTCTTCCATAGAGCAAAGACTGTGCCATCAAATTTTCGGATCTCAAAATGGCATTTGACGTGCAAGTTAATAGCTCCTCTTTGGAAGATTGGAACTAGACCCGATTCACTAGATGTGCTTGAGATATGTGATGTCATGATGATAAAGAATTGAATAGATGGTAATGTAGCTAGAATAGCCCAACCACCATTAAGGCGAAAAAAAGTGAACAAGTGCTAAATTTTGGTAGAGTCTCCTAAAAAAAAGGGATCAATGGACAACAATGACCAACCAAAGAGATTATGTGAGAATGTATGTGCTCACACCAATAAGTGTCTCAAGGAGTAAAGTAACCACTATATAGTTGAAAATCTAAAATCTAGAAAAAATTTTCTAGAGTCTCCTTTGTAAAATGAGCACATGAGCAATATAGAAAACTCATAAATTATGACTATTGGCATGTAAACCTGCATAGTGAATCATTAAATCCATTGCATATAACCACTTACTTGAAAGAAGCCAATTAGGCTTATCAAGAACCTATGAATAACTAGCATACATCTCGTATGGTGAGATTGGGTGAGTCTTCCTGTATCACGAAGGAGACCCCCAACATCTAGGTGTCTCCCTATTTATCAACGTCATAGGCTTTACAAAAAAACATAATCTCTATATCAATGACCACATGGGCATACATAAGTGGTATCCACAAAAGCATACATAGTATAGATGTGCTTAATATATGCAATAAAATGGCATTGAAATGCTAATTTTATAGCCCAAAAACTATCCAACAACACCTGCAAGTGTCTTAGATGAAAAAACTTGCATAAACTTGTGGTGGTTGCTCCCATCATAGTTTAAACCTTCAAGAAACCTATAGGAAGACTCAAGATCTGAAGATTTAGTGATAAAGCTAAATGTACACTACTAAGGAGACACAATATCAAGTGCTCATAGCACCAAGATTGATCTTTGGACTAATCTTTCCACCATGTAGTTGAAACTATCCCAAAATTGCAAAATCAACTTTTGATTTTCCCCAATTTTGCACCCAAAGGAACTCTCAAAAAATTGGTGCAAAGAGACCAAGAAGGCATTTTTAAGGCTCCAAAATAATGTTAACCTTAAGTATCTTCACTCCTATAATCCTTGCTTAGTTGTAATCCTTGGAGAAAGCCACTACAAGCCATAATGTGTCTAGATGATGCACATGATACTCTGCATAAACTTGTAGAATACTGAGAAACTACATAGTACACAAAGACCCCAAATACAAACTTTCTAGATTTCACAAATGCGATCAAACTTACAACCTGTGGTTGACTAGCCCATGATATGTTTATTAAAGAATATATACAAAAGTGTCCAGCAAACATTTAGCCTTTCACATGGATTCTTTGATACCAATGAAGTGGTGTGATGGCAATGCAACACATTGGAATTCCCTTTAAGGGAGCTTCACAATGATGCTCTCATAGTAGAAAACCAATCTCTGATGACGCGCAAAATACTCTACACAAACCTGTAAAATACAAAAAAAGTACATAGTACATAGGACCCCGAATACATATTTTCTAGGTTTCACAAGTATTTCCTAGGTTTGAAATCATTTACAAAGAAGATGGTGTGCTCATTATACAAATGATGTACCTTCTAGATGTACTATATAGGTTAGGTATGAGTGGATTTAAGCCAATCTCTTAACCATTAGAACCAGATACAAATATGTGTAGAGGTGTTGAAGATCCCACTAAAGACATTACATTGTATAGGAGCATAATTGATTCACTTTTCTATGCAAATATTACAAGGCTTGATCTTGCTTATGCTATGGGGGTGCTCTCACAATTCTTACAAGCATCTAGGAGTGGTTGTTTGAATGCAATTATGAAAGAATTGATATACATCAAAGACATGGTTAATTATGGTCTCCCTTACCTACATGATGATGACCTAGATGCTAAAGGATTCATTGATGTAGATTGGTACGTTCAAAGGAAGATAATGAATATTTGTTCTTACTTGGAAGCAAAGCCATACCATGGAAGTCCAAGAAGAAACCACGAAATGTTTTATCATCAATATAGGTAGAATATAGAGGATTACTACTAGCCACTTGTGAACTTATGTGGCTCAAGAAGTTCTTCAATGATTTGGATGTGCATGTTAAAGAGTTTCTAGTATTTGGAGATAGACAACATTTCTAGCATATATCTAGCAAACAATCTTACATTTCATGCTAGAGTAAACATATAGAGGCTCATTATCATTTTTCTAGGGAGAAGGTGTTGACAAAGGTGCACATAAAAAATATTGGAACCAAGGAGCAACTTGTAGATATGATGGCCAATTTTTTTGAAGACAAAAAACTTATGAAGTTTATGGAAGATGTCAATCTAAAAGACACGGGTAGATCAATTGTATGACTTGAGCTTGAGGGTGAATGTTGAAAAGTAAAGTGCAATCTCAAGTAACCACAAGGCCAAATCAATAAGAAGTGAAACAAATTTGAAGGATACTAAGCTAGAAGTCTTACCCAATTGATTTGAACTAGCAAAACCACTAGAGACAAATTAGGAGGTTTTTTTTTGTGAGAACTACTCCATGAGGATAGCTCATAGTGTTGTAACTTATGAAGTGCAATATGGGTTCCAAAAGAGTTTGGCCCACATTATTTGTTTAAACTTCGTGGAAAAACAATTAATCAAACAATGAAGATCTTGATAGATGAATCTATCATCCACAAATTCCTTTGCTATTCATTGATAAAGAACATTCAAATACCTCAATAGCTTTTTAATTATAAGTATATAGTATCAATGATACAAGTGCAAGATGAAAAAAAATGGGATTGAATGGTGTCTAATTAGAGTTTGAAACTCAAAGTTGCTAAAAATAAGATATAATTATTGATTATGCATATAGAGGATTTGGAAATTAATGAGGTCATTGAAGATATTAGCTTAGAGTTTGACAAAAATGGAACTAACTATGATTTTTTGAGTACTTACTTGATTTACATCATAGAATTTAGGAAACTCTCATGATCATGAAAATAAAAGATATATGATATTTTCTCCCAATTTAAATAATTAAACTAATGCAAATCAAGTTCTTTATGTTGTTTGGTGTAACCATTCAAGTTAAATATCAATTTTATCATTAATGTCTATTTTACTTTATTTTTTCCAATAATAAGACGTTTAGAAAAACGTAAAGCATACTTGGACAAATGATCTATCTAACTTAGCCATTTCTCTTACATGACTGCCACTCTTCTAGTGAAGGAGAAAGATGGGCCAATGTGTGTGTGCATTGTCTATTAGGTTTTGATTAACATCACAACAAGGAACACTACAACATATCGAGCGTATATCGAGGCTTTTATCGAGGAAATTGAACGGGTGCATTTTGGCCCCGATGTCGGTGTAGCTATCGATATACGTGTCGGAACCAAAACGTTGGTATAGGCACCGATATATGCGTCGGTATGGGCGTCAATATTTCCGACGCTCATACGGACGCCCATATCGACGACATTCTTGGGAGTACCGACATTTATACTGACGACCTGCTGGGAGTACCGTCGCTTATACCGATGACCATATCTGCAAAATTTTTTTGGGGTAGAGTGTGTTGTAGCTACAACGACATTACCATGATGTTGTTTAGCAAAAGACAATACACTCTGCCCAAAGAAAACCGAGTATATGTGATGTGTACTCTAATGCCAACCAAAACATGGTTTCATATAGCAAAATAATGTCGGACACAAAAGAGATGAGCAAAATGAACCATGAATCATGTACAAAAAGGTTGTATATTTTATAAATGAAGCATGTACAAGAGTGTGGCAAAGCACTTCCATATTGGAACTGAATACAAAATGTGACAAAGCACTTCCATGTAGGAACCAAATACAAAATTATGGTGAACCATTGACACATATGAGTGTAATACAAAATTGTGGCAAAGCACTACCATACATATACTCAAGGGGATCAAAACCTTTACACCTACAATCCTGCAACAAAGCATATGCGTAAAATGAGACAAATTGACATGATATTTATAAACAACAACTAAAAATACGAAACCAAGCTATAAGTTTACCTCATCATAGATTCTCCCATGAAATGATCGCACCGTGTCCCTCTAAGTCCTGCAACAGTGCAGCCAATCCATGACGATATCCATAAGTTTCTTCGGTTCGCGTCAGAGGACGACCCACTGCCAACTCCTATAATAAATATGCAAAATGTTAGATGAACATACATGATGTGCTTAACACAAAAAAAATTCAATAATTAAAATGATACTTACAAATTGGTAGCGCATACTATCGTATCCGCCGCTACCCAAATGCGACGTTCCAACCGTATCTAAACTTGTGGTCACCGCATCTCGCTGCTGATGATATCAGTCAGGAGTATGTTGCTACTCATCCTGAATCGATTCCCACTCTTTAACATCTAACCATAAAGGCTTCGGTAAGCCTGCTCTGAAAGCATAGTGAGCCTCAGACCACCGATGAGACATCACCTCGCGTGTCGTGTGTTGAATCCATTTTGAGCTCACAATAGGATGCCCAGGTGCTGGCTAGTACTCTTCATATATCAATTGTGTGATATAATTTTTGGAATCTTTATCCTGTTCGCTCCATTTTAACATGACAGAATGTCCAAACTGTATGGAGCAAAGTTGCCCAATGCATTGACGCATGGACTTTCCGGCCGCATTCATGACCGGAGCTCCATCACATATGCGATATATCTTGGAGTCATCATGGTCATGCACTCCCCAAGGTGTATGTGGAGATCCCATCTGATCCAATGTGGAGATGTTAGGTACAGATCTATTTTTTAGATATCTTCACATATATTTCATTGTATAAATTAATTCTATTTTTGTGTATAAACTAAAAATCCTATTTTTGGTATATTTAAGTATATAAGGTATGTGTACCAAGTGAAAGATAATTAAGGATAGAAGTGTTGCATGAATTGTTAATACATTTTGATAGTGATGTGCGAACAAAACTATCAAGGCACTTTTTCCCCTTTACGAGGTTTTTTCCATTGGCTTGCATATACACCCATGACCCTAAAGGCATACTTATCTTTTTATGGTGTACAATTAGCAATTATTATGCTTGTAATCTTCTTCCTCTTCCTCATGTTGTTTCTATGCATTCTCGATCCCCAAACTCTAATGTTGCTACTTCCTAAGGTGCACTGATGGTACACCTTGCACATTGTCTAAGTTTGCTATGCAAATTGGTGAGCATACTCATGGTGGTGTAATCTTAAAAAGCCATAGACACCATCTAACTTTGCTACGAAAGTTGGTGATCATACTGGTGGTGGTGCAAGAAATTTTATCCGTTTGTGCCAAATATACACATTTCTTTCTATTTCCCAATACAAGTGTCTCAAAGTCTTCAATAGGTCTAAGGGAGCTCCGTTGGGCAATTATGTTCAACTTTTTTGAGAGATGATCAAATTTTCTACATCAAGGTAAGGATAAGTTGGATGGGCATACATGCTTCAATATATATTGGTTGCAAAGGGATTGTGGAACATTGTTTAGGGTGTTGAACGACATCTTCCCACAACTACAAATGTTGAAAATACAACTAATGGATGTGGTGTTGAGAATGTTCCTATTTTAAGCCCTTTTGCAACTCCAATTTTGACTATGTTAGGTACATCACTAGCAGCCCCAACCATTACATAACAACTTTGATGGGATGGTTGAGATGCACATGCAAATGCCTTGATTTCGTTATCTATCAAGCATGCCATTATCCCTCATATTCACTTATGTAAAATAACAAAGATGTTTGTGATACTCTTAACACACTATATCAGACAATGAATGAGGCTCATGTTGCTTACCTAAAAAAAAATTGGAGAGTGATCATATGAATTAAGGTGATTCTATTGACAATTTCCTCACAAAGTTAAAAGATTTGAAGGAGCAATTGATTGTAGCATATCAATATTCGCCAAAAAATTCAATTGTACATATTATTCTTAATCGTTTATCTAAATCATTTCAAGTTTTTGCTTCTACTCTTTGGTTGATGATCAAAGGCAATCCAAATGCCTTCAATTTTGAAGCTTTGGTATTTGTTTTGTTGACTTTGTACTCTCCAAACCAATTTGCACTGTTAAAAGTGCATGCAATGCTGATGCAAAAGAAAACAAAAGTTTGAGAAGGAGCTTAACTTGCATTGATACCACTATTGGGTGTGTGAGTGAGTGATGAAGCACAAATAGAAGTACACACACAAGCAAAGAAGGATATCTAAGCATAGATACACATGATGGCTGGGAGAGCTCTCTGTCAATAGATGATCAATTGTATTAGAATGAGTGAAGTGAGAGCTATAAGTGAATCCCTAAGAACCAAGTACCGCCACATATAAGTATATCATGTATATGTAGCTTCATGGGGAAAAAACATATAGCCAACACTAGAGTAAAAAGTACCTAGTGCCCTTGTATAGGGAAATAATTCACATCAAAGCTACTCGAAGGACACATAAGTGTAACACATTTCCTACCATGGGAGTTAGAGGAATAATCTTACTACTTCTAATAGTAGTACATTCACATTATCAAATGTTGTATATGTATTGGAGATCAATATAAATATGTTATCAGTGTCAATACTAGACAAGGTTAGCTTGGAGGTAAAGCTTTTTGATGATAGATGTATAGTTCATGATCTTTTTTATGGTGACAAAACTATTACATCTAGTACATTTTTTTCACGGGTTGTGTAAGCTCACAAATTATGGATGACTATGTATGTACAGTACAAGATTTTCATGTCATTTTAAATGCAAAACTTTGGCATGCATATTTTGACCATTTGAATTTTTTCATCTTATTATGCCTACAAAATTCCGATATGGTGTCCTCTTTGCCTATACTTGAGGTGTCATACAAATATGTATGCAATGGGCTTCATTTCAAAAAATATAAAGCTTATTTGTTTCCCATAGATGTCTCTCTTTCTCTCTCATGATGCAAAGTAAAAAATCAATGAGGCTGCCTTGATGAGGATCAATCTCTACACATAAGAGGTATAACTTAATGCATGTTACAACAAAAACACAAGACCAAGGAAGATTCTTCATCCAACAAAGAATGCTCAAAGGAGGCGACTGGATAAAAAGCACCACCTACCTCTTGATGTAAACCATTATGTAAACCTCTTGATGTAAACCATTATGTAAACCTCTTGATGTAAACCACCTACCTCTTGATGAATACATAGGGATGCCATATGTCGATGGAATGAAACCCACATGGATTCCATATGTCACTAGTCCCCCACATTACAAACAAAAGGGTCATCACATGGAAGGGGATATTGGGATGTCGATGTTCCACCCTTTTGTATAAGCCTCTTTCATTCTCATACAAGTACACAAAATCCCACATGCAAGGAAATTCTCCTAGGCTCCATATAAGAAGGGCTTCCCTTCACCATGCTCATTTACTCGAGCTCTTGGCAAGAGTACCTGCTCTCTCCTAACGGTGTCTCCATGCTCATAGATCATCTTATGCAAGTTTCTCATTTAATTTCATAATGTACTTGACTTTTTTTCATCATCGTGATGTTTTTTGTCTACTTTGTGCCTTCATAGTTAATTGAGTATTTTGTGAGTAGGTTGAGCCACGTTGCATGTCTATGGTGAATGCTTTGATCTTCACTCATTTTAGTAATGGTGTGCTTCATTTTACGAAATGGAAGAGTAAAAATGGTTTAGGTTATAGCCACACCTAACAACTATTCATCAAGAAAGGAACATCATCGAATTAATCAACCAATGATTCACTAGAAAGATTTAAGAATTCCATTATTTAAGATGAACAATTGCTTTATAAAGATAACATATGTGTACCAGGTGGAAGATAATTAAGGATAGAAGTGTTGCATGAATTGTTAATATATTTTCATGATGATGTGTGGACAAAACTATCAGGGCACTTTTTCCCCCTTTTGGGAGGTTTTTTCCACTGGCTTGCATATACACCCATGGCCCTATAGGGATACTTATCTTTTTATGGTGTACAATTACCAATACAATTTGTGTTGTTCTTGTAATCTTCTTCTTCTTCCTCACGTTGTTTCTATGCATTCTCGATCCCCAAACTTCAATACCGCTACTTCCTAAGGTGCACTAGCGGCACAACCTTGCACATTGTCTAAGTTTGCTATGCAAATTGTTGAGCATTCTGATGGTGGTATAGACTTAAAAACCCATGCACACCATCTAAGTTTGTTATGAAAATTGGTGAGCATGCTCATGGTGGTGCAAGAATTTTTTTTCCTTTTGTGCCAAATATATAGATTAGTTTCTATTTCCTAATACAAGTGCCTCAAAGTCTTCGATAGGTCTAATGGAGCTCCATTGGGCAACTATGTTCAACCTTTTTGAGAGACGATCAAATTTTCTACATTAAGGCACAGTCACTAGACATGGTTGAAAACAATGATGTTTTTTAGATGTTCGCTATTAAGGATAAGCTGGATGGGCATACATCTTGTAATATGTATTGGTTGCAAAGGGATTGTGGAATATTGTGTAGGGTGTTGAACTACATCTTGCCACAACCACAAATGTTCAGAATGCAACTAATAAATGTGGTGTTGAGGATATTCCTATTTCAAGCTCTTTTGAAACTCCAATTTTGACTATGTTAGGTACACCACTAACATCCCCAACCATTGCATAACAACTTTGATGGGATGCCCAAGATGCACATGCAAATGCCTTGATTTCCTTATCTATCAAGCATGCCATTATTCCTCATAGTCACTTATGTACAATAGCAAATGATGTTTGGGATACTCTTAACACACTATACCAGACAATGAATGAGGCTCATGTTGCTTACCTAAAAAACAAATGGATAGTGATCATATGAATTAAGGTGATTCTTTTGACAATTTCCTCACAAAGATAAAATCTTTGAAGGAGCAATTGATTGTTGCATATCAATATTTGCCAAACAATTCAATTGTACATATTATTCTTAATGGTTTATCTAAGTTTTATGAAGTTTTTGCTTCTACTCTTCGGTTGATGATCAAAGGCAATCCAAATGCCTTCAATTTTGAAGAGTTGGTATTTGTTTTGTTGACTTTGTACTTCTATGCTCCGAAATCAATTTGCATTGTTAAAAGTGCATGCGACGATGATGCAAAAGAAAAAAATAGTTTGAGAAGGAGCTTAACCTATGCTGATACCACTATTGGGTGTGTGAGTGAGTGACGAAGCATAATTAGAAGTACACACAAGACTGACGAAGGAGATCGAACCACATAGACATCTAATGTTTGGGAGAGATCTCTATGAATAGATGATCAACCATATAAGAATGAGTGAAGTGAGAGCTATAAGTGAATCCCTAAGTACAAAGTACCACCACATATGAGTATATCATGTATATGTGGTTTAATGGGGGAAAAACATATAGCCAAAACTAGAGTAAAAAGTGCCTAGTGCCTCTGTACAGGGAAACAATTCACATCAAGTCTACTCAAGGGACACATCAATGGAACAAATTTCCTATCGGGGGAGTTGGAAGAATCATCTTACTATTGCTAATAGCAGTCCATTCACATTATCAGATGTTGTATATGTATCAAGGATTAATAGAAATATGTTATCAGTGTCAATACTAGCGAGGGTTAGCTTGGTGGTAAAGATTTTTTATGGATGTATAGTTCATGATCTTTTTTATGGTGACATAATTATCACATCTACTATATTTTTTTGGGGGTTGTATAAGCTCACAAATTATGGAAAAATTATGGCTGACTATGTATGTGCAGTACAAGATTTGCATGCCATTTTAAATCCAAAACTTTGGCATGCATATTTTGATCATTTTATTATGCCTACAAAAGTCCGATATGGTATCCTCTTTGCCTATACTTGAGGTGTCATACAATTATGTATGTAATGGGCTTCATTTCAAAAAAGGTGAAGCTTATTCATTTCCCATAGATATCTCTCTCTCTCTCATGATGCAAAGTAAAAAAATCCATGAGGCTCCCTCGATGAGGATCAATCTCTACACATGGGAGGTATAACTTAATGCATGCTACAACAACAACAACACAAGACCAAGGAAGAGTCTTCATCCAACAAAGACTGATCAAAGGAGGCAACTGGATAAAAAGCACCACCTACCACTTGATGTAAACCATTATGCATGTCTAAGGGATCCCATATGTTCCTAGATACACAGGGATGCCATATGTCCATGGAACGAAACCCACATGGATTCCATATGTCACTAGTTCCCCACATTACGAACAAAAGGGTCATGACATGTATGGGGGTATTGAGATGCCAATGCTCCACCCTTTTGTATAAGCCTCTTTCATTCTCATACAAGTACACAAAATCTCACATGCAAGGAAATTCACCTAGATTCCATATAAGAAGGGCTACCCTTGACATGCTCATTCACTTGATCTTGGCAAGAGTACCCACTCTTTCCTAATGGTGTTTCCATGATCATAGAGCACCTTATGCAAGTTTCTCGTTTAGTTTCATAATCTACTTTACTTTTTTTCATCATTATGTTGTTTTTTGTCTACTTTGAGCCTTCATAGTTAATTGAGTATTTTGTATGTAGGTCGATGCATGTTTCTTAACAGTCAACACATATGACAATATCCCCTATAGGAGCATGCTCAAGTGAAGCGAAGAAACTACGATGCAAGGTGATATGTTTTGTTGCACCACTATCAAAATACCAAACATTGGAGTCTACTACAGACATATACTACTAATGAGAAGATGATTCATAACTTTAGTGAGTAGTAAACATCCATTCCTCATTCGGATCAATGGTTCATAGCTGCAATGAGTATTAAACATCCATAATAGACTATGTTTTAGGTGTAGAGGCCTCTACAACAACCATTCCAACCTCTTTCTTTTTTGCCTCTTTTATAGCTAATGTAGGACAACTCCTAATGAAATTACCATTTGCCTTGCAATACTTGAAGAATTGTTTATGCTTTTGTGTTTTCTTATCATCTTTGTCTTCCCTCTTTGATTGTGTAGCATTAGCAAATTTTTGCTTACGAGTAGACTAAGTCCATTTACCTTTGCAAATCGTTTTGACTATCTAAGAAAGCTTGATCTGCAACATGCACAATTGACATGCTTTATCTAGAATAATCTTCTTGTAACAAAATAGAGACTAACTTATCAAAGAATGTTTCAAAGAAGAGATCAAATTTATTCTTCGATAAGTAAATGTTATAAAAGGTAGATGATTGGGTTGATTTTTTTTAATTTTTAATTTTTTTTTAATTTTAATTTTTATTTTTTTTAATGGAGGTTCAGCCGAGGCCTACTCTTCCAGGCTTTAACTTTGAAATTGCAACTGTACAAGGAAGGGCATAGTACCCATGGAACCCACCTTATCCCACAAGAATAGGCGTTTACATAGCTGAATTAGATTACGGTCACAGCTATCGCGAAGCAAGACAAACGATGGCACATCAACCACAAGATACAATTTTCCATGATAACATGTCCCTTACATGTTGCCGGTAGGGATTGAACCCTCGTCCCCACCTCAAGAGGCGAAAGAGATGAAATGTCCAACCACCCAACCAAGAGACTTGGACGGCTTGAGAATGGTTGATATATTTTAGTTCTACCTCTTCTTATGAACATGATTATTGTCGCTGACAATGTATCTTGTTCATAGGCGCAGGTTGTCCATGGTTTAATGCCTTTGTTCATAGACTCTGCGGAAACGCTTAATGCATATCAATCAGTAAGTCGGCGACATAGCAGCAATACCTGAAGTAGTGTTGTTTAGAGAAGGAGAACTGTGTACCAGTCACCAAAGAAAATGTCTTGGTGTACAATTGAATCTGACCCAGGTTCGCAGATTGATCGAAATCATAGTTGCGTTTTGTTCAGTTTCTTACTCATCTTCACTGTGTCCTTTTCATCTATGCGTCGTTCTTTCTCTTTTTTATACATATGAATATGTGTGTGTGTGCGAATGCGTCAGAGAGAGAGAAGAAGAAGGAGAAGAAGAAGAATAAAGAGAGTGTTTTTACGACTATTAGAAGGCCGAACTCGGCCTATGAGACAAAACAATGTACATGGGCGTGTCATTTTGTCAATCGGGCATGCTTAAGAGTCATCCCTCTCGGTGTGTCGGCCGAGGGGCGGAGGGCTTCTCCACATCGCGGGATGGTGAAGTTAGTGAGCTGCCTCTGGCTCCCTCCTATCTGGGCTGCTCCTATGGGCTGGACTAGGGAATCTCTGTGATTGTGTATATCTAGTAAGAATTGCCCGAGCTGTCGCTAATTTTCCATGATCTCTTGGAAGGTAGGCTGCCCTGTAAACAGAGCCTCATATCTTCTACTGATGTCATCATATGTCCTACATCTGCATACAAAGTGCTCTCCATCCTCAGTCTCTACTCTCCATATTCTGCATATCCTCTCCTCTTTGGGAACCCTCAACTTGCCAATCGCTACCCTCGAGCTATGAAGCATGTAAGTCTCCATGTAGCGTGGTCTCTGGATGAAACTGTCCTCTAGTATGGAGAGGGAGAGGGAGAGGGAGAGGGAGAGGGAGAGGGAGAGGGAGGGGGAAGGGGAGGGGGGGTTTGAGAGAAAGAGAGAGAGAGAGAGAGAGAGAGAGAGAGAGAGAGAGAGAGAGAGAGAGAGAGAGAGAGAGAGAGAGAGAGAGAGAGAGAGAGAGAGAGAGAGAGAAGAAGAAGAAGAAGAAGAAGAAGAAGAAGGAGGAGGAGGAGGAGGAAGAAGAAATAGAGTGTTTTTACGATTATTAGAAGGCTGAACTCGGCCTATGAGACAAAACAATGCACATGGGTGTGTCTTTTGTCAATCGGGAAAGACAAAAGTGGTGAAAATAATTGGTAAAGCTGATTCAAATCTCTGTAATATGAGCGTGGAGATGCCATGAAAATGGGGGTGTGTGTGTGTGTATGGAGCGCTATATCTATGATAGTCTATATGCAAAAGGGAAGTACAAGCATGAGAATGCATCTAAGTGTCTAACTAGCTCCATCATGTACGAATGGGTTGGTGTAAGAAGTGGTACATAGGTGGAGCTGAGTCACGGCTTCATCCTCTGAGATCGTCTCTCCTCCATGGTGTGATGGTCATGAGCTTGGATCTCTGCAATATGGTGTTGGTGAAGTCTTGGGGCCCGATAGCTTAAAGCACGGGGTCATCTCCTAGCTTGAGAGGTCTAAGCATGCTTAAGAGTCATCCCTCTCCGTGTGTTGGTCGAGAGGGGGAGGGCTTCTCGACATCGTGGGATGGTGAAGTCCGTGAGTTGCCTCTCGCTCCCTCCTGTCTAGGCTAGGCTTCCCCTATGGGCTGGACTAGGGAATCTTCATGATTGTGTATATCTAGTAAGAATTGCCCGAGATATCGCTGATTTTACATGATCTCTCGGAGGGTAGGCTGCCGTGTAAACAGAGCCTCATATCTTCTACTGATGTCATCATATGTCCTAGATCTGCATACAGAGTGCTCCCCATCTTCCATCTCTACTCTCCATATCCTGCATATCGGCTCCTCTTTGGGAATGTCTGCTGCACTTCCCGTCTCAATCTCTAGTCGATGTGATGAGACCCTCAACTTACCAATCGCTACCCTCGAGCTATGAAGCATGTAAGTATCCATGTAGCGTGGTCTCTGGATGAAACTGTCCTCTAGTATGGAGAGGGAGAGGGAGAGGGAGAGGGAGGGGGAGGGGGAGGGGGAGGTTGGGGTTTGAGAGAGAGAGACAGAGAGAGAGAGAGGAGAAATAGAGTGTTTTTACGACTATTAGAAGGCCGAACTCGGCCTATGAGACAAAACAATGTACATGGGTGTGTCTTTTGTCAATCGGGAAAGACAAAAGTGGGGGGGGGGGGGGGTGTGTGTATGGAGCGCTATATCTATGATAGTCTATATGCAAACGGGAAGATGGTCTTCCCTCCTTGACTTTAAGGGTATTAGCTACACCTAAAGGTGAAGGCTACAGCGTAGAAAACCTAAAGGTGAAGGCTACAGCGTAGAAAACCAGGCTTAAGCGCGATGTTGGTCTTGTCTTGTCTTGGAATGCTTAACTTACAAGCATGGGAATGCATTTGAGTGTCTAACTAGCTCCATCATGTACGGGTTGGTGTAAGATGTGGTACATAGGTGGAGGTGGAGTCACGGCTACATCCTCTAATATCGTCTCTCCTCCATGGTGTGATGGTCATGAGCTTGGATCTCTGCAATATGGTGTTGGTGAAGTCTTGGGGCCCGATAGCTTAAAGCACTGGGTCATCTCCTAGCTTGAGAGGTCTAAGCATGCTTAAGAGTCATCCCTCTTGGTGTGTTGGCCGAGGGCGGAGGGCTTCTCCACATCGCGGGATGGTGAAGTCAGTGAGCTGCCTCTGGCTCCCTCCTGTCTTGGCTGCTCCAATGGGTTGGACTAGGGAATCTCTGTGATTGTGTATATCTAGTAAGAATAGCCCGAGCTGTCGCTGATTTTCCATGATCTCTGTAAACAGAGCCTCATATCTTCTACTGATGTCATCATCTTTCCTACATCTGCATACAAAGTGCTCTCCATCCACCATCTCTACTCTCCATATCCTGCATATCCGCTCCTCTTTGGGAATGTCTGCAGCTCTTCCCGTCTCAATCTCTAGTGGATGTGATGAGATCCTCAACTTGCCAATCACTACCCTTGAGCTATGAAGCATGTAAGTATCCATATAGCATGGTCTCTGGATGAAACTGTCCTCTAGTATGGAGAGGGAGAGGGAGAGGGAGAGGGAGAGGGAGAGGGAGAGGGAGGGGGAGGGGGAGGGGGATGTTGGGGTTTGTGAGAGAGAGAGAGAGAAAGAAAGAAAGAAAGAAAGACTTTTTAACGTCTATTAGAGGCCAAAATCGGCCTATGAGACAAAACATATACATCAGTATGATCCAATCCACTGTGATCCAAAACGAAAATAAAGTGTGAGTACTGCAAACGGGTATAAAAGGAGGGATAGTAGCTGACATCAAGGGTGTGGGGTGCTATGGGTATGCACTCTATATGCTCAATGGGTGAGATACAAATATGATATGCATAGGGAGGGGAGGCTCGATGGTATCACAACCCCCTAAATGCCTGGAGTGGGTGTAGGATATAATGCATCGGTGGGTAAGGCATCATGGCGATCCTCAAAATGCTCTGGGCATCCAAATCGATAGGGGTGCGTTGCTGACGTCTCTGTATCTCCATGTCATGGCGTGCATGAATCGCCTGAATCTCTCTTTGAGAGAGAGAGAGAGAGAGAGAGAGAGAGAGAGAGAGAGAGAGAGAGAGAGAGAGAGAGAGAGAGAGAGAGAGAGAGAGAGAGAGAGAGAGAGAGAGAGAGAGAGAGAGAGAGAGAGAGGAGAAGAAGAAGAAGAAGAAGAAGAAGAAAAAAGAAGAAGAAATAGAGTGTTTTTACGACTATTAGAAGGCCGAACTCGGCCTATGAGACAAAACAATGTACATGGGTGTGTCTTTTGTCAATCGGGAAAGACAAAAGTGATGAAAATAACTGGTAAAGCTGATTCAAATCTTTGTAGTATGAGTGTGGAGATGCCATGAAAATGGGGGGGGGGGTGTGTGTGTATGGAGCGCAATATCTATGATAGTCTATATGCAAAAGGGAAGTACAAGCATGAGAATGCATCTGAGTGTCTAACTAGCTCCATCATGTACGAACGGGTTGGTGTAAGATGTGGTACATAGGTGGAGGTGGTCCTCTGAGATCGTCTCTCCTCCATGGTGTGATAGTCATGAGCTTGGATCTTTGCAATATGGTGTTGGTGAAGTCTTGGGGCCCGATAGCTTAAAGCATGGGGTCATATGCTAGCTTGAGAGGTCTAAGCATGCTTAAGAGTCATCCCTCTCGGTGTGTCGGCCATAGTCACCAGGGGACGGTGACGTGTCCCGGGGACGGTGACGTCCCGGGGTCGGGGACGGGACCTTGACCGTCTCGGGGACGTCAATCCGGGACGGCACTCAAAATATGCTGGTTTTAAGGCTAATTTGAAATGGAAACTATTCATTAGGATTTTGTTAGCTTATAAAAGCACAAATAAACAAGAAAATAGTAAAAATAAGCCATTCAAAGTGAAATATATGAAAACAAGTGATGTGTTGCTGCCGCACTGTAGATATACATTGTAGAGGGAGCACTAACTTATGTTATCTTATTTGATCATTCATCAAGCTATCACTTGTATGACAGACAACATGGAACAAGTTACAAACCACATGTGACTTCAATGCTCATACACCATAGACAATATTTAAGTTTTAAGGGCCAAAGCAATGAAACACATCCATATTACAATGATCTCGTCAAAAAAGATTACATCGATTTAGGATGATTAATAAATAATCATCATATCAATAATCATATATCAAAAAGAGTATATATCGTGAATAAAACCAAAAAGATACAATCATGGCCCATATGGCATAGATGAATCATGATAGATCTAAGATAACTCAAGACTAAAGTGTCAAAGAGAATCCAAGTGGGGAGTCTCTCCTACATCAGTAGAGGTGGTAGCCCATGGTGCAATCTGAATCTCCACTTGCTCGAAGTATTCTGAATCATGTGCCTCTTCTTCATGTTCTTGACCTTGCACCCGGTCCTCCATCTCCCATTCTGTAAAAGGATCTGAAGCCATGCTTTGGGTCCTGCGAAGCATCCTTAAATTTGCACTGACAAAGACAAGATCACTGGCACGTTGCACACCAAGTCTGTTCCTCTTCTTAGAGGCTACATGTCCATAAACACTCCATAGTTGCTCAAGGCAACTCGTAGTGCAAGCTTGGCTAAGTATCCGTATAGCCAATTGTTGCAACTCTGGACCATCAAATCCAAAATCTTCCCACCATAGAGCCGCGCCGACACGAAACCTATCTTCTTGTGCATCTGCACATGAAAATGAAGCATCTTTCATAGTTCTATATTTGGATAATTGATCTCTAATAAGCCTCCGCGATGCATTATCTGGGACAAGTCTCTCCAATATCGTCCTCCATCCACTTGCGACCTCTGGATCAGCATATTGTTTCTTATCTTGGAATTCAGGGTCCACCATGAATGCCGCTGCATGGAGTGGGGAGTAATAGGCATTCCATCGTCGAGCACATATTGATGAAATTTCTTCATACTTCTCATCCTCTTGCACTAGCTTCTTAAGTGACTCTATGGTTCGATCCATAGCTTCATATACTTTGCCAATGCATGGGTCCATAGAATCCACCACTCTTAGCAAGTGCACAAGTGGTCGCACAATATCCACTATGCGGCTAATATTCTCCCACCATGCTGCATTATCTGCTAGTTTTCTGAATTCCTTTCCTGCTGAAGTGGAAGCCTCTGGCATTGCTGCAAATTCATCACTCAATAGTAGGCCTCTTAAAACACCACTACACTTCACAACACGGTGTAACATGATGAAGTTATATGCAAATCGTGTTTCAGCATATTTCAGCAAAACAAGAGTAGATCTTTTGCTGAACTCATTCTTCACTCGTGTATGATTGTTGATGAAGCTCACCAATGCATTTGCCTCATTGATTGAAGGCAAAATCCAATCCAAAGTGCCAATGTCTTTGAGAATATTATTTAGGCAATGAGCCATGCAAAAACAAACACTGATATGAGGATACATACTTTCAATGATCTGGGCAGCGGCTCTGTTTGCGGCTTCTCCATCTGCTACAATGGCTACAACATTTGCTGGACCCACCATTTCTATGGCACTTGCCCACTCAGAAGCAAGCACATCGGCTGATTTTCCTGTCTCGGATGCATCATGGGATGATATGAAGTACATCTCACCTCGGGAGTAAGCGACAACTCCATGGATAGATCGTCGTTGTGTGTCACTCCATCCATCCATGAGCAAGGACACTCCATTTCTTTCCCATGACTTTCGGATGTTCTCACATGCGGCTTCCACAAGTTTCTTCTCCTTGTCTAATAGAGTCGTACGCAAACTCTCTAAAGTGGGAGGAACATATTGTGGTCCATATTCCCCTACTTTTTTCATCATCTCCTTGAAGTACGGTGATCTATGAACAAAAAGAGAATTTGCATTATACAAATGGCAAACAATTAGGTAAATTGAAAATTCAGTTATGCCATATGAATTATGATTACTTACCGGGTTGCATTGAAAGGAATGTGGTCATGATAGAAAAACCTCGCCACCGCCATGTCAACCTCTTCCTTCAATTTGGGATTCCATTTATCATCAAGGGTTTGTTGACGATGAATACGTCCCACTCCATATGGTGTGGAGCTTACAGATGGCATATCTCTTGGTGTGGAAAGAGGATGAGGTCGAGCCGTCGTTGCCGATGAAGATGCCTCCTTGGAAACAGAGTCAGAAGTTCTCACAAATGATGCGGGATTGACCGGAGCTTGTGAAGCACGACGGGCATGCACATGGGCATCACTCACAACAAGCTTGTTGAGAAGTTCTAGCTTTTTCTCCGAAGTGATGGCATTACAAAACTTTACTTCATTGCCACTCTCATGAAGAAGATGGGCACGCACCTTGTTCGCTCCGCCGGTCCTTTTGTATCCACATAACTTGCATGTCCACGGTCTTGAACCACCTCCTTCCCCGGCGGACATGGGAGAATCCACCTCTTCCCACCATGTCCATTTTGCGACGGCCTTCCTTCTCTTGTATGTGCTTGATGAAGAGGCCATAATGGCTGCTCCTACACTCCAAATGAAAGTGAGGAGGAGGGTTTAGAACTCTAAAGGGTAAGTTCTTGAGCCTTGAGGAGAGGACTCAAGAGAGGGGCTGCTGAAAACACTCTCTTAGAGAGGCCCAAAGGTTAAGAGGATGGAGAGGACTGTTGCATATGCAAGGGTGCACACCAAGGTAGCTCAAGAGAAAGCTGAAGGTAAATTGTGTGTTTTGAGGGCAGCAAACAGCGCCTTTTATGCTTGCTTTGGGGCCCCAAAAGAAGCCTCTAGAAAGAGAACCTGGGCGCAAACTTTTGAACTTCAAAAATCAAAAAAATTTTCGGCGAAAAATTTCCCTCCAAAAACTGCCGTCCCCGATTTGGCGTCGTCACAAAAAAACGTCCCGGGACGGCGTCCCGGGGACGGAACCCTGTTATGACGGCTGGAATGGGGACGGGTGACGTCCCGGTTTGGCGTCCCAGCAAAAATGATGGGGGGGACGGCGTCCCGGCGTCCCTCGGGCCCGGGGACGCGTCCCCCTGTGACTATGGTGTCGGCTGAGGGGGGAGGGCTTCTCCACATTGCCGGATGGTGAAGTCAGTGAGCTGCCTCTGGCTCCCTCGTGCAGGGCTGCTCCTATGGGCTGGACTAGGGAATCTCTATGATTGTATATATCTAGTAAGAGTTGCCCGAGCTGTCTCTGATTTTCCATGATCTCTCGGAGGCTGCCGTGTAAACAGAGCCTCATAACTTCTACTGATGTCATCAGATGTCCTACATCTGCATACAAAGTGCTCTCCATCCTCCATCTCTACTCTCCATATCCTGCATATCTGCTCCTCTTTGGGAATGTCTGCTGCTCTTCGTGTCTCAATCTCTAGTCGATGTGATGAGACCCTCAACTTGCCAATCGCTACCCTCGAGCTATGAAGCATGTAAGTATCCATGTAGCATGGTCTCTGGATGAAACTGTCCTCTAGTATGGAGAGGGAGAGGGAGAGGGTGGGGTTTGAGAGAGAGAGAGAGAGAGAGAGAGAGAGAGAGAGAGAGAGAGAGAGAGAGAGAGAGAGAGAGAGAGAGAGAGAGAGAGAGAGAGAGAGAGAGAGAGAGAGAGAGAGAGTTTTTAACGTCTATTAGAGGCCAAAATCGGCTTATGAGACAAAACATATACATGAGTATGATCCAATCCACTGTGATCTCAAAAGGAAAATAAAGTTTGAGTACAAAACAGAGTATAAAAGGAGTGGATAATAGCTGGTGTCAAGGGTGTGGGGTGCTATGGGTATGCACTCTATATGCTCAATAGGTGAGATACAAATATGATATGCATAGGGAGGGGAGGCTCGGTGGTGTCATAACGCTCTAAATGCCTGGAGTGGGTGTAGGATATAATGCATTGGTGGGTAAGGCAACATGGCGATCCTCAAAATGCTCTGCACGTCGAGATTGACAGGGTGCACTGCTGACGTCTGCGTATCTCCATGTCATGGTGTGCGTGAATCGCTTGAATCTCTCTCTGTGGGGGCAGGCTCTCCGGAGTGGGGGTCTCGGTCGTCGACGCTGTCGTCTAAGCTCCTCTGCTCTCTGTATTGTGACACCCTGTGTCGAACTGGGTCCTCGGGTGGTTGTGCGTCTGAAAAAATCTGTAATATAAGTTTGGGGGCCAGGTGTATCTCCATCTGCTGCTAGAGAAGTGATGCACGGTGGAGCTGGAGCTCTACTAGGAAACGACCTAGAGGGCGTTGGTCCTCTGTCTCCAATAAAGCACTGATCTCTCTGGCCCCCTGAAGAGCTGTGGGTAGCGGTCTCTGATGTCCTCATATGCCTATGCCTATGCCTATGCCTGGCATCTACATGTGTAGTGCTCCTCGTCCTCCACCTCCTCTCGGCATATCCTACATAATCTCTCGGCCCTGGGGGTATGTGTCCCTCGCCCAACCTTAATCTCGAGCTGGTGTGATGATACTTTGAGCTGCCCAATGGTCACTCTCTTTGCTGGTGCCTTGTATGTATCCGTGTATCGTGGTCTCTGAATGAAACCATCCGTTGTCAGAGTCAAGAAGTGCTCTCTGTAGTGTTGCCTCTTTGTGGGAAGAGGCTCCCATGGCGCTATCCATGTCTCCTTGACGTGTATATGTAGTAGGTCCTGACGGATGATCCTGTTCCTCTCTGAACGAGAGAGGGTAATGTAGGGGGAAGAGAGGTCATACTGAAAAGGGGGGAGATCGGTAATGCTCATGCCATGGTCTCCTAACCATTCGTAGTTCTGTGCATACCATACTCTCTCATGCCCTGTCTTTGCCAAATGTCTAGAGCTCTCAAATGCAAGCCTGGTGAGTCTGCTGGTGGGGAGCTCTCTGACTCTCGGAATAAAGGTCACAAGCTGAAAGAAGGCCTCCACTAGCATCGGTGGTGTGCCAAGCTCAGCTCGTATAATGTCATGTGGAACGGAGGGCTTTCTGCGGAGCAAGCGTGTGATCATGGTGACCTGGGGCCTCTCAATCCACGTCCACATCGCCTCCGTGATCCCTGGTGCCCATATTGCTGCTGCGTACATCAATGCGGGTGTCACTAGAGTATCAAAGAGCCACCCCTTAGTTCGGGGCTCCTGAAAATGTGCCTGAAACAAGCGTCTCTCCAATCTTGCAAGGGCCACATAGTCTCGCGTCAATCTCTCTCTCTCTGCTTGTGCCATGGAGAATACCCCTGTGTTGCCCGAGAAGGTGACACCTAAGTAGACGTAGGAGTCCACTACCTCTATCTGTCCTTCAGCTCCGGTGAAAGAGGCGTGATGGCGTACTCTCCTAGAGGTATGGAAGATCATGACCTTGGTCTTGCCAAGGTTCACTGTGAGTCCTCTCTCCATGCAGAAGGTATCGAGCGCCTGTAAATGTGAGTCGTGATTGCAACCCCTGACTCTGAAAGCAAGACAATGTCATCAGCATATAATAGGATGTGTACTGGCATACCTCCGAGGTCTCCTCCTAGCCCTCCTGCTCGCTGCATATACTCAGTGATCTCGTCGATGTAGAGATCGAAGAGAGTGGGTGAGAGAGGGCAACCTTGTTTCACACCAATGGTGCTAACAAGGTTGTCTTATAGGCCGTCGGGCAATGCACCCTGCCTGTGACTCGTGCATACAAAGCATGGATGGCCTATAGCATGTCTGATAGTAGCTGTAACCCCTGGAGTCTCCGTAGTAGTCTCTCTCGAGGGACCATGTCGAAGGCTTTGCGGAAATCCATAGAGCAACAACATAGTTTCCCCTTCCTCGCCTTCGCGCTCTCAATCAAGCAACAAAGTACGAAGATGTGGTCGATGGTGGAGAAAGTGAAGCAGAAGCCTGCCTGACCGGGTGCTCTGATCTCAGCTCCCTCAGCGTGTGTACTGAGCTGGGCCTCTATTACTGCCCCATAGATCTTGGCTAGGATGTGACCTATCATAATAGTCCTGTAGTTCCCTGGGTCCATCATATCGCTTGACTCATGGATAGGCACAATTGTATGCATAGTGCACTAGTCAGGTAATCCCTCAACCAAAGCACAGTTGAAGAGATCAGGGGAGAAACTACATCGACGTATAGTTAAGTAACGATTGTGTGAAAATGCGTTTAAGACTTTGATGATCTATTTTCAATTCAAACTTAACCTCGTATCATCTGCTAAGGCAAAAGTAGGAAAACTCTCTACCATTTCATGATCTTTGATATGTTTGAGAGCTATAGCATGCCATAAGTTCATGTTCTCCTTAGGTGTAGAAGATCTAGCAACATTAGCATGACTAATTTTGGATAACACAAGCATGCAACTTCTGTTTTCACCTTGAAGTAGACAAATGCTCCTCATTAGGTGAGAGGATCTGACATGAATCTCTCTTAAAACAATTTTAAAACCATCTATCGAGAAAGTAAAAATAGAGAGCAAATTCTTCTTCAATTCCGAAACATAAAGAACGTTAAAAATTGTGAAATTTCCACCTGCTCTTGACTTAAGGTTCACTTCTCCAACACCTACAACATCCAAATCATGACCATCTGCAATGGTCACTCTTCTACCTGAAGAGTTAATAAGAGAAGAAAATACCTTTTTGCAACTTGTTATATGCTTAGTAGTTCCAGAATAAAAGATCTAAGGATTATCTGAGAATGCATTTAATATTGCTTGATCAAAAGCTAATTCTTCAATACTTATTACTAACACATGCATAAGGTTCTTCCTTAGAAGACTTAGGTTTGACTTATCTTGAGCACTGTTACCGGATGCGTTCTTCTTCTCATTAAAAACCCTTGTTCTTCATTCTGTTATGAAACGACCTGGTTTCTTACTGTAACGGCGAATTCCTTTCTTTGAATCAGATGTAGTAGTAGATTTTTCTTTGGGTGTAGAGGAAGCAATAGGCGTAAGACAGGAAGGTTTACGATTAGAAGACTTACTTTCCTTCTTACTTTGCTGACTCCTCCTCTCCTTCTTTGTTGTCTCTTTCTTCTTCTTCCCCTTTGATGATGATAACATAGCTTCATCATTCTCTTCCATACTCTTTTGTTGATCTTCATCTTGAAGTAACAAGAACTACAATTTTTAAAATGAAAGTTCTCTATTTCTTGTAGAAAGAGATAAAGAAGTAACAAAAGCACGATATGAAGATGGAAGTGAGTTTAGAAGTGTATTTACTATTTCTTCATTTGAAATATTGACTCCAACATTAAGTAACTGATCTCATAAATTTTTGAGCTTAAGAATGTGTGGCTGAATTGACTCACCAACTTTCATCCTTGTGTTGGAAAGCTATCTCCTTAGAAGAGCTTTTCTAGCAGGGTTTCTATTTTGATACAAATTCTCTAACTCCAATCAAGCTTGTGAGAGGTTCTGCATGACCTCATATGGGGTATAATATGCCATTTGACTCCCATAGCAATATATGAAAGTGCTTGTGCATCCCTTGAATCCCATTTGGTTTGCTCTTCTTTCGGAGGTAATCTGGTAGTAGTATGGACTCCTAATGATGAAGTAGTTCCTTCTTATTCTTCACTAACCTCCTGTTGAGTGGAAATAGGAAAAAGTTAACAACATGTCTCCGAGAAGACGAAGCAACATCTTCTCCGACTCGTCTTTGCCTTGGATAAGTGCCATTGACAATATTCCATAAGTCTTTAGATACTAATAGATTCATCATCATAAAACTCCACATTGGATAATTAGACATTCCTTCAAGCTTCTCTTCATTCTCAAGTCTATAGTCACTCGTCTTGTCAAGGGTGTATGTCAACTATGCTCTGATACCAAATACTAGAAGTGAGTGGGCCTCAATAAAAAATAATCACATGTTTACAGGAGCTTCCAACACATGAACCTTAGCATACACACCTTAATACTCAAAAAGATATGTCTGAGAGTTATAGAGAGAGAGAGTAGACAAGTTTTTCCAAAGTGTAGGATAAGCTAGAATGCTTACCTACACTATCTTATATATGAATGTCAAATTACAATGTGTGTAGTTGACGAAGTGCCTAAGAGGTATGAAGAGTGTGTGTGCGAGAATGTAGAGAACATGAACAGTTTAGAACTGTTATACAGCAAACCCTAATTCTGAAATTAGGGTTTCAAAAACCCTAAATCAGAAACTAGTGAACTAGCACGTGAGAAACAGAAGTAGCCTTGCTACTCACAGTAAACCAGCAATGTGCTGATGGTTGGCTGATACTAACTCCTCCACAGTTTCACACAGGGTAGAGCACACCTCCAAGTCTTGAAAGACTCCTCTAAGCTACATTGATTACCAACGATGAGCTTGTTGATTGATGATCCATAATGACCCCAAGGATCCTATATATATACTTCTTGCTGCCCTCCAATGCTTTCTAGAAAAGCTACACAAAATCAAAAGCTATCGCCAAAAAAAGCTAATTTTAGCGGAAGTATTTTTTTTTTTAATCGATAATTTTGGCTTTTCATGCATAATATGGCTGCGATCAGATAATCTAACCATCACATGATCTTACAAATGAGCTTTCCTTGACCTACTCATTGAGTGGGACCAAATGATGTGAAAAACCATTTGATGATAGGAATTAGGGTTAGGGTTTTCTCCTGATCTGGACCTCTGATGACTGAATGTTATGTACCAAATGAAAGCTCTCATCAAGCTCTATCTGATAAGCTAATAGAAATTTTTCACCTTTTGGACCCAAAAATTGGCTAAGTAAATTAGGGTTGCTGGACTTTAGGGTTTTGAACTATTCTGACATTGTTTCCGACAATAGTTTCCTTTCTCTAGCTTTTCTATTTGTGCATTGTACTTTCCCATGCTGTGCTATTAGATTCTCCCCTAACTCCTGATGTGTATGGCTCCCTTTTAAGCCTTCTTGCATTTGCTAGTTGATAAATAACTCTTGTAATCTTTGAGTTGTTTTGATCACTCCAGATCCCTTGCGTAATGTGCTTTGATGTCTTCAAGCTTCAAAATGCTTTGATGCCACTGATGGGGGAAGTTACAATCACCCCTATGCAGCGTCGGAAGATGGCTTCCCTCCACTAGGCCCCTACACTGAGATATATGCTCTTTGTTTTGGACTCTTCTTTGCAATTAAGTAGAGACTCGCTTGTGCTCTTGCACACTTCGAGTAGACCCTATGACCTACCACACATGTTTTGAATCAAAGCTATTTGATTTTCCAACTAGGAAAATCATCCTCTACAAGGCAGGCTGTTTCACATAATTCATTCAGAGAAAATGAGACGTTGGCACACTTACGGACTCTGTATGAGGAGTCACATGATGCATGAATCCGATAACAATCAATACAATAAGAGTGCAAACTCTGCACTATGAGCTCGTACAAACAGATGGATGACTATCTAACTACACATCTATATGGAGGAGATCAAACTAGAGAGGATTGATGCTAAGCAAGCAGGGGGCTGCAGTACAAAACTTGAGGAATGAACTAGGTACACAATAAAGCACTAGTGTGGATTCATACATGAGTTCAATATCGAGTTTAAATAACAAGAATGCAGGCAACCAGCCACCAATCACTGTAGGTGTACTTTTTTGGTGGCTAGTTTTTGAATTTGAATTTCATTGATGTTGGTGGAGCTTCCTAACTTATTCCCCGACTTTACATGCACTTCATTTACTGGTCCACTTGTGAAATTCATGGGTGGATCCTTCTTTTGCACCATTCTACATCGGAAACTATTAATGGCTTATCTTTGCGGTCAATAGTTCATGCATTTCTTGATTGATTATGGAAATGGAGAATGTCTTTTGAGGTCTGTATCATTTCTATTTATATGGTGCTTGTACTATGTAATGTTCCCAGTTTATATGACAGATTTCTAATTTGGGAGAATGCAAAAGTTTTCCATCATGATTCTTATTGCTAGTTCTCGTGCGTTTACTATTGCTGGGAACCCAGTGTCTGTATTTACGCCAAACACATTGATATTCACAATTCCAATGATTTGAAGCGACTCCGATTCAACATCATACTAGTTTATGCCTACATACTAGATACTAGAACCTTGCAGATTTCTTCACATATGCACTACCTTATGAAAATGTGCAAGATTGCTGTAAAGCTCTGGGACACATGTTGCTGAGTGTCAACATTGTGTCACCAGAGTTCTTAACTGGAATCTGCTGAATCATGACCATGATGTGTGTTATCACATTCAAAAATGCTATGGCTTTTTTTTCACCACAGTTTTCTCGGTTGTTTCTGTGTATATTCCCAACATCCTAGGATGTAGTCGTCTTTTGCACATTCAGCATTTTGTACATCGTGCACACTACACTTGTCCTCCCAAGTATCTTTCTGGATTTGAGTATGTGATGTTCCAGACCTCTTCATCCAGAAATACCTGAGCCCTTTCCATATTTGAGATTTGTATTGACTTGGGTTGCTGCAATCTTAAAGGAGATGTGCTTTTTCCTTCTATGTGGATGCTGTTCATTCCCATGCTATCTTTTCCTAGCAACTTCCTGTAGCCTTCATTTTCTCCATCTCCACCTTAATGTTGACTATCCCTTTCTTTTAGCCTGAAGTTATAGTAGTTTTTCACATAATTAATTCTTGAATTTCTGCAGCATTATCTATTTGAGATTCTTTTAGGTTCAAGGCCTTTTCTGTACATTTCTTTCATTTTAGATATTAGCATATAAGTGCATCAAATCTGGCATCTATTGCCAAGCTTTTTCTTGCATTTCAGTACAAAGTTTTCATGTTTGTTTTATTATTCGTATCCTAGTTGTCAGGCACTGTATTGTGAATAGTTTGTTGGGCTAGAAGACATATTGAAATTAAAAGAAAAGAAAGCTTTGATTTTCTTACCGAGTGTAAGGGGGACTCATCTCATGAACACACAAGCCAAGGTGCTTCTCCAAGAGATTTAAGAAGACTTAAAATATTAAATGTAGTGTCATATGAGGAAGACACAAAAGAATCTAAAGGAGCACACAGGGATCGTCTAAATATGAGTTTTTCAAGGTTTTCTTGCATCAACTTTAGACATGTTTATGCCTAAAATTTGGTTCCCTTTGTGAGCTTAGTCTTGGCTCTCTTTAGTCAAGAGTCTCCTTCATTGCCACTATTGCAAGTAGTGTTCACACTTTTTGTGGACGGGGACAGAGAGGGGGGGGCAAAAGGAGATACCTCTAATGGTCATACCTCACCCCTCCTTCCCCTTTTCTTTCTACCCTTTCCCATCTTCTATGGAACTCCATGAGGTTGACGTGTTGATGCAAAATCAAGATGATTTGGATTCTTTACAAATTTCATAGGTAGTTTATACTGCAAGTTCTCAGGTAGCAATTGTTCATTCTGCTAATGATAGATTAAGTAACCATCTAATCCAACCTGTCAGAAACTTGAGAGCTGCATTCCATCTTAAGCTGGATCCAGGATGGAGCTGATAAGTGCCTCATCTTTTCCCTCCCTATGAGATCTTAATGAGAAGTTTCCTCGATTTATCTTATTGGGAAATGCATACATGTGTATGCTAATGTTATCTACTAACATTATTACAAATCGTCATTTTGCAAGCATCAAATTTTACTTGTTTGTTGCTTAAATTCTTTGTTCTTGTATGTTCTTTCTTTTTATATCATATATTCATCCTTTTCCAATTTCAAAATTCAGGTGTCTTCACAGAATTGATAGAACAAATGCAAGTCAAAGGAGTGCAGGTATATTTACTTTCAAAAACTGATTTAAAGAGCATGAAATTAATAATACACAAGAATATAGTGTGCTGGGGAGAATATTAACATTCACATTCTATATTTTATATCCATGCAGTAAGGAGTTATAACCCTTTTGTGCATGTGCATGCTTCTTTTTGTATTCATATGTGTGTATGCATGTGCATGCATCTATGCTGATTCTCTGGTTTATCTGGCAATTTTGAAATTTAACATTATTGATGCCTTCCATGAAAACTCATTGAAAACTTGTTATCTCTAACCGTGCTCAGCACTTGCATATTGAAGATATCGTTCACTTTGTCTTATAGTCATACTTCTTTAGAGTTTTGCACTCTACATGCTCTCTTGTTGAGTTGTGCAATGTGCTCACTCTGTTTTCTATTCTCTACGCTCTGGTTTGCTGCTGCTTCTTCAGTCATTTTCTACTTTTTCTTGCTGTTATGTATACCCTTCCAGCAGGTCTTGACAACCATCCTGTACCTACTCCCTTGCTTTGCTCATCATCAGCACATGGATGCTGTTGCTCCTGACTCCTCAGAGGTGCATTAACCTGAGTCCTCACCCCCTCAGGATTAAGTCTGTCTTATTTCTGTGGTGGGATATCTTTCGGGATGGCCATAGCCATAACCTCAAGGCCATGGGTGATGTGAAGGTTACTATTCAACCGAAAATGACCACATTCAAAGTGTTTGCTTTTCATAATTTGGGCGATACATCCCTAGTGATTGGGGGGAAGTCTTACTCGATGGTGGGTATTCCTCAGCTGATTGATACATGTTTCCAACATGATGCAGTAGATCAGACATATTTTTGTAGACAAGGTCTCTAGACTCTCTACAAAATATCCTCAAGTCTCCAATTGATCGGGACATTTTGGTTAACCATTGTGCTGTACCCCTTTTTAGAGGGCTCACTCATGTTTTTCCTTGGTTTTTGGAAACCAATTCATTACATTCTAGAGGATATCATCCATGCTTCGCGAGCGTGGGTCTAGATCATCCACCTTCGTCGTTATCTTTGGGATGATGTTGTAGAGGTTACGAAGGAGTTTGGGAAAGTCTTATATGTGCTCATGCCTTCAATCCCTAACAAGTAAACTTTTGCATTATGTGGGACATCAATGAAAAGTGTCCGACCACTGTGAACTGGCTGCCTAGGCCACCTTTAAACCTATAAATAGGATCCATGGGGTTGTTTGTGAGACATTCCTCACATGAGGCACTTGACAGTGGACTCTTGGCCCTTTGGTAGAGCCTCATCAGTTGTAGTAGCAGGGGGTGGGTGGTACAGTGCACTAGTTCCTTGGAGGAACTTGGAGGTCGCTGCCAGCTTGGCTAGAGACTCCTAGGGTTGGGGGTGAACCCGTATTCGCTCTACGGCTAGGAGGTGAGTTTGATGTCTGTTGTTCTTTTATTTGTGAATATGGCTTGTGTCTTACTTGTCCAGTAGGGAGGATTTAACAGTGGTATCAGAGGAGCTATCTGCTCATATGGAGAAGACAACACAACATGCAGAAAACCTTCAGAGCTCATGGAGCCGGGATGGCTCAGTCTGAGCTGTTGGGATGACATATTCACCATGGAAGCCTGCTGGATTCTCTTGCAAAGCAGTTCCTTGGGCCACAAGGAACATACATATGACAGTCCAATCGATTAAGGAAAGCTGGCAGCCACATTTCGTATTGGTAGCCAGACACATTAATAGATGGTGGTGCAAAAATTCTTGCCACATGTTTTATTTGAAAAGGAATTTTCGTGGCTGAGATGTTTTGGGTGATGTGTAAAAAGAAATTAGAAAATTTTGTGAATTCTATAATTCAATAACGAAGTGGCTGGATATAAGTAGAGGTAGGAGGAAATTAGGTAGGATTTTATGGGGGGAAATGAAAGTTCTTCCTCTCTTTATCCTTGAATAGCACTTTTTTGCCGAGATTCACACAAAGAGAGGGTGAACCTTTCCTCAAACACCTCTGCCTCTTAGTTTGCACAAGAGCCACTCCTCATCATGGGGAAGATCTCATAGCCCATAAGCTCTCTTCCCTTTGACATAGCCAATGGAAGGTATGATGACTTCCATACCCTATAGGCACATATGGGTTACGTCCCAAAAGGAGTCTTCTTCCCTAGCACTTCCATAACATCAAGGTTTCTTTACCTAGATGCATAGATTAGGAGGTGGGTGAACCTGGATTTTGATTTCACTCGATGAGCCATTGGGGTTATCCATGGTCAGCTGGAATCTTTTGCTCGGATTTGAGCATATTTGTGATGTGTTGGAGACGAGGGGCATGAGTGTAATCATTTCATCTTTTGTTGGGAAGTGGTAGGGAGATCCGTTAAACCCTCGACGAATATTCATGGGATTCTTGTGGATTATAGGCATGGAAGATTCAGATCGTGAACCGTTCGCATAAGGTTCGTTTTTAGGTTTGTAAGGTTTGCTTAGTTATCAATACATGAGATTCGTCCCTATGCTCACATAATTGGTTTGGTGGAAGTTTTTTGAATTTTGTGCCCTATCTCATAAAGAGTTTTAAAGCGAGTTTGTGAGTTTTCCAAGAGCAACTTCACTAGAGCTTTGAGAGAGCTTAGGGTTAGCCTTTGAGAGAGCTTAAAGACAAACCAAACCACCCCCTCTCCCCCCTCTCCCCCCCTTCCCCCCCCTCCCCCCCTCCCTTTTTCTCATGTTGTGTTTCAACCCCCTCCTCGTGTTTCAACCCCCCTCCTCTAGCATATTTAAGAGCATACCAACCCCCTCCCTTCCAATTGTGTGAGCATTACATGCTCGAAGCTCATCCCTTTGTATTTGTGAGAGAAAGGGAAAGGAAGAGAGAGTTATTTAATGTCTTCCAAAGGCAAAACTTGGCCTATGTACAACTGTGGATATCTCTGTGTAGAAATGAAAAAGGAAAAATACTTGCTACACAAAACTGTGCAGACTGAAAACAACTAAAGGATGGTGTACATGGTAATGAGGGGGTGGTGGGGATAATGTAGTGGTGCGTGGGGGAGCATGGCTATGACTCTACAGATAATGACCACCTAATACAAGGGATGTTGGAGTTAGACATCTGCGGAAGCACGCGAACAACACAAGGAAGAAGAAGAAGCTTGGAGCACAACACACAATACTGAATGTATTACTAGAGAATGTACAAAGATAAGTAGCCCATCAGGGCAATAGGCATATATACAAGCCGGGGGAAAAAAACCTCCTAAAGAGGGAAAAAGTGCCCCTGCGGTCCTAGAGTGTTCACACACATCACTACCTAATATATCAACAAATCCCCCCTGGGAGTGATGCGGTGAACAAGTAGCTGACACTCATATATAAAGAAGTGCCAAGCTATGTGGAAATCACTCCACAAAAGGAAGTAAGCCCAAAGCTTTGCGGAAAGCTTCAAACTTCTCCCTAGGCAGAGCTTTCGTGAAAAGGTCTGCAATGTTCTCCTGCGTGGGCACATATGCCAAGCTGATCTCCCCAGCAGAGAACCTCTCCCTGACATAATGATAATGCACCTCAATGTGCTTAGTGCGAGCATGGAACACAGGGTTCCTCGCAACTGCCAATGCGCTGAGACTGTCAGTGAAGATGGTGGTGGCAGAAGACTGACCAAAACCCAAATGAGCCATAAGGCTTATGAGCCACACACACTCTACAATAGCTATGAAAGCTTCCCTATACTCAGCCTCACAACTGGAAGTGGCCACAGTAGGCTGCTTCTTGCTCAACCAAGATATACATGAGCTACCAAGCATGAAGCAAAAGCCCCTAGTGGACACACGAGTGTCGTAGCAACCAACCCAATCTGAGTAAAAAAAAGCATGCAAATCTGGCGGTAGTGATCCGCCTTTGGGATAAAACAACCCAAGTAGCCGAGTACCACTCAAGTAGCAAAAGATGCGCTTAACCGCCTGCCAATGCTTGACACCTGGGCAATGCATAAACCTGCTCATATGTGAGACAACAAATTGAATATCTGGCCTAGTAATGCATAAGTAAATCAAGCATCCAACAGCCTGCTGATAGAGGACAGCATCAAATGCATCTCCAACATCATGAAGACTCAATGGTAAACCTGTCTCCATAGGAGTGGCAATAGGCTTTCAGTCTTCAAGGCCAAAACGCTGCAATAATATGTCAATATATTTCGTTTGACACAAAGCCATTCCACCATCAACTTGCATAAACTGAATGCCCAAATAGTGATGCAAATGCCCCAAATCAGACATCTCAAATGAGGCATGCAAATCAGCCTTAAAATCAGCAATATGCTTCTCAATAGGACCAGTGAGCTGCATGTCGTCAACATAGACAACAATGATCAGAAGCACATCATTAGCACGCTTAACATATAAGGTGCTTTCAGTTGGACTGATCTCAAAACCATGTGCAATCAGATAGGCATGTATCTTCTCATACCAAGCACGTGTTGCTTGCCTTTTTACCATATAATGCCTTCTTTAACTTGCACACTTTGTTTTCATGCCCGTTCTGCACAAAGCCACGTGGCTGAAAAACATACACTTCTTCATGCAAGTCACCATTCTGAAATGCAGTTTTAATGTCCAACTGATGTACATTCCAACCATGATGGGCTGCAAGTGCACAAATGCTCCGAACAATAGTCATACGGCATGTAGGTGCAAAGGTCTCATCAAAATCAATGCCTCTTTCCTGCGCATAACCCTTTGCAACAAGCCGAGCTTTATACCTCAACTGTACCATCAGGTTTACGCTTCAGCTTGTATACCTACTTAGTGCCAATGGCCTTCTTGCCAGGAGGCAAGTCACATAAAGACCAAGTACTATTCTTCATTATTGCATCATATTCAGATTGCATAGCAGCCATCCAATTTTCTGAATTTTGTGCTTCATCAAACGAAACAGGCTCATTCTCATCACAAAGACTAGATGCAGCCATAGCATAGCAATCTGATGAAAAGAGGCACTATGAGAGCCTGATCGAGTACGATATAACAGGTGCATCTAATTTGCTGTCACGCAAGGTCTGCACCAGCCATTTTGGCATAGTTCTTGCTTGCTCAATATCAACTCTCTCATCAATAAGTGCATCATGAACATCTGCATCAGAAATGGAATTATCTGCATTATCACATGAAACTTGCAAAGGCTGAGAAGTTTCCTCATTAGGACTAGCACTAGACTGTCCACCTGTAAAAAGAGGAAGCAAAGTATCATACACGTCTTTGGAGCTAACAGATGTCTCCTTAGTACATGAAAGCAATGGCTGAATAGAATCTTCCACAAAAACATCACGGCTAACCAGAATGCGTTTAGTCTGTGGATGATACAGACGATAGCCTTTACTTTCAGAACTGTACCCAACAAAAATACATTTTACTGCTTTATCATCCAATTTTCTGCGATGTTGTTCAGGCACTAATGCATATGCCAAACAACCAAAACCAGGAAGATGAGCAACAGATGGCTTGCGGTCATGCCAAGCCTCATATGGAGTGATAGACTGCAGCACTTTAGTGGGACACCTGTTCAGTACATATGCTGCACACATGACAGCCAAAAACTGTGGTAAAGCCTGACTCTTGACCACACACCTCTCCATCTCCATGAGTGACCTGTTCTTTCGTTCAGCAACTCCATTCTGTTGAGGTGTATACGACACTGTACACTGGTGTTTTATCGCATGTAGGGAGGGTGTTTTATCCCCCCCTCGATCACAGCGGAGGGTTCCCATTTTACACGCTGACAGATTTTCAGTGAAAACCAAAAACTGTTTGAAGCACATGAACACTTCGGACTTTGCCTTCAATGGATATACTCGTGCATGCCAGGAAAAATCATCGATGAAAGTCACGAAGTAAAGATAATTCCCAAAAGGTGTCTGCATAGGACCACAGACATCACTATGTACAAGCTGCAATTTTTGAGTAGCCTGAATTGAACCATCTTTTGGAAAGGACAAACGTTGCATTTTGCCCAAAATAGAGCCGTCACAAACATGTTTTCCAGGTGCCTCAAGTTTGGGCAAAGAGGACACCATTTCAGATTTCTGCAGGTGTAGCAAACTAGCAAAATTCAGATGACCAAAGCGTGCATGCCAAAGCTTTGCATCTGACATAGCCTGAGAATCATTTACTCCACATGCAAAATCATTTACAGATCTTTCATAGTCTATGAGCTTATACAGCCCACGAAATAAAATGCCAGAAGCAATAATCACATCGCCATTTGACAGACCATGAATTGTACACCTGTCATCAACAAATTTCACAACCAAGCCAATCTTGGCTAATGCAAAAACTGATAATAGGTTCTTCTTGATCCCTGACACAAATAAAGCATCTGACAAAGTGAAAGAACTACCATCAGCAGTAGTCAAAATGATCTTACCAACTCCCATAACAGGATAAGAGGAGGAGTTTGCGCACGTAACAGTATTCCCTGTAGGGGAAGGCTTGAGTGAAGAGAAGAAACTGCGCTGCGAGGTAATATGTTTGGTTGCTCCACTGTCAAAATTCCAAACATCTGAGTTTACTGCAGTCATGCACTGCTCATGAGAAGATGGGTCAAAACTGCAGACAGTAGTAAACGCCCATTCTTCTTCCTGCACAAGATTAGCAGACTCTGCTTTTGGTATAGAGGCCTCTGCAACAACCATTCCAGCCTCTTTCTTCTTTGCCTCTTTAGCAGCTAGTTTTGGACAGTACTTTATGATATGATCATTCCCTTTACAGGACTTACAAAACAATTTCTGCTTTTCTGAAAGAACCGAGTAATAGTCCTCTTTGTACCCACCTGTGTTTGGTGTGTGGGCTGTAACATCTTCTCTCGTTTCTTGTATGCCGCCGTGAGGAAGCGTCCCAACCTCTGCTGATCTCCTATGGCCATGCACAACTCGTATGCAGTCGCGAGGAAGGGTCCGAACCTCTGCTGATCTCCTATGGTAGTGTATCTCTCGGGCTGATCCATGTCCTCAGTATGAATGTATGCCATATCTCTTGACGAATGATTCTATTCCTCTCTTGGTGGGAGAGCGAATAGGTGGGGGCTTAGGAGTCGTACGGTACCAATGGTAGTCTGTTTATGTCAAATCCGTGGTGGACCAACCAATCTTGTGTCTGTGCATACCATGAGAGCACTCAACATATCAACCATGTATGTATGTTGTGGTCGTGTTCTTGCGCACTTAGGGGTGCACACAGAGTGCCAAGAAAGTGTCCTTGGTGGATGAGGTCAACCGCTGGAATTACGGCGCATGTCGGGTGCTTGGAGCAAACTCAGGTGGAGTAAAGACTCAAGGAGATGTTTAGTCGTGCAAATTGCAAAACAATTCATCATATATATTCGAAGCTTATCTTATCATCATTCTAGCAAAGAAATTACATCTTTGAGAAAAGTTCAAAAGCAAGTCAATATCTTATGTGTTGTTCAGAACAATGTCAATGCATAGATTCCATCGTTTGAAGGCTACGCTTAGGGATGTGATGATTATGTGTAAGTGATTTACACATATAAATATGTTGCCACTTTGGCGTGCTGTCTACATATGACGAACGAAAATGAAATTTTCTAGGAAAACATAATATCGTTTTCAACATTTATGAATCGATGAGTGATCTTTGAAACATCGTTTAAAGTATAGACTCTTAATCACGAAGTTCATGACACATCACAACAAATAGAAGTTAAAAGGAAAAAAACTCAAATAAACCTTCTGCGTAGAACATACTTTTCTTTTATACTGTCAATCAAAACTTAAACTTTTTCCATTCAGCTTTTTATCTCCAGCTAAAACTTTAAGGTATAATATTCAGAATTAACGATTAAAGAACGCATGGCAACCATAACATAACGCAGATGCATTCAGCTAAAACTTTAAGGTATAATATTCACAGAGAGAGAAAGAAAGAAAAGAAAGAAAGAAAAGAAAGTGTTTTTACGTCTATTAGGAGGCCGAACTCGGCCTATGAGACAAATCGATGTACATGGGTGTATCTTCTGTCAATCAGAAAAGATAAAAGTGCTGAAAAGAAACTGGTTAAGCTGATATAGATCTCCGTAGTGTGCATGTGGGGATACCCATGAAAGTGGTGGGGGGTGTATGGAGTGCGATATCTATGATAGTCTATATGCAAAAGGGTAGTACAACAACCATGAGAATGCATCTAAGACGACTAACTAGCTCCATCCTGTGCTAGGGGGTGGGATGTAATATGTGATACATAGGTGGAGGTGGAGTCAAGGCCACCCTGATGGCTGCAACGGGATCGGCCATCATCTGGGATCGTCTCTCCTCCATGGCGCGATGGTCACAAGCCTGGATCTCCGCAATCTGGTGTCGGTGAAGTCTCGGGGCCCGATATCCTATATCACGGGGTCGTCTCCTAGCTCGAGATATCTGAGCCTGCTGAAGAGTCACCCCGCTCGGTATGTGGGCTGAGGGGGGGAGGGCTGCAGCACGTCGTGGAATAAAGAAGTCAGTGAGCTGACTCTGTCTCCCTCCTGTATGGAGTGCTACAGTAGGCTGGAGTAGGGAATCTCTGTGACTCTGTATCTCTAGTAAGAGTCGCCCGAGCTGTCGCTGGTCTCTAGAGTCCATGATCTCTCGGAGGGTGGGCTGCCCTGCAAACAGAGTCTCGTGTCTGCCTCTGATGCCATCATATGCGCTACATCTGCATACAAAGTGCTCCTCATCCTCCATCTCTACTCTGCATACTCTGCATATCCGCTCCTCTCTGGGAATGTCTGCGGCTCTGCCCGTCTGAATCTCGAGTCGGTGTGATGAGACTCTCAGCTGGCCAATCGCTACCCTCAAGCTATGAGGCATGTGAGTATCCATGTAGCGTGGTCGCTGGATGAAACCGTCAGCTAGTATGTCTAGGAACTGGTCTCGATAGTGCGATAGTCTCGATCCCATGTGTGGTGTGTGCCATGTCTGACTAATGTAGAGCTGCCAGAGATCCTGTCTGAGCACAACATTCCTCTCACGACGAGAGAGGTGGATGTGAGGTGAGTCTGGGTCATACTGAAAAGGCGGCAATCTGTCCATATCAAGTCCATGACTATCAAACCAGACTCTAACCTGAGTGTACCAAGCTCTCTCATATCCTAACTCTGATATCTGTATAGATGCCTCAAGAGCTCTGTGTGTGAGTCTATCTGTAGGGAGGTCCCTAATCCTCTGAATAAAGCAGATAGTCTGGAATAGTGCCTCTACTGCCATGGGTGGTGCAGCTAGCTCTGCCCTGATGATGTCATGTGGCACCGACTGTTTCCCACGAAATAATCGCGAGATCATACGTACCTGTGGCCTCTCGATCGCACTCCACTGGGTGACTGTGAGACCTGGGGCCCAAACCGTCGCAGCATACATCATAGCTGGTCTGACCAGTGTGTCAAATAGCCAGCCCTTCGTGCGGGGCTCCTGGAAGTGTGCTTGGTGACATCTCCGCTCTAACATGGCTAAAGCTGCATATCCGCGTGTGAGTCTATCGGTGGCTGCCTGTCTCATGCTGAAGGGGCCAGGCAAGCTCGTGAATGTGACTCCGAGATAGACATAGGAAGTGACCACCTCAATCTGTCCACCACCAGCTCGGAATCCTGCTCCATTCCTCACCATGGGGGAGGTGTGGAAGATCATGACCTTGGTCTTGCCAAGGTTTACTGTCAAGCCCCTCTGTGTACAAAACTCATCCAGGGCCTCAAGGTGGCGCTGTAATCCCTCGGGTGACTCTGAAATCAAGACAATGTCATCGGCATATAATAAAATGTGGACATGTGTACCTGCGAGGTCTGCACCCTCTCCTCCAGCTCGGAGAATGTAGTCCTCAATCTCGTCAATGTAGAGACCAAATAGAGTGGGAGAGAGTGGGCAGCCTTGCTTAACACCGATGGTGCTAGCAATGGCCTCAGACATACCTCCTGGACACCGTACCCTCCCAGTCACCTGCTCATAGAGTGCATAGATGGCCCAAATCATCTCTGATGGTACTCCCAAGCTCTGGAGGCGTTGGAAGAGCCTCTCTCGCGGCACTGTATCAAAAGCTTTGCGGAAGTCCACAAAGCAGCAATATAGCCTCTTCTTCCGCACCCTTGCCCCATCAATGAGGCAGCGCAGAATGAAGATGTGATCAATAGTAGAGAAAGCTCGTCGAAAACCTGCTTGGCCTCGTGCTCGTAGCCCCTCAGTCTCTGCATATGAGCTGAGCTCTGCCTCAAGTATGGCACCGTATAGTTTGGCCATGGTGTGGCCAATCATGATGGTCCTGTAGTTCCCTGGATCCAGGGTGTCGCCAGATTTGTGGATAGGCACAATGGTGTGCCTAGTCCACTCCTCTGGGAAGCCCTCTCCTATAGCCCGGTTGAAGACATGTGCAATCAACGGGGCTATAGTGGAGGCTGCATATATGAGATGCTCGCTCTGCAATCCTGCGTGGTCTGTCGAACGTCCATGTCGAAGTCGTCGTATGGCCCTCTCAACCATCTTTGCTGTGAAGAGAGAAGAACTAGTAGGGCGAGGCTCAAGTGGCTGGGGAATGGGAGGCTGCCTAGGTACCTCATATAACCTCTGAGCATAATCATGCCATGTGTGTGGGTCTCCAATAGGTGTGGTCGGGCGTGGCTCTCGTAGGCTGCGCCATGCTGCAGCACTGTCCATACTCATAAAGAGATGGTATAGCTCAAGCTCCTGTGCCTCCTCAAAGGCTCGCCTCTTTCGACGTGTGAGAGTCTTCATCTGTCCCTTGGCCTCTCTCTCTGTGATCTCTCCCAATGCTCGCTGAGCTCGTAATCGGCGGTAAAGATCTCTGCAATCCTCATCATACCAACGATGTTGTGGCATAGTCCCGGGAGGCGGTGTGTGACGAGAATGGATGGTGTGTGGGAAGGAGCTGATGGCTGATGTCTGAAGAACTGATGCTATCTGAGAGGTGAGTAGGGATAGTGGAGTGTCAGGATGAAGTAAGAGAAGACCCTGTTCGACTCGAGCCGCATATATGTGAGCTAGCTCGTGTGTGAAGTGGATGGTGGTGTGTGGGATGCGTGCTGCGGGTATGCGTGTAGGGGTGTCTCCCTTCAGGGAGAGTGCGAGGTATGTGTGATCGGCCCCAATGGGTATGGGTGGGATGGTGAATGAGGTAAGTAGGTGGATGGCCTCTCTGGACCCCATGACGTAATCTACTGTACTTCCCCCGCCATCTGTGACTGAGTGTGGTATGCATGTCAATCCTCCTGAGGTAGGCCACTGAGTCATCCCGTTATAGATAACGAGATTATGTCGAGAGCCTAGTCTGAGTAGGTGAGTGCCATAGTGAGTGTGTGTAGCGTCAGCTGAAGCTGGAGCTGTAGACTCATCCTCTATGGTATGTAGTATCTCCGGGTCTTCTGGGTCAAATATCTCACACTGATCATTGCCTGTCCTGGCATTGAAGTCTCCCATAAGGAAGACTTCCCCTAATGCAGAGTACTCTGTAATCTCTTCTGACAAGCAAGTGTATGGTGAGTCCTCCTCTCGATCTATGATAGCGAAACGCGAGCTAGAAGGAGCAAAGTAGCATAATGCTATGAAGATGATCCTCTCCTGCGAGAGCTGGAGTCGAATCCAAAGATATCTGGCCTGTGAATCACGTGCGACTATCTGTATCCTGCACTGAAGTCCATCTCTAAAGAGTATGGCTACTCCTCCTGATCCTCGGGTGGTGTGCTGACGTGTACACTCTCTGTATGTGGACTCCCACTGAAAACCGTGGACACGAGGTAGGCCCCGGTCCGGGCTCTCATGTGTCTCTGTGAGCATAATGATGTCTTTGCCTTTGCGCACCTCTTCCAATCTCTCTGGGTGTGTCCATAGATCTCCATTACAGAGATGGTCGTGTCATCATTGATGGCAAGGCCATCCCATAGGGATTCGCGGCCTGTGAGACACTCGAGGAGATACACCTTGCAGTTTGGAAGAGAGAGAGAGAGAGAGAGAGAGAGAGAGAGAGAGAGAGAGAGAGAGAGAGAGAGAGAGAGAGAGAGAGAGAGAGAGAGAGAGAGAGAGAGAGAGAGAGAGAGAGAGAGAGAGAGAGAGAGAGAGAGAGAGAGAGAGAGAGAGAGAGAGAGAGAGAGAGAGAGAGAGAGGGGGGGGGGGAGAGGGAGAGAGAGAGGGGGAGAGAGAGAGAGAGAGAGAGAGAGAGAGAGAGAGAGAGAGAGAGAGAGAGAGAGAGAGAGAGAGAGAGAGAGAGAGAGAGAGAGAGAGAGAGAGAGAGAGAGAGAGAGAGGGAGGGAGGGAGGGAGGGAGGGAGGGAGGGAGGGAGGGAGGGAGGGAGGGAGGGAGGGAGGGAGGGAGGGAGGGAGGGAGGGAGGGAGGGAGGGGGGGGGGGGGGGGGGGGGGGGGGGGGGGGGGGGGGGGGGGGGGAGGGAGGGAGGGAGGGAGGGAGGGAGGGAGGGAGGGGGGGGGAGATGGAGAGAGGGGGGGGGGGGGGAGAGAGAGAGAGAGAGAGAGAGAGAGAGAGAGAGAGAGAGAGAGAGAGAGAGAGAGAGAGAGAGAGAGAGAGAGAGAGAGAGAGAGAGAGAGAGAGAGAGAGAGAGAGAGAGAGAGAGAGAGAGAGAGAGAGAGAGAGAGAGAGAGAGAGAGAGAGAGAGAGAGAGAGAGAGAGAGAGAGAGAGAGAGAGAGAGAGAGAGAGAGAGAGAGAGAGAGAGAGAGAGAGAGAGAGAGAGAGAGAGAGAGAAAGAAAGTCATATTAACGTCTTCTGGAGGCCAAATTTGGCCTATGAGACAAAAACCATGTACAAGTGTAGTAACCCTGTGTAGAAGATAAAATGAAATAAAAGGTATATCGCTACACAAAGCTATATAGGGCTGGAAAAGGCTGGGGAGACGTGGCTCTGACTCTGCAGATAGTGGCCACCTAATACATGGGGGGATCCAAAATGTGAGTAAAACGCCCTAGCGACAAGTGATGGGTGGAGGTGGGTGTAGTATGTGGTACATCGGTGGTGGTCTGAGTGCCTCCTGAAGGAAGACAACCCAGGGGGTGGTGGTACGCCTATGCTCCATCATGTGGTCGTAGGCAATCCTGATGCGTGAGACATCCTCATGATATAGTCGTGGTCGACGATATCCGCCCATGCGTGGTCGGCGCCGTGCTCTCTGTGCTGCTGCCTGGTGGAGCGTGAGCCCTATAGATGGACCTCTCTGATGTGGCTCAACTCGCTGAAAGAACTGGGTAATGGTCTGCTGGGTACTCACCCGTGGCTCTGAGAGAGAGAGAGAGAGAGAGAGAGAGAGAGAGAGAGAGAGAGAGAGAGAGAGAGAGAGAGAGAGAGAGAGAGAGAGAGAGAGAGAGAGAGAGAGAGAGAGAGAGAGAGAGAGAGAGAGAGAGAGAGAGAGAGAGAGAGAGAGAGAGAGAGAGAGAGAGAGAGAGAGAGAGAGAGAGAGAGAGAGAGAGAGAGAGAGAGAGAGAGAGAGAGAGAGAGAGAGAGAGAGATGTTTGTATATATATGTGTGTGTGTGTATGTATGTATGTATGTATGCATGCATGCCATCAAAATATATTCAACCCTTGTTCGCATATAATTATCCATTTGCAAATCTCTGTGTAGAATTGAATGTATGAACATATGCTTTTCATAAAATCAAATGAGGAAAGGGGATGATTTGACTCATAAATTCTTATGTATATCTATAAATGCATGGAATTTTGTTTCTTTAATTTATAAAGAAATCATTATAATGAAGAAGATAAAAAATTGATTAAAAAACTAGTCTATTACAATAGAACAACATGAAATCATCCTCCATGTACATGTACATGTACATGTACGATGTATGTATGTGTGTGTGTGTGTGTATAAGGATTGTATTGGAATATGGGGCACCAGAAAACGATGTATTTACATCAAGGTACTATATTTCTTACTCATTTAAGTTATGTGTTTTCTACAGGTGGAGGAACTCTACAGTCTAGATCTTGAGTCACTTAGTTTGCTAAGGTAAGAGAGCAAGTCATGGCTTTCTGTTTGCAACTATAACCTATAGGAGCTTGATAATGTTTTTCTGTTTTGTTAGGCCAGTATATGGTTTCATTTTCTTGTTCAAGTGGCGGCCAGGAGAAAGAGATACACGCGCTGTCCTAAAAGAATATGATCCCGACCTTTTTTTTGCTGGTCAGGTAGGCAGTTCACAGTGTTTTCCTGTGATGGAGCTTCTTTTGCAGCATTAGAGCCCAGGATGATGAATAACTCATCCTTTCTCCGAAATCTTGTGCAGTTTGAATTGGTTTATCTTGAGAAATGATCGCTTGGATAATGGTTTTAAAATGATGCAAATGTGGTTGCATGTAATTAACCTTATGGTGACTCATTTTATCGATCTGTTCCTTTTGCTGCAGGTTATCAATAATGCATGTGCAACCCAAGCCATTCTTTCTATTTTGATGAACAGACCAGAAATTGACATAGGCCCTGAACTTTCAATGCTCAAAGAATTCACAAGAGGTTTCCCGCATGAGCTGAAAGGGCTTGCCATCAACAACAGTGAGCCCATTCGAACTGCGCACAATAACTTTGCTAGGCCGGAACCATTTGTTCCAGATGAGCAAAAGGCAGCAGATAAAGATGATGATGTTTATCACTTTATCAGTTATGTTCCTGTAAATGGCATTCTGTATGAGCTCGATGGCTTGAAGGATGGTCCTATCAGTCTTGGTGAATGTGGAACTGGGGACCCGAATAGCATGGAGTGGTTGAAGAAGGTCCAACCAGTTATCCAAGAAAGGATTGAGAAGTATTCTAAGAGTGAGATCAGGTTCAATTTAATGGCGATCATACGAAATCGTAAAGAGATGTATGCTGAGGAACTAGAGCTTCTGCAAAAGCAGAAGCTTCGTCTCTTGGAGAAGTTGAGTATGGCTGGCAGCTCAAAACATGATGACAGAATGGAGGTGGATTATGCTCCTCAGAAAATGGGGCAGATCAAGATTGCACTGGGTGAAGTAGAGATGAAACTAGCAGCTGTTGTAGAGAATATGGCCATGGAAGAAGAAAAATTCAAGAAGTGGAAGACAGAATATATCAGGCGGAAGCACAATTACATACCTTTCTTGTTCAATTTCCTTAAGATTTTGGCTGAAAAGAAACAGTTAAAGCCACTCATAGAGAAGGCCAGGCAAAAGACATGACCATGGAGGGAAATCACAGTCGTGTCAAGCATTGATGTGGTGCACCAAAGTCGGCTTTTCTTTGCTGCTGATAATTCCCCTTTTAGGGAAATATATTCTTTGTAAGCTACATACTATTAATACGTTAGACAAATCACTCAAGTTCTATACTTGATAGTGCTTCCTATCTAATGTTTTTGTATCTTTATTGCGATGTGCTTTGAAGAACTGTCATTTTGCTGGTCTTATTTAAGTTTTATTGGAAGGGAATGAGTACTATACTTACGTAAACTTAGTTGGAGTGATTGAATGCGCATGTAAATCAAAGCCATTGTGATAGTGTTCGGCAAAGTATTAACATAAAATGTGCATGTTTAGTTAGAATTTATAATTTTGAGACATTTTTAAAAATTTTGAGAAAGTTAAATTGTGCTATTAGAGTATTTCTAGCAGTGATTTGAATTAAATAGGTGTTAGGGAACCATGTGTTAATTCTCTTCAGGATATCATTTTCAGCACGTGCTACGTACATATGTGAGGTCTTCATGATGACTGGAATGTCATAATCATGCTATGTGCGTGTGTATCGATGTTTCTTTTGTAGAAGTATGACACTTTCAAGAGCAATGTTTTAACACGTTAGAATGTATGGGGTTCAAAAATGCCTCAAGTTTGCACATGATAAACCTAAGATTGTGTTACGACATCTAATATCATTAGTCTATAACAACCTACGTTGGAGTGGTTGAATGTACATGAAGTGAAAGTCATTGTAACAGTATTTGGAAAAGTATTAACCTAAAATCTGCATGTGGAGTAGGAATCTATAGCATGGATACATCTTTTTTTAAAGTCAGCTAAAATTGTGCTAGCAGGGATTTTTTTTTTTTTTTTTTTTATAATGGAGGTTCGGCCGAGGCCTACTCCCCCTTGACTTTAACTTTGAAATTACAACTGTACAGGGAAGGGCATAGTACCCATGGGACCCCCCTTATCCCACAAGAACAGGGGTTAGACTCAGACCGGGAAGGACTTACATCACGGGGTAGACGGCCCGAAGGCACTTGCAAAGTTTCCACGCCCGAAGGCAGCTTCACTTCATACACGCCCGAAGGCTCAGATGTCCCGCCGCGCAGGGGGGTTGAACCCACGCCCCCGCCTCAAGAGGCGAGGGATTCAACCATCAAGCCACGCTTCTGGGACAGCTAGCAGGGATTTGAAATAAATAGGCTGTTAGTGAATCATGTTTTAATTCTATACAGCATATAGTTCTCAGGATGTGCTACATATATATGTGACCTCTTCGTGATGATTTAAATGCCATAATCATGCTATGTGCGTGTGTATGGATGTTTGTTTTATGAAAGTATGATGCTTCCAAGAGCAATATTTCAACACATTAGAATGTATGGGTTTTGAAAATGTCCGAAGTTTGCACACGATAAGCCTAAGATTGTGTTAGGACATCTAACATCCGTAGTCTATAACAACCCAAGTTGGAGTGATTGAATGTGCATGTAAGTGAAAACAGTGCGACAGTGTTTGGAAAAATATTAACATTAAATGTGCATGTTTAGTTAGAATTTATAATTTTTGATACATAAAAAAACTCGTGTTAATATAGTATTTCTAGGGTTGATTTGAATTTAGATTGTTTGGGATTAATGTGTTAATTTATGCAGGATATCGTTCTCAGCATGTGCTACATATGTATTGTGAGCTCTTCACGATGACTGAATGCCATGATCATGCTATGTCTGTGTGTATGGATGTTTTTGTTATCAAACTAGTCTATAACAACAGTATTATGTTGTAGTCTCATCATATTTTGTATCCATTCTTAAGATGAAAGGGCCATGGGTGGCTTGCTACTATAGATTTCATTCCATTGAGAAAATCTCTGTTATTTCATAAGAGTGCTGTTATGGAGTTTTTGAACAGCGTGTGTGCCGTTGTATATTGGATGTACTGATATATGATGTTGAAGAAGGAGAAGCTTGGGAGCACAAAAGACAATATATTACTAGGTGTGAAATGTACGAAGATAAGTAGCTTGTTAGAATTATGTGTTTATATAGTCCATGGAGAAAACCTATTGAAGAGGGAGAACAAATGCAAAGGCAGTTTTAGTGTGTTCACGTATAACACTAGCAAATCCTCCTCGTGAGTGGTGCCATGAGTAATGAGTTGACATCATGTATGAGGAAGTGCTAACAAATGTGGACTATAAGATCAATGCATAGAAAGGAGTAAGCTCAAAGCTTTGCAAAATGTTTGAACTTATCATCTCGATGTAATGATAATGCACCTCAATGTGCTTAGTGTGAACATGGACTACTATTACCAATGCACTTTGATCGACAATAACAATGGTGGTGAAAGACGTAGAGCTACACAAATCATACGTAAGTCGTCTCTATAAGAAATAATAGCACAACAGAATACACTAGTAGTTAGAGTCGAGAGAAAAACACAGACAAAGAGAGATCAACATGAGAGATAGAGAACTCATATTCTCAAATTGTCAAGAGTAATGCATCTACAAAGATGGTGCTGTCCATCCATGCACTCCAAATATGGAGTTTAGATGGCGATCTAGATAAACTCTAGATGAAGGGCTTACTAGTGTGCAATGCTATGTAGAGCTACACATGGGCCATGTTTATATAGCTTTTATAAGGGGAGTTGGTATAGATAAACGTACTCAATGTGCTTAGTGTGAACATGGACTACTATTACCAATGCACTTTGATCGACAATAAAAATGGTGGTGAAAGACGTTAGAGCTACACAAATCATACGTAAATTGTCTCTATAAGAAATAATAGCACAACAGAATACACTAGTACATAGAGTTGAGAGAAAAACGCAAACAAAGAGGGATAAAACTGAGAGATAGAGAACTCATATTCTCAAAGTGTCAAGAGTAATGCATCTACAGAGTTGGTACTGTCCATCCATGCACTCCAAATATGGAGTTTAGATGGCGATCTAGATAGACTCTAGATGAAGGGCTTACTAGTGTGCAATGCTATGTAGAGCTACACATGGGCCATGTTTATATAGCTTTTTACAAGGGGAGTTGGTATAGATAGACGTACTCGAGAGAGAAAAAATACTCAGAAAAACATATAATCTGATAATATCTCCATGACCAAAAGTCCTACCGTCTTGGCCCTATGGGCCTGGGGGTAGGCCCCCCAAACCCTGTAGAAGGGGGCAATCCCGCCCCCTTTCAATGTCATAATGGTACAAGATACAAAAATCTACAAAACTTCGGATGTTTGCAAATCTTCAAATCTTTGAAAATATATCTCTTAACTGATTTCCACTAAATCTTAAGCTGATTGCGCATAAATATGAGCTGAACTAAAAACTGAATACGTGAGTCTTTGAACTTCGAAATATGCAACTAAACTGGCTCACAAACTCATAGCTTCAAAATATTTGTCTGAACTAACTCACAAACTCTGAGCTTCAAAATATGTGACTAAACTGAATCACAAACTTTGAGCTTCAAAATATCTGACTAAACAGACTCACCAACTTTCATCCTTGTGTTGGCTAGCTATCTCCTTAGACGAGATTTCCTAGTAGGGTTCCCGCTCTGATAGAGATTCTATTACTCCAACCAACCCTAACGAGAGGTTTTGCAAGACCTGATTTGAAGTATAATATGCCTCTTGACTCCCATAACAATATATGAAAGTGCTTGTGCATCCCTTGAATCCCATCTGGATTGCTCTTCTGTAGGAAGTAATCTGATAGTAGTACCATGGACTATTGATGATGAAGTAGTTCCTTCTTCTTCTTCACTAACTTCATGTTGAGCAAAAATAGGAACAAGGGGTCTTCTAGAAGCTGAAGTAGCCTCTTCTTAGACTTTTCTTGGCCTTGGATAAGTACCATTGAAAATATTCCACAAGTCTTTTGATACTAACAAATTCATCGTCATAAAACTCCAAATTGGATAATTAGAAATTCCCTCAAGCTTGTCTTCATTCTCAAGTCTATAATCACTCATCTTGTTAAGGGTGTATGTCAACTATGCTCTGATACCAAATGTTGGACCTTCCAAGTTTATAGGATCTTCCAACACATGAACCTTAACATACACACCTTAATACAAAAAAAGAGATGAAGGAGAGATAGAAATGTCTATAGTAAGCTAGGATGCTGAACTACACTATCTTATATTCTAATGTCAAATTACAATGTGTGAATATGATACAAACTGACAATATTTGAATCTAGGTAGAAATAGGAACAGATACAATAAATTGTGTGCAAAGTGCCTAAGAGGTATGAAGAGTCTGTGTGTGTGTGAGAATATGGAGAATATGAAGAGTTTAGAATTGTTTGACAACGAACCCTGATTCTGATTATCCCTAAATTAGAAACTAGTGAACTAACAAGTAGGACAAAAATAGACTTGTTACTCTCAGTAACTCAACAAGTGATGCTGATGGTTGGTTGATACAAAATCCTCCAGATATTCAAAATGTAGAGCACACCTCCTCCAAGAGTGTAGGGGCTCTCCTTGTAAGAAATCTTGATTCATGTGTTGGATGATGGTCGAATTGTACCATTTATGATATTATAAAGAAAGGGAGTTATCAAATTTAGGGTAAAGTGGATATCCTTTAGAATATTACCTATCTGACTAAGCGATCATTCATATTTGTTAAACTTAATTTGGGTATGGGCAATACATGGATGACCACCCACATCCAATTGCCCATTTTAGCCATTCGCAGAATGCCACACCTCTCCATCTTCCTATTTATAGATGGCATTTGCACTAGATCACCACTTAAGCTCTATCTTGAAAGTGCATGGGTCATCGTCTTTGTATATGCTATTAATAATGAATTTTTGAAATTCTACTATATCTAGAGTTGTCCAGATCACCACTTAAGCTCTATCTTGAAAGTGCATGGGTCATCGTCTTTGTATATGCTATTAGTAATGAAATTTTGAAATTCTACTATATCTATTCTCTTCTTCGCTGTTTCCCCTTCGTTGTTATGTGTAACTAATTTCTTACATGGTACCATCTATTAGATATCTATTAGTAGAGGGGATTTCTTTTTGAACTTGGAAGTATATTTATATCATCACCATAGTGTATGAGTGATGGCTTCATTTCTAGTGTTGGTACATCTGCTAATGTTATGTTGAGAGAATTTGAATTTTTCCATCCACATTTGCTAAAGAGAAGCTTGGTAGGACCAATTAAACATTGTGGAAGCTCAAAAGTTTTGTAATTTTGGACTCTTGTGAGTTATTGGATAATGTCATAGGGCCAACATGGCTTTCTCTAGAGTTGATCAAATGGATCTATCCACTCTAATCTAGATCTTCTTCTAGCTTAGAAGACGGGGAATGCAAATGATTTATGTGCCATTGTTATGAGTGTAAGTGATTCTCTTCTTAATCTAGTTTAAAAATACCATTAGAGCACATGAATCTTGGGGCATATTGCTTTCGAATATGAAAGCAAAAAAATTACACTTGGATTCAAAATTTTGAGGATTAGTTAGCAAATGAGAAACATTTTGAGCCAAAGAAGATTGAAGACTTATTCAAGCATTTACAAGATTAAAAAGCTACTACTGGCGTTGTGATAACACGTGAAGAACTAACTCGCATGTGTCTTGAATTCCCTTTGCAAAATATGATGGGATAGTAACTTTCCTCAACGCTCAAGATAGACCCTCCTCCCTTATCTTCCAAAAGTTTTGTGCAATGCTTATAGAATAAAAAATATGTTTGATGCAACATTTTTCAATAAATTCAAGGGAAAAGGCTCTTATGACATTTTAATCAAGAAGCCACGGATTCAATGTAGTGGTAGGAAACGGTTCCAAATGCGTAGTTAAAGGGACAAAAACCATCGTTTATTTAATTGCCACTAGTGTTGAAATAAAAATATTTGATGTTTTATATGTTCCTATGCTAAATATAAATTTATCACGAGCCTACCATAACAAATCATGGACATGAAGAACATTTCAAAAATGATGGTGTAGAAATTTTGGATGGAACAGGTAATGTTTTAGACAAAGGAGTGTAGAAAGATAACTTGTTAGAACTAAGTGCTCTCACTATTATAGAAGACAAAGTATATTATGGCATCAATATTTTGGGCATATTAGAAATTTTATTCTCAAAGAGATGTAGAGAAATGGATGGTAGTATATTTACCTAGAATTAGATATGCAAGAACCACGTGAAGCTTGTATGATGGGAAAGCAACAAAGGAAGACATTTCCAAAAGAGAACAATGATCAAGCTCAAGCTCCTCTAGAGCTGATACATGTTGATCTCTATGGTAAAATGTCTACTTTTCCTTTTGAAGGATCTCTCTACTTTTTTCTAATAGTCTGCAAGTATAGTAAAATGATGTAGCTGTATTTTGTTCAATAGAAGGTTGATGCTTTCGGTGAATTTTTAAATGTGTTGCAAGATGGTTGAAAATGAAATAGGTAGAAAATAAAATTTTTTTCCTTATTGATTGAGGAGAATTCTTATCAACATATTCAATAACTATTGTAATGCTCATGGAATCAAAAGGCAACTTATCAAAACTCATACATACGAAAAAAATGACAATTTTTGAAGTATAAAAAGGAGAGTAGTTGAAATGGCTAGTTGCATGCTAAAAGCTCAAGATATGCCTAATTCATTTTGGGTAGAAGCGGCTAATACAATTGTGCACATTTTGAATATAAGTTGCACAAAGGCATCACATGTCATTACTCCTCAAAAAGCATACTCTGGTTGTCACTTTAGAAACTTCACCTTCTAAATTGTCAATCTGTGGAGAAATGAGGATGATATGATGATGTGAGTGAATAAATGCGACCTCAAGAAACTTCACCTTCTGGATTGTCAATTTGTGGAGAAATGAGGATGATATGATGATGTGAGCGAATAATGTGCGTGAAGATGAAGGTGAGAAGCATACAAAATGCAAACAGACATACACACACCCACACAAAAGGAAGAGGAAAGAAGAAGATCAATGGAAGGAAGTATATTCTCTATTATCAATGCTCTTACACATAATATAAGCTCAAATCCTACAATGAACATATATTCAATCTAAAAAATGATCTCTCTAACTCTTTTTATAGTTTTCCTATTAGTTTTGGCTAATTAGCGTATGGCATAGTTGAAATTTAGGTTCTAAGGCTAATTTGAGGCATCTAATGAGGTCCAAAAATTATGAAATTTTGTGCATGAGTTCTACTTAAGCTCTTGAAGCTTGAGGACTCTTTGGCTTCCAGGAAAATGGAGTTTTGAATACAACTTGTATGTTTATAGTACAAGGGTAGTGATAAAAATTAGTGTTTGGGTACATGAAGAAATAATTGATATTTGATATTTGATATTTGAAAATGTGGATCAATACCACTTTGCCTCACACATGCCTTGCTTCACATGCTTTCACACCTTCAATGTCTCCTCCCTTTATCCTTACCTTGTCCTTGTGCACTACCAACACTCCCATCCCTCTCTCGTGTATTGTCCTCGACAGATTCTTGTTGGAGGGAGTGATCAATGTAATTTTGTAGAAGGTCTAGTGCTAGGGAATGCTCATTCACGTGGATGCCTTTAGCAAGATCTACCTCAAGCTTAGGACAATCGATTATTGCAGGTGCATTTGGTTGTTGGTACTAATAGCATGTTGAATATTACTATTGTTTGCACACAAATATATTTAGTAAATGTGTCCTCCTTGAAATGAAAATCTCTGAGTGGTACTCCCAAAAGATTGTTGTGAAATTTCTTTGAAAGTTTGCTTGTAGCAGGCAGGAAGGTACTTTACTCCACAGTGCCATGCATAACAAACTTTGATCGATGGCCTTGTAATCATATCATAAACAAGGTCTAGGTTATCATGCTTGAAACTAGGTGTGGAGATGTGCAAGGTTTTGACTTTCCTAAAAAAATTAAAAGTGGTTTGCATGAAGTCAAAGATCTTGATCTACATTCATGCTGCAACGTCCCTCATTTTATGTACACATGGTAACTAGTGACAAATATTAGCTATCATATATGTCATGATCAATGGTTCTTCTGGTAGTGCAAGGTAAGGATAGACCTAGTCCTGACATTTTTTATCATGTTGTACTATGATGGAAAATGCACGTCATGTTCTCCTTCAAGGCATGCGACAATAGCATGGATTGCATAAAATATGGAAGGGTGCCTTTGTCCATGTTTGCATCATTTCTGAGTACTTTTGCAACAACTGCACTCACCAATCAGGTTGAAAGATCATTCTATGGTGCGCCTTTGAAGATAGGTCCTCAGATTGAAATTACATTGCATGGGTAGGGAGTTTCCCTATGATGCATTGGATTTCGCCATTGTACTTGACCAGTATCATAAAATATGACATGTATTGGAGCTCATTGGTGGAGATGTAGCATCGAGGTGATATCTCCTAAAAATAGGAAAATTTTAACACTGATTCTTCAATAAGAGACATGGCTTGCAATTGTGCTTCAATGCATGCGGAATGCATGTGACTGAGTTCTTCCATAGGTTTCATCCATGCTGGATAGCATTTAGATCATACAAAAGGGATCTATATGGAGCAACCAAAGGGGTATGTAGCTCCTAGAAAAGAGCATCTAGTTTGTAAGTTGAAGAAGAGCTTATATGGACTTGAACGATCCCCTAGACAATGGTACTAGAAAGTTGAAGCTTTCATGAAGTCTCATGGATATTCTCGAAGCTAGGAGGATAATTGTCCTAGACAAAGAAATGCTAAGATGGTAGCTTGATATGCTTGATAGTTTATGTTGATGATATGTTGATTGCTAGTTTTTTTGATGACTTGTCATTGCTCAAGAAGAAGTTGAAAGGGAAATTCCATATGAAGGATTTGGGGGATGCCAAATATATTCTTGGCATGCACATTAATCGTGATAAAAGTAACAAATGCATACAATTGTCTCAAAGTGAGCAGATATCCAAAGTACACAAGTTCAATATGTAGGGTGGAAAGCCATTGAGTACACCTTTACCTACATATGTGAACTTGAGCAAGGATTATTTACCCAATTCAAATGAGGAAAAGAAATTCATGACCAGAATTCCTTATCAATCTACTAGTGGTAGTCTCATGTATGCTATGGTAGCTATGAGATGACATTGCATTTGTAGTGGGGGTCTTATAGGGAGATCCACCATGGTATATCAACATTGCATTACTTCATTTCTAAGCTTTTTCTTTATGTCTTTGACACTTGCTTCATCATTACCTATTATTGTGAGATAATCTACATATATACATATGTAGACTACCTTGCCATCTTTATTCTTCACACATAGTGATGGGTCATTGGATTCACACCTACATGAATAATGAATTAGTTTTTGGTTCTGATCTCTAGGAGATTTCTTTTTGGCCATGCAAGGGATTATTTAACCTATATACATAATCGAGATGGTTTTTATCTTCAAATCCTAAATATTTTTTCATTATACACAACTTCATACAAATCACCATTCAAAAAAGTGCTTTTAACATCTAGCTAATATATAGGTCACCTTGTTGATGTAGCTACATCAATTAAGGTCATCATGGTTGTCATTTTGGCTAGGGGACTTAATGTCTCCTAATAGTCAATCTCGTAAGATTGATTAAATCCTTTAACTACTATTTTGACCTTGTACATGCTTTCACCATCATTTCTATTCACTTTATAAATCCACTTATTTCTAATGATATTAATGCCATCTTACTTTGTTACTAATTTCCATGTGTTTTTATCTTCTAATTCCTTAAATTCTTCTTGCATAGATTTATTCCAAGTATCCTCTAGTGTGGTTTCTTCAAAAGAATTAGGATTTTTGTCTTTAATCACTTACATATGTATGAAATTAGCATAAGACTTTGGATTGGATGCTTTACTCTTGAAAATTTCCTCTTTTAACCCTTCTAGGGTATAAATCTGTTTCGCACTTGCAACTTTATCTCTACCTTTGATGTACTTCCACTTTCCATTATGGGTTCTTCATATTCATCTATCTCATAGCCTTCTTCATCAAATTCCATGAGTTTTGTCTTGCCTCTAGTTGATATTAACCTTCCTTTCCATGGTCAGGTAACATGAACCTCCTTGAATTTTTTTGGGGCCACTCAAATACATGCTCTCTTGTTTGGTTTCTTGAAACCTCCTTTGTGCTTCTTCCACATCTTCACCCTATAAGCATAGTTGATGACAAAACCATTATTTAATTTCAGAAAATATGACATCAATCAAAACCTTTAGTTTCTAGATAATGACTTTATAACACCTATAGCCCTTTGATCTTAAGAATAACTTAAAAAGGTACACCTTTTTGCCCTAGCATCAATTTTACTTCTTAATTTATGAGGATCATGTGTGTAACACACATACACACACAAAAATATATTAAAGTGTAAGAGGTACTTTTCCTCCCACTCTATGTTTCCTCTAGTTTAAGAGGTATAATTTAGCTATCCTCTTGTTGCCATAGGAAATAAAGGTAGCCTTGAGCTGAGAAATTGCCTCATTTGGACCAACACTAGACTATTCACCTATAAAAAGAGGCAATAAGGCGTCATATGCATCTTTGGAGCTAACTTATGTCTCCTTGGTACATGAAAGTAATGGCTGAATTGCACCTTCCACAAAAACAACATCACAGCTAAGCAAAATGCATTTAGTCTATTGATGATACAGCCGATAGCCTTCTCTTTCAGAATTGTACCCAACAAAAATACATTTCACTACTTTATCATGCAATGCTTTAGTGAGACAACGTTTTAAGTACATATGTTGCACACATAATAGCCTCAAGTGAGAAATTGTGTGGTAAAGTCTGACTCTTGACCATACACCTCGCCATCTCCATGAGTGACATGTTCTTCCTTTCTAAAACTCTATTATGTTGAGGTGTATACGGCACTGTACACTAATGTTTTATCCCACGTTCAACCAAAAATGCATTAAAAGCAGAAGACATATATTCCCTCCTTGATCAAAATAGAGGGTGCCCATTTTACATGTTGATAGATTTTCAGCCAAAACAAGAAACTATTTGAAGCACATAAACACTTAGAACTTTGCTTTCAATGGATGTAGCCATGCATGCCTAGGAAAATCATCAATGAAAGTCATGAAGTAAAGGTAGTTCCCAAAAGAAGGTGTCTGCATAGGACCATTAACATCACTATGAACAAGCTGCAATTTTTGAGTAGCTCGTATTGAACCATCTTTTGGGAAGGAGGAATGGTGCATTTTGCCCAAAATATAGCCTTCACAGACATGCTTACTAGGTGCCTCAAGTTTGGGCAAAGAGGACACCATTTCAGATTTCTACAGGCATAGCAAATTAGCAAAATTTAGATGACCAAAGCGTGCATGCCAAAGTTTTGCATCTGAGATAGCCTGAGAATCTTGAACTGCACATGCTAAATCATTCACAAATTTTACATAATCTATGAGCTTATACAACCCATGACATAAAATGCTGGAAGTAATAATGAGGTCGCCATTTGATAGATCATGAAATATACATATGTCATCAACGAATTTCACAACTAAGTCAATCTTGGCTAATGCTGAAATTAATAAGAGGTTTTTCTTGATCCGTGGCACAAATAAAACGTTTGACAATGTAAAAGAACTACCATCAACAGTAGTCAGAATGATCTTACCATCTCCCATAACAGGATATCAAGAGTTGTTGGCGCATGTGGTAGTATTCCATGTAGGGGTAGACTCAAGTAAAGTGAAGAAACTATGCTGCAAGGTAATATGTTTGGTTGCCCCACTATCAAAGCACCAAACATCTGAGTCTACTACAAACATACATTGTCCATGAGAAGATGGTTCATAACTGCAAATAGTAGTAAATGCTCATTCTTCATTGTGCACAAGATTTGTAGAGTCTAATTTGGGTGTAGAGGCCTTTGCAACAACCATTCCAATCTATTTTTTCTTTGCCTCTTTTACAACCAATTTTGGACAACTCTTTATGACATGATCATTTTCTTTACAATTTTTGCAAAACAATTTCTGCTTTTGTGTTTCCTTCTCGTCTTTTTCATCCTTCTTTGATCGTGCAAAATTAGCAGATTTATGCGTACTAGTAGATGTGCTCCATTTACCTTTGCCCTTCTGACTAGCCAGGAAAGCTTGATCTGCAGCACATAATGGACCTGTTCTGCCTAGATTGATCTTCTTGCAATAGAACAAAGACTAACTCCTCAAATGTTAAGGCATTTGGATTGCTTTTCATCATCAATCAAAGAGTAGAACTATGATATAAATATGGAAGACCATTCAAAATAGTCTGCACAAGTGAATTGTTTGGAAATACTTCATGAGAAGAAATCAATTGTTGCTTCAAATCTTTGATCTTTGTCAAAAACCTATCCACGGAATCTCCTTCATTCATGTGCTCACTCTCCAACTATTTTCATATGTAAGCAACATGATTCTCATTCCTTGCTTGGTATAAAGTGGTAAGTGTATCCCAAGCATCCTTTGTTGTTTTGCAGGAGTAAATGTGAGGAATCTCTCAATGCGTGTGCCCAAGCATCTTTGCAATCACAAAGAAGTTTCTCTACAGTAGGTGCAATATGAACTGCAACATGAATGGGAACCTGAAGAACATCATCTTCAATGCCATCCGCATCACCTTTAGTAAGTGTATTTGCAGTTTTAGTATGATTTTTTTCAACACCTAGGAGAATATTCCATAGTCCTTTTGCAACCAATACATGATGCATCATATATGCCCATAATGGGTAATTGTTACCATCTAAATTATCCTCAATAATCAACATAAAGAATACATCACTACTTTCAGCCATGGCCACTTACTAAAATACCTTGATGCAAAAAAATGATTATATCTCAAAAAGTTGAGCAAAACTACCCTGTCAAGTTCTACTAAACCTATAGTAAACTTTGAGGTGCTTATACTGCCGAATCAAAACCTATATGTTTAGTAGAAAAAGACAAAATTTCTTGCATAGGCCTTGCGATACAGAATTTGGATGTCGAAACGAGCTCAGATCATGATTTTGACACCACAAAGCAAAGCAGTTTTGAACTCTTAATCACCTTGAGTATGCTCATCAATTTTTGTGCGATTCTAAGTTGTGTTTGGAGGGTGTCAATGATGCCCTAAATGAAGTGATAACCTAATCTGATACCAATTGTTGGAGTTTTAGGTCTACAAAAGCATGCATTTAGGTCTACAAAAGCATGGAAACAACACAAGGAAGGAGAAGAAGCTTGGAGCACAATACACAATATTGAATGCATTACCAAGAGAACGTACAAAGATAAGTGACCCAGTTGGGTTATTGGCATATATACAAGTTGAGAAAAAAACCTCTTAAGAGGGAAAAAAGTTGCCCTAGCTGTTCTAGTGTATTCACACACATCACTACCAAAATATATCAACAAAAATGGTGGAGGAGGCCATTACTCATATTTATATATGATTTTGAGGGAGTGTGGTAGGGTTAGTATCCGCGGGCAAGTTACTTAAAACCTTAAGCTTGCCAAGGACTAGCCAAATCGGAATAGCGAAATTCTTGAGCCATTTCTATTAGTTCATAAACTACACATTTTTCTAAATCATCGTAACGTACTTCTACGTATCCACTTAAAGGAAAGTCTTTCCTTAATGGGTGACCTTCGAATCCGTAATCGGTTAAGATACGGCGTAACCCGTGATAATTGGAAAAACGGACTCCAGATGTGTCCCACACTTCTCGCTCCCACCGGCCTGCTGATGGAGATATACTGATTACCGAACTTACAATAGTGATCTCGTTTACACTGATTTTGATACGAATGCATGAGTTATATTGAGTAGTCGGTAATTGATAGAGAACTCTGAGTCTTTGTTCTTCTCAGCATTTATTGTGTGCATTTCATCTCTTCTTTAGATCTCGCTCACTTGGATTGTCCTTTTGAGCTTATGACATGCAAAAGTAGAATTGTTGATATATTTAGTGTCAGGGGAGCACTAGATTGTGCTCTCTGACTACAGTAGACAAGATTTCGGAAATACACTTATGATTACAAGAACACCCACGTAGGGAAAATAATACAAGAAGATGTAACCGATACAAGAAGTCCCACAACCCGGGACCAATAGGTATGGAAAACTGGACTAGAGATGATACAGGAGATCCCACAACCCGGGATCGTAAGTATGAGGCAAGATATCTGGATTATAAGAACTCCCTTCTAGGAGATGAACTGGATACAAGAAAGAACTCGACAGGATCTCGTACTACGAGATTACAAGAGGACAAGACCGGATGTCCAAGAACTAGACTACACAGGACTAGAACAAGAAAGAAGACAAGAACTGGAACTGGAACTTGGAGAGTACTTACTTGGCGGTCATGACTCCTTGAGCACCCAAGACTGGTATTGGCAAGACTGATTATGAATGTGGCCAACCCCTCCTTATATAGATTTTCAAGGGCGGTTCCCAAAGGCGGTTGCGACTTGATGATATCATCATGATGTCATCGACTCGAAGCTTGGTCTCTGGATATCAGAATCAAGCAAGAAGACAATCGATCTTAGGGTTTTTGCACGTTCCGGACGCAATAGACGCATTAGTTTTCCCAAATTCTGAACCAATCATGAGATATAGGATTCACATGGAATATGAGATTCAAGATGGTTTCCTTTGTCCATGACATTTAGGTAGTGATGTGTGTGAACACACTAGGACTGTCGGGGCACTTTTTTCCCTCTTTAGGAGGTTTTTTCCCCCGGCTTGTATATATGCCTATTGCCCTAATGGGCTACTTATATTTGTACATTCTCTAGTAATATACTAAGTATTGTGTGTTGTGCTCCAAGCTTCTTCTTCTTCCTTGTGCTGTTCGCGTGCTTCCGCAGACGTCTAACACCAACAATTGGTATCAGAGCAGGTTGTCGCTTCATCTAGGGTGCCGTCTAAACTCCTCTGTTTGCAGTCTCAGAATCACACGAATTTTAGTGAGCATACTCAACGTGTTCGAGATCAAAACAGCTTCGCTATGTGGTGCCGAAATCGCAATCTGAGCTCATTTCGGCCTCCGAACGCACTATCGTAGTGCTTGTGCAGGCTATTTTGTCTTTCTGTGCCAAAGGTATATACCAGTTTCTGTTCACCAGTATAAGCGTCTCGAAGTCTGCTACAGGTCTAGCGAAATTTGTCTGGGCAGTTCTGTTCAACTTTTTGAGATACATTTAATTTTATGCATCAAGGTATTTTAGTCACCGGCCATGGCTGAAAGAAGTGATGTATTCCGTATGTTGGCTGTTGAGGATAAGTTGGATGGTACCAACTACCCGTTATGGGCTTATATGATGCAACATGTGTTGGTTGCAAAAGGATTGTGGAACATTGTGCAGGGTGTCGAAAAACATCCTGTCACACCTGCAACTGTTACAATTGCAGGTACTGAAGCTGATGCAGAAGGTGTCGAAGATGGTGATATTCTGCATATTCCTGTTCGTGCTGCGGTTTTTGCTGCACCTACTGCAGATCAGATTCGTTGGGATGGCAGAGATGCCCAGGCATGTGCATTGATAGCTTTGTCTGTCAAACGTGCCATTATTCCTCATATTCGCTCTTGTAGAACAACTAAGAATGCTTGGGATACACTTACCACATTGTACCAAGCTAGGAATGAGGCTCATGTTGCTTACCTCCGAAAACAGCTGGAGAGTGAGCACATGAATGAAGGTGATTCTATGGACAGTTTCCTAACAAAGATCAAAGACTTGAAGGAACAATTGATTTCTACTGATGAGGTTATACTAGATAGCTCACTTGTGTAGACCGTTCTGAATGGTCTTCTTGATTCATATCAGAGTTTTGCTTCTACTCTTCGGTTGATGATGAAAGGCAATCCAAATGCCTAGTCATTTGAGGAGTTAGTCTCTGTTCTATTGCAGGAAGATCAGTCCAAACAGAACAGGTCCATTATGCATGTTGCAGATCAAGCTTTCCTGGCTACTCAGAAGGGCAAAGGAAAATGGAGCTCTTCTACTAGTAAGCAGAAATCTACAAATGCTACACATTCGAAGAACCAAGAAAAAGATGAGAAAAAATCAGAAAAGCAGAAATTGTTTTATAAGTAATGTAAAGGGAATGATCATATCATAAAGAGCTGTCCAAAAATGGCTACAAAAGAGGCAAAGAAGAAAGAGGCTGGAATGGTTGTTGCAGAAGCCTCTACACCAAAAACAGAGTCTGCTAATCTTGTGCAGGAAGAAGAATGGGCATTTACTACTATTTGTAGTTTTGACCCATCTTCTCATGAGCAGTGCATGTCTGCACTATACTCAGATGTTTGGTACTCTGACAGTGGGGCGACCAAACATATTACCTCGTAGTGCAATTTCTTCTCTTCACTCGAGCCTGCCCCTACGAGGAATACTGTTACATGTGCCAAAAACTCCTCTTATCCTGTTATGGGAGTTGGTAAGATCATTTTGACTACTACTGATGGTAGTTCTTTCACTTTGTCAGATGCTTTATTTGTGCCAGGGATCAAGAAGAACCTGTTATCAGTTTTTGCATTAGCCAAGATTGGCTTGGTTGTGAAATTTGTTGATGATAGAGGTACAGTTCATGATTTGTCAAATGGCGATGTGATTATTGCTTCTGGCATTTTATGTCGTGGGTTGTTTAAGCTCATAGACTATGAAAGATCTGTAAATGATTTGGCATGTGTAGTAAATTATTCTCAGGCTATGTCAGATGCAAAGCTTTGGCATGCATGCTTTGGTCATCTGAATTTTGCTAGTTTGCTACGCGTGCAAAAATCTGAAATGGTGTCCTCTTTGCCCAAACTTGAGGCACCTGGAAAACATGTTTGTGAAGGCTGTATTTTGGGCAAAATGCAGCGTTCATCCTTTCCAAAAGATGGTTCAGTTCGGGCTACTCAGAAATTGTAGCTTGTACATAGTGATGTCTGTGGTCCTATACAGACACCTTCTTTTGGGAATTATCTTTACTTCGTGACTTTCATCGATGATTTTTCCACGCATGCAAGGGTATATCCATTGAAGGCAAAGTCCGAAGTGTTCATGTGCTTCAAACAGTTTTTGGTTTTGGTTGAAAATATGTTAGCATGTAAAATGGCACCCTCCGTTCTGATCGAGGGGGGGAATATATATCTTCTGATTTTAATGCATTTCTGGCTGAACGTGGGATAAAACACCAGTGTAAAGTGCCGTATACACCTCAACAGAATGGAGTTCCTGAACGAAAGAAGAGGTCACTCATGGAGATGGTGAGATGTATGGTCAATTGTCAGGCTTTACCACATAGTTTCTAGCTTGAGGCTGTCATGTCTGAAGCATATGTACTGAATAGGTGTCCCACTAAAGCACTATAGTCTATCACTCCATATGAGGCTTGGCATGATCGCAAGCCATCTATTGCCCATCTGTGTGTTTTTGGTTGTTTGGCATATGCATTAGTGCCTGAACAACATCGCAGAAAATTAGATGATAAAGAAGTAAAATGTATTTTTGTTGGGTAGAGTTCTGAAAGTAAATGCTATCATTTGTATCATCCATAGATTAAACGCATTCTGGTTAGTCGTGATGTTGTTTTTGTGGAAGATGCTATTCAGCCATTGCTTTCATGTACCAAGGAGACATCTGTTAGCTCCAAAGACATGTATGATACTTTGCTCCCTCTTTTTACAGGTGGACATTCTAGTGCTGGTCCCAATGAGGCAACTTCTCAGCCTTTGCAGGTTTCATGTGATGATGCGGATCATTCCATTTCTGATGCAGATTTACATGATGCACTAGTTGATGAGAGAGCTGATATTGAGCAAGCAAAAACTATGCCAAAATGGCTGGTGTAGACTTTGCATGATAGCAAATTAGATGCACCTCTGTCATATCGTACTTGTTCAGGATCTCATAGTGCCTCTTTTGCTTCAGATTGCTATGCTATGGCTGCATCTAGAATCTGTGATGAGAATGAGTCTGTTTCGTTTGATGAAGCACAAAATTCAGAAAATTGGATGGCTGCTATGCAATCTGAATATGATGCTATAATGAAGAATGGTACTTGGTCTTTATGTGACTTGCTCCTGGCAAGAAGGCCATTGGCACTAAGTGGGTATACAAGCTGAAGCGTAAACCGGATGGTACAGTAGACAGGTATAAGGCTAGGCTTGTTGCAAAGGGTTATGCACACGAAAGAGGCATTGATTTTGATGAGACCTTTGCACCTACATGTCGTATGACTCTTGTTCGGAGCATCTGTGCACTTGCAGCTCATCATGGTTGGAATGTACATCAGTTGGACATTAAAACAACATTTCTGAATGGTGACTTGCATGAAGAAGTGTATGTTTTTCAGCCCCGTGGCTTTGTGCAGAAAGGGCATGAAAACCAAGTGTGTAGGTTAAAGAAGGCATTATATGGTTTAAAGCAAGCACCACATGCTTGGTATGAGAAGATACATGCCTATCTGATTGCACATGGTTTTGAGAACAGTCCAACTGAAAGCACCTTATATGTTAAGTGTGCTAATGATGTGCTTATGATCATTGTTGTCTATGTTGATGACATGCTGCTCACTGGTCCTATTGAGAAACATATTGCTGATTTAAGACTGATTTGCATGCCTCATTTGAGATGTCTGATTTGGGGCATTTGCATCACTATTTGGGCATTCAGTTTATGCAAGCTGATGGTGGAATGGCATTGTGTCAAACAAAATATATTGATACATTATTGCAGCATTTTGGCCTTGAAGACTGTAAGTCTATTGCCACTCCTATGGAGACAGGTTTATGATTGAGTCTTCATGATGCTGGAGATGCATTTGATGCTGTTCTCTATCAACAGGCTGTTGGATGCTTGATTTACTTATGCATTACTCGGCCAAATATTCAGTCTGCTGTCTCACAGATGAGCAGGTTTATGCATTACCCAGGAGTCAAGTATTGGCAGGTAGTTAAGCGCATCTTTCGCTATTTGAGTGGTACTCGGCTAGTTGGGTTGTTTTATCCCAAGGGGGGATCACTACCACCAGATTTGCATGCTTTTTTTGACTCTAATTGGGCTGGTTGCTATGACACTCATGTGTCCACTAGTGGATTTTGCTTCATGCTTGGTAGCTCATGTATATCTTGGTTGAGCAAGAAGCAGCGTAGTATGGCCACTTCCAGTTGTGAGGCTGAGTATAGGGCAGCTTTCATAGCTACTGTTGAGTGTGTGTGGCTCAGATGCCTTATGGATGATTTGGGTGTTGGTCAGACTTCTGCCACCACCATCTTCACTGACAGTCAGAGCGCATTGGCAGTTGCGAGGAACCCTGTGTTCCATGCTTACACTAAGCACATTGAGGTGCATTATCACTATGTCAGGGAGAGGTTCTCTACTAGGGAGATCAGCTTAGCATATGTGCCCACGCACGAGAACATTGTAGACCTTTTCACGAAGGCTCTGCCTAGGGAGAAGTTTGAAGCTTTCCGCAAAGCTTTGGGCTTACTTCGTTTTGTGGAGTGATTTCCACATAGCTTGGCACTTCCTTATACATGAGTGCCAGCTCCTTGTTCACTGCATCACTCTCAGGGGGGATTTGTTGATATATTTAGGTAGTGATGTGTGTGAACACACTAGGATCATCGGGGCACTTTTTTCCCTCTTTAGGAGGTTTTTTTCCCCGGGCTTGTATATACGCCTATTGCCCTAATGGGCTACTTATCTTTGTACATTCTCTAGTAATACATTCAGTATTGTGTGTTGTGCTCCAAGCTTCTTCTTCTTCCTTGTGCTGTTCGCGTGCTTCCGCAGACGTCTAACTCCAACAAGAATCACAACCAAGGTGATCATGACTATGTATTTAGACTACTATAGTATCTCTACGCACACATTGAAAGAAGGTTGGACAAGGTGCTTTGCTAGACTGAGAGGAAACTGCAACAACCTTCTCTCGTCCCCTCATAAACGTCACGAGGGTGATAGAGAAGAAGAGAGCCCTTTTGCTTCTCACCACTCTTTGTACATTAAGAAGAGTTTGCATTCACATAAAGTAGAGTTACAAAGCACCTTCAAACTAGATTGTGGGATTTATCATCCTTCTTTCACATTTTGTGTGACTTCCACTTGCACAATAAGTAAAGCAAAGATCAGCATATGAGGCTTGAAGATGAGTATGTGATTAGAAGGTGGAAACTTGTACATACATGTATATTACTGTTGTCATCAGTTCATGAAAACCTTTGTATCTATGATAAGTCGAGATGTAAATGTCTATATATACTTGAATATAGACGTAATACGAGGGAGAGATGATGAGTGAGATGTTTTAGAATTCATTAAAGATTTTGGAGAGTGAGAAGAGCATGTATTATCTATCAGATGTATGATTTCTTTGAATAGAAGAAAGTTGCACCTCATTATTTTGCTCAGTGCTCCTTATGCGTTTATCTTCTTGATAAATGCTTTTGTACAAGTCTAATTCTATAGTTAAGTGACCTCTGTACAAGTTTTGAGAACCTAATTGTAATTAGGCTGATAGAATTTTAAGTAGGAACACTTACATGTGTAAAGAGAAGAAGTGAAGACTGGTGCAAGTGCAAATTCTATGGTCAATGTTTTGATCATATCTCCCTCCACAATGTAAAGTTTTGAGCAAACAAGAACCCATTCTTTAATTTGAGAGGTAAGATACTTGTGGCTAAAAGCATTTGAATAAACAGGGTCTATTTTGGGAGAACCATGCATTAGAAGTTGCAGGTGTCAACGTCGACTATAGAGAAGAAGAGTTTCAGACATAGGTATATTATTTGGAGGAAATCTCAAACTGATTTTTTTGGAGATATTTAACTTGGAGAAGGTGTGCAAACATTAGGGGACACCTTGTATAAAGTTTCATTGAAAACTTTACACATTTGGTCAGTCAATGAGTGAATTAAGTGCAACATACTTTTTTGTGTAATGAGTTTCTTCACAGTTAACTCAAGTCTTGATAATTTGGCATTAGTTTTCCAAAATTGGTTGAGGTTATGAGTTGTTCTTGATATAGAGGTGCTCTAACATCAAGGATAACTTGTTCTTTTGGAGATCAATCATCTCCATCAAGATCTTCTAGGACTTAAATCTTCATAACTCTTGGTCTTTATAGAGTTCTTGATATGTGGTACATGAACACAGTGATGATAGATATCCATCATGAAAGTGGAAAGGGTTCGTATTATATCTAGATACATAATCAAGGATATGATTCTCATGATGGATTATATCCCTGTTTTGACTCCGATGATGATCCTTTTGATGTGGGATGTCAATTGTGGAAGTTTTTATCCCAAATAATTTCTTCTTCTTATGGAATTTGTATAACATATAATCATGATCTCCATAATAAAAGAATAATCCTTTGTCTTTTCAATGATCTCTTTCCCTTGGTGTAAGTCTCCCAAACTTGATATCATCCAATTGCATGGGCTCTTCACAAGATAGATCCTTCAAACTTCATGTGGTACATTGTGGTGTTTCTAAGATCTTTGATGGAGAGACTTGAGTAAACATATTTCCTCAATTGAACATGAACTTCTTCTTGTCCTTTTCCATATGGTTATCTCCATAATGAATATGCTTCATATCATTTTTAATGATTTTTTGATCTTCAAGGATTGTTGATTCATATTCTCGATGAAGAGCGTCTTCATTACTCGATGTTGCTAGCTCTTAGACTTAGCTTCCTTTCAAGAAATGTCCTCACATTGAACTGCTTGATTGATAACATCCTCCAAGGTATGTACTTGAGGCATGGATAAGAAGAGATACTTCAATTTAGGTTTGAGGCCACTTCAGGAATGATTAACCATGTAGTCTTTTTGATATGTAGATCCATGAAATAATATCTTGATATCTAAGGCATGGCTTGAAATCAATCGATCACCTTGTTGTAACAAAATTTTTAGCTCTTGGACATGTCCTATCAAGTCCTTTATGGTAGATTGATTCTCCTTGCATAGGGAATCCATGGTGCTTGGTCTTCATGAATGTAGTCATGCCAAAATGTCATAGGAGCACTAGTTTGTGCCCTCTGAATAGACTCAACAAGATTTTTGAACTATACTTTTGATTACAAGATCACCCACACAGGGGAAATAATTCAAGAATATCAAACTATTACAAGAAGTCCCACAATCTGAGACTGATAGGTATGGATAACTTGACTAGAGATCATACAAGAGATCCCACAATCTAGGACCATAGGTATGAAGAGAGATATCTAGGTTATAAGAACTCCCTTTAGGGAGATGAACTAGACACAAGGAATAACTAGAAAAGATCTCATACAATGAGATTACACAAGGAAGGATGTCCAAGATACTAGACTAGAACAAATGACAAGAGTACAACTAGAATTGGAACTTGGAAAGTACTTATTCAAAGATCGTGGCTCCTTGAGCTCCCAAGACAGGCATCGACAAGATTGAGGATATGAGTTTCTAGGCCCTCCTTATATAGGTATTTAAGGGCAATTATGAATTGGTGCTATCATCTCTGGATCAGGTTGGCACAGAATGGCAAACTCATTGGAGGATTGTCAAGGAAATAACTGCTTCAATGTTGAAAAAGGGAGAAGAGGAACTTCAGTACGTCCTTCTTGTGGGAGATGAAACATCTCGGCCACAGTGTTGAGGGTAACAACCGTGCACGGAATTAGGCAAGTAATAGGCCAATAGGATTTTGTTGGGGTGATATCTGCAATGGCCGCAATTAGGGGCGAAGTAAGGATGACATTCGACCGAATGCCAGGGCAACTCGGTGAATGCCAGTAAACCCCGAGGACAAAGAAATTCTACCAAGTCGGGGGAAAGGCCAACAAGGAAGGTGGTGATGTTTTCAAGAGCTTTCATGGTGTAGAGAGTAAGCAAAATGCACAAAATACAGAACACACAATGAACAGAGTGCAAGAACACAATAAAGAAAAAGAGTACGAATACAACGGTTAAGTAGAAAACGCAAGGTGAGATCATGGGTATAGACCAAAGCTGAGTATAGAGGCTTAGCACAAGTCTCATGTGAGCTTATGTGGCTCAAGAAGTTGTTTGTTGATCTTGATTTGCAGGCTAAGCAAGTACCTATTTTTTGTGACAACATAAGTAGCATATGCTTGGCTCAAAATCTAGTGTTCCATGCAAGGTTGAAGCATATAGAAGTGCATTACCAGTTTATTAAAGAGAAGATCATGTCAAAGGATGTCAAGGTGGAGCATGTCAATACAAAGGACCAATATGCAGATATGTTTACCAAAGCATTGGATGGAGTGGACCTAGTGGAGGGAAACCATCTTCCATTGTTGCATTGGGGTGTTAGAATCATCCCCCATCAAGGGCCACATTTCTTGCCACATGATTTGAGAAACTTGAATCTATGTAGAAAACATGCTCATCAGATTTACCTTGTGACATTGTCATATTCATGAGAAGTAGAGAGTCTTCTTGATTTGAGACTTCTATAATTGTTGCAATCTCTTCTCCCTTTATATCCTCATTCATAGGTTGAATTGTTGTAGTTGTTGTGGTTGCCATGGAAATTGTTGAACCTTCCTCTGGAGTAGCCATAACCTCCTCTGTTGTAGCCTCTGCCTCTTTGATTCTTGGAATTCCTAAAGCAATTCTCAGTTGTGTGATTAGTTAATCCACAAATAGAACAAGGATAAGAGCCTGTGGGTCTCCTCATGCCTTGTTCTCCTCCTCTACCTCTACCTCTACCATGTCTTCCTCTACCTGCATAATTAGCTTGGTGTGTACCTGATTCATCATCCACTTTCTTTCCTTTCCCTTTGTTGTCTTTGGCTTTATTTTTATCAGTATACAAAGCAGAAGATTGATTACCTTTGGAACCTTCTCCATTCTTCATGAGCTTGGCCTCTTGAGTAAGTAGTTGTCCCATAAGTGTGTTGAAATCTGGTACATGCATATCCATGTATAGATCCATTACTATTGTAAAGGCTTCCCACTTGTCATCTGCCTTCAGAACATTGATGAATTGCCTTAAAATTTGTTCTTCATCTATCACTTCTCCAATGCTTCCTAGCTGATCACTAATATCTTTGATCTTTGTGACAAAATCAGTCACATTTTGCTTGGAAGATTTCTTGAGTGTTGTGAAGTCCAACCATAGTTGGTTCTTTCTAGCCTTTGTGCTTGATGAGAAGAAGGCCTCAAGTGCATTCCACACTTCCTATGATGTTTTACAACTTCTAATGTGAGGCAACAAAAAATATGAGATAGAGTTGAGGAGATAAGGCCTTGCAAGTGCATCCTTGGAGCACCATCTGCTCAATCTTTCTTGCTCTTCTTGTGTAGGTTGATCTTTATTCCTAAAACTTGGCATAACTTCATCTCCAACTATATAACCATATAGACTCATGCCTTGAAGATAAGCTTCCATCCTTAAAGACTAGGCTGAGTAGTTACCTCTATCCAATTTTTCAATTGATGAAGGAAATCCATCTGCCATGTTGTCCAACCTTGCTCTGATACCATTGTGAGGATGGAATTGTACTTGATGAAGATGAAGTGGTGCTGCAAAAACTTTGCACTACACTAGCCAAATGAGCTCCAGAGATATGCAATGGTCCTTTTAGCTTTCCAAAGGATATATTAGAAACCCTATGTACCTTGGAAGATCACTCACAAAAAGATGAACCAAACAGATAGATAGGATTTTATCCAAAAGTAAAAAACTTGCTATTTTTTTTTAAAGTTCATACACCCGTTCAGTGTTTTAAACAATTCTCTGAGTATAGCTGCAATTGACTTAAATCCTTTTGGGAAACTCTAATTAACTTAGAAATCTAACAATCATGAGCGATTTCATAAAAAATGATGGACTGCATACAGAGAAAGATATTTACCAAATCATATCTCCATCCTTATATTCACGGGCTGCAATAATTATCAGACCAATGAGCAAAGATATGCTAATATCTGACGATCCAAAGAAGAAATGCTAATGAAACTTTGTAGGATAGTATGTGGATTCTATCATGCTTTAAATCATTGCAAAGGAACAACTACACATTGAGAACAAGCTCTGAGAAAGTTGCTATTCTGATGGAGTACTAAGAGAGAAGTAGAAGGTGCAGAGCTATAGGCAAATTCTAATGAATGTATCTCATGATTATGAAGTCCAAATGCAATGAAACTTTGAGAGTATAGAGTAGACCAAGTTAAATCACTGAAAATGATGGATCATGCTCAGAGAAACCATCTCTGCAATCTGACTAAAAAACTTAGAAGTATGACAGTAAACATTTCACTCACATAGGCATGAACATATGGTAAGAAATGATCATGAAACCAAATGTATGTTGAATGTAAATTACAATGGACTTACCGGTACATATGTGTGCCTTGAGATCACACTCTGATATGGCAAGAAGATCAACTAATGAGTGTGTAAAACCCACGACTAAATCATGTGTATATATAGTAATGATTGGAGCCAAGATTTGAATTTGAATCTTGCTCACCTAAACCACTTTTCCTAATTCTTAGAAAGAGGCTAAGTCCTCAAACGTTAATGCATTTGGATTGCCTTTCATCATCAATTAAAGAATAGAAGCAAAACTCTGATATGAATCTATTCAGAATTGTCTGTGCAAGTGAACTATCAGGCAAGAATTCAAGGGTTGAAATGAATTGCTCCTTCGAATGTTTGATCTTTGTCAAAAAACTATCCATGAAATCTCCTTCATTCATGTGCTTACTCTCCTACTATTTTTGGAATTAAGCAACACGAGCTGCATTCCTTGCCTCATATAAAGTGGTAAGTGTATCGCAAGCATTCTTTAGTAGGAGCATCCTCCACCCGACGCGCACATCATGCAAGCAAAAATAAAAAAATCCAAAAAACATATACACGGAGCTGATAGATCGATCATCCTTCACCTTGCTCATGACTGACTAGTCGCAAATAGGCTTCTTGAACTAGATTCCCCTATCCTTTCTCTAAGTTCCTTCTTCAGCTGTAATGTAGCACATCAAACTCTAAAATCCCTGCCTCGCCTTGCTCACCACAAGTGATCAATGCTCTTTGGGCAGTGAGCCAGGCTCTACCTCAGGAGCCTCATCCTCACTGCCTATAACTAATTGATCGGCCCAAGCCCAAACAAGTCCATTTACCTTGTCAGGTGTACCTTGAGAGTTTTCATAGTTGAAGTATTCAATCCTCTGCATAACCGACCCAACACAGTAGATACACTTATAACTGCGAAAAGGGAAAATCAATATCAAGGCCTTGGTTTAGGAAGTGTACCAACCAAAGAGCTTCCTCCACATCATATTCTACCCAAAAGTTTTCAACTGATATCTCCATGCTTGCCAATGCTTGATCTGAAAAATATATCACCAAGTTGAAGAGAGCGTTCTGGTATACTTAGTCAACCATCGGTCATCTAGTCCTCAGTGATCCTACGTAACAACACACTTGGTCTATGAGCTTCTTCGATCTCTACGAATAGAAGGTAATTTGTCTGCTAAAATAGAGAAAGCTCCTCTTGCTCTATTCCCATATTGAACCACATATTGCTTGTAGGATCGTCCACATTGAGCAAAAAAGTCCCATCATACAATGGCTCGATCGAAGTCCTCTCCATGCGCTCTCTCCTATCATTCTCTGTGCGCTCTGCTAGCTATCCTGACATCTATTTCCATAAAACCTCGATCTGATAACTTTCACATGCTCGACACGAGCCATTTCAGACTCCTTCCAGTCACCACTATTCCTACTCGTACTCTTTGCATGAGACCCCCTGCTCCCCATGCCTTCTTCAGGTTCACTTTCTAATGTGCATCCCTTCTTCAGTCCTTCGTATTTGGAAATCCTCTTTTCACAACCATCTTGGTTTCCCTTATCTTTACCTTTCAAAAAGTCCTCCTTTCGATCCACTAATCCCTTACAAGAACTATCGTGGTCCACATACCACTTTTCTCTCTCAATACACCCTTTGGGCCAGAAGATAAATGAGCGTCTTGGTTCCCCATCAACTTTTGGTGACAATTTTGATCACGAGTTTCAGAAGAATGGCTCTCACCCTTCGAAGAGCTTTCCCTCCTCGCATAAGTATCAACCACATTGCTCACCTCCATCTCTTTCTCTATGATTCCCATTTCTACTATCTCTTCTCTATTCGTCATGGCTTCCTCTTGTTCTAATAATAAGCATGCACCACTAGTCAACCATTTTCTAGCGTTGCTTTCCTGCTTCAGAGCGACTTCTTTCAACTCAACTCCACACATTCGGTTCATTTTTCATGGTTGTCCCTCCCTGGGCATATGCCATCAAGCTCAACCTTCAAAGCTTCTACTTTTTTCTTCATGCGTTTTGCTTCCACCATGGTGATCAATTCAAGGTCTGATCCCTTTCTGAGGATTCTTCCTTACAAATGATCATTGGTATTAGCTTCCTTTGGATTTATGTGCATCGTGTAGCACTCAGCTTCGCTTGTTCCTGCCAACCATCCCAACAGTTCTTGATTAGAATCATCTTTATAGAACAACGTATTTTGATACTCTCTCATTTTTGTGTCTTGGGTTTTGGAGAGCTGCAGATTAAACCCGTCTTGAAGAAGACTTGTAGTTATCTGTGTTCAAAGAAAACCTAATCCACACCATTTCTTGCCTTACTTTCTCCTTTTCTTTCTTTTCCATCTCATCGACTGTTAGCATCTTCTTTTTGTTGGTCATGTTTGGAGATACTTGGATTTGTATCCGGTCAGACCTTGGCCTAATCATTATGAGACCCGTGCACCAATCATGCACACATTTGGCTTGCACAAGCTATGGCCGTCCAAGTAAGATCGAGGAAGTGGATTTTGAGATTCTTGGTCAGACTATTAGATAATCGATACTAAACTCTAATCCTCCGATAACTGTGCTTATGTTCTTTAGAAGACCATCCAGACTCACTTGCATTTGATGTGCCATTCTCAGGGACATCGGGGTTTCTTCCATGTGGTTTAGACCAAGAGCCTTCATCATGTACTCAATCATTAGGTTGACAGCTGCCCCACAATCCAACTGAGCACCTAGGACTACATATCCCTTAATCTCGATCGTCACAACAGGAGCATTTGAATCGATCTGTGTTGTAATGCTCTGAATGATGCCTTGTACGTCTTTCTCTCATTTTTTCTTTTCTTTCAATTTTCGAGGCTTTTTTATGTATTCATTGTAAAACTGCTTCTTGTGCGCAAGGGAACATCTTAGCAATGTACCGATGTCCAAAGTAACCTTTATTTTAGCTAGCAATTTTACAATGTCAATTTCCTCTGAGCTTTGCTTTTCCTTACGATATTTCGGAGCCTTAAGCCTCTCAGGGAATAGAGGTGTGCCCGGCACAAATTTCTTAGTACTGGTAGAAGGATCTCAATCTCATCTCCATCTTTAAATTCTTGTTGTTCAGAAAGTTCTCTCACTTGGTTTTCCACTTCCATACGCTCGGGTACCTTTTCCTTGTTGGCATTTTCACTTCTGTCTTCTATATATTTCTTCACATATTCTTGCGTTTGTGTGACCACCATCACAATTGGTTCTTTTCATGCATCCTTACCCTGGTCAGCATCCACAAAGTGCATTGATGAAGTAGAGCCTTTCTGAGGATTCAACGTCCTAAACACCAGTCCAATCGTAGGAACTTACTCTCGAACTTTAGGAGTGGGAATGCAATTGGGTCTCAACGTAGTTCGAGGACTCTACTAGTCCCTTTCCTTTTCTATTGTTGGCTCTCTTCTTTGGACAATCGTTGTTGAAATGGCCTTCTCCAGTGCAATACCTACATAGCAGGATATAGTCAATCAATTTCTTCTCGTTCGGGCATCTAGCTTGAGTATGGCCAAAGCCATGATATCTCCAACACTAGATCGGATCAGCCCTTCTTTGATCATGTGCGGCTCCTCTCGGATATCCTCCTCTCTGAACTTGAGCATCATACCCATAAGCCTGTCTTTTTTCCCAATGAGTTGTAGGCAGGATACCTTGAGTAGGCACACCTATATATGGATGCTCTCCCACATTTCTTGATTGCATATTTTGTCTCTCATAAGCAATCTTATTATAACATGGATCTTCCGTATGATTTGTTCTACCGTAAAAAGTACAAAGGATCCTAGGTGGCGATCTATCCACAACAAATCTCGAGACTGTGGGGCACTCGGTAGCTACATGGCCAAAGCCATCGCAATTCTCACACCATGTGTTCGATCGGAATACTCCTTGATTGGGATTTGTGATTGCCTCTTGCTTCACCATATATGCTTCTTGCGTCATTATGGCAGCCTTTACCGCTTGTGTCACCAATTCTAAAATCCATTCCTCAGTCAGCACATGCTTCACCTCGCTTGGCGTGCTTGTGATGGCTACAAAAGTTGGAGTCATTAATGTAGGGCTTTTCTGATCGAGATCTTTTGCTCCCTGTTCCTCCCATTGGCTCGTACAAGAGCTCGATCCTCCTTTGCTGATCTAGCTTCACTTCTTCCCATAACCTTGCTTGTTCCTTAGAAGCCATCAAATTGGCAGATCGTGTAAGACTAATATGCTGCTGTGCTGTGGGATCCCTAAGCTGAACAATAAATCTCCTTTTCAAGGTCTCATAACCTCACTAATGTTTCCATCCTCTAGATAAAGTGATCGATACTTTCATTTATGCCTTTCCGTAGATAATTCATTTGTTGAGCAAGTCAATCTTGAAATCCTTGTCTTCTAAGTTTCACCAAGAAGGCTTCCTTAAGCATCTGATATGTCCCCACTCTTGTGGTGCCAAATTTCCATACCAATTGGCTGTCTCATCATGGAGAGTAGCCGAAAAAATTCTCAACCTCTGGCCTTGGTCAACTACCTTGTTGGCTTCACAAGTAATTTCAAATAGTTAGATGAAGCTATTCGGGTCCTCATCCCAAGCACCTGAGAACTTAGGGAAGTCCCCCAAATGAACCAGAATCTACTGGGCCATTTCAAACAAAGGTGTGATGTTGATATCACTCCGATCCATAAATTCAATGCCCTCGACTTCAAGATTCCCTCGAGCCTCCAGACTTGAGAAGCAAATCTTCTTTGATAGTACCACCTTTCCTCAGATTTTCTACAAGTGTTACAAAACTCCTCATATGTTCTCTGTCTCTGCCTCTCTCTAGCCTCGGTCCTACGAGCAGCTCGCTCTTCTCTTTGCATTCGAGTTCCACATGAGGATGAATTCCCCTCACTCATGTACTAGATCCTAGGTCCACAAGCTCGGCTAACTTGTGGTGTTAGGCGAACCTATGGCACTCTCTTACAGAGACATGCCAAGCTATTCCCGACAAATGCACCAAAATATTGGGTCCTAAACCCAAGTGAAAGTGCCTTACACACGCTTATATTTTGCTGAGTTTTCTTGCACTATGTCACCTTCTTTTTACTCTAAGGCCACAATTGTCCTCGGATCTATTCTCCTTGGGGATCTCCAGTAGGATCGCCAAAATGATTAGGGACTTTGCTACCAAGAACTGCCAAGGATTTGTAACTTAAAATTCACGTTAAGCTTGGATATAGTCACTTTGGTCCTATTTCTAACTTGTAAATGTGCATTTGTGGTTGTGGTTGCAATTACCTCCTAGTTCCCCAACGCTCCTATTCCTCATTTTGTGCCTACTCACTCATACATCCATCCCAATACCCACATGCAATTGAGATCCCACACTTCAAACACTTAAACAAGTACACATGCAATCATTCTCTTGCACTCACCATCCTTTTCTCATTCACATACTCTCTCATTTTTCTCTCTCCTACCTCGTTTACTCTTTTCCCTAATCCCCTACTTTTCTTCTTTCCTCACTTTCTTGCTTCCTTCCTCACCCTCTTATTCACTTGCCCTCTCTCTTTGTGCCTATCTAATTTCCTCACTCACTCCCTTTTCACTTCCCTTTCTACTCTTACCCACTCACTCTCTACCACTCTCACACATCCATACTCTCTTTCTTACCCTTCCTCTTGCTCTCACATCCACACTTATTTTCCCACCAGCCCCCTTTCACTCACTCACTTTCAGACTCCCTCACAAGCTCACACACACACACACACACACACACTCACACTCACACGGAGAACGAGTATGCACACATGCACAAACAACCATGGTGAGTCCCCCACACACACATACATGTAAACACATGCAACTATTCATGAACGCATACAAATTTACACATGTGTATGCACCTTTTCACACATCTTAACACTCAACCAATCATTCATGCCCAAGCTCAATGGAACCAATTTCAAGCACTCCCACACTCATTTTCTTATCTATAGTTTGTGCAAGGGAAAAGGACTAAGCAGAGGACGACTTGTATTCTCCTTTACACAATTTTTTTGATCCTTGAATACGATCTAGTTTCCTATGCTGGAGGGCCTTCAAATATATATTTTTGAACAATGTGCACGATTTTCCTCCTTTACCTTCAACTGCTCTTGATAGCAAATATTATCCGCCAAAATAAAATAGGCGTAGAGTATTCCAATCAAATTTCCCTTGTGCACACTCTACCGACCTTTGATCTCTTTTCTTCACATGTGCCCATCCTTCAATACCAATGAGTATACAACATATATAAGACAACTTTATCTTACTGGAATTGGTTGTTTTCATTCAGTTGGGCTGCACATCTACTTCTCACCCCACACTTTTGTTGGATCTTAGCCTAAATGCAAAGTAAGACACCCAAACATGAATAAATGAATTAACGGACGTGGTGCAAAGTAGGTTTCAGCAGGACTTCCAATGGCGCATGCTAATTTTGAAGAATAAGCGAGCAAAGATCTATACATACAGACATAACGACACATTGATGGCAAGTCCGAGGCCACATCAGTTACTTGCAGTTACTAAGGTTCAGCACAACAACAAAAATGCTAAAATCCTGCACAGAGAACAAGAAAATCTGGGAAAACATTTACTGATTCATGTATTTTCTTAATTTTTTTTTAATAAAAAGAAGTTAGGCCTTGGCCTATTCTCTCGGACTTTAATTAAAATAAAGAAAAGTTACAAGTGAATGGGACTAGTGCCCATGGGACCCCCAAATCCCACAATGCAGTGGAGGAGAATGGCAAGCTAAAGGGCATTACAAATGAGGTGGATAAATCTATCGTCTCTCTCATGTGGGACCCATTTGGGTTTCAACTTGTTATTTTCGAGGAGATAAATACAGTGATGTTTAAACGGTGGAGATCTCTTATCTCGAGAGTTTCTTTTACATAGAAGAAACAAGGATTTTTCAATCGACCATTCCTTTGGAATTTGGCCAAATTTGACAGCATATCGCTCCAATTAAATCTTCCAAAGAGTCTCGCCCCTTATGGCATTCCACAGCCTGGATGAGCAGCCAACCACCTCGCCCAACAGTGCCTGTTGCCAATTGATTTGGTTCGTGAGTCTCAATATCCGCGTCACGTGGTGCCAGATAATGCGGGACTTGGGGCAATCGAAGAAAAGGTGAGCTAAATCTTCGATGCATCGATGGCAACGCTTGCAACATGAAGGCACACCATAGATTTTGTTAGCCCTTGCATTGGACCAGATACCCTTATGCAAGATCTGCCACACGAGAACAGACTTTTTGATCTCAATTAGGGGGTGCCAAATAGACATGAACTTTAATTCCCATCGAAGTTTGGTCCAAGAAAGGCACCATCACTTGTTAAGGGTGTGATGAACATCTAAGTTCTCTTTGAAGTTGGGAATTGTGGATAGTTTCTTACCATTTCTCCATTTGAGGCCCTCCAGGCAAGGAGGATCCTGTCCGCAGAGAAGGCAGGTAGTCGAGCGTTCCCACACTAAACACGTGCCTTGAAGAAGATTCCATTCCTCGAGGGTAACTCTAAGTCTCAGGTCTAAGTCTTCGAGCCTAATCCACTCGTCGGTCTCTTGTTTCCAGAGCTGTTTCCACTATTTGAACCTCTTGTTCCATAGATGCTTAGCAGTTTGGAGGTTCCAAGACTCCACCCCCTAATGCCAGAAATTGGGAACCAGATAGAGTAATTTTGTCTTATTCCAGCCGCCCACTTCCACTCATCACTAATTCTGATGAATTGTTTGGACTTGTTCCAACTCTTCCATAGGGAACACACAAGGCTAGAGCCTTTAGGGGACACTAGATGGGGGGGAACAAAAGTGTAGAGGATCACTATGTCCTTCCAGCCAAGATGGCCAACTAAGGTAAGGTCTTTCATGTTTTTGAAGATCAATTTAGCCCAAGAGGACTCACTATTGCTCCAAGCCTTGATAAACCACTTTGCCGCCAACTTGTCAACCAACCCAGTGATATCCAATATACCCAAGTCCCCTGAGTCTTTCGAGTTAATGCAAGTTTCCCATTTGAGCTTGGGAATCCCCCTCTTGTTGGGGTCCCCAGTCCATAGGAAGTTTCTACAGACAACCATGGCACACCCTGCCAAGTTAACTTGCATACCTTTCGAATGACTTAGTTTGCTATCCAGTTTGGATAGCACCCAGTTCCACCGTTGGTCCATTGAAATGTCGAAGCCCATTGGAATACCAAGGAGACGTAACACTTGACCTCTAGGGATAACTTGACACCCTTGATCTAACAACAATTGGGGTGGGGGACCATGGATTGCTCTGAAAGCAGTTTTAGCATGGTTGATTTTTGAACCTGATGCCATATAAATGGTGTCGAGGCAACTCCAGAATACCTCAATGTTGTTCATATCGTTATGTACAAAGGCATTCATGTCATCAGCAAAAAGTCTCGCAATCATTTGCCCATGAGCAAGAGGTAGAGAAAGACCCTTGAGATTGCCAACATCCATGTGATGCTTTAATAGGCGACTGAGGCCATCCGAGGCGATAGCGAAGAGTAGAGGAGCCAATGGGCAGCCTTGCCCGATAGATCTTTTTAAATGTATGGGCTCAGAGAGATTACCATCAATATTTATTTTTGTAGAAGCATTTCTGAGAAGAGTGAACACTATCTTCGTGAACTTTTGACTGCATCCAAGGTCATTCCATGATTGAAGAATAAAGTCCCATTCCAAACTTTTATATGCTTTGTCGAAGTCAATCTTACTGAATACCGGATCTTGTGCAGACTCCTCAGCAAACGCAAGGCCTTCCCAAATATCGACAATTGCTTCAAGTATAGATCTACCTTTGATAAAACCTTTCTGGTCCTCACAAAGCCATGAGTTTAAATGACAAGAGATTCTATTGGTGATAACTTTGGCAATTATCTTGTATCCAGTTTGGAGCATGGTAATTGGCCACCAGTTTTCAATTTTGTTCTTATCTCCCCTTTTGTGAATTAACTTGATGATGCCATTATTAAGACACTCAGGAAGGGCACCGAAGGAGAGAGCCTCTTGCCACACCAGACGCAGTGGGGTGGCCACCACGTGCTTGACGGACTTGAAAAACTCATTGGTGAGGCCATCAGGACTCAGACTTTTTCCATTGGGAAGAGCATCAATAACCTCGATAATATTTGTTCTCAGAAATGTTAGCTTCCAGTAGAGAGTTCATGTTCTGTGGGATTCTAGATTGAGCTACCCTTGAGATGGTAGCCATGCAATCACACCTATGTAGGAAAAGAGGAGTCGAGACCCCGAGGAGATGGGTAAAGTGCTCGACAATGATGGATCTGTTCTCGACTTTCGTGCTACATTCGATCCCATTGTTATTGACCAAGAAGGGGATGTATTCCTAAGCTTGTTTCCTTTTGAGGATGTTACACATCTCTTTCGATGGTTTGTCGGCCTTCCCCGCCCACCAGTCTTTGAAGAATATTTGAAGATTTTTCCTCTGAACCTCCTCCTCGAATCTTAGTCTTCCCTTGATTTTCATAAGAACTTGCCGGCATTGCAAGTTACCTTTGTTCACTTCTTCTTCAAACTGTGAGAGCCTCCGATAAACCGTTTCTCTTCTTTTTTTCCGGATATCTCTTATAGTCTTATGAAACCTGATCAGAATTTGTCAAGTCCTTTCCACCACACTTCTCCAACACTTAGCCGGTTCATTATGGTAGGCAAAGGCCTCCACCCACACTACAACAATTTCTTGGTGGACAAAGGGGAGGAAAAACAATATCTGATAAGTATGAAATCTAGGAGCTTTCCGGAGCATGGGAATCATTTTGAAAGAAAGAGTAATTGGGTAGTCGTCCAAGATAGTCAGGTCCATGTGTTGGGAAACCAAAGGATTGCCCCACTGGAGGATGGTGCTTTGGTCGATGTAACATCTATCAAGTCGTGCTTTCCTCAAAGAGTCCCCCAATTGGAGATTAGACCAGGAGAACCCCTTCATGTCTTTCACCTCAACCAAGTCAAGATGGAGCTTGATTTTATCCCATATCTCTTTCTCCTGACCGTCAATAATTTTTCCTTTGTTATTCCATCGGTCCTCTGGAAACTCAACCATATTGAAGTCCCCACAAATCAAAACATTGTGTGAGAGGGAGACGGGGAAGCCCAAGTATCAATTCTATTCGCCACTACATTAGGGGCATAAATTGAAACCACAGTGAACTGATTAGGGGACCCGAAAGATGCAGCAATCCAACGATGATTCTGATTTTCACAAGTCGAGGTCAATCTGCTAGACCATAAGTGACTAATACTAATCGAAGCTCCCCCCGCCTCCCTAGGGTGTGTAGTGTAGAACCAAAAGGTGTCTCGGAGAGATGCATTTAAGCTATTTCTAGAGATCCTCTGCATCGATTTTGATCTCTTGCAAGCAGATAAAGTCGGGATTGAGACACTTGTGTTTGAACCACTGACCAATAATCACCGTTCTTGAGGAGTCAGACAAACCCCTGACGTTTAGCGATGTGATTTTCATTAATGATGGTGACCCTCTTTGAGGGGAGGGACCCAATCTTTTTTTTCTTGTGATCTTCTTTTTTCTGTTGTATATTATGGAATCATGGAAGGTTAAATGGATTTTTAATGTTTTAAATATCTAGAAGGTTTTAATGTGGTTTGATGTAGCAGGTGAAGAAGCATGAGGGCATGGATACAAGTGGATGCATATAAATAAATAAATTCGAAGATTAAATCAAAGACTTCTAGAATAAGTTATATTTAGTTTTAATTTGTTGTAAAAGAAGTGGTTTGCTTAGAAAGCGACGTCTTTTATAAATAAAGTAGTTTTTCCTAAAATTTGCTTCTAAAAGGGACGGCTCTCATGTAACTTCTATTTTCAGGACGTAATAGAAATAAACCTATAAATACGGGTACTCTGATAGACTCATCCATCATAGTACACGGGGGAAGATTGCACCCAATATCGCGTTGATTGTCTCTCTGTTTATGATTCCTGTTTCGTCTTCTGTCTACCTCTGTGTGTGCGTGCACTGAAGATCCTGATAACAGTGGTATCAGAGCTTGGCACCTATCACTCTGGAGGAGATTGTTTGCCGAGGGGATTGCTTGCGTTCTCTATTCGCGAATCCGAATCCGAATCCAAATCCGAATCCGCGTCCGCGTCTGCTTCTGTTCTGCTTCTGCTTCAGTCCCAGTTCCAGAACCAGAACCTGCGTTTATACCTACATTTATACCTGCATTTATACCTGCGTTTATACTTGCGGCTTACTCCAAGGCGTCGACTAAGGCAAAGAACTCAGGCAATAACTTAGGCAATACATTGGAAACATTGGCACCTAAGGCTCCCTTGGGGATCATTGGCTATGCGCGAGGCAATTTTAATTTTGAGTGGCAATAGATAGTTTTGGACTCCTTAAGGTAGGAGGATTTGAACCCACAACCTCCTACTTACAAGGGAAGTACTTTAACCACTACTCCATCTCTTTGAGTTATCACTCTATCTCCCTTTTGTGATATTTATATCAATTTCACCTCCCTCTTCCTTTTCCAAGTCCCAAGTTAAGCTCACACATGTGAAAGCGCCCGTCGATTTTCTTAGAGAAGTGCAACATAAATTTTAGCATATAATATATCGTTGGAAAGCTCTCGGAAGAAGCTTTTTAGCTACCCTATTAGATTGAGAATCCAACATAGTTTGAAAGAGGGATTTTGTTTTTTAGTTATAGATCCTATAACAATGGAGGATTTTGGCAGTTCACCTTCACCTAGAGTCTCATTCGAGCAACAGTTAGAGATCATGCACCAAGAACTTCAAGCACTTCAACAGGCTATACAAGAACGCTATGCTATGCTCCAATTCGATTGAAGAAAGGATAGCCGATTTATCTTATCATGGCTCTCTTTATTCGACGATTTCTATTCCGATGAGTCATATTTAGAAAATAAGAAAGGCAAGTTTGCTACCAATTATTTGGTAGAAAGAGCTCAACTATGGTGGAATGATCTGTCGTCGTGCAGATTGTCCACGCACATGGAAGGCTTTTCAAGAAGAGTTTAAGGATTATTTCCTACCTTTACAGTTCAACCTACATGTTCGACAATTATGGGCTGAATTCACATGGATGGAAGGTGATACATTGACAACCTATACAGATCAATTTTACCAATATTTATTAACTCTTCGCTTGCTTGAAGATGTTTCCAATGATACTATGAAGAAGAAGTATGATGATGGGATATATATGGAGGTTCAAGCAAAGCTTCACTCACACCAACCTACATCGCTTCATGAAGCCATTGCCTTTGCTCATAATGCGGAGAATGAGTACCAATTACTTATCAAGAGGATCCGTTTGCAGTAGCCATATCAACAACAATCTTTTTGCTAGCTTAATTTTCTTTGATTATATGTAATGCATTTACACATAGAATTTTTGAAAATACTTTAGATATACTTTTGAAAATGAATTATAATATTGACTTACATAAAACTTCTTTATCATCTCACTATGATCATTTAATTTTTGCATATCATTCCCAATTACATTAAACTTTCAGGTTTTCGATTCCATGCATCTGTTATATATGGTTCATGCTTACTATTGTTCAGTGATGGGACATGCGACTGATCATCCATGTCTGTTTTTCTATTTATCAATTGAGGTCAATTGCTTGTCAACTGGGCGGCATGTTGTATATTATGGAATCATGGAAGGTTAAATGGATTTTTAATGTTTTAAATTGTCCAGAAGGTTTTAATGTGGTTGTGTTTGATCTAGCAGGTGAAGAAGCATGAGGACATGGATACAAGTGGATGCGTATAAATAAATAAATTCAAAGATTAAAGCAAAGACTTCTAGAATAAGTTATATTTAGTTTTAACTTATTATAAAAGAAGTGGTTCGTTTAGAAAGCGACACCTTTTGTAAATAAAATAGTTTTTCTTAAAAGTCGCTTATAAAAACGATGGCTCTCATGTAACTTCTATTTTCAGGACGTAATAGAAATAAACCTATAAATACGGGTACTCTGATAGACTCGTCCATCAAAGTATACGGGAGGAGATTACACCCAATATCGCGTTGATTGTCTCTCTGTTTATGATTCCTATTTCATCTTCTGTCTACCTCTGTGTGTGCGTGCATTGAAGATCCTGATAACATTCTCCTCCCAACTTCTTAACTTATGATGCTACTCTTGAGAGGGCTCTTCCAAGGCATGCCCGATGATTGTTTCCCTTTTAGCTTTGACTTTTGTTGGAGTAAGCTTGGCATGCATATCGGAAGAGTAGGACCAAGGAAGGAGCTTTCACTATTTGGGTTGTCTTCATTGCTAGTAGTGAAGCCTTCCTCCTTACTTGTGGTGTAACCTTCTTAGTTGTCTTCTTTGCTGGTCGAGCACCCAAATATATTATTAGCAGGGTCTTCTTCATAATGGTTATCCCCTGGAAAGTCAACCTCATTAATCTCCTTTTCTAGGTTACAATACATGTTATTCGAAGGAGCAATGGTCATAACGTTCCTTGCTGCTGATCTTGGAGGACTAACTTTCCTCCTATGTCTTACTTCGGTGAATCCTTCTGAGTCTGTTTTTGCAACACGAGTGCCCTCTTCTTCCTCCATCGGAGGGAGGTGACCCCGAGTACCAACTTGAGGGAAAAGATCCGAGGCCCCATCTGGTTTAAGCTTGTTTTTGTTGGTACTTTGCTTCAAGGGGCAATCTTCACCAAGCATATTTGCATAGGTCAAAATAACCTTTACCAATTTTTCATTTTCTTTACGAGCATCTGTTAAGTTTCCTAAAATTAAAATCAAACTTCACCAAGCATATTTGCATAGGTCAAAATAACCTTTACCAATTTTTCATTTTCTTTACGAGCATCTGTTAACTTCATCTGTATCTTGCATTGTATCCAAGTACGTGGTTATTGCCCAATAAAAAGAGTTACTGCTGTTTCTTTTTCAGCCCCCATAACTCCTGAAGTTCCCCTCTTTTTGTCTGCATGCACAAGAAACTCTTGGCAAAAAAACCCTGCTGTTCCTTGCCAAAAACGGGCAGGAGACCTGCCTTCCCTCAAGGAGTAATAGTCGCTGCCAACCATACGCTTCACACATGCATCAGTAGGATCCGAGGTCCACTCGGAAATGTCAACAACGATGCCGGTATTCGTCTTCTACTAAGAACGGGAAAGCCCCCAAGCCTTCACTCCAGGATCAAACACAATCCTCCCTTTGAATGTACAACAAGTCCCCCCTCAATATTAGGATGCCCGATGAATTGAAACTCGAAAAGTCTTCCAAGATGACTATTGGAAATCCTTCAGGCACTCCCTTTATTCAAATAAATTCCACACATACTTCAGCTGCATCATTATGATTAGTGTCTGCGTCCTTCAGTATGGCTTTCGGGCTTCGAGAATTTCGGTGTTAGCAGCTATTGCATAGGTTTCCTTTCGAATTGAACAGTGACACAAGAGTAGCTTCTTCAGCCGTCGAACCACACTTCAACAACGATCTATCGTACATCCCCTTCTAATGGTTTCCATTAGAGTTCCTGAAGCATAACCCAGAAAGCAAGAGATACATCTTTTTCTTCTTAAGAGAACTCGTAAGGCTATTCTCTTCAATCCTCAATGCACAAGTCACGTACTCTCTTGAGTTTTCTCATTTCCATAGCATATCAAGCTACAGAAGCTTCAAATCCCCAATTGCCCAATGCTTACGAACTTCCACACGTCCCCAGGGTGTATTTCCCCCCTCTCCTTTTTCTGTGTTGAAAAAGCTGAATACGGCTAGGCCCCCTGGCTCCCCGAACTGGTGTCCGCTATCCCCTCCTGCACAAAGTAAACGAGCCAGTCCCCAAGAAACAAACGCCTCCGATGCTCTCTCGTAGCATTTGAAAGAGCACTTCTACCAACAGTGACCATCAAAACCCATCGACACTCTTTCTACCTCGTGGTTTTTTCCCCTTCAACACCTGCTCGGAAAGAAGCAAGCGACTCCTCTTCTTCGATGAACGGAACAAGAAGAAGGCACCAAAAGCACAACAAGCCCCTCCTCCCCCCCCCCAAAAAAAAAATCCCGTCGGTATTGCTCAAGTGAAAGAAAGGAACGGAGAGAGAAGTAGAGGCTTCGGGTGAGGGGGGCACGCAGAGAATTGAATTGCAAAGCATGTGACAAACAAATAGCTTTTTCTTTGCCTAAAGAAGCATCCATTTCTGCAAATAGACCCTTTGCATTAGTCCATGCTGACATTTGTGGACCTATGCAAACACCTTCTCTAAGTGAGTCAATTTACTTCTTCCTGATTGTAGATGATTTCACTAGATACAGATGGATTTATTCACTCAAGCATAAAGAAGATGCACTTTCCAAGTTTAAGGAGTGGACAAAAATAGTTGAAGAAGACCTTTCAAGTTCTTTGAAGATCATTCGATCAGCTGGAGATAGTAGTTTTGTCAATCACAACTTCTCCAAGTACTTGAAGCAACATGGAATCAAGTATCAAGCCAAGCAAGATACTCAACCAGGTATTGCATTAAAAAAGAGTCAAACTGTGATCCAAATGGCCAAAGTTATGCTTAGACAAAAGCAACTTCCACTAAAGTTTTGGGGTGAAGCAGTGTAGATAACCATTCATATTTAGAACAGAGGATTCTGAGATGTCTTAAAGAACAAAACACCATTTGAGGCTTACTTCCAAAAGAAGCCGAGTGTAAACTATTTTTGCATCTTTGGTAGTGATGCCTATGTCCAAGGCCATGATGATGAACAACCTCAGTAGCATATTTTCATTGGGTACAGTGAGCGACAGAAGGCATACAAACTTTATGACCCAAAGAGTTACTCAATTATAGTAACCAAAGATTGCACCTTTGATGAATACTCTAAGTATTCATCCCTTTTGGATCCTCCCATTTCCGCTTCAGAGGGGGGATCATTCCAGTTTTGAACAGTCACACTATGTGGAGCATGCTCTCTTTGTAGATGACTTTCCCGATCATGATACAGTTTTGAAGCAGGAGGAACCAGAGATATCATCTCAAATGGCTATACCCATCATACCATTGAAGGCTTATATTTCCCCTCAGCTGTAGTTGGGCATTACTCGAAGATCAGTGACTTGACATTTTCCATTCCTATCTTTGAGAGTCCACTTACCTTGTCTACAACAACATTTTGAGCATGTACTTTTCCATTCATGGAGTCCAACATCTGGTCACTTACCTCAGGATACTCCTACATCTACCTAGTTCATCACTCAGTTGGATCCTATTCTGAGCCAGCTTCTCGGTTCAGAGGGGGCTTCCATGGTCCTATCGATACATAGCAGGACTTTGTACACTCCGTGGAGGACTTCCACATACAGATGTACTACCATGTGAGTGTGATTTTATGCTTCATGCTTTATGTTTCACTCTTGGAGGACCTACTTCTTGGCAATACACATCTCCTGGTGGATATTGTCAAAGCTTTGAAGGTTCTTATGTACCACATGGAGTCATCATACCTCTCTCGCATGGAGATGATCTCGTCCAATGAGATCTTGTTCTGTTCATGTACCTCATTGGTGGCGTACCTCTAGAGCATCTGCTTGATCCCTTTGGTGGACATATTATGGAGAACTTGGCGATACCACTTGGAGCCTATGGATTCCCAGATGTCAAATTCTTGGTGCTCGTGCTACTGCTCATCCATTCTTGGTGGACCTTTCTCACATACCCTAGCAACCTCCATACACTACAAAATGGAGTTGCAGAGAGGGTGTTGAGAGTATGAGAGTGCATCTCCCTTTTGTACCTTGGAGTCACTCTATTTCCATTTCATTTCCATTACATTTCCATTACATTTCCATTATATCCTTTGTATTTGGGTACCTTGCCATTTGCTTCTACTAGTTGCATTCATTCTCCTTTCAGGGGAATTATCCCACATGAGATGTACATTGGAGAGCCCCCCTCCCAAATCTATATAAGGAAGGCCTCTCCCCCATTTGTATTTGGTTGGAAGCTTGAGGAGCCTACTCCATGCTCTTGGCAAGCTCATTTCTAATCCACCTGAGTTTACCCATTTCATGGTCTACTCATTTTGAGTCTCACATACTCTTTGTTTTGTGAGTACACATTTTCATTTTGCTTTCGCATGTGTACTCCCTTAAACTTCCACCACGAGTAGCAATGTGGATCTCCCTGGAGTAATGTCATCTTCATGCATGCCACACTAGTTATAACCATGAACCATGGATTCATATAACACAACATTCCTGATTGGCATTTCATAAAAAACTGTGTGCATCTTGAACTCCTTATTCCAAACGATTGCACACCCTTATTGCCAAACCATTGCACATCGGAGTAACTCAATCATTTCATGCAGCTGAAGAGGAATATGTAGCAATGCCCATCTTGTAGTTTCAATCCACAAAGCAAGTACACCTTCCTTTTTTCTTTAGTGACCTCCCTCCTCAGAACGAATGCCGTCCCCCAACCCATCATTTAGTCATGAACCAGAGTGCAAGAATCTGAATGGGTTTCCCCCAAACTACATCTGCTCAAAACAAGTGAGTGCAACATGAACCTGCTTTCCCTTCTCACAACACACATTTTTCCTCTTTAGAGCACCTGTAGTCAAGCATCTATCCTACACCATGAAGACATATTAGTGCAAAAAATCAACCATCAATACAGTTAATAGTGCTCTACTAGGCTTGAAGGTATGGGTGGTAGGACGAGGGCTTTTAACATCAATCACCAAGCAATCGCTTCATTTCACATGAGTTTCACAATGTCGAAAAGGAAAGGGTGTGATTAGGTAACCTATTGGATCAGGCCTATCGTTCATCCTTCATTCCACAATAAACATTAGGTGTCTTTAGGGATAGTCTGTTGACCCTCTCCTATGCTTCAAGATGAGCAATGAACTACACATTTGTGATAAGAGAAACTCATGGATAAAAAACATGCTTATATCGATGGTAGTTATAAGAGTCCAAATTGAAGGTGAAGAAGAAGAAACTAACATAAGAGAATCAATGGTAGATGGTACATGAGCACTATCCACCAGTAATATAATACAAAATTTGTGCAATATACAATGGAATGGGTATAAATCCATAACAAAAATGGATGCTAATACAAGGTGATAGTGGTCTAGATGTTACCGTTAGTGTCCATGTGAAAGGCCAAATCGCCACTGGACACTTCTTTGTATATGTTCTTTAATAAAACATATAGTGGCATGGTCAATCACAAACTGTAAGTTTCGATCGCATTTGTAAGACCTAAGAAGTTTGTCTTCATGCTCCCTATGTACTGTGTTTTTTTGCATATTTTGCAGCTTCAGTATGGAGTACTGTGTGCCGCCTTAGGAGCTCAGTTTTCTACTCCGAGGATATCGTCACGGAGCTCTCAAGAAGGAGAGCACACTGTGGTGCATTGCCATCGAAATACTTCACTGGTATCAGAGCAGTTCGATGCAAAAGCTTTGTTCCTTTTGTGTGAGCGAAGCAAGCACCCCCTCCCCCCAGCTTTCTCCAAGGCTTACGACTAAGGCGGGAACCAAAGCATAGACCTTGGAATACCTTGTCATCCGAGTCATCGAAGTCACTGTTGGCTGCGTGTGAGGAAGGACCTCAACGATCAAGGAATATAGAGATTCCCGGTACTTCCCAGGAGGTCACCCATCCTAGTACTATTCCCCTAGAGCTCGCTTAACCGTGACAATCTCTTGCCACTAAGCTACACTCTTGTGGTGTCTGAAGAAGGGGAAAGACTAAGGTTGACATTACCTTGAACATGTTTTGGTCCCTCAAAGCTTCATTCTTTGCTTTCAAAGCCTATTTTTGAAGCATTTTTGGGGTGTCTTTTGGAGCCATTTTGGAGTACTTCCGCACATGGTTCTCTTCATACAGGTCCAAGAACATCAAGAAGAGTGTTCTTTGTACTTCTCCAACAATAAATATCAATTTTGGGGCTGTCTTTTCAGCCACACTCATAAAACTACCGGTTTCTTGAAAGATTTTAGTTTTGGTGGGAGCAGCCGCTGCAAATTTATGCAGGTTTTTTGAGCCAAAAACATTAGAGTTGATAGACACTTGTAGGTGTTATTGGCTATTTTTTGGGCTGTGCATTCAACCATTTGGTATCATTTTACTGCATATATTGAGCACATACACATCACGTACGCTTCTGTGGATACCGCTTATGTGCGTCCATGTGGTCATTGATATAGCGGTTACATTCTTTGCATAAAGCCCTTTACGTTTGATAAAGAGGGTCGTGGTGAGGTTTTCTTAACTGGGAGACACCGAGATGTCGGGGTCTCTTCAGTGATGTAGGTGGAAGACTTACCCAACCTCGCCATAGGAGATGTATGATAGTTGTTCATAGGTTCTCGATAAGCCTAGTTGGCTTTTATTGGGTAGCTGATCATATGCAGTGGAGTCAGTGATTCACTATGCAGGCAAATATATAAGTACTTGCAGTTTTATGATATTTTGACACTGGTCATATGCTCATTTTGTAGAGGATACTTTGGAAATTTTTTTTGAGTTTTTTGGTTTTGTCAACTATATAGTGGTCGATTTACTCCTTGATACACTTATTCATTGGTGTTCGGACTCTTCTAGCTGCATTATCATTCCATTCAGTTCTCTACCATCATGACGTCAGAGGTCTCAGGCACATCCGATGGATCAGGGTCTATTGCAAGTGTTCCAAGGAGGAGCTATAACTTGCACGATAAAGGCCATTTTGAGATCCAGAAATTTGATGGCACAAACTTTGCTCTATGGAAGAATCAGATTAAAGATGTGCTAATTCAAAGGAGGCAATGGAAGCCAGTAAATGGAATTTCAAAGAAGCCTGCTGACATGGATGAAGATGATTGGAATGAGTTAGATGAAATGGCCAGATCTACCATTCGATTGCACCTAGAAGATAATGTTTACTTTACAGTATTAGATTGTGAAAGCACAGATGAGCTTTGGAAGAAGTTATGCAATACATATGAAAAAGAGACGGCATCAAATAAAGTCTATCTGATGAGAAAATTATATGACCTTCGTATGAAGGACACAGATAGTGTTGCTGCTCATCTAATGAGTTTCATGCTATATTCTCTCAATTACAAGCTCAAAAAATGGATATGGATAATGAAATGAAAGCAATATTGCTATTATTCACCTTGCCATTCTGGTCGAGATTTGGCACTCAAGCCGACAAATCATCTCGAGGTACAAATTTTCTCCATGGATGTACTAGTAAAATAATTCAATTGGGATACAAATTAAGGGCACTTGCGAGAGCAATCCATCGTCTAAAAGTCATCGAAGCAATATGCATACGATCCTAGTGAATATGCCATGGAAAGTTTGTCAAGAATGGGCCATTCGGAGAATTATCTATCGAGTGCACAGGGAGGTAGGTCCATTTTTGGAAAGGAAGGCAGAGGCCTTTAGCTAGGGGAAAGCAGTAGCGAGGACACAGAGAGTGGATTCCAAATCGGGAGAAGATTCATCGGGAATCAAGAGACAGAAGGAGGAGAGAAGGAGGCTGCCAGTTGCGTGATGAGGAAACGAAGTGATACTTCAAAGATCTCAGATTTCTGTAGCACGTGATTTGACAACAGTCAATGAAGATGATGGGCAGACACTCGAAGCTGGGAAGGGTTGCGATGAAGTAGTTGTTGCATGAAAGCATTTTTAGGAACATTTAAGGAGAAGGAATGCGTCTGGTCGTAGGAGGCCGTACATGGAATTTAGGAGGGGCCATCAATTCAGACAAACCTAATGGACGAGGAAGGAGATTTGAGGCTTATCGGCTAGAAATCAGAGGGAGGATGATTTTGTTTTGGGAACTTCTCCTGTCAGACAAAATAGATCTCTAAGAAATTACATGAGAGTGCAAGTTTGAAGAAGATTAGAATGATCTTTGAATGTATCCTTGTGCAATTGACGAGATAGACTTCTGCATAGTAATAGTTTGGATTCGAATTGAAAAGATAAGTGCTCTTTCAAAAAGAAAAATTCTCTACACGCGATTCACAAAAAGAACTAGTGGTTATGGAGCGAAGTTTTTTTTTAGCCAGTAGCTTGCATATTTAGACTTCCTCTAAGTCATGTGTTCCTATACAGAGAACTAGAAGAATGTTATTTTGCTGCCAGATTTATTGCGCAATAGTTCATGCATAAAAACTCTATGTTTAAATCATTCGTTTGAATTTGCTGCCATATTTGAATCTGATCTGTAGCGAATTGGTGTTTTAATTGCCCTCTGTTTTTGCATACTCTAATAAGTACTTATAAACAATATGCAATTTCTCATGCATTAAGCTAAGTGCTGAACAGTTATTTTCTTCTGCACACATTAGCTCAAATTTGTTCCATGAGATTGCAAGAAATTCGTCATCAATCTAGAAGATATGGAATTTGTTTTTGTAAGCATAAAATAGGGATGGCTATGCATTGAATGCGCATGACTTCCATATTGTTGTTGTTGTTTGCGCACAGAAAATGGGATCGATGTGTTTCTTTCACATATGTTCTATGCATATGATATATGCAGAGTACATACATAATGTTCTAATGGTAGCAAAAAGGCTGAGTATTTCTGAGTTATGTTCGGAGTTCACAGAAAAATGAAAGTTGGATGTTGTTTTGTTCACGCTGAAAGAGAATAGATAATACACTTTCTTTTCTGAAGATTAAGTAAATCCTTAATAGTGACATCTCTAGCTTTTAAGCGATGAAAAGGAAAATAAGACTACACTAATGGATTCGGAATGTGTGAAATTAGCAGTAACTTAGTCCGTATTTTATTTCCTTATATTACCATGTATGCAAGCTTTAGGCTACAAACGTACATGAATCTTTGGGTTCTGCAGAAGGTTTCATGGAGAGGATGAATTTAAATTTTATCCTTTTATGCTGTTTTAGAGGTTTCTTTAATGTTAAGGTTATCAAAATTTTTGGTCCACATTCCGAGGGCGAGAACTGATAAAAAAGAATTAACACAAATTAAATGTGCAACTGTCGGAGCTCTTGAATGAGAAGGATTATGGATTGCATTAATAACACAAACTTTACTGTCTAATCCTTGGAAAAAGACAAATCCCAAACAAATCTACGCAAAACACAGTCTACCGCATAGCTTTATCTGAGAACTTCAATGACAAAGACATGTGAGTTTGCTGTGTCTATCTTTGTAAAAGGGATGTAAATTCATTTATATGTTTGATAATTTAAGTAGGTGCATATGCAACAGATTATTATGCTAGATATCACTCTTGTTTCATGATGTATTTTCCCATATATCATTGACTTTATGTGATGTTAATTCTTATGCTAGATATCACTCTTGTTTCATGATGTATTTTCCCATATATCATTGACTTTATGTGATGTTAATTCACGTCTGCTTTATATTAGAATCTCCAACACTTATGAGCTATGAAGTAGTTTCAAACATGTTTTCTCTCAATCAAGATGCATTTACCCTCGAATTTACAAATAACCATAAAAATTATAATGATTCATGGAAATAAAGTTGGGAATCTTGAACACCTTCAATGTTATCCTTTCGAAAAGAATCCGTCCCAAGAAATTTCAATCTTAAGTAACTAGAACTTAAATTGAAAGACATTCCCTAAAGATTGAGACAACTGTCTAACTAGAACAACGAGCGATATCTTTCTCCCTCCTTTCAAAGAAACTCCCTGACATACCTGGGGAACCCGACATGAAAGGAGGGGGTGAGTGATTTATATAAATGAGGACCTAAGACCTATCAAAACCGAAAATGGAAGACCTTATAGCCCGATTCGTCCACTTTCAAGAAGAGGATAGACGACAAAAAGCTATCCAATCGCTTATTGACTGATTAATCAAGCGGTGCAGATTTTTCAATGGAAAGAACATATCTAGATTTTGTAAAGAATATGAGCTCGAGTCAAAGTACTTAGGTGTCGGTTTAGATCCGATGATGGAAAAAGAACTATGCAAAAACTTTATCTATGTGTTGGGATACTACATACGAGACCAAATAATGTAAATAAATCAAACGACATGGTCTCGATACAAAGCGACACTCCTCAAGCAATTTATGCTAGAGGACCTTGATAAAGTGACTCGTAAGTCCTTCCTGGGGTGGGTTCATATGCCCAAAGACCAACCGATCCTAGAAGTTAAAAAAGAGTTCGAGCCACATTGAATGAGCATTCTGAAATAGATGAAAGTGGTTCTATCCATGAGAGTAAGAATGAGCTATTGATTGAGCTTCAATATAATGATATGCATGTGAATAATGTTGCACTCCATAAAAAGGGAGATATGTATGACCATGAGCAGGATGAGGATACTCTATTAATTGATCCTCCACATAGTGATATGAATTTCAAAGACGATCATGATGTGTTAAGTCCATGCACTGAAGAAATTGTGCATGAAGAGATGGAAGTAATATTTATTGAACTGTATGAAAAATTTCATGATCGCTTGCTACCTAAGGAGACTAAATGTGAGAAGATTGATTCAGATGACTCTGAAAACTATCAAATGAATAAAGATTTAATTGAACCAACCTTAGGTACTGAAGTACTCGTATACGATGAGACATTCGAGCAAGAATCAGTAATTGATGAAGTGTATGAAGAATATAGTCTAAGTACATTCTCTAAAGGAAACGAGCAAGAATTGATGGAGATGAATGAAGAGTTGTGTGATGGCATTGAAAGTAAGAAATCGAGTTTCCTTCAAATTATATGCATAGTCCTAGAGAGTGTTCAAATTGTGAAGAGTTTGATCGTCAATAAGCAGGACTCTAGTGATATTGAAGATGAAGGATTTCTTGACTATGAGGATATAGAGTCCCATCACCTTGAAGGAGAAATAAATTGGGATCATGATGAAGATGACGATGAAGAGTTCCTGTATAGGTTGGAAGAAGAAGCAGACCTTATAATCTCTGGAACTCAGGTAGAACGGGGTGATCTCATTAAAGATTTCAAAGATGAATATCGTTCATTGTCCGAATGTGATGAACACTTCCATCCGAAGTGGGATTCAAACGAGTTGATCCAAGAAACCCATCCTCATAAAGATGGGAATACAATAGAGGATGATAAGAAGGATGAAATTCCTTCAAATGATTTCAAATATGAAAAGAACCAAAATGTGTGTTTACAAGAATGTTTTAATGATGAGAAAAATATGTTCAAATTTAAACCTCCTTATACATATGTTTTTTATTCTACATATGATGAATTTGAAAGTATCTTGAACAAAGAATCCTATGGTCAAGAAATTGAAACATGGATTCTTAGATTTACGAAATGCTATGCATGCTGATCAAGCCACCAAGAGGTAGACAAAAAAATAAGGTGGCTTGTGTACATAGTTACCATATTTATGAATACAACCCTGATTGATGCGATTCAAAGATGGCTTGTTTTTAAACATAGCTTCTTTGGAGAGCATTTATTTGTGAAAATATATTGGAAAGGAATTTCTTGAATTAACAAGAAATTCAAAAGTGACTTTTGTGAAAATAAATATGTAAATACTTAATAATTGTGTTTTGATTTTTTGAGATGGATAAAGATAAATATAAAAATAAATAAATAAATAAATAAAGAAATAAATAAATACATAAATAAAATAAATAAATAAATACAAATAAAATATAAATAAATAAATAAACAAATACGTAAATAAATAAACAAATACGTAAATAAATAAATAAATAAATATATTTATTTATATAAATATATAAATAAATAAATAAATACGTAAATAAATAAATAAATAAATAAGTAGAAGTAAGTGCATCTGGTATTCAAGTAGATGATTTTTTTCAAATAATCTTTTTAAATATGATGCTACTGATGTGTTTTCTAAGTTTATAAGTACAGGTGAAGATTTGGAGCTGATTGCACATCAAGAATTCGAATGGATCGTGAAAAGAGCAACGAATTTTCAACTTCTTGTACATAACGTATTGAAAATAGATATTTGTGAAGTATTATCATGGATTGCATGTGTACATATGAGTATTTTGATGGATTGAAATTTCTTATCACGTGTTCAGTATTTGAATGCAGGAGAAGATTGAAGAAAGGTGATGGAAATAGGAAGTGAAGTGAAGATAAAAAAGCCTTGTGTTTTTTCTTAGCTCTCCTGTTAACCAAAATCTTTTTTTCGCATCCATTTTTGAGATGTATTTCACGCCAAATATGCAAGTAGAAATGTGTAGAAAGCACATCTTTTGATTCCAATAGAAGCACGTCCATCTGCACATGAACTAGATAGGTAAATATCATTATAAATAAAAATAATAAATCAAGTTTTGAGTGATAAGAGAGAATAGTTCTGAGTAAGGAAGAGTGATTGCATGTGTAAGAGAGTGGAATTGTGAGTATTGAGATTTTCCTTGCTTAGATACCATAAACCCTCGATTTTTTTGCACCATTTTGTTTTTCCTTAATGCGCCTAATATATGCATAACTAAAATGTAAGAGCACGAGTATTTTTAAAACCCTTAGTTGCACGAGTGATTGCACTTGTATTGAATTGTATATCGATGATGAAAATGTGAGTTCAATGTGAGTGTAAAACTTCAACACCGAATGCCTAGTCCCTCCCTTATTTGCACCATGCCGTTTTTTTATACACCTAGAGTATGCATATGTAGGGCCCATTACATGGCCGTGCATAGGCACATTTGTTTGAAATCCTGTGCACTCGATTCCATTCACATTTGGATTCTTGAAGATTTGCAGATACCGAGATTGATAGTGGCACATCGGGAGGATGCACAAGTTTAGAGGGGGTGGATGTGGTCGAGATTTGGCACTCAAGCTAACAAATCATCTCGAGGTACCAGTTTTCTCCATGGATGTACTGGTAAAAAAATTCAATTGGGATACAAATTAAGGGCACTTGCGAGAGCAATCCATCGTCTAAAAGTCATCTAAGCAATATGCATCTGATCCTAGCGAATATGCCATGGAAAGTTTGTCAAGAATGGACCATTCGGAGAATTATCTATCGAGTGCACAGGGAGGCAGATCCATTTTTGGAAAGGAAGGCGTAGGCCTTTAGCTAGGGGGAAAGCGGCAGCGAGGACACAGAGAGTGAATTCCAAATTGGGAGAAGATTCATCGGGAATCAAGAGACAGAAGGAGGAGAGAAGGAGGCTGCCAGTTGCGTGATGAGGAAACAAAGTGATACTTCAAAGATCTCAGATTTCTGTAGCACATGATTTGACAACAGTCAATGGAGATGATGGGCAGACACTCGAAGCTGGGAAGGGTTGCGATGAAGTAGTTGTTGCATGAAAACATTTTTAGGAAGATTTAAGGATAGGGAATGCGTCTGGACGCAGGAGGCCGTACATGGAAGTTAGGAGGGGCCATCAATTCAGACAAACCCAATGGACGAGGAAGGAGATTTGAGGCTTATCGGCTAGAAATCAGAGGGAGGATGATTTTGTTTTGGGAACTTCTCCTGTCAGACAAAATAGATATCTAAGAAGTTACAAGAGAGTGCAAGTTTGAAGAAGATTAGAATGATCTTTGAATGTATCCTTCTGCAATTGACGAGATAAACTTCAGCATAGTAATAGTTTGGATTCGAATTGAAAAGATAAGTTCTCTTTCAAAAAGAAAAATTCTCTACACGCGATTCACAAAAAGAACTAGTGGTTATGGAGCGAAGTTTTTTTTTAGCCAGTAGCTTGCATATTTAGACTTCCTCTAAGTCATGTGTTCCTATACAGAGAACTAGAAGAATGTTATTTTGCTGCCAGATTTATTGCGCAATAGTTCATGCATCAAAACTCTATGTTTACATCATTCGTTTGAATTTGCTGCCATATTTGATCTGATCTATAGCGAATTGGTGTTTTAATTGCCCTCTGTTTTTGCATAATCTATTAAGTACTTATAAACAATATGCGATTTCTCATGCATTAAGCTAAGTGCTGAACAATTATTTTCTGCACACATTAGTTCAAATTTGTCCCATGAGATTGCAAGAAATTCTTCATCAATCTAGAAGATATGGAATTTGTTTTTGTAAGCATAAAATAGGGATGGCTTATGCATTGAATGCGCATGACTTCCATATTATTGTTGTTGTTTGCACACAGAAAACGGGATCGATGTGTTTCTTTCACATATGTTCTATGCATATGATATATGCAAAGTGCATACATAATGTTCTAATGGTAGCAAAAAGGCTGAGTATTTCTGAGTTATGTTCGGAGTTCACAGAAAAATGAAAGTTGGTTGTTGTTTTGTTCACACTGAAAGAGAATAGCTAATACACTTTCTTTTCTGAAGATTAAGTAAATCCTTAATAGTGACATCTCTAGCTTTTAAGCGATGAAAAGGAAAATAAGACTACACTAATGGATTCGGAATGTGTGAAATTAGCAGTAACTTAGTCCGTATTTTATTTCCTTATATTACCGTGTATGCAAGCTTTGGGATACAAACGTACATGAACCTTTGGGTTCTGTAAAAGGTTTCATGGAGAGGATGAATTTAAAGTTTATCCTTTTATGCTCTTTTAGAGGTTTCTTTAATGTTAAGGTTATCGAAATTTTTGGTCCACATATCGAGGGCGAGAACTGATCAGAAAGAATTAACACAAATTAAATGTGCAATTGTCAGAGCTCTTGAATGATAAGCATTATGGATTGCATTAATAACACAATCTCTACTGTCTAATCCTTGGAAAAAGACAAATCCCAAACAAGCCTACCCAAAACACAGTCTACCGCAAAACTTTATCTAAGAACTTCAATGACAAAGACATGTGAGTTTGCTGTGTCTATCTTTGTAAAAGGGATGTAAATTCATTTATATGTTTGATAATTTAAGTAGGCACATATGCAACAGATTATTATGCGAGATACCACTCTTGTTTCATGATGTATTTTCCCATATATCATTGACTTTATGTGATGTTAATTCACGTCTGCGTTTTATATTAGGATCTCCAGCACTTTTGAGCTATGAACTAGTTTCGAACATGTTTTCTCTCAATCAAGGTGCATTTACCGTCGAATTTACAAATAACCATAAGAATTATAGTGATTCATGGAAATAAAGTTGGGAATCTTGAAAAGAATCCATCCCAAGAAATTTCAATCTCAAGTAACTAGAACTTAAATTGAAAGACATTCCCTAAAGATTGAGACAACTGTCTAACTAGAACAACGAGCGATATCTTTCTCCCTCCTTTCAAAGAACTCCACGACATACCTGGTGAATTGGACATGAAAGGAGGGGGTGAGTGATTTATATAAACGAGGACCTAAGACCTATCAAAACCGAAAATGGAAGACCTTATAGCCCGATTCGTCCGCTTTCAAGAAGAGGATAGACGACAAAAAGCTATCCAATCGCTTATTGACTGATTAATCAAGCGGTGCAGATTTTTCAATGGAAAGAACATATCTAGATTTTATAAAGAATATGAGCTCGAGTCAAAGTACTTAGGTGTCAGTTTAGATCCGATGACGGAAAAAGAACTATGCAAAATCTTTATCTATGTGTCGGGATACGACATACGAGACCAAATAATGTAAATAAATCAAACGACATGGTCTCGATACAAAGCGACACTCCTCAAGCAATTTATGCTAGAGGACCTTGATAACGTGACTCGTAAGTCCTTCTTGAGGTGGGTTCATATGCCCAAAGGCCAACCGATCCTAGAAGTTAAAAAAGAGTTCGAGAAACAATTCGAAGATATGTTCAAATATGATCAGCGATGCATAATGCTTGAAAGGGTGTTCTTATTCCTACAAGCAATAGATGTTAGATCCCGAGAGGAACTAATTTCATTTCTGGAAGACCTGGATTTTGAATCGGGACTCACAGAGGATTGGACACTCGTTCATGATGCTGTAACAAGATATGTTAGAAAGCAGGAAATGTTTGAGAAATTTCGAAATGACTGGAGAATTGATCTTCATGAAGATAAAGATGGTACTCAAACTCCAAGTATGTTACCACTTGTAAATAACATTCAAGTCCATCAAGTTGTTGAGACCCCACTTGGACATAAAACAAATATGCATGAGCTTGATACACATGCTAATGATAAGTGCTATCAAGAAAATTCTAAAAGTGCAATTGACATGACCTTTAATGCTACAAGGTTCCAAGAGCCTGTAGGATTCTCTACAATGATTACATCTTCAAGTGCTATATACACACAAAATCTGATGATGCAAGGAGCAAAGAGGCATGTGGAAGTCGATCAAAACCAAATCAAACAAAAAACAAATATAAGCCAAATAAAAAGTCAACAAAAGCCAACAAGAAATCATGATGAGGCTTCACTTGTGCTCCTAAACCCCTCACATCCATTGGAGGATTAACAAATAAATTTAGAAATAATCCAAGATATAAATAAAGAGTTAGAGGAATCTACAAGGCTTAAAGGTGACCAAATGGTGATTAAAGACGAAGTACAAGAAGAAAATCTAATATATCTATCTAAGGATCAAGCTCTAGATGCATCATCAAGCGATGATGCTACACAAGATTTGGGGTGTGATTGGATGCTAGTTGATAGTGATATTCAAGTATATGACTCAAATACAATAAATGATCCAATAACTGAATTGTGTGAAGAGACTCCAAGCGAGCATGATGCTAATTGAGAGGACATACAAATCAAGAGTCCTGTAGATAGTGATATGTATGCAAATGCTGATAAGCATGATGCTAAGTCTATGGGAAGTCCAAATAAAGATCAACATTATGTAAAACTCTTAAGTGATGCCACATTGAATGAGCATTCTGAAATAGATGAAAGTGGTTCTATCCATGAGAGTAAGAATGACTTACTGATTGAGCTTTAGTATAATGATATGCATGTGAATAATGTTGCACTCCATAAAAAGGGAGATATGCATGACCATGAGCAGGATGAGGATACTCTATTAATTGATCCTCCACATACTGATATGAATTTCAAAGACGATCATGATGTGTTGAGTCCATGCACTGAAGAAATTGTGCATGAAGAGATGGAAGTAGTATTTATTGAAATGTATGACAAATTTCATGATAGCTTGCTACCTCAGGAGACTAAATGTGAGAAGACTCTCTGAAAACTATCAAATGCATAAAGATTTAATTGAACCAAGCTTAGGTACTGAAGTACTCGTATACAATGAGACATTCGAGCAAGAATCAGTAACTGATGAAGTGTATGAAGAATATAGTCTAAGTACATTCTTTGAACGAAACGAGCAAGAATTGATGGAGATGAATGCAGAGTTCTGTGATGGCATTGAAAGTAAGAAATCGAGTTTCCTTCAAATTATATGCATAGTCCTAGAGAGTGTTCAAATTGTGAAGAGTTTGATCTCAATAAGCAGGACTCTAGTGATACTGAAGATGAAGAATTTCTTGACTATGAGGATATAGAGTTCCTTCACCTTGAAGGAGAAATAAATTGGGATCATGAAGAAGATGATGATGAAGAGTTACTGTATAGGTTGGAAGAAGAAGCAGACCCTATAATCTCTGGAACTCGGGTAGAACGGGATGATCTCATTAAAGATTTCAAAGATGAATATCGTTCATTGTCCGAATGTGATGAACACTTCCATCTAAAGTGGGATTCAGACGAGTTGATCCAAGAACCCCATCCTCATAAAGATGGGAATACAATAGAGGATGATGAGAAGGATGAAATTCGTTCAAATGATTTCAAATATGAAAAGAACCAAGGTGTGTGTTTACAAGAATGTTTTAATGATGAAAAAAATATGTTCAAATTTCAAACTCCTTATACATGTGTTTTTGATTCTACATATGATGAATTTGAAAGTATCTTGAACAAAGAATCCTATGGTCAAGAAATTGAAACATGGATTCTTAGATTTATGAAATGCTATGCATGCCGATCAAGCCGCCAAGAGGTAGACAAACAAATAAGGTGGCTTGTGTACATATTTACCATATTTATGAATACAACCCTGATTGATGCGATTCAAAGATGGCTTATTTTTAAACATAGCTTCTTTGGAGAGCATTTATTTATGAAAATGTATTGGAAAGGAATTTCTTGAATTTACAAGAAATTCAAAAGTGACTTTTGTGAAAATAAATATGTAAATATTTACTAACTGTGTTTTGATTTTTTGAGATGGATAAAGCTAAATATAAAAATAAATAAATAAATATATAAATGCATAAATAAATAAAGAAATAAATAAATACATAAATAAAATAAATAAATAAATACAAATAAAATATAAATAAATAAATAAATAAATATATAAATAAATAAATAAATACGTAAATAAATAAATGAATAAATAAATAAGTAGAAGAAGTAAGTGCATCTGGTATTCAAGTAGATGAATTTTTTTCAAATAATCTTTTTAAATATGATGCTACTGACGTGTTTTCTAAGTTTATAAGTACAGGTGAAGATTTGGAGCCGATTGCAAATCCGGAATTCGAATGGATCGTGAAAAGAGCAATGGCTTTTCAACTGCTTGTACATAATGTATTGAAAATAGATATTTGTGAAGTATTATCGTGGATTGCATGTATACATATGAGTATTTTGATGGATTGAAATTTCTTATCACATGTTCAGTATTTGAATGCAGGAGAAGATTGAAGGAAGGCGATGGCCTGAGGATCAAGGGAAGGATTTAGCTTAATAGATAGATAACTATTTTCAAAGTTGATGTTTTCATTTCAATACTTGCTTTGTTTGATGCTTTCATGTAGCTTGCATCAAAAAATTATTGAAGCATGGCAATAGTCTTCATTTTTAAGAATGATTGCAAATGCTACAAATTCACTGAAAGCTAAATGGACATAACAGTATTGGGAAATACATCAAGCACTAGCATGCATCTATGAAAGAATATTTGTGCATTTCTCCTTTTCAAAGAATTTTTTCATGCACAAAATACGTGCTTCTTGCTTGAAAAGGTAGTTAATGTTACACTTATGTGTTCCTCGAGTAGCTTTGATGTGAACATTTTCCCTATACATGGGCACTTTTTACTCTAGTGCTGGCTAGAGGCTTTTTCCCCATGTTACCACATACTTGATACTCTCATATGTGGCGGTACTTTGTACTTAGGGATATTATTCAGGTTTTACTTCAGTTCAGTTTATCGTCAATATAGAGAGCTATTCCAGCCATCGTCTTCTCCGTGTGTCTTGCTGTGTTTGTGCTTCTTGTGTATCTCTCGCACTTCTATACACACCCAACAGTGGTATCAGAGCACACCTCAACAAAATGCTGTTGTCAAGCATAAAAATAGAACTCTACTTGACATGGCACGATGTATGGTTAAAGGAAAGCATCTTCCTGATAAGTTTTGGATGGAAGAGGTCATGTGTGCAAACTATGTTTTGAATCGCTACCCTACAAAAGCATTGAGAGTCATCACTCCTTATGAGGCTTGGAATGGTCATAAGCTATGGTTAGTCAAATGCGTGTGTTTGGTTGTTTGGCATATGCTCTTGTGCCATCACAACAACATCACAAACTAGATGACAGGGCAAAGAAATGTATATTTGTTGGTTATAGTGCTGAAAGTAAGGGATATCATTTGTACCATCCATTGATGAACACAATTATTGTGAGTCGAGATGTGGTATTTGCTGAAAATTTAGTTTTTCCTCTACTTTAATGCAAAAAATAGCCAACAGTTAGCTCACAAGATGTGTTCGATACACTCATGCCTTTGTTCCAAAATGGTGCGCTTGACTATGGCCATGTAGACTAGCCAGCTGAGGTTCAAAGGGCTCAAAAATTCCAGCCAAATAGGGCTGAAAATGTAGAGAATTTCCAGCCAAACATGGCTGAAAAATTTCAACAAAAAATTATCAAAACTACTGAAAATTTCCAGCCACATATGGATGAAAATGAGCATGAAATTCAGCCCACGCAGGATGTACATGTTGAAGATGTATTACATAATGAACGCATGTCTATCAAGAGTGCACAATCTATGCGAGAGTGGCTAAAACAAACTTTGCAGGACAACATATTGAGTGCACCTTTATTTGGTAGAACAAGATCAAGCTCTCACCATGCATCAAGTAATTTTGTGGATTATTCTCTTATTGCTACAGAATGTAATGAAGAGCCACTTTCTTTTGAAGATGCATGTGATGATCCCCAATGGATGAGTTCTATGCAATCAGAAATGGATTCCATACATAGGAATGGTACTTGGGAGTTATGTGAATTGCCAAAAGGAAAGAATGCCATTGGTACAAAATGGGTTTACAAGATTAAGAGAAAATCTGATGGTAGCATTGATCACTACAAAGATAGATTGGTTGCCAAAGGATATGCGCAACAACATGGCATTGACTATAAGGAAACTTTTGCACCCACTTCACGCATGACCACCATTTGTATCATGGTTGCATTGGCTGCCCATCGAGGTTGGAAAGTGCATCAGTTGGACATAAAAACAACCTTCTTGAACGGTGAATTGCAAGAAGATGTGAAGCAACCTCCTGGATTTGCTATGAAAGGGAAAGAGCATATGGTTTGTCACTTGCATAAAGCCTTGTATGGTCTCAAGCAAGCTCCACGTGCATGGTATGACAAAATCCATAAGTACTTGATTGCTCTTGGCTTCACATGTAGTCCGATTGAAAGCACACTCTATATATGCGAAAATGGGGCTGATCTTATAATGCTTGTTCTTTATGTCGATGACATACTCTTGACTGGGTCACGTGATGCAAAACTTGACATTCTTATGGCTGATTTGCAGCATACTTTTGATGTCACTTATCTTGCTCTTTTGAGCTACTATCTTGGCATCCAGTTTGTATCCGTTGAGGGGGGACTTGTTATGCATCAAGCAAAGTATGTTGAAAAAGTACTTCAACGTTTTGACTTTGAGGATTGCAAGACAGTTTCCACATCAGTTGAGACAGGATTCAAGTTCTTAGTTGAGGATTCCAGTGATGCATTTGACACTTCTCTATTTCATGCACGAGATATTGATTTGGTATATGTGCCTACACAAGATCATGTGGCAGACATATTTACCAAAGCTCTTCCACAGGAAAAGTTTGAAGCTTTTCGCAAAGATTTAGGCTTGTTACCTTGTGGGGGCTGATCTGTCACTCCCTGTATGTGTTCACATCATTTGCTCTAGGGGGGTTTGTTACATTTATGTGTTCCTCGAGTAGCTTTGATGTGAACCTTTTCCCTATACATGGGCACTTTTTACTCTAGTGCTGACTAGCGGTTTTTTCCCCATGTTACCACATACTTGATACTCTCATATGTGGTGGTACTTTGTACTTAGGGATATTATTCAGCTCTTACTTTAGTTCATTTTATTGTCAATAGAGAGAGCTATTCCAACCATCGTCTTCTTCGTGTGTCTTGCTGCATTTGTGCTTCTTGTGTGTGCTTCTTGTGTGTCTCTCGCACTTCTACACACACCCAATAGTTAACGCTCAAGTTTATGCATATGAACAGTTATGTCTTTTTACAAGGTAGCAAGTAGAATGTTTCTGCATGGATGATTGGGAACATGCATTTTCAATCTAAAAATTGCTTGATTTAAGTTGGGTGCAAATTTTTGAATGCTGACTTGCATGAAGAATTGTATATTTTTCAACCCCGTGGTTTTGCGTAGAAATGGCATGAAAACAAAGCGTGCAGTTTGAAAAAGGCATTATATGGTTTGAAGCAAGCACCATGTGCTTGGTATATGAAAAAATACATCACTACCTGATTGCACATGGTTTTGAGAAAATTCCAATTGAGAGCACGTTATATGCTAAGTGTGCAAATGATGTTCTTCTAATCACTGTTGTTTATGTTGATAACATGCTACGCATTGGTCTTCATGAGAAGCATATTGCTGATTTTAAGGTTGATTTGCATGCCTTATTTGAGATATCGGGTTTGGGGTATTTGCATCATTATTTGGGCATTCAGCTTATGCAAGTCGATGGAGGAATAGTTTTGTGTCAAACAAAATATATTGAGACATTATTTTAGCATGTTGGCCTTGAAGACTACAAACCTATTGCCACTCCTATGGAGATAGGTTTATGGTTGAGTCTTCATGATGTTGGAGATGCATTTGATGTTGTTCTCTAGCAGAAGATTGTTGGATGCTTGATTTATTTAATATGCATTACTCGACTAGATATTTAGTTTGATGTCTCCCAGATGAGTAGATTTATGCATTGCCGAGGTGTCAAGCATTGGTAGGCAGGTTAAGCAAATCTTTCACTACTTGAGTGGTACCTAGCTACTTGGATTGTTTTATCCCAATGGGGGATCACTACTGCGAGATCTACATGATTTTTCTGACTTTGATTGGGTTGATTGCTATGACAGTCATGTGTCCACTAGTGGTTTTTGCTTCATTCTTGGTAGCTCATGCATATCTTGGTTGAGCAAGAAGCATCCTTTTGTGGCCACTTCTAGTTGTGAGGCTGAGTATAGGGTAGCTTTCACAGCGATTGTTGAGTGTGTGTGGCTTAGATGCCTTATGGCTGATTTGGGTGTTGGTCAATCTTTTGCCAACACCATCTTCACTGATAGTCAGAGCACCTTGGCAATTGTGGGGAACCCTCTGTTCCATGCTCGCACTAAGCACATTGAGGTGCACTATCATTATGTCAAAGAGAGGTTCTCTGTTGGAGAGATCAGTTTGGCATACGTGCCCACATAAGAGAACATTGCAGACCTTTTCACAAAGGCTCTACCTAGGGAGAATTTTGAAGCTTTCTGCAAAGCTTTGGGCTTAATCCCACATGATGGGCATGTTACACAGTCTATAAGTGATTGTGTAAGATCACGAATCAAGTAACCCCCATCAAGTGATAACAGTGTTGAAAGTTATCCTGTGGTAGAGCTTTAGCCAAAGCATCTACCACATTATCTAGAGTGTGAACCTTCTCAAGAATAATGCGCTCAGTGGCTAAGCAATCTCGAATGAAGTGATACCTCACCTCAATGTGCTTGGTCTTTGCATGATAGACCGGATTCTTAGCCAAAGCAATGGAACTCTGACTATCACTAAGCAAACGAGGTACATGCTGAGGTAAACCCATATCACAAGCAAGACGAGAAAGCCACAACACTTCCTTACATGCCTCACTTGCTGCAACATACTCTGCTTCTATGGTGGAAAGATTTGTACATTCTTGAAGATGAGATCTCCAAGAGATAGCACCTCCAGCAAAATGAAAAATGTACCTTGATGTGGACTTATGATTGTCTATACAACCCGCATAGTCAAAATCTGTGTAACCAATAATGGATGCTTTCCCTCTACCTAAGCATAGACACTTGTCCTTAGTGCCACTCAGATATCTTAAAATCATCTTGACCGCTTCCCAATGTTTCTTGCCAGGATTAGACATATATCTGCTCACAACTTCCTTTGCAAATGCAATATCTGGTCTCGTAGCTACCATAGCATACATGAGACTACCAACAATAGACTGATAGGGAATTTTTGGTCATGAATTCCTATTCCTCATTTGATTTGGGGCAATCATCCTTGCTCAATTTCACATATGTGGGTAAAGGTGTACTCAATGCCTTTCCAGCCTGCATATTGAACTTGTGAAGTACTTTGGATATGTACTCACTTTGAGACAAGCATATGCATCTTTTACTCCTATCATGAGTAATGCACATGCCAAGAATATGTTTGGCATCCCCCAAATCCTTCATATCAAATGTGTGACTCAACTTCTTTTTGAGAATCAAAAAATCATAAGAGGACTTTCCAACAATCAACATATCATCAACATAAAGTATCAAGCATATCAAGCTGCCATATGAGCATCTCTTTGTGTAGAGATAATGATCCTCACTACTTCGAGAATAGCCTTGAGACTTCATAAAAGCATCAAACTTTTGGTACCATTGTCTAGGGGACTATTTAAGTCCATATAAGCTCTTCTTAAGCTTACAAACTAGACTTTCATTGCCAAGAACCACATAACCATTTGGTTGTTCCATATAGATCTCATCTGTAAGATCTACATGCAAGAAAGGAGTTTTCACATCCATTTGGACTAGCTCTAAGTCCTCCATTGCAACGAATCCAAGCAACATGCGCAGGCTAGTCATCTTGACCACTAGAGGGAAAATTTCCTCGGAATCAACACCATGTTGTTGCTTAAAACCCTTTGCAACAATTCCTACTTTATACTTTGGAGAAGCACTATCTGATATGAATTTCAGCTTATATACCCATTTACATCGTAAAGCTTTCCTACCCTTTGGCATAGGTACTAAATCCCAAGTTCCATTCTTGTGAATAGAATCCAACTCACTCTTCATGACATGCTCCCACTTGACATGATCCTCTGTCTGCATAGCCTCTTTGTAGCAAGAAGACTCACCGGCATCTGTTAGCATAACGAAATCTAAACCCGGAACATATCTATCAGGTGGATGTGAGACACGTCCAAAACGTCTCAATGGTTGTTGAACAGGAACATGCGCAAACTGATATGAATGGACATTCTCTTGAACATCCGTATGTGCAGCATTTTTATGCATGCTAATCGGAGGACTAGTATCCTCAAACACCACTCTTCTCATTTCAACCTCCTGAATGGGCTATTTATGCATCTTAGACTCATTGAAAATGACATCACTACTTCTGATCACTGGTCGTATTTGAGGATCCCATAAGCGATATCCAAATTATCCTTCTCGACCATATCCAAGAAAAATGCATTTCTTTGACTTATGGTCTAATTTTTGTCTAAGATTCTTGGGTATATGAACATATGCTTCACACCCAAAAACTCAAAGATGATCATAATATGGTGGCTTCCCTGTCCATAACTCTTGTGCCACTTTCAGACCTTTGGCAGTACTAGGTGAAAGGTTAATCACATGAACTACAGTCAATACTGCTTCTACCCAAAAGCCTTGTGAGAGGTTTGCATGATGCAACATAGAGACTACTTGATCTTGAATAGTTCTATTCATTCTCTTAGCTACACCATTCTGTATTGGGGTATAAGGAGTTGTAAACTCTCTACGAATCCCTCTAAACTAATAGAAAAGGCTGAATTCATGTGAGGTATATTCACGCCCATTATCTGAATGTAAAGCCTTAAGCTTACTTCCTTTTTCAGTCTCAATTGAAGCAAGCCATTTTTTGAAAGTACGGAATACCACATCCTTCGATTTGATAGGATATACCCAGACTTTTCTAGTAGCATCATCTACGAAAGTGAAAAAGTAAAGAGAACCACCTAAGGACCTAGTGGGCATAGGACCACAAACATCTGTATGAACGAGATCTAAAGGCTGAATTGAAGAGTCAATGTGCATTCTATGCACATTTCTGGTTTGCTTTCCATATTGACAATGCTCACAAAATGAAAAATCAGAGAAAGATAACACAGGTAAGTAGCCAAAACGAGAAAGATTTTCCATTCCACTGTGAGATATATGGCCCAAACGACCATGCCAAATACAAGCCATAGGTTGTTCATTAACAGCTAACAAGTGTTCTTTCTGTGATACAAATAAAGGATAAAGTGAGCCAACTTTGCTTCCCTTTGACCATATTGCCCTTTGATATGCGAAAGGACTGGGCATAGAAGACCACCTTGTAACCAAGGTCATCAAGTTGACCAACTGACATCAAACTGCATGACAACTGAGGTACATGGCATACATTATGCATAATAAATTCTGAACAATCAATGAACTACACAACCACATCTCCAATCCCCACAACATCACAGTGGTAACAATCACCAAGTCTCACGGTACCAAGAGACTTTGCTGCATAATTAGAGAAACATTCTCTATGTGGTGTCACATGGCAAGAAGCATCAGAATCCAACAGCCAAGTGTGGGAAAGAGAATCAGCCATAAGAGCCTTAGGTGGCACAGTACTATCCAGTGTCAACACATCAACATCATCAAAAATAGCATTAATTTCTTCAATTTTCATAGTCAAGGTAGATGGTGCAAGTAACTGTTTAACATGCCCATCAACATTCTGTCCTTTACCTTTAGCATTCTTTAATTCATAACAATCTTTCTTCATGTGTCCTTTCTTATGACAATAATGGCATTCGATATCCCTCTTCCTTGATTCACTTCTACTCTTATTCCATTGACCATTCTTTTCCTTGTTCTTGCTCATGCCATGTTGTTGATGCTTTCCTTGGTAAGAATCACAAACATTATATCCATCTCCACTCTGAGTGCCAACCATAGACTTTCTACGAATCTCCTCACTCAAGAGTGCTCCACATATGTCATCATAGATGAGTTTACAACTAGGTGCATGAATCGCTATAATGTTTATGGTTATTTGTAAATTCGAGGGTAAATGCACCTTGATTGAGAGAAAACATGTTTGAAACTATTTCATAGCTCATAAGCGCTGGAGATTCTAATATAACGCAGACGTGAATTAACATCACATAAAGTCAATGATATATGGGAAAATACATCATGAAACAAGAGTTATATCTCGCATAATAATCTATTGCATATGCGCCTACTTAAACTATCAAGTTTACATATAAATGAATTTACATCCCTTTTACAAAGGTAGACACAACAAACTCACATGTCTTTGTCATTGAAGTTCTCAGATAAAGGTTTGTGGTACACTGTGTTTTGGGTAGGTTTGTTTGGGATTTATCTTTTTCCAAGGATTAGATAGTAGGTTTGTGTTATTAATGCAATCTATAATCTTTATCATTCAAGAGCTCCGACAGTTGCACATTTAATTTGTGTTAATTCTTTCTGATCAGTGCTCGCCCTCGATATGTGGAACTAAATTTTTGATAACCTTAACATTAAAGAAACCTCTAAAACAGCATAAAAGGATAAAGTTTAAATTCATCCTCTCCATGAAACCTTCTGCAGAACCCAAAGATTGATGTATGGTTGTAGCCCAAAGCTTGCATACACGGTAATATAAGGAAATAAAATATGGACTAAGTTACTGCTAATTTCAAACATTCCGAATCCATAAGTGTAGTCTTATTTTCCTTTTCATCGCTTAAAAGCTAGAGAGGTTAACTATTAAGGATTTACTTAATCTTCAAAAAAAAAAGTGTATTAGCTATTCTGTTTCAGCGTGAACAAAACAACAACCAACTTGGCATTTTTTTGTGAACTCCGAACATAACTAAAAAAACTCAGCCTTTTTGCTACCATTAGAACATTATGTATGTACTCTGCATATATCATATGCATAGAACATATGTGAAAGAAACACATCGATCCCGTTTTCTGTGCGCAAACAACAACAACAATATGGAAGTCATGCACATTCAATGCATAATCCATCCCTATTTTATGCTTACAAAAACAAATTCCAGATCTTCTAGATTGATGACGAATTTCTGGCAATCTCATGGGACAAATTTGAACTAATGTGTGCAGAAAATAACCGTTCAACACTTAGCTTAATGCATGAGAAATCGCATATTGTTTATAAGTACTTTATTGTTTATAAGTACTTAATAGAGTATGCAAAAACAGAGGGCAATTAAAACACCAATTCGCTACAGATCAGATTCAAATATGGCAGCTAATTCAAACAAATGATTTAAACATAGAGTTTTGATGCATGAACTGTTGTACAATAAATTTGGCAGCAAAATAACATTCTTCTAGTTCTCTGTATAGGAACACATGACTTAGAGGAAGTCTAAATATGCAAACTGCTGGCTAAAAAAATCTTCGCTCCATAACCACTAGTTCTTTTTGTGAATCGCATGTAGAGAATTTTTCTTTTTGAAAGAGCACTTATCTTTTCAATTCGAATCCGCTCTCTGCGTCCTCGCTGTTGCTTTCCCCTAGCTAAAGGCATACGCCTTCCTTTCCAAAAATGGACCTGCCTCCTTGTGCACTCGATAGATAATTTTCCGAATGGTCCATCCTTGACAAACTTTCCATGGCATATTCACTAGGATCAAATGCATATTGCTTCGATGATTTTTAGACGATGGATTGCTCTCGCAATTGCCCTTAATTTGTATCCCAATTGAATTATTTTACTAGTACATCCATGGAGAAAATTGGTACCTCGAGATGATTTGTCGGCTTGAGTGCCAAATGTCGACCACATCCACCCCCTCTAAATGTGTGCATCCTCCGGATGCACCACCATCAATCTTGGTATCTGCAAATCTTCAAGAATCCAAATGTGAATGGAATCGAGTGCACGGGATTTCAAACAAATGTGCCTATGCATGGCCATGTAATGGGCCCTACATATGCATACTCTAGGTGCATAAAAAATCGGCATGGTGCAAATAAGGGAGGGACTAGGCATTCGGTGTTGAGGCTTTACACTCACATTGAACTCATATTTTCATCATGGATATACAATTCAATACAAGTGCAATCACTCGTGCAACTAAGGGTTTTAAAAATACTCGTGCTCTTACATTTTAGTTATGCATATATTAGGTGCATTAAGGAAAAACAAAAGGGTGCAAAAAAATCGAGGGTTTATGGTATCTAAGCAAGGAGAATCTCAATACTCACAATTCCACTCTCTTACACATGCAATCACTCTTCCTTACTCAGAACTATTCTCTCTTATCAGTCAAAATTTGATTTATTATTTTTATTTATAATGATATTTACCTATCTAGTTCATGTGCAGATGGACGTGCTTCTATTGGAATCAAAAGATGTGCTTTCTACACATTTCTACTTGCATATTTGGCGTGCAATGCATCTCAAAAATGGATGCAAAAAAAAGATTTTGGTTAACAGGAAAGCTAAGAAAAAAGACAAAGCTTTTTTACTTTGGTCATCTAAATTTTTGTAGTTTCCTTCATTTGTAGAAATCTGACATGGTATCTTCTCTCCCTAAACTTGAGGGTCCTTCTAAAATGTCTATGAAGGCTGTATTTTAGACAAAATGCAACATTCATCCTTCCTAGAAGATGTTTTAGTTAGAGCTTCTCATCAATTGTAGCTTGTTCATAGTGATGTTTGTGGTCCTATGTATACACCTTCATTTGAGAACTACCTATACTTCATGAATTTCATTAATGAATTTTCCAAGCATGCATGGTTTATCCATTGAAAGAAAAGTCCAAAATGTTTAATTTCTTAAAAAAATTATTGGTTATGGTTGAGATTTGTGAGCATGCAAAACGGACACCCTCTATTTTGATCAAGGAGGATACATGTCTTCTGAGTTCAAATGAATTTTTGGTTAAGCATGGGATAAAACATCATTGTACAGTGTTGTATATATCTCAATAAATTGAGTTCTTGAAAGGAAGAAGAGGTCTCTGATGGAAATGGTAAGGTAAATGGTCAAAAGTTAGTCTTTACCACATAGTTTCTTGCTTGAGGTTGTTATGTGTACATCATATGTATTTAACATGTATCCCAGTAAAGCATTGTAGTCTATCACTCTATATGGGCCTGTTGAGATATCAAGCTCAACATGTGATGATCCTAGATGACACGTACCAGTTTTTCGTTTCTCTGACATGTATAGTGGTCATACTGATATATGTCAGGGATACTTCATTGAGCTTTATTAGATTTATCTACCGAGAGTGATGGCACATTTGTTTCTTGCCAGCTCACTCATTCGTAGATATTGGGTTTTTCCTTATGTACTGATCTTTATATATTGCACTTGTTGTATTCTTGTTTTTAGGTCATTCTTGTACATTCCTTTTATGTAATAGAAGAAGAAGAAGAAGAAGAAGAAGATCATTCTTCCTTGCCTCAATCTGTGTGTGTGCTTCTCTTTGTGAGTGAGAGTGTGTGTGTGAGCTCTCTTCCTTATCTCCTTCCTCGTGACATGGTATCAGAGCCAACGTGGCTGTAGAGAGCTCGTGGAGAAGGCGACGGTGAAGACTACGCGGCAAGGTGTGGAGAAAACGCGATTTCACAAACGGCCTCTGTTTGCTATGAAAATTGCCGTGAAGGTAGAAGACCTCAAAATATTTTTGTAAGTTAGCCCTTTAGGGTCACTTGTTTTTGTCAGATCGAAGTTTCGGAGCCATCTCGACCTCCGTTTCGAGCTCGCAAGGTGGGGCCCACAGAAAAACTAGGTCAATTTGAGAAATTGTAACTTGCGTTGTGTTCAGCGACACTCATATATTCCAGATCCAGAATTTCAAGCAATTCTGTGTATTGTTGATACACAAAACTGTGTTTTTCTGAGATCGAACTGTCACGTCATAGTGCGACAGTGTTCAAGCAGAAGTGCTCCTTGTAGTGTTTTGCAGTGTTGTGAATTGTTGCAGAACTGGCAAACGTAGATGGAATGAGTCAGCTTATGAGCGATAAGCTGGACAAGAACAACTTCCATGCTTGGAGATTCAGAATAACGAATTTCCTGATGGGAAAAGGCTACTGGAAGTATATCGAAGGAGAGAATGAAAATGCTCCGCAGTTACCAGAAAGGAATCGGACTGCAGATTAGTTAAGAGCATATGAGGAATGGAATCAAGGAGCACAAAAGGTAATGTATTGGCTATCTGTTAGCATACAGGATAGCATGATTGGACACATACAGGATGCTAAGACTCCAAAAGAGGCTTGGAACAACTTGGTCACCTTGTATGAGACTAATACAAAGGCACGAAAATTGCAACTCAAGAACGAGCTGCATACATTGGAAAAGAAGAGCATGTCAGTAAGTGACTACACTCTTAAAATCAAAGGCATATGTGAGTCACTTGCATCTATTGGCGTGAATGTAGATGATGATGATAAGGTGGAAGTGTGCCTTCGTGGTTTAGGAGCTGCATATAAGCAGTTCAGAACTTCCATACAGAGACAGGGAAAATATTCCGAATTTTGCTGATCTGGTATCTATGCTGATTATTGAAGAAAATAATCTTGGTGAGGACTCAAACTCCCAAGGAAAGCCCAATTCTGAGCAGGTATTCTACTCTGGTAGAGGAAGATGCAGAGGTAGAGGTTTTGGAAGTGGAAGAGGAAACAGTAACCAAGACCAAGGTCAACAGCAAAATCATGCAGGAGGAAGAGGACAGTTTCGAGGCAGGGGAGCCAAAGAGGTCGCAAAAATTTCCAAAGAAATGATTCAGGTAATGATAGTAAAGGATGTTGGAATTGTGGTAAACCTAGACACTTTGAACGTGATTGCAGGTTAAAGAATCAAAATAACAGAAGGCAACAAAACAACTATGCATCCACAAGTGCAGATGATTCTGAGAAGCTGTTTATGGTTCAACATCACATGATGAATACGATGTCTACTGGTGTTTCAAAATCGAATGATAATGTCTGGTATGTTGATTCAGGTGCTTCAAATCACATGACCAGTCATGTAGGATGGTTTAGTAGTTTGCAGAAAATGCTAGTTCCTAGATATGTTGAAACAGGTGATGATACATCGCATCCCATTGAGCATATAGGAAACATAGCATTGTCTATGGAGGACGGGAAGGTAAAACATCTTGCTGATGTGTTGCATGTTCCAAATATAAAAAAGAATCTGGTTTCTGTTGGACAAATGGTTGACCAGGGATTACAAGTCAGGTTCAATGTTGATGGATTATATGTAGAAGAGTACAAGCAGGATGGACGATTGGTTGCCAAAGGAAACAAAGTGGGTAGGATGTTCACCTTAAATGTGAAGATTCCTGAAATGAATGCAGCCATGTTTGCAAAAGATGCAGGAGTTATTGCAGATATAGAGATATGGCACAAACGGATTGGACATGCAAACCTGCAAAGGCTGAAAATGATGCAGTCAAAGGAGATTGTCCATGGACTACCAAATTTCAAAGTTGTAGAAATGCAAAAGGTATGTGTAGCATGTCAATTTGGTAAACAGTCAAGAGCATCATTTCCACATGACAAGCATGTTAGTGAGAATGTACTAGAAGTAGTACATACATATGTTTGGGGTCGAGCAAAGACCACATCTATGGGCGGTTGCAGGTTTTATGTTACCTTCATTGATGATCATACACGCAAAGTATGGGTATATTTCATGAAAGAGAAGAGCGAGGTGTTCACTCACTTCCAGAACTTTAAAGCTATGGTGGAAAAGCAGACAGGGAAGTACATTCAAACATTAAGATCTGATGGAGGAGGTGAATACATGTCAAATGAGTTCAGCAGTTTTCTAAAAAATCATGGAATTTGGCGTCAGTTTTCATGCAGGTACACACCACAACAAAATGGTGTTGCTGAACGCAAAAATAGACATATTGCAGAAATAGCAAGAGCCTTGATGGCTGAGAAGAATATGCCTCATTGTTATTGGGCAGAAGATGTGCATACTGTTGTATACATCATGAACAGAACTCCGACAGCTGTTGTACATCAAGTTACACTTGAAGAGAAGTTTACAGGTAAAAAGCCAAACTTATCACATCTGAAAGTTTTTTGCTGTATTGCATATGTACATGTTCTAGATGAGTTGAGGACGAAGCTTGATCCGAAAGCAGAAAAATGTGTCTTCATTGGATATTCCCTTGAGCAAAAGGGGTACAAATGTTATAACCCACTCACACGACAGGTGAAGGTGAGCAGAGATGTGGTATTTGATGAAATGTCAAGCTTCTATGCAGATGCCAAAGAAGGACTGAATCTTGAACCAAATGACAAAGAAAATGCTGAAAAATCTAGTGCAGAATCTCAAGTTTTGAGTGGACCGGATGCATCACCAAGCAATAGTTCCAACTCAAATCCATGGAGTGGAAGATTGCGTGGAAATTTCAGTCCAACAAATTCATCAAATACATCCAAGAAAGGTAAAGAAAAGCTTTCTGCTGGTAGTAAAACAGGTGCAGGTTTTGAAGATGTTGATGGAGATTCAAGTGGTTCAGAAACGTGTATTGATGAGGAACTTGGATTGCCCTCTGTGAAGACTCCAGGAGTAAGAAGGGCACATGCAGATGATACAAGAAGAAGTGACCCATGACCAAGAAGATCTGGGAGGATGCGTAATTCAATGCAACGATTGACATATGATAGTTACATGGCTCGCCATTGTGCCTACATGACAAAGGTAATACAAGATGCTGAACCTTCTTGTTTTGAAGATGCAATTGGTAATGTAGATTGGGAAAAAGCTATGGATGAGGAGATGGCTGCACTTTATGGGAATGATACATGGAAGCTGGTTTCGTTGCCACAAGGAAAGAAATCCATAGGCTGCAAATGGGTTTACAAGGTAAAGCATAATGCTGATGGTAGCATAAGCACGTATAAAGCACGATTGGTAGCTAAAGGTTATGCACAGACATATGGCATTGATTATGAGGAAACATTCAGCCCTGTAGCTAAAATGTCTACTGCCAGAACACTGGTTGCATTAGCTACAGCAAAAGGATGGAGTTTGCATCAGATGGATGTGAAGAATGCTTTCCTACATGGTGAATTACAGGAAGAAGTATATATGGACCAGCCACAAGGATATGAAGATTCAAAGCATCCAGAATATGTTTGCATGTTGCAAAAGGCTTTGTATGGGCTGAAGCAAGCCCCTTGTGCATGGCATGCAAGAATTGCTGATTACTTAACCAGCATTGGGTTCTCTATGTGTGATGCAGACCACTCACTATATGCAAGGAAGGCTGATGATGTCATCACTATTGTGGCTATTTGTGTTGATGACCTGATTGTATGTGGTGATAATGAAGAAAACATCAAAGAGGTAAAGAAACTTCTTATGCAGGAATTCGACATGAAAGATCTTGGTGTGCTACGCTATTTCTTGGGCATTGAGTTTATACATACAGCAACAGGTATATGGATGTCACAAAGGCAATATGCCTTGAATATGCTGCAAAAGTGTGGTATGGCTCATTGTAAGCGAATTTCTATGCCATTAGACCAGAATTTGAAATTGGATGCTACATCAGGTGAAGCATTGGAAAATGCTACTATGTACAGGAAAATTGTGGGAAGTCTTATATATCTCACAATTACAAGGCCTCATCTAAGTTATACTGTTGGACTTGAAAGTCAATTTATGCAGGTTCCCAGGAAGCCACATTTGGATGCTCTGAGGCGCACTCTACGTTATGTGAGTGCTACTTTGAATTATGCATTGTAATATGAAGCTGGTGTGGAGTTGCAGGTTCATGGATACACCGATGTAGATTGGGCTGGTAGTACTCCAAATAGAAGATTTACAAGTGGCTTTCTTTTCTCACTTGGAGGTGCAGCTATTACATGGAGCAGCAAGAAGCAACCCACTGTTGCTTTGTTGAGTACAGAGGCTGAGTATAGAGGTGCTACAATGGCAGCGTGTGAGGCATCATGGCTGGAGATGTTACTTGCAGATTTAGGTGTGGAAGTGCAAAAGCCTATCACTATCTATTGTGATAATCTTAGCAGCATACAGTTATCACGGAACCCTGTTTTCCATGCTAGAACAAAGCATATCGAGGTACATTATCACTTCATCAGAGAGAAGGTATTAGCAGGTGATATTGATCTTGTTTATGTGAGAACAGATGAGCAGGTTGCTGATATTTTCACCAAAGCACTTGGAGCTGAGAAGTTAAAGAAGTTTTGAGAGATGCTTGTATTACATGATATGGCGTTGAGCTTGAGGGGGAGTGTTGAGATATCAAGCTCAACATGTGATGATCCTGGATGACACGTACCAGTTTTTCGTTTCTCTGACATGTATAGTGGTCATACCGATATATGTCAGGGATACTTCATTGAGCTTTATTAGATTTATCTACCGAGAGTGATGGCACATTTGTTTCTTGCCAGCTCACTCATTCGCAGATATTGGGTTTTTCCTTATGTACTGGTCTTTATATATTGCACTTGTTGTATTCTTGTTTTTAGGTCATTCTTGTACATTCCTTTTATGTAATAGAAGAAGAAGAAGAAGAAGAAGATCATTCTTCCTTGCCTCAATCTGTGTGTGTGCTTCTCCTTGTGAGTGAGAGTGTGTGTGTGAGCTCTCTTCCTTATCTCCTTCCTCGTGACAGGGCCTTGGCATGGAGTTGAGCAATTTGTTGCTCATTTGCATGTTTTTGTTGCCCTGTCATATCCATTAATGCCTGCAAGAAAACACATAAAATTAGATGATAAGGCTGTGAAATGCATTTCTTTTGGGTACAGTTCTCAGAGAAAAGGCTATTCTATGTACCATCCATATACTAAAAGCATTCTGGTTATCCATGATATTGTTTTTGTGGAAGATGCAATTCAAACGTTTTTTTCATGTCCAAAAGGAGACATTTGTTAGCTCAAAGGATGTGTATGACACTTTGCTTTCTCTTTTTACAAGTGGACATTCATGTGCTGGTCCAAATGAGGAAATTTAATCAGCATTTATAGGTTTCAAATGATTATGCATATTATTCCATTTTTTAAGAAAAATTACATGATGCACTTTTTAATGAGAGGGATGACATAGAAGACACAAAAACTATGCTTAAATGGTTGGTGCACACTTTGAAAGATAGAAAAATGCATGTATATTTGTCATATCCTAATCATTCATGGTCTCATAATGCTTCCTTTGCATCATATTGTTATGCAATGGCTATCTCTAGCTTTTGTGATGAGAGTGAGTCTATTTCTTTCGATGATGCACAAAATTCAAAAAATTGGATGGTTTTTATGCAATCACAATTTGATGCTATTATGAGCAATGGTACTTGGTATTTATGTGATTGTCCTCTAGTAGAAATTCCATAGGCAAGAAATGTGCATACAAGCTAAAACATAAGCCTAATGGAGCACTTGATAGGTATAAGTCTAGGCTTTTTGCCAAAGTTTATGATCAAGGGAAGCATTGATTTTGATGAGAGCTTTTCTTCCACATGCCAAATGACCACCATTCATAGCATTTCAAGACTTATAGGTCATTATGGTTGGAATGTACATCGCTTAGACATTTAAAGTTGCATTTGGGAATGGTGATTTACATGAAAATTTGTATGTATTTTAGCCTTATGCTTTTGTGCAGAAAGGGCATGAAAACAAAGTGTTGAAGTTGAAAAATGCATTATATGGTTTGAAGCAAGCACCATGTGCTTGGTTTGGGAAGATACATGCCTACTTCCTAGCACATATTTTTGAGAGTATTCCAACTGAGAACGCCTTATATGTTAAGTTTGGAAACGTATGAGATGTAATTTTGATCATTGTTGTATACCTTGATGATATGCTAGTTATTGGTCCTAATAACAAGCATGTTGCTGAATTTAAGACTGATTTGCATGCCTCTTTTGAGATGTTAGATTTGGGGAATTTGTATCATTATTTGGGCATTGGATTTATGCAAGTTGATGGGAGAATAGCTTTGTGTCAAACAATATACATTCATACATTATTGAAATGTTTTGGGCTTGAAGATTGCAAACCTATTGCCACTCCCATGGAAACATGTTTATGGTTGATTCTTCATGATGTAAGAGATAAATTTGATGTTCTTCTCTATCAAGAGGCTATTGGATGCTTAGTTTACTTATGTGTAACTTTGTCTGATATCCAATTTGTTGTCTCTCACATGAGTAGGTTTATGCGTTGCCTAGGTGTCAAGCATTGGTAGGTTGTTAAGTGCATCTTTCACTACTTAAGTGGATCCTAGCTATGTGGATTGCTTTATCCGAAGGGGGGGATCATGTTTCCACATTTACATGCTTTGTTTTACCCAAATTGGGTTGGTTGTTATGACACTCATGTTTCCACTAGTAGTTTTTGCTTGATGTTTGGTAGATCATGTATATCTTGGTTGAGTGACAATCAGCCTAGTATGGCCACTTCTAGTTGTGAGGTTTAGTATAAGGCAGCTTTCACAATGTGTTAATTGTGTGTGGCTATAATGTGTTTTGGCTAATTTGGGTGTTGATTAATCTTCAACAACCACCATGTTTACTAATAGTCAGAGTGCATTGTTAGTTGGAAGGAACCCTGTGTTTGATGCTCGCACAAAGCACATTGAGGTGTACTATCATTATGACAGGGCGACATTCAGTACTAGAGAGACTAGTTTGGCTTATGCATCGACACAAGATAATGTTGTAGACCTTTTCATAAAGGTTCTATCTAGGGAAGTTTGAATATTTTCACAAAGCTTTGGGCTTACTTCCTTTTGTGGATTGATTTCTTCCCATATAGCTTGGAAGTTCCTTATACATAAGTGTCAGCTCCTTGTTCAACACATCACTCTTAGGGGTATTTTTTGCTATATTTTGGTAGTTATATGTGTCAACATACTTAGGACCATCGGGTTACTTTTTTCTCTCTTTAGGAGGTTTGTTTTCCCTAGGCTTGTATATATGTCTATAACCCAAATGGGCCACTTATCTTTTGCACATTCACCTAGTAATGCATCCTATGCTACGTGTTTTAATTCACCGTTACAAAAAACCAATGGATGTACTTTTTCATGTCTTTTCAAACTATGGAGAACAAAAATTCTTGATCATCATAGTCTATAGTGTTTGAACTTTATAATCATCATACTCTATTATCATCTGCTATATTTTGAGAACCTCGTTTTTGTTTCTCTAGTTTAACTTTGCACTTATTTATGTAATTTCTAGATTTTTTCCAATAGAAACAATCCCCTTTTTTATATGTCTACTTCTTCTTCTTCTTCTCCAAATTACTAGGATCATCATCATCAAAATTAGGATGATCTTAATAAGACTTGGAATTAAAACTAGAACTATAAATTGTCTTGGATTAGATCTATTCTTACTATTGTTGCCTTCACCTTTGCCTTTTTCTTTAGTAGCTAGGGCTAGGTCACTCATGGAATCTTCTAGATCTAGATCAAGTTTAGATTGTTCTTCCTATAACAAGAGGTTTTCTAGCCGTCTAAATGTTACCACTATATCAGTGATACATAAAAACATCTAGAAGATATGTAAGACCTTGACAATGAATTGAAAATGATAGTCACAACCTCATCAGTTCTATAAACACATCAATATTTGCTAATTGATGAACAAGAACTTGAGTTCTATTTAGGTGATCTTAAACATAACTATCTTCTCCATTCTCAAATTGTCTAGATGAAACTTAAGATATTGCTTTTGCATGAGAATTGGAGAATAAGAAAGACGTTCTAACTTATCCCAAGCTTCTTTAGATGTGTAACATGTTCTATCTTGAGGATTAATAAATATATTCATAGAAAGAGATATGATGATCAAAGGTTGCACGTCCTTTGCATCCTATCATTTCTAACCTTGAGAAGTTATACCAATAGTCAAAGTATTTCTTGCTAGGGTTTATGACTCAATGGAATTAGATTCTTCTTCTTTGGTTGTTTCATATCTGCTACCTCTATTAGGTGTATATTTGGGTCCCTATGGACGTGATACATCACCCGATATGATTTCCCTCATATGCTTTTCTGGTAGAATATTTTAGCATAAAACTTCAAACTAGATAGATGGAGTTTATCTCAAGTCTTTCATCAAAAGATAATATCCCAAGGAGACTTGATTGATCAGAGTCTCCCCTTTTACCATGAAATGCTTGAACTATACCCACACAAGATATAGCCTTTTTGCACAAAGTATTAGTCTAGAAACCCAATACACTAACTTTGCACGAATCCAAGTCTTATTGTTCAATTTTTATACTTAAGTAACATCAATAATTATACAAAATCAAGTTAAAATAGATTTCTAAAAAAATATCCAAATGCTCTTTCAAAGAAAAATTATGGTTTAACTACAAATGTAATTATTAAGATACCTAAAGAGATAAATCAAGAGAAACACTTACTAGGCAAGTATACAAACACATAATATCATTAAATGTACTTTCAAGTACTTTGTATACAAGCACAATCTAATGATCAAGATGTTAGAATAGATGCAATACATTTAGGAACAATTACCAAACTTGAATTAATCAAGTAATCAACCTTGAAGGACGAGCTTTGAAACAAGGAAAACATGGCAATAGAAAGTTGACTAATCATAGGATTTAATGTCCATCTTTGGATACCAATGAAGTCTTGCAACCAACCTCAGTTGAACCTACTCTCATATCAGATTATTATCCCAAATAAAAAAAGAATAACAAAAATAAGACAATATGCGCACAACACAGAAGTATGAGCATACTCTTTCTTTATCCTCTAAGCATTAACTCCTCATCAAAGTGCATTTGTGCGTGAGAGAGAGTATATAGCCTGACCACAAGAAGAAATGTGAGATTATATTTGCACAACCTATGATGGTTTGATTAGTAAATCTAGTAGTACTTATATAGGTAGTAAGGCAAACCAATTTTTTTATTTAATCACCATGTTTATGTTTTAATGAAGCATGCTAGCTGCTTTCCTTCATGTCTTGCATGAAAATCTACTTATGTGCAAATATTCTAATGGCAAGAAAATAAGAGGAGATATTATCTAAATTGACACACAATTGAGTAAAAGAGAGAGATATAGAGAGTAGAGCCAAAGAGAGAAGCACTCACATATGTAGATAAAACGAGCACAAACTAGTTGTGTGCACTATAAATCCTAACTCAAAAGATACTAAATATAAAATTCCAAGCTTGAGTAGGACTAGAGATCAAGATAAGTGAAGATTACATGGTTTTTCTAATGTCCTTTGTACAGAACAAGTATTCCTAGGAAAAACTCTTCAAAAATTCTTCGAGAATCCTCAAAAATGTAATTCTTCAAATTGTCATGAAGATTTTGATTGTATTCTTTCTCACCTGGTTGATTAAGAAGAAAAAGTCACACACACACACACACACACACACACACACACACACATATATATATATATATATATATATATATATATATATATATATATATATATATATATATATATATATATATATATATATATATATATATATATATATATATATACAGGGATAAGATCACATGACCCTTACATCCCCAACATACCATAGCCCACATACCTCAACAAAATGGTGTTGTTGAGAGATGAAATAGGATAGTAGTTGAAATGGCCCACTCCATGCTAAAAACTCAAGATATGCGAAGTTTGGCTTGTTTTATAAGGATCCTCACAAGTGGAAGGATTTGATGTCTAGGTGATATTTTCACCAATAGCTTGAATAACTACAATTCACAAGGTACTTGTAGTTGTTGTAACTTTTGGATACATATTCTTGCTTGGCTTAGGAAGTATCTCTTGGGAAAGTAAGAAGTAGCCTACAACTTCTCTGTTATCCACTAAGATTGAGTGCCAAGCATCCATCTTTGCAGCATGCGAGGCCATCTGGCTTCAATAATTATTATCTGACATGCATCCGCATGGACAACCAGTCAGTCTTAGCCATCACCAAGAACCTAGTGTTCCACGCTTAGATGAAGCACATTGAGATCCAGTACCATTTCATCCGCGAGAAGATCTTATCTCAAGAGATTAATCTAGAGCAGTGACCTCTCAAGAGAATGTGAAAGACATGTTCACGAAGGCGCTACCTCGAGTTGTGCTTCAATGCTTGGTGAACGTCTACAACATTCAGTCGCTCAAAAATCAAGCTATGGAGGGGGTGTTGATAACATGATTGCTCCTACATCATTTACATTGGTATCTGCATGAGTGCATATCCATTTCGTATCCGGAAAGCACTCCATTCCTAGTTTATTTCCATTTTATATTGTATCTCTTTTGTATTTGCATACCTTGCCATTTGCTTCTACCAATGTATTCATTATCCTTCAAGGGGAATTATCCCATATTTGATGTACTTTGGAGAGCCCCTCCCAAATATATATAAGAAGGGCCTCTCCCCCCATTTGTACTTGGTTATAAGTTTGAGGAGCCTACTTCATGCTCTTGGCAAGCTCATTTCTAATCCATGTGAGTTTACCCATTTCTTGGTCTACTCACTTTGAGTCTCTCACACTCTTTCTTTTGTGAGTATAATCTTCTTTTCATTTTGCTTTCATGTGTGTACTCTCTATGGTGTAGAGGCCTTTGCAACAACCATTTGAGACTCTTTCTTCTTTGCCAGTTTTGGAGAACTCTTTATGACATGATCATTTCCTTTACAATATTTGCAAAACAACTTCTGCTTTTCTCTTTTCTTCTCATCTTTGTCATCCGTTTTTTATTGTGGAGAATTATCAAATTTTCGCTTACTAGTAGATGAGCTCCATTTGCCCTCATGACTAGCCAAGAAAGCTTGATCTGCAACATGCATAATGGACCTATTTTGCTTAGACTGATCTTCTTGCAATAGAAGAAAGACTAACTCCTCAAATATTAAGGCATTTGGATTGTCTTTCATCATCAATCAAAGAGTAGAAGCAAAAGTCTGATATGAATTTGGAAGACCATTCAAAACAGTTTGCACAAGTGAGCTATTTGGTGAGACTTCATCAATAAAACTCAATTGCTCCTTCAAGTCTTCGATCTTTTTCAAAAAACTATCCAAGGAATCTCTTTCATTCATGTGCTCACTCTCCAACTATTTTGGAGGTAAGCAACACAAGCCTCATTCCTTGCCTAGTATAAAGTGCTAAGTGTATCCCAAGCATACTTCGTTGTTTGGTAGGAGTGAATGTGAGGAATAATGGCACATTTCACAGACAAGGCTATCAATGTATGTGCTTGAGCATCTCTGCCATCCTAACGAAGTTGATCTACAGTAGGTGTAGCAAGAACTGCAACACGAACAGGAACCTGAAGATCATCATCTTCAACATTATCTGCATCACCTTCAGTAACTGCATTTGTAGGTGTAGTAGGAAGTTTTTCAACACCCTACACAATATTCCACAGTCCTTTTGTGACCAATACATGAAGCATCATATATACCCATTATGGGTAATTGGTACCATCCAACTTATCCTCAGCAGCCAACATATGTAATACATCACTGCTTTCAACCATGGCCACTGACTAAAATACTATGATGTAGAAAAATGATTATATCCCAAAAAGTTGAACACGACTACCCTATCAAGTTATGTTAAACTTGTAAGAGACTTTGAGCCACTTATATTGGAAAATTTCCTACACGGGTGCTATGATAGTCCGCTCAAAAGTTGAAATGAGCTCAGATTGCAATTTTGACATGATACAACGAAGTTGTTTTCAACTCATAGTCACCTTAATTATGCTCATTAATTTTCATGCAATTTTGAGATTGTGATTGGAGGGGCATTGATGATGCCCTAGATGAAGGGGGGACTTGCGCTAATACCAATTGTTGGAGTTTGAGGTTTGCAAAAGCATGGGGACAACTCAAGGAAGAAGAAGAAGCTTGGAACACAACACACAATATTGAATGTATTACCAAGAGAAAAAGTGCCTCGATGGTCCTAGTGTGTTCATACATATCACTACTGAAAAATATCAACCTAGTGTGTTCACACACATCCCTACCTAAATATATCAACATACATGTTCATGTCTATGTTGTTTCCCCATATGATTCCCCTTAAGAGGCCTCGAAAAATGTCTTTAAAGTGTTAACTATCTCCCATATACATGTAACTTTGAAACTATCACTCCGTTAACATCTAACATCATTAAAATGACATAAGCCTATATGATGCTTCCTCTTTGAAGTAATAATATGAAAGATAAATTTGGAATGACAAGCTAACTAAACTTTGCCATACTCAATGAAGATAATAAACCATACAATCCTCTAAGAAATAATAAAAGTCCCATAAGGAAAGTGATCTTAGTCCCCTCTTGAACCAACACAGTAGACCTACCCTCATACCACTTTGAGTATTCTTGACCTTCATTGTACTCGTAAGTAATAGCTTTTACCTAAACTATCCTTGTGAATTATGAAAATCCCTCATCCTATCATATAGAAGAAATCATTAACAATAGAATGAAATCTCTACATCCTATGATCCAAGTTCTTGTTTTTTCATCCAAACAATTTGAACAATATTCTATTGGAAGAGCTTCTATTAACACTATGATGCAAACTCTAGTCTATCGCTTCCCCTTTTTTCCATGTGAATGCAAAAGCATTCTTTCTTGAGATTGATATAATCCATAACTATCAATCTACATAAGTGATGCTCAACGATTGTTCTCATGCCTCATAAATTCCAACGATTAGAACTCCTCGTCTAGTCCAAGACCATTGCTACGGCTAAAAAAAATAATATTGACAGTCCTATGGTACATATTTATCCTATGGTACATATTTATCCTTATCTCCTAGACGCCCTATCAAGAAAAGTCATCCCTCAATCCAAGCCTCATAAATTCCAACGGTCTCGTCCAAGACCATTGCTACGGCTAACAACTTCTCTCCTACAGCCTTCATGTGAGCCTCAATGTAACCACTATGACTATCTTATCTCCTTATTTCCTTTGATAGGATAGTGCTACATCTATCCAAGCAATCTAAAGAGCATGTAAACTCTCTCTATCCTCTGTAGTAAAGAGGTTCTTACTAGTGAAACCTTTTCCACTTCCCCTTTCCCTTAAAGTGTTCAAGATATTTCCATAACCTGGAAATTCGACATTAGCTTTTCTCAAAATCACAATAACATGATCAAGACTAAAGATTGCTGCGGTTTAGCAATTAAAACTTTTGAAAAGGTTTACAGAGAAGATTGTCTACGTTTGCACAATTTACGTACTGTAAAAGATAATGTGAATTAAGAAGCAGATTTGTGGGTTTAGAGAACTTCTGCAAAAATTTAAAACTACATAATTAATTAAAGAAGAATTAAGGGTTTAGAGAGCTTCTGCAAAAATTTAAAACTACATAATTAATTAAAGAAGAATGGACATTCAAGAGGATTGAAGGATGGTAACATAACATATTGATTGAACCCAAGAATAAAACCATTACAAGATTTTCCCTTCGTCACAGGAATGGACTGTTACATCGAGGATATTTCATTTCTAGTTTACTGTGATCATAGTGATGGGATTTCATTGTATGGAAAAATCTTATGTATGTGCATATGATGTCTCTCATGCGTTGTACAATTATACAAACTTACATGTATGTACAATGTATTCATAAAGATTAAACACCCTTTCAATAAATATAGAAGTTCATTGTTCAATAATATGAACACTTAGGAATGGTCATATGTCCATAAATGTTTCTCAATTAAGAATTGGCGACATGGAATAGTGACTATTCGAGCTTACTATTATGTATCCAAGAACTATACGGTTGATTTCGTTGCTCTTGGCTGTAGCTTTCAGTAAAATAATCCAAAGGATGATCAAAGGTATAAAGAATAAGACTCAGTATATTGGTGTACTTAATAGGAATGGTATTTTTCACACAAGTTCTCCAATAAAAGTTCCGTCGATTCCCAAAATTTTCTAGAGAGCATCGCATCACTTGCTAACGGACTTCGCTTGGCAAATGAGCAATTTTGGAAATATTTGCCACTCACACCAGCCACTTTTGGATGAATGGCCATGAAGCATTGCGTAGCAGCTCCCTGCCAAATGTTGAAATTTATGCGATGTTAACAATGTCAAAGTGTGAATTCCTCTCTCTTTGTATGTGTGTCTCTCTCTCTCTCTCTCTCTCTCTCTATATATATATATATATATATATATATATATATATATATATATATATATATATATATATATATATATATATATATATATATATATATATATATATATATATATATATATATATATATATATGTGTGTATGTACGAGTGTATGCATATGCATATATGTCTGTGTGTGCGTGTCTATGCTTAATTAGACATCTACACGCCCATACACACATATATATGTCCACACACACGCGCACACACATACATACATACATGCATATATATATATATATATATATATATATATATATATATATATATATATATATATATATATATATATATATATATATATATATATATATATATATATATATAACTATTCAAGGAACCCTGAGAACAAACTCACTTGCGGAACCGATTTGAATATTATCCATGATAGTAAGCCTTCAAAAAACGGTGCAATGACCTCTGCAAGAAGAGAAAACTTTGTTATGTAATTGTCAGCTCTATTTGTCATTTTACTTAACGTGAGTTACTTTAATATAATTTGTAGAATCCTTGGGAGCATGTGGCTGGTATAATGAAAGCCATATTTTCTCTCCATCTCTCTCTCTCTCTCATAGACAAAGACACAGAGAATGATATTTCAGAGAAAACTCATATAATACATACAACTCACCTAGGACATTATAATATCGTAGAAGTCTTGTCACGACTATTCCAGGGTTCACTGAGTTTGCTGTAACATTCACACCTTCTTGCTGAAAGAAGAAACCCAAATGCATATGTCAGAAAGCGATTTTCAAGGGCTGTAAATATTCTGTTAGAGGATGTGGATGATGCTATTCTAATCCGTGCAAAAGAAATTTATGTATGAGATAAAGATGCATCTCTTTCTCTCTCTCTCAAACACACACACACACACTTACTGACTCTCTCACTCATTCACTCTTATACACACGCTCAAATGTGTAACAATCCATACAAATGCCTTGCTATAATTGTAGAAATGAGAAACAAAAACAGCTTCATTTACACAGAATATTACAGGCTGCCTATTTTTTCCACTAGTGCCTTACTCTGTGAATATATATGGGATTTTTTATTTTGCTTCATCTTTCCTTATCCTCTCACCCCTCAAGTCATCTTTTATATGAGACGGGAAATTCAATGAAATAAAAAGTAAAGATGAGTCAATGGACAGAGAGGAAAACACGGTTGTCTTGCTAAAATACAGCGTACTAGGATATGCACACTACACATTCTATTAAGAGGTCCACTGCCTAAAGAGAGGTAACTAGAATATGCACACTTCACATTCTATTAAGAGATCCAAGACCTAAAGAGAGGTAACTTATAAATGACGACGTGTATGAGCAAATTATTCATTTTGGAGGAATGTCCGCTAATGGAATTATTCATTTTGGAGGAATATCTGACATAAGGTAGCATTTATGGATAATCACGGCACAAAACTTAGAGAAATATATAAGACATAAGGTCTCTTGGGACGGAAACGAGTCTAAATTTGAGAGTACTACAGTACAGACAATGCGTTTTCTCTTGAGAGGAACATCTCACATACATGCATCCATTTTCATATGCACACCTTAAGCCGCCTTGAAAGCTCATTTGTATGCAAAATCATGGCAAGCTTTGTTTTACCATAATGGATGTATGGCATGTACCTAGAACATAACAAAACAAAAGGAAAAAAAACCCATCATTTTAGTATCTTACGATGGCTCAATGTAAACATCCTTTTGTATTAATACCAGACAAGATAATTTTGTTTGTCTCTGTACTTCAATATCACCTGTTTTCATCTTCGAACTTTGTAAGGTCGAAGCCACCAATTCCCGCGAAGAAATGTGCACTTGATGACACATTTATTATTCGTCCCTCAATTCCACTATTCTTTGCAGTATCAAT
>CM035427.1:60500754-60505754 GCA_020310875.1 Ceratopteris richardii | reverse complement strand
AACAGATGGGAATCCAGCCCTTAATAAAGATGAGAAACTGCCCACGCAGTATTTCGATTACTCGGTTCGATCGACATGAGTAAACCAACATAATTTATCAGATGTATTAAGATCAAGTAGAAAGATGATATTTGCACGAATCCTGCTTTCACACAAAGCATAATGAATTGTTTTCTTTAAATTTGAGAAAGAACATGACTTGTTTAAATAGAAGAAATCTATAAAAGAGATCGCATACACAAAGAGTATAATTAGGATGATTGCGGATAGTGACGAATTATGTGTAAGCAAATCATTCTACTTAGCGATCAATACTGAGGTGAAGGAACATGGATATGCAGGTCGCTTAGATATTTGATAGGCTCAACCAAGACAAGCCCAATCATTGGTTGTATGTAGCTTGGCCAAACTGCATATATTCCTAATGCTTCAGAATTTTCTATGGTCGCACTCCATGTTGTTCCTACTCAGGAGGTATACTAACGCCCATAGATACTTACTAATGTTTTTTTTGAGAGTACAATGAATTGGAAATACACTCACACATCCAACCTCTTAAGGTAGAGGCACCCATCTTATGATCAGCCAAGACATGAACTCAGGCCCTTACCTATCTTATGACCAGCCAAGACTTGAACTTAGAATTTCCTCCCAGAGACTCAAGGCATCAAACCACTACATTAGCGGGCTCGGAGTATACTTACTAATGCTAACAGGATGAGCATCTAGAAAACTCTTATCCCTAATCAGAAGGCGCACTAACGCGCATAACAGGCGTCTTTTTCTTGGATTAGACCCCTCACTCAGCAGAGACAGATTATCTGTCAAGATTTGAATTGGGATTGTATACTCAGCAGAGACATGCTATCGGTGAAGATTTGAATGGGGATTGTAGTTAGAGTTCAAGACATCCGATCCTTAACATATTTGATCTATGGCAAGCCTGAACGCGCACTCTAACTTCTCACTTGAGTAGCGGGAAATGAATGTGTACTCTGGACGCCATAGCTGCACACGCTAAGCTATTAGGGCTGTGGTTTGAATTTGAAGATTTTAATGGCGCAGCGTAAGTTGCCACCGCCCGTTTACAGCTCTAAGTGTTACTTCATCCAAAACACTTACCGGTGCTCTCTTTCCAGCAGAGTCTCTCTCTCTCTCTCTCTCTCTCGTCCGATACATGGCGCATTCCATTTCTACGAATAATTACGTTCTCATGCTAAACAAGGAAACGTAAGAATTATTTCAATCTGTTTGTTGCCAAGTACTCGTACCTAAGAACGCTGAAGTGGTAATATACTCCTTGATGCTGCTGACTCCATGCAACTACATAATTTCGCGATAAAATGAAAACATTGCATGACCCAGCGTTGCCTGTATAAGTAGTTCTCTGTCGTTCCGTAGACTTTCTCGTGATTGGAAAGATACGATGCAAATAAGCGAAGCTTAATTTACGAACAGAAGAGATTAAATTTTGATACTGCGATTGTCATATGCAGGGACACGCAGAGGTCCTAAGTTCAATCTTTGAGTTGCACATGTAATGGGTTTGGTCAACATAAACCAGTTAAAACTAGTTGTAATCTTTTCTAATCTTGTTTTGTGGGATACGGAGATTCAACGAGTACGGAGATTCAACGAGTACTATCTTTATTCACTTGTACAGTTGTTTCTTCAAAGTTAAAGCTATGGAGAATAAGCGCTTGTTGGAACTGGCGACAATACGACATAATAATTTCAAGCTAGGGAGAATAAGCGCTTGTTGGAACTCGCGACAATACGACATAATAATTTCAGGACAAGGAAAGAAGATGTAAGATGTATGAACTCTGACGATATGAAAATTCGGAGTGAGAGAAATTGCGTAGAACCTGTTAGATGGTCGTTACTACACATGAAGAATCAAACTACGAATTTAGCAAGAACGAATGGTAGATAACCATTGGGTTTATCGCACCAATGGTAGATTAGTTAAGAGCATGGCAATCTCTTCAAAAGATTAAAGAGTCGAGATTCGGGAGTTCGAATGCAGCGTTCACGCATGCGGAGAGAGAGAGAGAGAGAGAGAGAGAGAGAGACGAGCAGGAGAGAAGTAGAGAGGAGTACCAGTGATGAGGATAGTGAGATGTGATGCATCGATGCCCGCTGTGACTTCCTCCGCCGTCGCACTAGACGTGAATCCGAAGGCGCCGGTGCTGCCCAAGCTCCGCAGCCACCTGAGCAGGCTCCTGGCCATCTCCCACGACAATGGTTGCGCTCACACAGGAATTCCCGCCTAGAGACTAGCTTCTCTGAGGCTGCTGGCCCTCTAAACGCCTCGCCCAGCCTGGTTGATAATCAGGTTTCCTTGGCTACGTGTGATGTATGGGGGCAAAGGAAGCTTTTTTAGCGTGCGTACGTCGTATCTGTGTGATAGTTAGTTGGTGTGCGATAATTAGTGGCTGCCAAAGCATTTACTGTAATGGGTTCTCGGGAGAATCCGGGGCTCAACATGTGGACAAGAATCAAGACACACAGATAGCTCTCTGTGTCTATCCATGTCTTTTTCGCCTTTCCAACAAGAGTTCAATGCATTCGATGAACCATGGAGTTTGCTGCTTGGAGACTGGAATCAAGACTTGCGTCCGATCCTATTTGGCCTTGAATCAATGCTATTGGTAAACGGACATACTACAATGAAGTTTGAACATTATAACCTATCCTAGTCACAAAACACGGCATGAAGTCCAAGTTCGAGTAGCTTAGTGATTTGACACCTTGAGTCTTAGAGAGGAAGTTTTGAGTTCAAGTCTTGGCTGGCCATATCTCTGAGTTCCTCAAAGATGGGTGCATCTACCTTATGAGGTTGGGTGTGAATAGATTGCCTGCTCTATGAGGTGCCTCTGTGTCTTTAGAGAAGTGATTATTTATACAAGATAGTTGGAAATGGTGCATAAGCTACTCAAGAATGAAATGGGTTCAAATTTTCCATAGCTATGGCATCGTCCTTCATTGAAGCCAAAAAAATGAGTAGTCCTTTGGTAGATTCTTCATAGAGGTTCATGGCTGAACATAACTCCTCTCTCTCTATACGGGTTCTTGATAGGAGAGCAAGCCTAGCTCACCTTTTCTATTGGTTCTTTGAAATATTTCACACTTGGAGTATATTATAGAGGAAGCCATCAGCACCCCATCTCTATGTAATAGCACCCCATCTCTATGTAACGTGATTAGCGAAGAAGCTTTTTGGAAGATTTGCACAATAAAACTTGGAGTAGATTATAGAGGAAGCCATCAGCATCTCATCTCTCTGTAATGTGATTAGCAAAGAAGCTTTTTGAAAGATTTGCACAATAAAACTGCGTGACCCAAAATCCATCAGGGAACAAAACATTAAATAGGTTGGAATGACATAATCTAAGTGAAAAACCTCTGTTAGGGTTCGCGCCCTGTTAGGGTTTTCGAGCCGTGTTAGGGTTTCTCACAATCTAAGTGAAAAAGTGCCAAAAAGTTCATTGTTCCACACGGACCATTGACGAAAATTAAAGGAACTTTGAGCCATGTGATCACAAAAGGGGGAGGCACATGAGAATGATCGATTTTTGACGTCAGCTTACAAGTTTCTTCTTAATGGTTCATGACACACGTTTGAAAGGTACTGTTTTCCTTTTGTCCTTTGTGTTAAAAGTTCAATCCCCCTTTGATGGGCTTTATTGGAGATCTGTTGAATTGAATTGGCAGTGGGCCTTGACTTAGAGAAATATTTTTTTCCTGTAGTAGGCTTAACACTCTGCCCACTCTCAATAATGTGCATGTGATTGCAATAATAGAGCAACATTCATTAGCCATTCATGTATATGGTTTAGTGTGCCTATTCTACATCACTTCCCAAAGAGTATGGACTAGGCATGGGGGAACATATGGACAAGAGAAATTCTCTTTCCTTAGAGGAACCTTACATCAATAAAATATGTAACCCTCATTTTCAAAAAAACAAAATCTGTAGCCTATTCCCTTAAGATTGAGACATTTCCTATGTCTATGGAGACTATATTTTTCAACACATCTTATCTCTAATTGAAGTCTCTCAAGAAAATAACGCTTTTCAAGCGTTGTGCCTTTATAAGGATTCAGGTCCTTATGAACGATACCATTAAGGATCCATATCCATAGCCTACGTAGGGATCCATGTCCATATCCATGGCATGGCTTCTTCCATAACATTTCAAAGCTTGGTTGATCAAAGCTAACACTTATTTAATGTGGACATGCTTCCAAGAGCTGCATTCCTTATTTAGAAACGTAGTAGCTTACATCTGTTGTATGATTAGTTTTAAAAGATTGAATAAAAGAAGATATCTCGATACTCTTGCTGTTCGTGTTTACAACAAAAGGGATTCCATTTATTGTTCACACCAAAAGGAACCCCATTTTTGGGCACTCTTTTTAAACCCACACACTCTTGCAAAGTATCTGAAATGCACTATAATAGAGATTTCTTCTTTCTCACAGAGTCAATCTGCTTTATAATTGGATAAAATCTTCGTTGTTGACAAGACTTCTCCTTTAGCGTGCAGCCATTATGTCATGGGAATTCTTTTTAGATCTACACATTCTTGTAAAGTACTTGGAATGCTCTATAATACTGATTCCTTCTCTTTCCCATGGAGTCATTGTGCTTCATAATTGGACAGAATCAATGATAACTTACCAAATTCCTTAAGTGTGTCCACTAGCACTAGGTCAAACGGGTCATTCATTCACCTCTCTTGAGGGGGAATTTGGATTCAAGTTCTCTTGACTACATGGGGAGAACATTCTTCATCATATGATATGATGAGATGTTAAACTAGCCCCTTGTGGTGAATCACTGACATTTAGGCACTCTTGGTGGCCAATGTTGACACTAGCAAATGCAACGCTTGCTGTGAAAGGTTCAACTTCAATTCAAACCAATGTCCTCATTTGGCTTAGGTCATCCTCCTAGTTCTTACTCTTAGCAAGTCTTTTGACTATGTTTATTC